>CM035236.1:61282267-62482267 GCA_020226215.1 Sindora glabra | reverse complement strand
GTTTATTTGCAAGTGTGATATAAATAATTTAATAATATTTCTTCATTTTTTGCATAATTTTTGATGTAATATAAATAAATTATTATAAAAAAAATTATATTTGAAACAATAATTTCAATTTTCACTTACTTGCACACAATTGAAAAAAAAAGCTTAATTTTTAAATCTTATTGCATAATAATTTTTCATATATAACAAACATATCATATAATAGGATAATTTTTTCCAGCCAAATAAATGTTATTTCTTTTTAAAACTAATATAATGTTTGCCTATATAATCTTATCTATATTTTAATTTATCTTTTTCAATTATCATTTTTTTGTTTATTCGACACAAATTAGACTTATTAAATTGATTAACTTTTTCAATACACTACATTTATTATTTTCATGACAATTTTCTCCTTTCACACCTATTACTAAATAGCAACAAAAAATATTTACACATTATTGTTTGTATATTTTTATGATTACAATCATGAATTCTTTTTTACATACACTGACTTCGTCTAATACTTATATTACAATACCTCCTTATATATTTTAATACTTTCTGAATAAACCTATGTATAATATAATTTTTTCGCTATGTTTATTATTCTTGCATTTATAATATCTACTATTTAAATAGAAAAATATTCATATTTTTAATAACAATATCCTATTTTTTAAAGCTTCTAGTTACATCCACATATCCTAAAATTTTATTTTTATTACTTCTCTTATGATATATTAAAATTTCATATGAAAAGATTCTCTAAATATAACTTTTACCTAGGTCCTAAAACCTATTTTAGAACACCTTTCTTTATCTTGTTTGTTCTTCTTTTAACAGTACAACCTATCACAGTACATATAAATTTCTACAAATTTTTCATAAATCATAATTTCACATCATAAATCATAATAATCAATATAAAATAAAATTACTCATATTATTTATATAATAATATTCTAAACAAATTTCTTTACCACTATAAAAGATATTTTCATGATGACTAATAAAAATTATAATATAAGTACAAAATTTATAAAAATACTAATCGGTAAGTATTAGAAAAAATAAATAGAAAAAAGTCTCTGCATGAAAGAAAAAAATTATTAGATATTGTAATAACTTTAATCTCTAAGTAAAAATTGTTAGATATTATTGTATCATTAAAAAAATTATGCAAAAAATCACGCTAAATTAAATATATTTTACAAGACAATATATAAAAGGAACAAAAATAATAACATAGATAAAATTTTATTGATGTGTATTTAATTTTTAATATAGTGCTTAAAAATTTATATCAAGAAAATATTAATAAATTTTAAAAGAGAATTAATTTTTATTCTTAAATACTTTTATTAAAACTGGAATATATAAATAATTAATTCAATTAATGCTTCCTATAACATTAATTTTTTTAAATTATTTTAAGATAAAAATAAAATATGTTACATTATGTCAATATTATGTAATTATCCTAATATTTAAATCATAAATAATATGAGTCAATATAAAAAAATTATAACAAAATAAATTAAAAAAGGAGAAATGCTATGTGAAAGGTAAAGTAATAAGTGTTAAATATTAAATATATAATCAATTAATTTTATTAAATAATATATTTGATTATTAAAAATAATTTTATGTCAAAAATAAAATAAATTTCATTATATTTATATTATTCAATATATTGCATTTAAACTTTTAATAGAATGATTGAAAAAAAAAAGAAGAAAAAATTAAACAAAGTAGATGAAATGAAGAAAAAATAATATACGAACTGTAAATCCTTGGAGAAATCTTAGTTAATGTATTTTAAATTTAATACATAATATTTAAAAATTATTATCAATAAAAAATTGAAAAAATTTATATAAATAGAATTTAATTTAATTACTAACTATTTTTTTTAAAAAAATAATATGAAATTAATTATTTTTATTAATAAAATGTATATTAAAGCTTTAATTTATTTAAAATATTATAATAAGCTAAAAAAATATAACTTATTATATTTATGTTAATTAATGATGTTGATATTTTAAACTATAAACAATACGAGTAGATATAAAAAGAATATAATAGAGTAAATAAGAAATAAACAATACGTAAGATATAAAGTAATAAAAAATTGATTGTATAATAAATTAATTAATTAAATGAATTATATAATTTATATAGAATGCAATTATAATCAAAAAATTGATATATCTTACTGCTGAAAAATATTAGTGTATATGGTTTAAATACCATGAGTTAACAAAAAAGAATAAGAAAAATGTACAATAAAAAAGATAAAATAAAGAGATTTAATACATAAGATATCAAGTCCTTACAAAATTTTTTCAATTAATATTTACTTATTTTGACATATATTACTTCAAAATTAATATAAAAATATTGATCAATAGGAGAATATATTCTCGTAATAATCAACATATAATAAAAATAATTTTATTTTTATCATATCCTATATCCTAAAAAATTTTATATTTAAAAAATTTTTAAATATAATTTTTACCTAAATCGTAAATTTTATTTTAAGACACTTTTCTTTATCCCCTTTGTTCTTCTTTTAAAATCACAAACTATCACAGATCATATAAATTTGTATAATTTTTTCCTAAATCCTAAATCATAATTTCACATCATAAATCATAATAATCAACATAAAATAAAAAATTTTCTACTGCTGTAAAATATATTCTTATAATAACTAATAAAAATTATAAAATAAACACAGAAATTATAAAAATACTAACGAGTAAAAATCACAAACTATCGCAGATCATATAAATTTTTACAAATTTTTTCTAAATCTTATATCATAATTTCACATTATAAATCATAATAATCAATATAGAATAAAAAATTTTCTACCATCCTAAAATATATTCTCATAATAACTAATAAAAATTATAATATAAATACAGAAATTATAAAAATACTAACTAAGGAAGAGTAAGGAAAGATGACTAGATCTTAAATCCAATAAAGAAAATGTTACCGGATGAAATGCACAGAAGTAAGAAAGAATGAAGATTTGTGAGTGAAAAAATGAGAAATGGTACGAATAGGAATAGTTGCGAACGGCTGCGAAGATGAAGGGCGAAGAGGGGCTGCGAAGAGTGAAGAAGAGTGAAGGCCGAAGAGGGAGGGGCGGGGTTTAAATAGGGCAGGAGGCACCATTGCATTTGGCGCCTCCCAAAATTTTGAACCAATAGCGCCACCTTGAATGACGCTTTCAAAGTTCAATGGCGCCAAGTTGGATGGCGCCTTCAACTTTGGAACGCCATTCAATTTGGCGCTCTCCAAGTTCAAGCTATCCAAAGGTGCCAGACAATGTGGTGCCTCCATATGCTGCGAACGCCATCTTAAATGGCGCCTTGCGTACTTTGGTAATATGTTTCGAAACTACGGTAAAATGAAAAAAAATTATAAAAAAATCATATATTGGTATTTTTGCCTTCTCTGCTAGTTGGGCTCTTTTTGCAAAAGAAAATAAACTGGAAGATGGAGATGCTTCTATCTTTGAGCTGACTAACAAAGAAGATGTGGTGCTGGGAGCTCATATTTTCATATGCCAAACCTAGGTTACTTTAGTCGGACCTTTCGCATTTGGTGATTATGTTGTGTATTACTAACCATATTTGAATATTTGTAAGGCTGATCCTTATGTATTTACGTGGTCATAAGGCAGTTGTAGCTATTGAAGTAAATGTACTGTTGACCTTACGAACCTTTGTAGTTAAGTATTATGGTGGAAATAAATCACCTATATAGGAATTGTAGCTGCAATTGGAGTTGCTAGCCATCCCTCGACATGGAGCCTGCACAAATTGTTGCAAGTCCCATGCCAATATATGGCCAGCAGGTGGCAACCCCTGTTTTATGTGCGTGTACTGAATCTGTGTTGGCCTCATTTGCATGGCTTCAATATGAGCGGGTCTTTTTCTAAATGGTTCATGATTTAGCTAAATATGGTTGACCTAAATATTAAGACTTATATTTAAATTTCATATATTATTGGTGTCGGTGTAAATTAATTATAAAATATAATCTATTTATGTATTGTTTTCTTTTTTAAAAGAATAATTATAATTACTCAGATTAAAAATATTGGTATTGATGCCTACAATATTTGTATTTTATAATTAACATTAAATCAAAAATGTTGTTAAGATCTATGGTTAAGGAATATGGACAAGAAAAGAGATTAACTTGTGTAAAATTAATGATGTGACATTTTTTATTCTATCCACATTTTATTTTATTTATAGAACAATGACTTAAAATGGATTCTTATAATAGACTACCTACATTAGGCCAATTTTATTGATTTAAAAGCATTCATATAATGATATGTGAGACCAAAAAATACAATTACTAATTAATGTTTGAACAATAAGTGAAATCTGTGTATTAAACCAAAATGATAAATGATAAATAATGAGCCACAAGAAAACATTTTTGTGATGGAAGTTACTCTAGAAAATTTTTTAACTAAAATGATAAAAGTCAGACATCAGATACTTAATTTGATGCCAGTATTGCAGTTAAAATGGTATAATGTCACGAAGTCTTCCAACTCAAATTAATTACAAATAATTTTTATTCACGGAAATATTTCTAAAATCATAATTTAGCAAAATGATCCCTGAAACCCAAACCTTAAATTATATATGTATGTATTTTGCAATCCCTTGCCCCTAAATCCTAATAAATAAATTAAATTCAATACATACAAGTATTTTGCAAACACTAACCTTCAATATCTATTCTTTAAAATTAATTTGAGACACTCCAAATATTTTTCATTTTTAGATACAAAATATTTTTAATTATTTATTTATGCAATATTTAAACAAAAAAATTTAATTTTTGATTAACTTTTAGTGATAATTAATATGCCACTCTATTTAGTTCGGTGATAATTTTAGTAATTTAACACATGAAAGTTGCATTCATTTGGTGGAAATTAATTTATTATATCATAAACTAGCACAATTATTTAGGGTTTAGGTGAAAATTATTAAGTAATTATTTCTATTAGCTAAAACTTTATCTTTGTAATGTTTAAATAGAGAAAAGTAATTTTTAGTAATGTTTAATGTGTTAGCCTAACTAGTTAGATGATAATTTTAATAAGTTGACATATAAAATATGCAATATTATATATATATATATATATATATATATATATATTTATATATCAAAAAAATTTGAATTACGAATAGAAATCAATTAATCCAGTAAAAATTGATTTTTCATTAGCTTCAAACAATCATTAATATGTTATTCTATTTAGTTAAGTAATAATTTTTATAAGTTAATATATAAAAATTGTAATAATTTAATGAAAATTAATTTGATATATTACTAACATAATTATTTATTTATGCTGTGTTTAAATAGTGAAATTAATTTTTTAAACTTTTGTCAATATTTTATAGACTGCTATATATACTCTGTTGATAAATTTGACAATTTAAAATATTAAGTAAAAGTTAAAATAATTTCTTCTAAATTTATTATGATCCGATGAAAATTTCTAGTAATTTAATACATCATAGCCTTTGACATATGAGATAATAAGGGTACTAAATTCACAATAAATGGCTAACATGCTGATCATTTGTACCAAGAAATCAATTCATAGACAATGATGATACTAACATTTTTTACTATTTATTTTTTAATATATTTTTGGGGGTTAATGTAGGATTTAAAAAATTAAATATACATAAAAAAATTTAGCTTAAAAGTTTTTAAATTTGTTTGAAAAAAATGTCTGAACTTATTTTTTATTGACCCATAAATTTGTTTTAAAAAATTTGGAATAGAAATAAAATTAGAATAAATTTGGAGTTCAATTTATGAGATTTAAAGATAAATAATTTATCAAAAATCCTTTTTCTTACATTCAAAATGTCACTTATTTATATGCATGAAGTGTCTTTAGATATGTAAGAACTATCCTCTTAAAAAGCAGTTAAAATTATTTTTCTATTAGTAAAAATTTTAATTTATTATCCATTTTGTAATGATATGTAGCGTATAAAGTTTTACAACAACATTTTCGGAAAATCAAATTTAAACTCTATATAGGCTGAAATAGCATCTTTAATTTCCAAATTTACAGTGAATCTCGCTTGGGTAGACAGATATGTTCCGTAGTTTACAGTAATGTCAGTAGATTCTGAAAGGTGAAGTCCTTCTGTTTAGCAAACATTTTCATCGTCATTACGCAAGATGCAGATGCAAGAGAAGACATCAATGATGTGATTTTGAAATCCCTGATATAAATGCCTTGGAATCTACCTATAATAATTCCCAATATCTACTAATTGTAATAAAAAGAGCTATTAAAAAAAAAAAAAAGCTCTAAGCAATCAAACAATTGGTCGTCTCACGAAAAGTAAAAAATTGGAATTTATTTTGCATATTTGTAATTAATTTTATATAAGCCTAAATATACATTTGATCTCTCTAAAATTAAAATTGTTCGCATTTAATGCCTCTTGAAAATAAAATTCTATTTTAATTCCTTTAAAATACAATTAATCTAATATTTTAACTTCCGTTTATGTACAAACGCACACGGGATTGCTGCTTACATGGCGGTTAATAATCCTAAGTGGCATCGACGACGGCACCCTAGGAAAAGAATATGATGCCCCCATTGTCGTCTAACCGCTCAAGATATTTACTTCATCTTTCTCTTCCGCGGGCTAGGCTCACTTGCACCCTTATGAACTACTAGAATTTTATCTTTTCCCTGTTACGTAGTAGAGTTACTTATAGTTGAATGGAAGTAATAATCATACCTTAAAAGCTTTGCATGCTCTTCACCGGCCTTTGATTCGAAGGCTTCACAATAAATTTAACTCCCTCTTAAAAATGATTCAAATTCTCAACCTGTGGACATTATTGAGACCCACGTTGCAACGCTACTTCATACAATGGTCTGACCTTTTTACTTCAATGTCGAAAACCATGACAAAACGTAAGGAAGGGGGGAAAAAAAAAACAGGGATTTTGATAACTAGATCAGATGGTGTGATGCCCATTTTTCCAGAACTTAATTTATAAATCAAATTAATAACAAGTTTGCGAAAAGATTGAAAACACACCGAGAGGTGGAAAAGGAAATTTTGCGACAACAGAAATATTCTTGATCTGAACTCTTATTTTTTCCTTCGAACAAGAAATCTTAAAAAACAAAAGGAACCTCATAATTTTAGAAATACGTTAAGCAGCAATATTCAATTAGATCTTCCAACAAGTCCATTCTGTTGAGTTTCGATGATGAAATTCCCATTCGCCTTCCGTCCAATTTTTTGATTTAGCTTCAGGATGGTGGGGTGCACCTGGTTATGGGAAATGTAGGGGATGATGAGGTGGCGATGTGGGCATGGCATAATCTCTTTTCTAAGTGCCACGTGGATGCACGATGGTCCGGTAATTACCCCAAAAGCCATTCGTTTAGTAATAAACGAAAGTTAAGAAATTGGATGACATTTGATTTTGATTTGGTTTATATTTTAGAAGGATTAAAATAAAATTTTATTTTTGAGGCCATCAACTAGGGTTAATTTCAATTTTAAGGAATCAATAATTAGCCTTTTATATAAACACTATAAATTATGTTATGATTTTCACATGTATACCTTTAAATATTAGATCAAAGGCTCAAAAACATAATCCAACAATTAAGGATGGATGTGCATGAATTGTGGGAGAGATTGTAGCCAATATTATCACTCATTTACGTTTTTTTTTTTAATATTAGTTATAAGTAATATTATAAAAATTGGATCAAATAGCAAATAGGAAAAAGTCTTTGGTCTAATAAATTAAACTAATGATTGAATCAAAAAGTAGTATAAATATAATCTATATAATTTTTAAAAAATTTAAATAATAGTTAATTTCTACTATATGTATAATTTCATAATTTATCAAAAATAAAATATCATTAGAAATATAACAATACAGTATAATTATAGTCGGTAAGGTATTAATTTCTTCTTTTTAATTAGTTTTTGGTTACACATAAGCTTAATGGACTAATCTAACCCACAAAAAGGAAGTGGAACATTCTTCTATATTGCTTCAAGTTGAGGTAGTATGCATACAACTTTATGAATTTTATGAGACTTTTTTTTTATAAAATTTAACATCAATTTCATATAAAATTTGTACTTTTTTCATAAGATCTTGCAATAACTTCTAAACTTTTTGTATTGTAAGATTTATAAACAAAAAAAGTTGTAGAATCTTATGAAAAAATTATAAATTTTATATGAATAATCACATTTCTATAATTTATGTTATTATAAAAAAATGATACACTTTATTTAAAATAAAATGAATTAGTTGTATGTATAGAACTTCAACTTAAGATAATACATAAGAATTGCCCAAAAGAAATTTTAAGTAAAAAATGTATTTAATTGGTCAATTTTGAAAAGAAATTTTAAGTAAAAAAGTGTTTGATTGACCAATTTTAAAAATCGGACCAATTTTCGATTTTTACTAATTCAAATTGGTTAAAAAAATAATTCTTTCTTTCAGTCAACTCAAACCAATTTTTGCATTGGATAATCTCATGTGGGATAATTTTATGTTATAAATAGAATATTTTCTGTCACTATAACATTCTTGGTTTATGGTAATACAAAATTTGACAATAGTTAAAAAATCATTGCCTAAAACTAAAATGGGCAATAATTCTTAGTATGTTGCCTATTATTTTATAGAACTATAATCTTAAATTGAAGTAAGCATGTTATTATTTTAGCTTGTTGCATGTTATTTTACAAAATTATTGCCTAAAGTTAAATAGATAATTAAAGGTGTACATGGATCAGGTCAGGCGGGTTTTGGGTCAAGTCGTCTGGGCTAAATTATATAAAAATTAAGGCTTAAACCCAGCCTGACCCGTTTATATTCTTTAAAAGTTGGCTCGATCCAGCCTAAAATTTTAAATAAAAAGCCCGAAAGTTAGAAAAATTAATTTTTTTATTTTTTAATAAAAATTTTTTTTAAAATAAAAAATATATATTTAAAGAGATAATATAATATTTAAATATATAAAATATTTAATTATGTTAAATTAATATTTTTTATATTAAAAATAATTAGATATAATTATATTATTAAAAATAAATTAATATAATCCGGTCGGATCGGGCCAGGCCTATCAAATTTTTTTATCTTGGTTTGAGTTTGGTCTAATTATTAATCGAGTTATAAAAAAGTCCCATCGGACCTATTGGGCTAAAAAAAAGGAGCTCAAATACTATATTTTTTTTTAGTCGAGCGATACCTCTATAGACAATGATTTTAAGCATGTTACCTTTTATTTTTATTTTTAGGTAATGCCTATTAAGCAATATTAATAAAATCATTGTCTAAATCTAAAATAAACAATGCTTAAATGATTATTGCCTTCTATTTGTTACCTATTTTAAAATAAATAACACTTAATCAACCATTGCTTAATTATTTCATTTGAAAAATTATATATTTGTCAAAAAAATATTTTATATCAAATAAATTAATTAAACTTCTTCTTTAAATTTTAAAATTTTATTTTTAATTTTTCTTAAATTATATTTTAACTTTATTTTTAAACTCTATTTCAAAAAAATATTATGTTTTGAAAATATTAAACATAATTATAATTTTTAATTAAACTTTTAAAAATTTATTTTTAATTTTTATCAAATTATATTTTATTTTTATTTTTAAACTTTATTTCAAAAAATATTGTATTTAAAAAATATTGAATACAATTATAATTTTTATTTTGATAAAATTATAATTATAATTATTTTAATAAAAAGTGTTGAAAAGCATGTGTGTAGCTCACTCTCAACCTAGAAAAATCCTCATTTGGGCAAGCTGTGTTAGTAAAACAATTAGTGAAATACTTCATAGTAAATCATTTGTTTTATTTTGACTAAATAACACTCATTAAATATTTTAAATTAATTAAAATAAAATTTACCTTTGAATAAAATAGCGCGCTAAGAACCAAAAATGGAAAACTAAACTTCAGAGTAATATGAAAACTTGTTTGGCACAAAATTCACTTGCCCATATTTTTGAATACAAGCTTTGAATTCACTTAGTTCTACTCCTTTGAAATCATTTGGCGCTAATCTGAAAGGCAAAACTATTTTGCGTTAATTTGAATATTTGAATTGTAGGGGATTTCTTGTTTGAATCATTATGTAACACACCTATTTGAAGATTGTTTAGGCACAAGCAATCATTTGTTTTCATTATTTAAGGTTTGTTTTCCTTTCTCTAAGTTTAAACTTGCCATTTATCTTAGATTGATTAATCTAGGGTTAGTTTTGCTTCATTAGTATTTAAACATGGATTCAACCAAAAAAACTCTATTATATTGTCTTATAGATCCCTTTAAAAGTGGCTTTGATAGTCTACAAAATGTCATGACCCATCTTATGGTTAACATGACCGGTGTAAAGATATCTAATTAGTGCTAACTTCCAAAATAGATATCTTTACAAACCTTTAATACTCTAATACCCTTATTAAATTGTTATTGTAGAAAAAGCAAACATCTAAACTCAGAAAACAAATTGCATATATTATAAGTTTTACAAGCTATATATATACATACATATAAATATATAGGTACATATACATACATCCTAAAAATATTATTTATACAAACATAATAATTAACAAAACATTTCAGATTGCAACTACTAAACCCATATCAGATAGTATCCCATAGATATCATAGAGAAACTGGAAAGTTACTGTACAAGTATAAATCTACTGCTTCAGTTCTAGAGTCGGCACCTATCATTAAATGTACACAATAAAGAATGAGTATAAACTATACTCAATGAGTGGTATTCATCACCTTCATCACAAAATATTAATCTTATCATTGTGTACAATTCCTATCTAATATCTTATGAGAAATTTTTCTTATGCATATCATTGGTACAATTCATCATAGAAATGATAATGGTAGGTATACAAGTGTCATCTTATATCTTCGGTCCAGCCTTATCTCCCACTACCCTAAGCTTTAAGCCACTAATCTACTACTAACCACTCCTTTCCTTCTTTGCAAAGGATGTTATATCTCCCATTCTCAATTCACAATGAGTAATAATTGGATGTTAACACATTAACCATTTTATCCATTTCTAAGTATATAGTCAAATACCCACCATGCCATAAGTGTTTTATGTTTTACATCAATGTGTTATATACATTTAAATTCCTTCTTGACCATTCTTAAAAAGCTTTAAGCAAACTTTTATTTATGCTATAGCTTGGAGCCTCTTTTTATGCTCCTAAATTTATTCTAAATTTCACCATAATTTGTTCTAGCATTTCTAACATTTTATTACATAAGATAAAACAATCAAATTGCTTAAAATACTTTCATAGGTACTATTCACTTGGAACCTAAAGGAAGAATTGCAGAACAAGATAACACAAAGGCACATGTGATTAAAGCCCCTTTTCATTATTCAAATGGAATCTAATTGTTACCAAATTTTGCCACAACATTCCTAACACATTAAATGAAAGATAACTTAAATGTTGCACAAATAATTTTGTAGGTTTAATAGTGTATCAAAAGCAAAAACTCAAATTAGCTAAATTCAAATAGCTTTAGAGTTGTTAAAATAAAGCATTATTTGGATAACCAAATTAACTCCAATTGCTATCAAATTTGGCCACAAGCTTGTTAACATCCTAAATGATATACACTAGGAGTTTTATAATTTTTACCATTTATTTGATGCACCAAATAAATTGAAACCCAACACTAACTAGACTAAGGTTCTAAAATGGGCAGAATTGGGAGTTTCACCATCAACTTGCCTTACCACTACCTAAAAATTTTCAAAAAATTCTTAAATTTATCTATATTTATCCTAACACCAAATATGACTATAAAATACTAAAAATTTAATTTTTAAAGTTCCCAAAAATTCAATTACACTAGGCATCTTAAATCCTTATTTAGCACCATATGAGAGAAGTTGGTTTCAATTTCATAAATTTCTATTTCCATTTTTTCAAAAAAAATTAATCAATCCTTTTTTCTAACACTCTTTAAATCAATACTTCAACAACATACCATTATAATATTAGTTAGAACACTCCAAAATAGAATCATACCTCAATATATTTCAAATAGAAAATAAGGAAGTATAAACTAACAATATCATCACTCATTCCTTTGAAATGGCTCCAAAAATAGTGATAATTATTACTCACCTTAGCCTTTTCACTTTTTTTTTTCAATGACTCTTAGACACAACAAGAGAATGGCTTCTTGGAAATAAATCATATTTTAAAGATTTAGGAAGGGAGAGAATCATAAAATTTGGAAGAAATTGAAAAAAAAGTGTTAACTTACCTCACAAGTTTTGGAGAGTAATTTGAAACCCTTGAACAAGCTTGAACTTTTCTCCTATTTTTTCCTTCTAAAGTCACATTTTGGGGCTAGTTGAAGAGCAAAATTTTTCTACTTCTAAGGCTCTACATACATTTATATAGAGTTTAACCCTAATTTCCAAGAAAATCCAAAATTTTCTTATTAATTTTTATTAATTTTGGTGAAAGATTTTTGGACATTTGGCTGAGCATTTTTGGTGTCCAAGTGTGCTACTACAACCAACAAATGATGATTCTCTCAGCCAATAAAATTTAATCACACAAAAAGGTTGAATATAATTATTACACAATAGTCCCAATTTTTACTTTTTTTTCACTTTAGTCCTTAGCTTCCTTTGGAAGCTTGGGTTAACCATAGGTCCACGTTTTTTAACTTCAAAAGTTAGGTTTGGGCTTTCAATACTTAAGCCAAACCAGTTTAATATAAATAAAAATTAAACCACTTTAAAATAATAAAAAAGGGTTTATTATAATTCAGCTCCAAATCATTCATTTCCTTACGTTTTCACTCCTAAACCTCTAAATATTTTTTAAACTTTAATTTGACCTTTCACAATTATTTTTAAGCCCTAAAAATTAATTTAGGTCAGCGATAAAATTTGAAAATTATTTACTACATTTTCGGCTTATTTTCTTACTTTTTCAATTTATCAGGTTTTAGAATTTTAGTAAATTCCTAAATGAATTTTTTCTAAACCTATTACTGAATTTTTAATTTATTTTTTATATATTTTTTTGCATATTAAAATTCTCAAAATTATTCTAGTTGGGCTTATTCTCAAATTAGTTTTATAGTTCCTCTAAATTTTGTTTGATTTTTCCTATTGAGTTTTCTAAATCAGGGTTTTCTATAAAAACTTCTTAATTGATATTTATTATGCTACTTTAGGATATTACACAATAGCTTTTTGGCACTTTAGGCATATAATTAATTTACCCATCCAAGTTCATAATTTTTTTAATTGATAAAAAACTTTAGGAAATGTCAAATCTTACTGGTTTCATCAGATTGGGAATCATGAGCAAGTAGCTATTAACTATAAAAGAAATGGTTTCTTCTATTAGTTTGTACTAGTATAAGTTTAATGTATTTAGTCTGGTATAAAATAGCATTAGCAATTTGATAGCAGTATCACTTTTGTAAAATCTTTGCTTTATGAAATGAAATCACCTAAATTAATTCTAATTTTTATGTTTTCCTGCAAGCCAATTGAATATACGTTGTTCTATCACTTTGAAAATGTTACTAATTACTTAATATGATATAGAACAAAATCTGAACCTATTTAGCCATGTTTAACTTAATATAGATTGTGTAATTTGTTGCCTTTCTCTCTGATCATGCATGATGGGTTGCCTTTTAGTAATATCCATGATTTATTGCTTCTTTTTTAATTAGGTGGTTCAATTATTTGGAATAATTTTATTTTGGAATATCACACACCTTTTAAATAGATGTGTTCTAGACATTGTGGTAGTCTCTTACATTCTTCAATCTATTATTATGATTTTGAAAATTTTAGGCCTTGTTTAAATTAGAATAAGTTAGATATGCTTCTCATAATTTTTTTCTAGTTAGGCTCTTTATAAAATAACTAATAAAAATGGCCAATATTCAAGTCAAGTTGGCAATGCTTCTAGGTACCAGTGTATACTTATAGTACAGCTAATTAGTTTTGTGTTAAGAAATTAGAGAGAAGGATCTAAAGAAACAAATTAATAGATGTTCTTGTTTTTTGTTTTATATTGTTATTTCTTGTATTAGTTATCAATATAGGTATATATGTTTAAATACTTGTAAATATATTTTTAAAATCATTTTTAAAGTATAGGGGTAGAGTATAGATAAGGTATCTTTTAGTGGTAAGCCACATAAATGTATAATAAGCATTTAATATGGTTTGTTTGTTTTATTCACATTAATTTAATGTTCATAGCTTATTATATTTGCTTCTTATCTTTTTTCTTTCCTTGTAGAGTTATTTGCTATTTATGTTATTGCTTAAAGTGTTAAGTTATTTTAATAAATTAAGAAGGTTTCAAAGAGCAAGGCATTGAAAAAGAAACACAATTATCAATATAAAGGTATAGAGCTACATGAAAACTTTAATTATTTTCACAATCTTAATTACTTTCAAGGTTCCACTTTAAGTGACTAAAAGAAAAAGAATTATTCAAGGTAAAAGGCAACAAACACTAATATGATAAAAAAATAGGGCTAGTCTCTGCGTGTCTTTATGTTTAGCTCTATTTGCCTTTTGTTTTGTGTTTTGTTTATTGCTATTTTGGCAAGTTATCATTTTCTACCCCATTTTATGTATAATTTGTTGCCATTTTGGCTAGTTAGGTTTAGCTAACACCAAAGTGAAGAATATTAGCAAAGTACCTTGTTTTATACAACACTACAATAAGGGAGGGAGAAGAATCCTTAACTTGATTGAGGTTGTCATTGTTGTATTTTGTTTGCTATTTTGGTACCTAATTGTGTTTTCTTTTACACTAGTTCTTTGAACTTTCAAGTTAACTTTAAAATTCAACTATGGCTCTATTTTGTTTGTATCTTTAAAGTTCAGGAGAGTGTTATATTATACAAGATTGAAAAATAGAGATATGTATTAAATTAATTCAGGCATTGCTAAATCGATTCAATCTTGTGAAATTGTCTATTTCTTTTAGTCTCACACATTTTTGCCTTTTGCTTCATTTCTCTTTACTTTTGCCCTTAGTTATGGAATTGTCACAATATATTAAACCTTGTATATTTTTCAAAGATAAATCATATTAGAAATTCAAGCATAGAATTTGCTTTTCCTCAATTGAATATTTTGTATAAACTAATTTATTTTGAAAACTAAAGGAAAAGGAAACCTACCTGATGCTTTTTTTGGACTTGGAACTTATATGATGCTTTCTAATTTTTTATAGAGTTTCATCTCATCTTACAAGTATAGATTAAGCTTTGATAAATTGTACCTTAGATCACTAATTTTTTCTTTTATGTGAGCTAGATTTACACAATCTACATTAGTTATTGTTACAAATTAATTTACTTTTAATCATGTGGTGAAAATTGCTATTGTCACCTACATTTTCATTGCCACTTAAGGAGTTGGTGGTCCCCCTTATAGCAAGTAAGAATATTCACCCTCCTTTTTCAACCTAGAAATAAGACAAAACAAAAGACTAAAATTTTGATGGACTATAATTAATTTACCTTTTGTTTTGACATAAGTCTTAGAATTTTTTAAGGGCCTAGCTCTCACCAATCCTTACTATCAGCCTTGCTTATTGCACTAGTAATATCAGCATATAAAGTTGCTTTTTATCTTGTTAATGGAATACATATGAATGGCTAATAAGTTAGTGGTGGCCACTGTCATTGATAGCTATATAGGCTTTGGCTAATAGCCAAATAGTGCCTATAGGACCTTGTGTTGCACGCAAGTAAACTTTAGTTGCCTTGGTATTTGTTAGTATGGTCACCATAGATTAAACTTTCTAGTTTGCTTTTTTATGGGAACTCCTGCAAATGGTTAATTTCAAAAAACAGAGAAGAATATATATGAAAAATGAAAAAAATATTATTTATTAGCCTTAATAAATTTAAAATCAATTTTGAAACAAATATATATATATATATATATATATATATATATATATATATATATATATATATATGTTTTTTAACTTGTAGAAGATAAATTAAAACATGATTAACACTAGCAAACATCTCTTAAGCAAATTCTTCATCAGTCATCCATTCAGATTTATCATCTGATTTAAATGAAAGGAAAAAAATAATACTATTATGGTAGAATTATCTTAGTTGAAAATTCCCTAACTCTTTAAGAATGCTACAAAACTCCACAATCTACAACTAAACAATTGTTTATTCCTTATCCAATAAAAAAATAAGATCCAAGCATCAACTTCTTTTACTTATTTGAATCTCACAACTAATAATATCACCTACTTATTTGATCCATTTATTATGTCTTGCCATCCTAGTTACCATTTTTATATCCTATGATTCATTTATATATATATAAACTTGTTAAACATATAACAGTTTAATAATTTGAATTAACTAGTAGGCTATAATTTACTAATAATGGAAGCTAAGGTCACTAGGCCTATTTGTTCTTTTTAAAAAATGGTAGGAGTGGGGTTAGTTTGAACACATCAAAGTGAGGTTAGATTTTGTGTTTCTTCATCAAAGACTAAGGGTACTTTTAATAATATTCCAATTATAATTTTCCAATATTTGTCAGGTAGCATCACATTTAGGATATTTAATTTTCCAATATTTCCTCAGTTGATTCAATTTTTTATACATTAAAAATAAATAGCTTATATCTTATGATATTTTTTTTTATTAAGTAGGCTCGCTCTTTCTTAAAGGATTCACTTAACTTCTAAATTTCAAATCATAATATGCAAGTACATGAATCTAGCAGGTAAAAATGATTGAACCTTCATTTTTAAATATTAAATTTTTATTTCAGTTTAAATATTAACATTCTTTAAACCTATCATGCATGAATTTTCTCTAATCAATAAAGGTCCATACATAGAAAGTGCTTTACTATATAGGGCTTTTGAAAATAAAATATATCTTTTGGTTTTTAAAATTACTACATAAATATTTATTTGCACTATACCTAATTTTATTAATATTCTTAGAATTTTAGGAGATAAAGATAAAAAGTGGATGGATGTATTAAGATATAGCAAAAAGTACATCGATGGTGTTTCTTTTTTCTTAAATTTTGCTTTTAGAACTAAAGGAAAAGCTCAAGGTGAAGAGATTTTATGCCTTTATTCTAAGTGTGGCAATAGTAGATGGAAATGAAAGGATATCATTAAAACTTATTTAATATGTAATGGATTAATTAAAGGTTACAAACAATAGGTAAATCATGGAGAGGGGGTAACTACAATGGATGTTGATGGTGACATAAATGGTTATATTGATGATAATAACGATGATGAATCATATAATGATATTAATGGGTTACTAAATGATATGTTTGGAGAGCTTACTGAAGCAAAAGGAGTTTATGAAGGACCCAATGAAGATATAAAGAAGTATTTTTTTTTCAACTTGGTTAAAGGGGCAAAGCAAGAGCTATATCTAGGTTATAAAAACTTCTTCACATTATCGTTTACCATCTAGTTGTACTTGCTAAAATGTTTACATGGATGGAGCAATGCTTCATTCACTACCCTATTAGATTTATTGAAAGAGGCCATGTCTTATTTAAATATCACTTTATCTTTTAACAAAACAAAGGCAATGATAAGCGACCTAAGTCTTGATTATAAAAAAAATTGATGCATGTTCTAATGACTAGTGTAAAGACACCCAACTAGTATTGATGTATTAACTAGATGTTTTTAAAAGCCTTTAAGACCTCTTTAACTTTCCTACTTTCTTAACTCTATTATAGGTATAAATAAGAATTTATAGAAAATAATACCATTTTCATGTGCATATGGAAATTTAAAATATAATTTACATATGCATCTGTAAATGGTATTATTTTCTATAAATAATTATTTATACTTATAATAGAGTTAAGAAAGTAGGAGAGTTAGAAAGGTCTTAAAGGCTTGAAAAGAGATCTAGTTAGTACATCAATACTAGTTAGGTGTCTTTATATCAATCACAATACCCAAGAAATGGGTCGTGACATTGCATGCTATAATGGAAGCAGTATACAAATCCAATCCCTAGCCATAAACGTGGAATTTCATGGTGGAATGAAGATCCTTATTTGGACAATGAACTTAAATCATTCCAAGAAAAATCATAAGGTTGCTATAAAAATTTTTAGGCACTTTCCCTTAATTCCAAGATTTCAAAAGCTATTTATATGTTTAAAAATAGCTGAGACATTAAGGTGGCATGAAGAAGCATGTGTGAAAAATGGGAAGTTAAAACATCTAGCTAATGCCCAATCATGGAAGGATTTTCATATCAAATATCCTGATTTTGAAATGGATCCTCGTAATATAGGACTTGGTTTAGTTAGTGATGGGTTCAATCCATTTCACACTATAAACATAACTTATAGTAGATGGCCTATACTTTTGATAGCATATAATTTACCACCTTGGATGCACATGAAACTAAAATATTATATGTTGTCTTTGTTAATCCTTAGGCTATAATCATCTAGCGATAAGATTAATGTGTGTCTTTAACCCCTAGTTAAGGAATTAAAGAAGTTATGTGACTCAAGGGTAGAAATATATGATGCTTTAGGTAATCAAATCTTCAAAATATGAGTAGCTCTTTTATAGACTATTAGTGACTTCCTAGCATATGCTATGTTGTTTAAGTGGAGTACCAAAGGAAAGTTAGCATGCCTATCTTGCAATTATGAGAACTCTTTTATATATTTGGAACATAGTTGGAAGATATTTTATATGTATCATTGTGTTTTTTTACTTATAGATCATCCATGGAGATTTGAGATGAGATTATTTAATGGATTTACTAAGTTTAAGTCCCTACCACCTATACTCAAGGAAACTCAAATTTTTGAGGAATTACAAAACTTTGAAAATATGGTTAGGAAGAAACCCCAAAAAAGGCTAATGGAAGAAAAGGTCAATCTTTTTTGAGTTAGCTTATTGGCATTATAACACATTACATCATAATCATAATGTGATGCACATAGAGAAAAATATATATGATAATATAATTAAGACTCTTTTATATATCCCTAGAAATACAAAGGATCATATAGATGCTTGTTTTAATCTTAAAGATTTGAGGATAAGAAAGAATCTTCAACCAAGAGAGATAAAAATGGTAAAAAAGCAAATGTGGCTAAAGCATGTTTTTCCATGATAGCAAAAGAGAAAACTATCTTTTATAAGACATTAAAGACATCCAAATTATCTGATGGTAATGCATCAAATATCTCTTAATGTGTGTAAGTTAGTGAAAAAAAATTCAATTATAAGACTCATGATGCCCACTTCATGTTACACCACTTGCTAAAAATACTTATTCAAAGCTTGATGCTTAATCATGTTACTGCTCCTTTGATTCATCTTAGCTTATTCTTTTGTTTGTATATGTCAAAAGGTTATTACAATTAAAGACCTTGATTACATGGAAGTAGAAATTGTAGAAATTTTTTGCCAATTAGAAAGAATTTTTCCTCCTTTTTTTGATATAATGGTTCATTTGCCTATTCATTTAGTGAATAAGGTGAGATTAGATGGTCTAGTCTAATTATGATGGATATACCTATTGGAAAGATATATAAGCAAATTGAAGTCATATGTTCATAACAAGAGTTATCTTAAAGGTTCTATTGTAGAAGCATATTTAGCTAAGGAATATTTAACACTTTGTTCAAGATATTTGCATAATGGTGTGCAAACCATGTTGAATACAATATCAAGAAACAATGATGAATGTGCTTCAAATGAGGTTGAAAACTCTAATATCTTTTTAAACAGAGGTCAACCTATAGGAGGAAGAAAAATAAGGGCAACACATTTTCTCTTGATTAGAAGTCAAACACACAAGCTCATAAATATATTTTGATCAATTGTGATGAAGTTGACAAATACATTAAGCTATAACTTGCATTTTTTAAAAAAATAAAAAGTATGTTATATGGTTATTCTAAAAATATCATTATTAATAATGTAGAGAGCATAAATGCTAGACTAATAGTCGACTTAGAGGAACAAAGTGGAGTATAGTAAAAAATTAAGGACATGACTTTATTAATTAGTTTAAAATTCATGCCATGAGATCAAATGTGCTAAATTGGATTAGAGAATTATCTAGAGGACTAAATATTATTGCAAAAAGGTTCTCTATGTATCTCATCAATGGATATAGATTCCATATAGGCATTATAATGCAAGATACTAAACTCAAAATAGTGGTGTAACTCAAAGTTTTATGAGCCTAAAAGATGAACACCTAATTATAAAAAAATATGGCATACCATGGTAGAATCAATGATATTATTAAGTTAGATTATTATGCTCATTTCAAAGTTATATTATTTAAGTGTGATTGGTTTAAAGTTAGAGAAGACATATGTCTACTTTAATAAGATGTGTTTTCGAGATAAACCATTTATGCTAGTATCTTAGCTGCATCAATGCTTTTATGTCCAAGATCCACTTGATGAAAATAAATAATTTTTGAAGACAATTCTTAGAGACTCATTTGTCCTGAATGACTAGCAAGATGTTAATTTTCAAGAAATCTATAGGAATGAGCCATCTGATAACTTAGTGAACTTTGTTACATCTAATGATGAGGTTGAAATTGAATTGGTGAGGAAAGACCTACCATAATTATTGTTGATATGGCTCTAGCTATGCTTCACACAAAAAAAGGATGAAGTAGATATTGGAGATGAATCTGACAATATAATATAAAACAATGAATGCAAAATATCTTTATTATTTCTTATTTTGTTAAATTTTTTCATGATTTTATTTAATTCATTCTCAATAAAGAAATGTATATTGGTTCAAAATCTTTTGTCACATTTGTTTAAGTAGTTTTACTATACTTTTTTTATGTTGTATATTACTTACTACTAGACAAAGTTGTTCAATTTAAATTCTCTTAGTAATAATTCAAGACTTATTCATTATGAGGGATTTCCTTTTATTCTAATTGTGAATAATTTGTTTATTTAGTTTAAAATCTTCAATTTTGTAAAAAAAGTATGGACAAGGAAGTAAGTTTTGATAAAAGACAGGAGCTTGGTTTTAATATTGAAGTAGGGTCAAGTATTAAGTTACTTCAAAATTTTAAAGAGGTTAAGCTTAAGAAAGAAAGTTTAGATACTTGAAAAAAAATTCTGACATAAGGATCAAGGCAACTAATGTTTAAGCCCTAATCACTAACTATGAGTATGCCTTAATCCCAAAGATTTAAGTAAGCATTGATTACTAATTTGGGTTAACCACAAGGATCCAAGCAGCTAACTACTAGTGTTCCTCAGTTTCAAGGATCCAAGCAACTAATGATTGCTAATAAGATTCAATCAAAAGGATCCAAGTAGCCTATGAAACATTTAGTCCAAAAAGACACTCAAAAATTAAGATCTAAAAAGAATTGCAAAGACAAATGAGAAAGTTTGATTGGAAATTCCAATGAAAAGGTGAAGAGGATTGCAATCTACCGTCCATCATTAGTTAATGACTTTCTTAGAAAAAAGAGGGGATAAAAAGTAGGAATACATTAATCGACTAATCTCTTATGTCATTCTAAGTCTATTAATGCAACAACAGTAGAGAAGATAGTAGTAAAAGTATCAAAGTTAGGGAGTTACATTAGGAATGTTGAAAAATTGTTCTATGTACTTAATAATTTCACACTTTATATTTGTGCTATATATTGCATTACAAATATATGACTTTTTATTTGTTATTTCATTAAAGCAGGGACATTAGAGGAAAGAAAAATGTGTGGAAAGACATTATGCAAAAATATTTACATAAAATCTTTCGATGAACAAGTATAAGTCATATTTGAAAAAGGCCAATCAATCTAGCCCTATAAAAAAATTGTTATTGATTTAACCTTTTTCTTAGGCACAATTGCTAGAAATTTATCATTCTGCCCATTGACATGCACTAATTAGAAGGCCATGCTAGATAATAACAACAAGAACATATGTGACTATGTTAATGTAAGAACTAGTTTCTCCATTTAATGAAATTTAGAAAATTAGACTTTTAGTAAGTACTAATATTTTGTTCTTTGTAGAAAAAATTTATCATTTCAGATAAAGGAAAAAAATAGGTACTTTATACTATACAAGTTACTTTGAAGAGGCATAAATGCAATACTAAAAAGAACCATTTTGATAAGTATAACACTATTAACAAGATGTTAAAGCATTGTTCCATAAAAGTACTAGAATTGCATTCTAAAAAGTTAATAAGTATTGGAATCATGCTTTAATCCGAATGAGTTAAAAACTTTATATAATTTTTAATTAGTTACTAAATATCATGAATTTATTTTTGAAAGTTATTTGTAATTATTTCCTTTTTTTATTATAGAAAATTAGTCAAACTAATGCTCGAAATAGAGCTCAATGGAAGTGGAGGCATCAAATGGGGCCTATAAGTTCTACTAGAATACATTAAAGATTGGTATGTAATATACTAGTTTTAAAAATAATATTCATTATTATATAGATTATTAATTTCTTGCACTATATGATGTAGCGTGAAAAGAATGAGAAGAATGAGGAGCTTACACAAATTAACTTGTTCACTGAAATGTGCTAAGGCAATAAAGAAAAATAAATTAACTCAAAAACTTAAAATTCAATTGTCAGTGACTTTCTTATAGTAAATCCTTCATTAAGTGTTTATTTTTATATGCTATCTACGTTTAATTCTCTTATTTTTTATCAAGTGCAACTTCAAATTTTAACTTATAATTATGAGGAAACTAATGTCTTGACCTAATCTCGATCGTGATTGATATAAATCTTAATACTTGGTTTCCACAAGCCTTAACATTATTCACTGTAATTTATGCAATCAAGATCTCTATATTTCTAGGGACACTTAAAATTCACTTTAAATTTTGTGAAAAAATGGAAAAAGTCTCTTCTATTTTTTAGACACTTTTTAAGAGTCACACACCTTATAATACAAAATCTATATTTATCATAGATACAACAATAATAAACATACACACAATACTGTATAATTTCAAATTTATACATAAATAAATAATTTAATGCATCTACGACTCAATCAACAACATCTTTATCTCAAATTTTGATCCTAATCCAACTGTCAAAAGCCTTTAACATGATAATATTGATTCTTCATAGATGCAATAAAGCTCAAACATGCTTATTTTAACCTAAAACATTGAAAATAAAATAGAGCAAGTTATAAGAATTCAATAAGCATATATCTACCATTATCTATGTACAAACATAATAATCACAGGCTAATCATGTATTAAATTAGAAAATAATTATAAACCTATTTTTAGGATTTTTGAATTATATGAAATCAAGCCTCGGATTGAGTGTGCACAAGTTAATAACTGAAATTCCATATTTCATATCACTAATTAGAGTAAACTTAACAATTCATTATACACAATATCCTTATTATATCTCATGCTACCCATTCCAAGTAGTCAGCATATTCGAAAATAGCCAATAAAGCTCAAATACAACGAATTATCTCAATCACATCAATAGTAATATCCATCCATAAATAATGTTTCATTATCACATCACGTCACATAACCATTTATAATAAACATACATATGTTCACATTTTAACTTTCGGGTCAAACTTATATCCTTTAAAACTATTTATTAGGAATTTCCCATTCCACTTCCATCACATTTCATAATTTTCTAATACTATTCATAACATAATTTACATCATAATATATATAATAGAGCTCGACTCTACAAATCACAATTTCAAAGTAAATTTATCATGAACAATTATTTCATATTGCGAGGCAATTATCAACACATAACAATATTTACACATCATCATCACCATGCCCTTTTACATGGCCACAATGTTCATTCATATTCCAATACAAATCACACAACACTTTCCAATAGGCATATAACAATAATAACTCAATCATAATACAATTATGTCATTTATCATTATGATCTTATCACAATCTATCAACAGTTAATGGTAACACCACCACGCTTTCTAAATGTGGTACCTTAACAATTATCTAACAAATAACTATTATGTACTTATAGACATTCTTTCCATATCATTTCTTCATAGTAACAAGAATAATTTAATGATAATCCATACTATATAATTATGCCTTTAAGAATTCATAGGTGAATGTATATGTAATTCATACCATTGATAAGAATAACCATACACTTGTTATATGAAATAAATAATATTAAAGTATTTATTTAGGATAGATATATATTCACTTGTTAGGACCCACCTATTTTGTTTACTCTGAAGCATCCAAGTTCAATTTTCTCTCATTTTCTTATTCGTAATTCACAAGAATAATTTGTAAATAAATAATTTTCCTTATTTTCTTTCCAATCATCTCAATTTTAATTTCATATCATAATTTACTAACAATCATGATTATTAACTTCTTTACTTTTCTAATATTGTCTCATGAAACCAAAATATATTATTATATGGAAATTTGAAATCCAACCTATACAAGTGAAAATATTGGAGTTCAAACCTCTAGAAAAGCTCATTTGATGCTTGTTAATTATTCTAGATTATCACATTCCTTTGTTTTTTGATTTATCATCAAAAAATAAAAAATTCATGTATGATAACTTTTCCAATCCAAAATATAAAATAATCAAAATATTAAATGTTAATAATATAAATAAAGTTTAAATGTACTAGTTTATTACTCAAGAGTATAAAATCTTTGTTTTATTAATGTTATACCAAATATCCAAAATAAGGTGATAAAGTTAGGGTTTTTTGCTTCAAGTTCAAATCCTTAAAATATTAGGAAATGACACTTCAAGAATACTCGAATCATATTATTTTAGCGTCCTATATCATAAAATTCTTAAAGTCATCATCATTTATTTTAATTTACTCATAACATGGGTTTTTGTAAAATATATAACAATTGCTGACAATATTATAATATAATATTCTATAATAGTTTTGCTCTTATTGTTTAAACACTTTATGGCATGCAATATATATATATATATATATATATATATATATATATATATATATACATTTTCATAAGTACCATCATATACTTAAAATACCCACAAATGATTTTCTTTCCAGATTATGCATGATTCTTTTAGAATAATAGTATATAATGCTCCATATATATTTTAATTATCTTATTTTAGCATCTTGCAACAAGAAAATCATATATATTTTTCATATGCATCATCATATATATTAAAACACATAAATGGGTTTTCTTTCTTTAGACCATCAAAACTAGCAATAACTAAAGAGATTCATGGCATATAAGGCTTTATTGCAATTCGAAAAAGTCATCCCCAACTCATAAGCCCTGAGATTGAGTTCCATCACTAATAAATGAAAGATCCCAAATTGATCTTCCCTATACAGAGTAGTATAGCTCTAGCTCTACTTCTCACCACTACTTTACACCACCCATAACGGTAGCTAGTTGAGGATGAATAGGCATCGACAATGGAAACAGATGGAGTTTCTGGCACTGGCTAAGATAAAAAAAAATCCTCTCTAGAAGAGTGCAACTAGCCCCATTCTATTTTAGTGAAAGCAATGTATATCCACTAGCAAGGGAGTAGATTGACAATGAAAAGAGAAAGGGAAGAAAGAAGGAGAGCTACTTGAAGAAAAAGGAGAAGAAGAAGGAGAGAGAGCATAGAAGGAAGAGGAAGAAAGAAAAAAGAAAGGGAGAGCAGAACCCAGAAAGAAAAAAATGAAAGAAAGTTCGAGAATGAAAGGGGAGATAGCACCGAAAAAGAAAAAGAAAGGAAAGAAAGTCAATAAAAACCAAGGACAAAGATCCAGCGCTTCTCACATAACTTGATCTCACCCTTTTTTAAAAATCCCATCCCTCCATTTAAATCAAAGTCCATTTAAGCCATTCATTTATTCTAGAAATTCATTTTCATAAACTAGTTTTATTTAAATTTCTCAACTTAGTTATTTTCAATCTTCCACCAATATATATATAATTCGTTATGTTTGTACTAGGTTGATAAATTTAAAATTCCCAAGAATGAATATCTCAAGCTACCATGATTTTTAAAAATAATTTATCAAATACAAACAAATTATCTTATAAATCCTTGCTTCCATGCTCACTAAGTTATCTCTAACTTGCAAGAAATTCCTTGTAAAATTATTTTAAACTAGTTTTGAATCAATAATAGTTGTATAAAAAATAAATATAAATATATGTCAAATATTATTATTGATATCATTTTAATATTTTTAGAAATTTTAAAAAGGAAAAGAAATTTAAAACTAGATATTAACTCATAAATAAAATAAATATTCACAAGCATTGAAATTTATAAAGCTTGAATTATTGACCTGGGGTATTATAAGTTCCCCTTTCAAGAAAATTAATCCTTGAATTTTCAAGAAATTAAGCATGATTGCATTGAATTGTCTATAACATGTTTATTAATCTAGTGCATCATTGTGTGAGCTAAACCGTGCTAAGCAATTTCACACACTACTTAATTTAAATGCAACTACACAAATTTTTAATACTTAAACAATTCCATTTATGCAAGTCAAACACAAACAATCACCTTAAACACATTTTAAGGTGTATCATACAATCTTTAACACATATCTTATTTCTCATCTTTTACCTAATCAAGTAAGACATGCTGTTTACATTAGCATTGATGATTCACTCTAATCCCATGCCATTTGATGAAATAATACGGATCTTGAACTGGATTTGAAATAATAACAAATGGAAAAAGATGGAGGATGGGCGCCACAATCACGGATTGATAAGCCGAAGGAAAGATCGCCACAAGAGGAGGCCTCTTGATAAGATCAAGGATAATTGGCTCACTCAAGAACCTAAGAGTCACAAGCTCTCAATCTCAAATTGTATTCAAAACTGAATAAAAATATGTTTACAAGAGCTTATATATGACCAGCCCCCATAAGCAAACCCTAATGGGCCTTGTATACTAACAAGCCCAATTCTAAATGACCCAAATAAAATAACAAGTTTTCATGCTAAAATAAATCTAAAAACAAGTCTTGGCCCATAAGGCCCATTTATTACAAAAATGCTAAACTAACTAAATGCTAATGGATTCATTGGAGCCCAAGTCTTCCAAATACATGCAATTGAGCATCTTGGACTCTTTTAGCTCCAAATTGTGCCTTTTCTCAAATAGGGGAGCAATCATCTTCTCTAGGTCTCCCTTCATCCCCTTTGCCAAACCCTTGACATTAATCTGTGAAGCCCTTTCAACACCTTTAGTCCATTGTCTTCAATGGGCTTTCTTTGATTTTCATCAATCCCTTCTTCTTCAAGAGAATTCGCCCTCGAATTTAAATCTTCAAAACCTACATCAATAGGAGAAAGATTAGAAAAGCCAAAATAAGCACTTATATCAAACTCACCATGAGAATTCAAAATTAGGAGAACAATTATTGTCTCTTCAAGACTTGAAATGAACCATCTCCTCTTAGATGTAGCCATGGGGGACACCACCTTTTCCATTCATATCATCAATATGCAACCACCCGGATCAAATACAAAATAAGAGTCATCAATCTCATGCAAGCTTATAAAATTACCAATAGCAACAAGTTTATCAAAGAAAGCAGGTAAAACATGATTCTTCAAAAGCTTTGCACAAAAGTTAATGAAATCAAGAGAGCTTTCAATTTTAGCAACAAATTGATGTGGTGAACATTTTTCAATTTTCTTTCCTTCATTCATCTCTATTGCTATGCCACATACAATATCATCCACAATTATAATACTTCTCATACAACATGAACCTTTCTTAAAATTAGCATGCAACTTCTCATTCTTCAAAATTTGCAAGACACATTTCAAAAGTTCATTATGCTCAACTATTATTTTACTATCCACAAGAATGTCATCAAGAAGTGGCAAGCAATCTTTCCAATTCTTTAATTCCTTAAACAGCAACAAGATCCCACCTTTAAACTCATCAAAACAATGGAAATAAACACAAGAAAATTTATCAATGAAAACATTTATAACATGATTCATTAAACTCAAGGAAGTACTTGGTGCATTAGACAAACCAAGTATCATAGCCAACCATTCATATAAACCATGCTTTGTTTTGAAGATGTTTTTCCATGCATTCCTTATTCCAAAGCAAAGTGGATAAAATCCTCCCATTAAACCATGCTTGGAAAACACATAAGGATCCAGCAATACATAAAGCATAATATCAAGAGTACCCTTAATATGAAAATGTTTTATCAATTTATATCCATAGGCTTCTTTACCAAACAGATTTCTTATAGAACTCTTGGGCACATACATGTTGTTCTTCCCACATAAAAATCTATCATGAATAAAATTGTCTCCAAAAACCATTTTCTCACAAGTATCAACATTTGAAACACCTTCACTAGATAGAAGAGTAGCAAAATCAATTAAAGGAATAACAACATCAAGTGAAGAACTAGGAAAACCATAATCATTTAGATACAAAATCCCAATGTTTCCAACACCTAACACATTTTTATGCAAATTAGAGATGAGAGTGTACCTCCAAGACAACATATCAACCATCACAATAATGTTACCTTGCTCCAATTGGGGCATTTCCCTTCTCACACATGGTAGCTCTTTGGATGATTGTTTTGGAAGCACTTCTTGGAATTTCTTCAAAACAGCATCACAAGTATTTGACAAAACAATTTCAAGATTGTTAGTATTTTTATAAGCTTTCTTGTACAAGACAATTGGCTTAGAAATATAGAAAACACTCTTTATCTCACTTGCTTTTCTAATAACTCTCAAATTTTCTTTTCTTTCTTTTTCCACACAATCACTCTCTTTTTCTCTAAACTGAATTTTTCTCTCATTTTTTTTCTTCTCATGACTCTCACTCTTTTCTACTCTCTTCTCCTCTCTATTATTTTCTTCCTTTTTTCTCTCATATTCTTCTCTCTTTTTCATTTTTGTTCTTTTCTCATCTTCTTCTCTCTTTTTCTTTTCTTCCTCTCTTTTCTTTTGCATCCTCAATTGATCCTCATACACTTGTTTTGGAGTTAAAGGATTGAGTTTTATTTTTCTCCCATTCACTTCGAAGCTATATGTGTTGAGGACACCATCATGTGTAACCTTCCTATCAAATTGCCATGGTCTTCCAAGCAATAAATGACAAGCATTCATAGGAGCAACATCACATAACACCTCATCATGGTATTTGCCAAGGATAAAAGAAACTAACACTTGCTTTGTCACCTCTATTCCATCACTATCATTCAACCATTGCAACTTGTATGGAGTAGGATGTGGTAAAGTAAGCAAATTCAACTTCTCTACCATGTAGGTACTAGCAACATTAGCACAACTTCCACTATCTATGATCACATTGCACATCTTACCCTTAATGTTGAATCTAGTGTGGAAGATGTTCTCTCTTTGATCTTCACTTTCTTCCTTTGCTTGTTCTCCCAAGACTTTTTGAATCTTTAGTGCTCTCTTAAGTGGACAATCAATGGCATGATGACCATGCTTTAAGCATTTGAAGCATTTGTCCTCGGAATGCTTTTGATGCTTTTCAACTTTGACTTTCCTCTTAGACACTTCTTCCTTAGACTTTGATGATGATTCTCCTTTAATTCTTGATGATGAGTCAGACTTGCATGAAAATACTTTGTCTTCCTTCTTTTCAACATTCCTCTCCCAAGATTTACATGAAGAACTATAGTGGCAGCCATGAATGAATTTTTCCCTCATAATAGCTTTCATCTCTTTCCAAGTAGTAATAGGCCTTGCACCCTTTCTTCTTCTAACTAAATCAAGTTGATCCCACCAAATATTAGCATAATCACTAAATTGATAGGTAGCAAGCCTCACCTTTGTCTCTTCTGAATAATGGTGACAAGCATAGATTGATTCCATCTTCTTTTCCCACTCTAAGTAAGCTTGAGGATCATTCTTTCCTTGAAACAAAGGAAATTTCATTTTTCCACTTTGAAAGTTTGAAGCTATTCCACCACTTCTTTGTCTATCTCCACCACTCCTATCATCTCTTCTTTTATCACTTTTTACATCATCATGATACACTCTTTCTGTTTTACTCCTTTCATTTTTATTTTTAACTCATTTTTCTTCAATACATCTCTCATGTTGTCTTCTACCTCCTCTTTCTTTTTCATCTCTCCTATCTCTTCTTCTATCATACCTCCTCTCTTCATCATCTCCAAGAGAACTACTAGAATCTTCATAAGCATGTGGAGAATGGTCACGTGGTTGCCTTCTTGCATTATTTGCCATGGTTTCTTGAATATTTCTTATAGTTTCATTCTGCCTCTCAAACATTCTTTCAAATCTTTGTGCAAGTCCTTCAATTTGTCTTCTAACAGTCAAGGACTTAGGTGAGGGAGGAGTGCTTTCACTACTTGATCCACCTTGATGAGACATGTCTACAAAACAAAAATATTAATGAAATAAAAGGTCCTCTCCACTCGCTAAGTGTTTCACTCAAAAGATGTTCACTCGTGTTTCACTCAAAATTGGCTTTTGTGTAAGGATTTCTCTCTTGCCTTTTTCCTTTCAAGTGCTCTCAAGAGTTCTTAAAGAAGTCAACCTCCAATCCACACAAGCAACCACCACCAGTGACAATCAATCAGCAAGACACAAGTGAAGCCAACAAAAGAAAACTCTAAGATTAAGGAAGCCAACAAAGACAATCAAGAAAAATTAAACAAGAAATAAGCACACTAAGGAAAACAGAATGCAAACAAGACAAGAATGGAGAAATAGAATGCAAACAAGACAAGAATGGAGAAATAAGAGAAGATTATGTAATGTTAAATAATAGCTAAGTTGTTTTCAAAAATTTTTGGTATTGAATAAATCAAAAACTAGGCAAAAGCAAGCTGAAAGTTGCAAGAAAGTGGCATTCAAGAAGCACTTTTGTATGCTGCAAACTTTTTTTTCTCTTTTTTTTTTCATTTTTTTTTTTGCAGATTTTTCTTCTTTTTCTTCTTTTTTTTTTTTGCACAATAGTTATACCCCTTTTCAAATTGAATCACACAATTTTCAATTAGCCACTACTGATAAACTTGCAAGAATAAGCAAAAATATGGAATGTTCATTTTTGAGACAGCAAAAATTCTATCCAATTGAACCAGAAATTTAGAAAGAAGCAGTAAATAAGGAATTAGAATTGATTGTATTCACAATTCCCTTTAAATCAAGCTATTATTTAACACCAAACACCAAACTAACAGAATTTTAGAAGATTGGACAGATTCAAATCAAGAACATGTGATGAACACGAAGAACACAAGTGCAGAAACTTAACAATTGATTATGAATTTAGCCAATCTAATCATCAAGAAATAAGAATCTAGCAATAAAACAAGTGTTGCAACAAGATTTAGGAAAGATTGTACCAAGAATTGATGAAACCCTAATGCGTGAACAGTAATGGCGTGAAACAGTACGGATGCGTGAACAGTGTCAAATTGTAGAAAATAAAATGATGCACAGTGCGCGAACAGTATCGATGAACAGTACCTCAAATCCAATTCCAACCAAAGCTCTGATACCAATTGATGAAATAATACGGATCTTGAATTGGATTTGAAACAATAACAAATGGAAAAAGATGGAGGATGGGCGCCACAATCACGGATTGATAAGCCGAAGGAAAGATCGCCATAAGAGGAGGCCTCTTGATAAGATCAAGGATAATTAGCTCACTCAAGAACCTAAGAGTCACAAGCTCTCAATCTCAAATTGTATTCAAAACTGAATAAAAATATGTTTACAAGAGCTTATATATGACCAGCCCCCATAAGCAAACCCTAATGGGCCTTGTACACTAACAAGCCCAATTCTAAATGACCCAAATAAAATAACAAGTTTTCATGCTAAAATAAATCTAAAAACAAGTCTTGGCCCATAAGGCCCATTTATTACAAAAATGTTAAACTAACTAAATGCTAATGGATTCATTGGAGCCCAAGTCTTCCAAATACACGCAATTGAGCATCTTGGACTCTTTTAGCTCCAAATTGTGCCTTTTCTCAAATAGGGGAGCAATCATCTTCTCTAGGTCTCCCTTCATCCCCTTTGCCAAACCCTTGACATTAATCCGTGAAGCCCTTTCAACACCTTTAGTCCATTGTCTTCAATGGGCTTTCTTTGATTTTCATCACCATTCCACACATAATCAATAAGTGATTCAAGCAATTATCATAGAAACAAATCATAGACAATAATCTACAATAAAAAATCTCAATCAAAGATTCAATAATGCAAACAAGCCTATAACTTAGCTTTATCCAAAACTACAATCATACTCACACTTCACTCAATTAACTAATAAAATTTACAATTAATAATAGCAAATCATATCCAGTATATGCCCGGCAGTAAATCATAGAAATTGCTATTGCAAATATATCCTCATAGTTTCCTATTTCAAAGTTCAACAATAATCATTCATGAAAATATAAACTCATAATCATATACTCATTAAACATTACCACAAATACTAGTTTCACGTGTAATCCATCTTAAGCAATTAACAATCATTTAGATAATTGATAAAGTTTAATCACTTTCATATTAGATAGAAATATCCAAGATAAATTAGACATCAACATCATAACACAATACATAGTAATATAGAAAATGACTATAGTAGCTATTAGTAAAAAATCACTGAATGGCTATAGTTAATACCCAAGGTTTCTACTATATCATGAATCTAACCTTATCCCACATCACCCAAGGTACAAGGCCATTAACCTTATTTTTTAAACCCTTACCACTCCTCTACTCTTTTGTGGAAAATGTTTATCTCCCCCTATCATAAATCATAGACAAGATAAGTGTTCATTCTCATAATGAGTAATGATAAGACACCGTAGGCATCAACCACAATGAGACACCATAAGCATCAACCATGTTAAAACATTGTAGGCATCAATTATACATCTTATGGTCGTATATCATAAGGTATGGTCAGAATATCAACCATACCATGAGGGTTTTGTTAATAAAACTTTCCATTCTCTTATAATCAACCTTCAACATCGATGAATTACATAATACAACACACAATCTCAAGAACATTTATTTTTCAATCAACAAAGAAGAAATGTCACCTATGTTAGCATCAGTCACAAATCACAACTCAAATTCATTTCACTCAATATAAACCATTCATTTCACATAATTCAATCCATTACATACTTTTAACTTTCAGACTAGAGACAATTCACCAAAGGATAGTTCATCCCGTAAGATAAACTATAAATAGATTTAATTAAGTAACAAACAATAGCTAAGATATACATAATAGGAAATCCATGGAGGTCTTCAAAGACGTGCCTTAAAGTATGCTTAGGTATATTTTTATTCATAATCAATGCTGCTAGTCGCATTATCATGAACCAAGCTTGCCTACTCAGATTTGATAGTGGGATCATTTTAGCCCATTCACCACTAAAAACTTAAATCATGTTCTGATACCATCTTTATCATGACCCAATTCTGATTATGACCAGCATGGATCTTGTTCCTTAGTTTTCACAAGCTTTAATACTATTCATTCTAATTTATCTAATGGAAATCTTTATATTTGTAAGGGGACTTGAAATTCACTTTAAATTTTATAAAAAATAGACAGAGTCTCCTTAATTTTTTAGATATTTTTCAAAGGCTACATGCCTTATAATACAAAACTTATATTTATCATAGATACAATAGCAACAAACATACACACAATACTATACAATTTCAAACTTATACATAGATAAACAATTCAATGCCTCTAATGTTCAATTAATAATATCTCTACCAAAAATTTTGATCCCAATTCAATTGTCAAAATCCTTTAATAAGATGGTCTTGATTCTCTATAGATGTAACAAGGTTCCAACATGCTTATTTTCCAATCCAAAATCTAAAATAATCAAAATATTAAAATTTGATAATATAAATAAACTTTAAATGTACTAGTATATTGCTTTGGAGTATAAAATCTTTGTTTTATTAATGTTATACCTAATATCCAAAATAAGGTGATAAAATTAGGGTTTTTTAAATTAAGTTCAAATCCTTAAAATATTAGAAAGTGACACTTCAAGAATACTCCAATCATATTATTTCAACATCCTATGTCATAAAATTCTTAAAGCCATCATCCTGTATTTTAATTTACTTACAACATGGGTTTTTTTTCTAAAATATATAACCATAGCTAACAATATTATAACATAATATTTTATAATGGTTCTGCTCTTATTGTTTAAACATTTTAGAGCATAATATATATAGATACATTTTTATAAGTACCATCATATACTTAAAATACCCAAAAATGATTTTCTTTTTAAATCATGCATGATTCTTTTAGAATAATAGTATATAATGCTCCATATATATTGTAATCATCTTATTTTAGCATCTTGTAACATAAAAATTATATTTTTCTCATATGCATCCTTGTATATATTAAAACACGCAAATGGGTTTCCTTTCTTTAGACTATCCAAACCACTAATAACTAAAAAGAGTTCATGGCATATAAGGCCTTACTGCAGTTCGAAGAAGTCATTTCCAGCTTGCTAGCATCGAGATCAAGTTTCATTATTGGTAAAAGAAGGATCCTAAATTGATCTATGGTATACAGAGTAGTGTGGCTCTAGCTCTACTTTTTGCTATCATCTCACGCCACCTATAAGTGTACATGGGTCAAGCCGGGCGGGTTTTGGGTCCGATTGTCCGAGCTAAACTATATAAAATTTAGGGCTCGAACCTAGCCCAGCCTATTTATGTTTTTTTTTTTAAATTGTCCTAGCTTGGCCTAAAAATCTGCCTAAAAGCTCACAAATTTAATTTTTTATTTTTTAATAAAAAATAATTTTTAAAAATAAAAAATATATATTTAAATAGATAATAAGGTATTTAAATATATAAAATATTTAATTATGTTAAATTAATATTTTTTATATTAAAAATAATTAAATATAATTATATTTTTCTAATATATAATTATATTATTAAAAATAAATTAATATAATTAGGCCGAGTTAAGCTGAGCCTATCGAGCATTTTTATCTTAACCTGAGCCTGATTGAATTATCAATCGAGCTATAAAAAAAGTCCCATATGGCTTAAAAAAAGAGCCCAAATACTATATTTTTTTGGGCCGAACTCATCAAGTTAGGCGACCATGTACATTTCTAACGCCACCCATAACGATAGCTCACTAAGGATGAATAAGCAATGATGGTCGAAATAGATAGAGTTTCCAACACTAGCTGGGATAAGAAAACATCCTCTTTAGTGGAGTATAACTAGCCCCATTTTATTTTGATGAGAACACTTTATATCCACCAATAAGGGAGTAGATCAGTGGTGAAAACAAAAAAAGAGGAGAGAAAGGGAGCTGCTTAAGGAAAAAGGAGAAAAAGAAGGAAAGAAAGCGTAAAGGGAAAAAGGGGAAAGAGAAAAGAGAGATAGAAGAACCTAGAGAGAGAAAAAGAAAGAGTGTCTAGGAATGAGAAAGGGAGATAGCACTGAAAAGAAAAAAAAAGAAAGAAGAGAAAGGGTTAGTGAAAGCTAAGGGCAAAAATCTAATGCTTTTCACGTAACTTGAGCTTGCCCCTTTTTTAAATCCTATCCCTCCATCTAAATCAAAGTCCATCTTAGCCATTCATTTATTCTAGACATTTTCATAAATTGATTTTATTTAAATTTCTTAACTTAGTTATTTTCAATATTCCACCAATATATTTATATATATATATACATATAAATAGTTATGTTTATACTAGGTTGATAAATTTAAAATACCCAAGAATGAATATTTCAAGGTTCCATAACTTTCAAAAGTAATTTATTAAATATAAACATATTATCTCATAAATTCTTGCACCCATGCTCACTAAAATTATTTTAAACTTGTGAGGAATACCTTGTAAAAATTATTTTAAACTAGTCTTGAATTAATAATGGCCATATGAAAAAAGAATATAAATGTATTTCAAATATTATTATTGATATCATTTTAATATTTCCAGAACTTTTAAAAAGGAAAAGAAATTTAAAACCAAATATTAACCACATAAATAAAATAAATATTCACAAGCATTAAAATTTATAAAGCTTTAATTATTGACTGAGGGTATTACAACTAATGAAGATACTTTTCAAGTAGTATTTGGTGAGGAAAAGTCAGTGAGAGTACATTGTTATGGGAGATTTATAACTTTTATTGCTTTGAAGAAAGAAAAAGAAATAATCAATCTTAAGCAAAAGCATGATAGGAAAGTTAACTCTTTGAAAAGTGAAATTTAAGAAATGAAGGAACGTTTTGATGGTTTAACAACTATTGTCAATGCATTGTCATAAAAAAAATCCTGAAATGACTGTTGGGGTAATGCTAGCTTAATTAAGGCCATCTCTAAGTCATGCAAATAGTGGAAGAATGTAATATCCTAAGTTAAAATTTAAAGTTTTACAAATTTTGATACTTGTGGATAATTAATTATTTAATTACTTATTCAATTAATATTTGGTTTTGAATTTCTTTTCTATATTAGAGGTTTTGGAATATTGAAAAATGATATCTATGATAATATTCAAAATTTATTTATTTTTATAGGGTATTGATTTAAAATTTGATTAAAATAATTTTTACAGGGAATAGAATAATTTGTTATAATTAGTTAAATTTTGAGAATTGTGAAAATTTGAAACAAATTTACTTTTAAATGATTATTATTAAATCAAGGCTTATTTAAATATTTTCTATAAGGCTTTTCTTCCAAGGTGGAAATGGTTTTAGTAATTGTGAGTAGAAAGATTTATAAAATTGATTATTTGTATTTGATAAATTATTTTTGAAAATTATGAAAAGTTAAATAATTATTTTATAACTTATATATATATATATATATATTGAGGAAGGATTGAAATTATTGAAGTGGGACTGTAAATAAAATCAATTTTATAGGAATGGATTTTTAAAATAAGTTGACGGTTGAGATCTAATTGAATAAGATGAGATGAGCTTACACTATGTGAGAAGCGTATAATCATTTCTCACAGCTCATTTCTTAGCATTTCTTTCTCATTTACTTGGAGTAAGCCGGTACCTCCTCTTTAAAAATTAGTTTTTCTGATTTTTCTCTTTCCTCTCTTCATTTTTGTAAATGTCTGTACAGTATTGTTGTTTTTATTTTTTTGGCTACTTTACGCTCTTTTCCCCTTATTTCTATTTTTGGTTCTCTTTCTCTAGCATATTTTCTTTTTCCTTCTTTTGTTCTCACCAATAATCTCTTCCTCTCTTCTCTCATCTCCCTCTCGTCTTTCGTTCACCAGCCAGTCTTAGCTATCATGAGTCTCTGCCGTGCATAATTGGTTATTGGCATTCTTTCCAGCCGGTGACACATCGATGATCAGTGTGAATCGTCATGAAGCGCTGCAGAAAGGCAGCGTATTGAGAGGTTTCGTTTTTCCGGCGACTTCCTTCTCCAGTCTTTGCATTACTGCGCGTCGTTGTTCTCCTTCCATCTGTGGCTAACTCTTTTCATTGGTGCTGCCAGAGAACCACGCTATTCAGTACCAGGACAGTAGCAAACACTCTTGATCTATGGTGGCTCCCTCCTGCTCTACCCCTGTTCCGGCGACCACTTGCTATCCCAGCTTCTGGTGAGCTCTCTCCCAACTACAGTAGGAGCATGGAGTGTAGGAGGATGCCGATTTGCATCCTGTGATAGCAGTAGCAAGCTGCTGCTCCTTTCTGCCCCACCGGCGTTCCGGTAAGGTTTTGGCCGCTGGTGAAGCTCCAAGGGGCCATCTTAGAGATCAGTAAGTTATTTTTTTATCATAAATTCCTAGCGTTTCTGCTGCTCACAAATTAATCCAGAAAAACCCCACCCACACACACACACACACACACACACACACACACACACACACACACACACACACACACACACACACACACACACACACACACACACACACACACACACACACACACATATATATATATTAAAGTAAATGATGTTAATTATAAAAATATGATTTTATGTTATTAAATTCTAGGTGATTCTAGAGCACTGCAATATACTATTCTAAAGGATTAATGTATGGTTTAAGAATCCCTATCTATGAAAATTTTAGACTTATTGGTGGTATTTCAGAAAACATGATTTTTACATTATATAATGATAAAATAATATGTTTGGAGCCTTCTTGGAGAATTATATTATAATATTTTACTTAAATTAGATTAAATTAAAAGAAGACCCAAAGTTGTGGAAATATGATTTGGAAAAATTGCTTGAGATAGAGTTAAAACATTAAGAACTAAGCATATAATATCCTATAATAACATGATTAAAGTCTTCCTAGAGTGAAAAGCTTTAGTATTTTTAAGCTATGTTATACTTGAATCAAAAAGCCTATTCTATGCATATTTTAGATATGTGAGTGTATCTTTTAAAATATCAAAAATAATTATGTGGCTAGCTTATGGGAAATGATTAGAGTCCTTTAAAATATTAAATGGTAATATGTTTGATAAAGTGAACTTGAACAAAGAAAAATTCCAAAACTTGGCTTCTAATTATCTTAAGCTAGAATTAAAAATATTAAAGAAATAAGCATATACCTAAATGAAATAATGTAGCCTCATTGGATTAAGAATCTAATTGTGAGAATTGATGGTTTTACCGAGATAGAGTAAGAATGTAAGAAAGTATGTGTATAGAATTAATGAATAATTTGATTAAAGCACTATTATAGTACAAAGTTAGAAATATTAGGAAGTGAGCATTCTATTTCAAGAAGTGACGTGATTAAAATGTCCTTAATGCACATAATGACATATTTTGATTTTATAAGTTGATTGTGGAAACCAGGAAGAAGCTGATGAATTATAATATCATAATATTATAATATGAATAAGTGGCTATGATATTTAGAAATAACATAAATAATGCCTTGTATTTATAATTTATTATTGTAACTTTTAATTAGGAAAAAAAGGAAAAAGTAAAAATGAAACACTCTGATTTTCTACAAGGATGCACACCATCAGGTGAGTATACATCTCACCACAAGTTTTTTATCTTAATAAAAGATTATTTAAATATTACGAATTATATTTTTTAATTGAATTTAATATTCATGCATATATATATATACTCATGCATAAATTCAGTTTCATGGTATAAGTACAAGTAACTATTTGAAGGAATGGTAATTGATCAAAGTGTGTAGTGAAAGTGTAATGATGATGATAATTATTGACGAATTGTGATTGAATTCAATGATATTCATATAGTAATACCTATACTACTATGTGCTTGATACTATCTAGTGATAAATTAATTACTTTGCATTGAAGTTTTATAAACAATTATGATATAAAGGTTGAATTCTTATGTGTATATTATCTATGAAACTTGCTATGGATGATATTGGAAGGTGTGAGTTATGGTAGAGCAGTGACATTGGAAATTGAGACTATAATGGAGCAATGCCTTGAGAGCCAGATGGAAAGTTTTCAGTAAATAATTATGAAAGATATAAAATTGATCTAAGAGTTAGATGAAAATTTTTTATGTTTAGTTAAGAAAAATATAAAATTCAACCTAAAATTAAAAAGTGGCTAAAAGCAACTACATTTATGCTTACTATAAATGGATGTGTGATGTGATGAAATATTATAATTTGTCTGTGATTAATTATTACTATTGATATGATTGCAAGAACTTAAGTTGATTATGATAATCTGATTATGATTGAGCCTTAAGGGCTATTTGTAAATGTGATGACTACCTGAAATGGGTGGTGAGTGGTATTGGTTGAGATTATTATTATATTTTGTGATGTGAAATATGGAACCTAAGTTTTATGCAAGTGAAATTCCAATCTAAGGTTGAGTTGTGTATATTTCAAAAATAAAAAAAATGGGTTTGTTAATATTCTCTAATTTAGTACATAAATAACTTAATCTTTTTTAGTAAGTATATGCTCACTAAGTTCTTGGAATGTTTTCGGCAATATAGAGTGCTTTCAAGCCTTGTAGCATCTATGAAAAATCAAGACCACCTTGTCAAAGGATTTAATAGTTAGGATTCTCTTTAAGTCAGGATCAACATTTGAAATGGAGATGTAATTGATCCATCAATTGTTATGTTAAATTTGTATTTGTGTATATGTCTTAAGATTGTATAGTATTAGGTGTATATTGCTACTATTGTATTTGGAAATATACAGGTGTTATATTTTAGGGTGTGTGGCTCTTAAGAAATATCTAAAAATAAAGAAGACTTTATCCGTTTTTTCATAAAAATTTAAAGTACATTTTAAGTCCCCCCTAAAATTTGAAAAATTCCTTTAGATAGGTTAGAGTTTAAAAAAAGTTAAGGCTTGTGGAAACTAGTATCGAGATTCACGCTAGTCACAAGTAGGATAAGGTCCTGAGAAAGAAATTCTACTGCACATGTTCATCCACCTTTTCATAATCAGTGTATTTTCCAAACAAAGAAAAGGTAATGAATTTATGAATCATTTTATTATATCTAACAATGATTTTAGTAAATTTAAATTATCATTAATGGAATTGTGGTTGTTGAAATCAATTTGGATTCATTCATCAAACTAGGTTATTTTACATTATGTTGGGCATAGTAGGCAGGGTTGTCTTCTATGTTTAATTAGATTTATGTGTTATTTTGTGTGTCATGCTATCCAAGTAAATACAATTATGTTTAATGCTAAGCAATGAAATTTGTCTTGTTGTTAGCATCTTATACTTTTTCATATTGGTCTCTAAAGTTTAATTCTATGTTTAAGTCATCCTCATTTGCTATTGGTCAAAATGCCTTAGCTAGTCATTCCTTTTAATTTTGTGTTATTCATTGTAATTTCACATTGCTTTTTGTCAACTTTTTTGCATCAATGTTTGGTCTAAGTTTGCATTGTTAAATTCCATCTTGAAATCTTATTATTCTACTCAATTTTAGTTTCAAAATTTTTATGTCTTTGTATTTGTTGTTGTTGGTTCCTTGTGTTTTAGCATTATTTTTCATGTTGAATTATGTTGTTGTTTTCGGTGTCCACAATTTAGGTTAATATAGTTTGCATAAAAAAATTTACTTAACTTGCTAGCTTTGGATTAGATTTTTTTTGTTGCATACAATCAGGTGTAAGGATAAGACTAATTTTAATCAATAAATTCACATTATGGCATTTTAAGGCTTAGCTAATCTTAATGCCAAAGTGATGACACTCCTTAACCTCGTAATTAGAAGTGTCTTTAGGTTTTCCTCTTTAGAATCATGTTATTGAAGTTGAGACTAGATTTTATTTCTTAGCAAATTATTTGAAGCTCACAATAGCTATAGGCTAAGAGAAAAATGAATTAGCACAAACAATGAAGAAAGATTAAATAAAATGAGAAAGAATATGAGGAAAAATTGAAAATTAAACTGAAAGGTAAATAGGGAATACAATGTGAAAGTATCAAGGCAAGAGACTATTTGTTTCATGGGAAGTTATGTCTATATTATTCATTTAGGTCACCTCTATGTTATTTAGTAAATAAGTCATAAAGTTAAATGACCTATTTGTGAATGATTTTTTCTTGTCTAGGTAAGCTATTATAGATAGTCTTGTAGGGCATTAGATGATAAATTGGTTTGTCATAGTCTATTTCTTGCAATGGTTTTTAATGTTATTTTACTTAGTTTGAAGATTTCCAATGGTAAAATATAAATTGTCGCAAAGGATACTAGTAATGAAATAGGTCTTGATTTGTATGTTAGTTGAGTATTTTAGAAACCACTTTTTGTTTTTCTTGTTAGGAGAAATAGGGCTAAGAAAGTTAATTTTAGCTCTTGATTCTTGTAAATTATTTTCACTTTGTAACTTGTAAAGGTGTCTTTATGATTTCCTTAAGGATATATTGGACAAGTCCATACAAAATAATCAATCTTCTAATCTATTATTTTGTTAAATGGCATTTGAATGAAGTTACTTTGTTGCTTTAGGACTTGTGATTATAATTAACTATCTTATATTTTGCAATTCTAATATACATTAATATCAATTTTTTCTAATTATAATTTTTTAACGTCATGTAAGAAAATCTTACTGGTGAAGATGATGATAGATTATTGGATGACAATTTTCTAAATATAAACGATAAAGATGATGCACAACTTGAAGAATATTGAAACATCGTTTTTATTAAATATCGCACTATGTTGAGCTTTTATTAGGATGCATATTTATGTCATTTAGGGTTATGTTTTGAATATTATTTATTGGTGTAGATGCTTTTAAGGAAATTAGTGGGAAGAATGTGCATATTTAGTTAATTTTTAATGACATTAATGTTTGAGTTCTGCATGCTTCATAATTGATTTTTAATGTGCATATTAGGTTAGTTATTTATATGTTCTTAAAAAATAAGCATAAAAAATTACAACAATAACAAAAAAATATTTAATCATTAACAAAAAAAAATTACTATTTATCAATAGACAATGGTTTTCAAACTGCTGTTTATTTTGCAACACTTTTTGTACAAAATAAGCAATGGTTAGTAACCTATCATTAAAATTTTTGGCAACAATAAAAAATTATTGCATATTTTTTATGATCATAAGTATTTTAGGTAACAATAAAGAACTATTGCTTATTCTAATATATGCAACAGTCAAAACCTATTGTTAATCTTATACATTGGTCAGAAATTGTTGCTTATACTTATATAGGCCATGGTTAGAATCCATTGCTTCTTTTTATATCAGTAATGGTCAATAACAATTACCTTTTTTTCTTTTAAGTAACACTAAAAAAAGATTGCTTATACTAATATAGGCAATAATCAATAACCATTGCTTATTATGTACATTTTATGTGACAATCAAAAACCATTACTAATTCAATTATAGACAATAGTTTACAGATGTTACCTATAATACCTTACAATGCTTGATAATTGTTGCCTATAGTTTACACAATAGCTAGGAACTATTACTTAAGATAAAATAGGCAAGAATTATTGCCAAAAATTCAAAAAATATTGTTTAAAGAATAAGTAATGCGAGTTATGACAATGGCCAAAAACCATTGCCTCTACTATAAGCAATGATTTTTTTAGTATAGGCAACAGTTTTTAACTGTTATTATAAGCAAAAAATGTTGTAATTTGTATATCATACAATAAAAGAGTTGAAGGCATTGATTTAGCATATATAAAATTTAGGCTCTTAGTTAAGGGCAATTTGCAACTTGTTGAAGCTTCTTTTTTTTTCTCTTTTTATTTTATTATTTTGTTTAGATACCCTACTTATTAATAGAATTAAAATTGTAATTTGGATTTTTACTATCTATGAAATTAAATGAATAAAAAATTTAAATGTAGTTTTAGATTTTTAAAATATAAATTATATAACTTTAGCCTTCCTAATTTAAAATTATTTACTTTAATCATCTAATTTAATTTTTATCAACTTCTATTAAGATATGCTAATGTGAACTATGACTCCTTTGCTGGAAATCGCGCATCATACATGCACAGCGGAATAAAATTTTTGCACGATTTCCACCACGGATCCATGCGAATTTAGAACGCCATAGATTAGGGATTAGGGTTTATACCTTTCGGCAAAATTCTTCTGACCGCTACACCAAGTCCGATCTACTTCCAAATCACGAACCGGAATGGAAACCAGTAAATCAGATCACCAGTACAACGTTTATGTGGCTGCACCTCTGTGGTATCCACACGAACCCGTGAATCACCGATGAATGTCCGCTACACACACCGGTTGGAATTGATCTCCTTACACCTCGTAATGCTAGCTACGCCTCTTCAGGGATTTTGGTCAAGGAGAGGTGCTAGGGTTTTCTATGCTTTTACTTTTGGGTGCGTGAATAGTAATAGTAATCCTATTATTACCCAATAAGCCTATTTAAATAGGTGCATAGAAAAACCTAACCTATTCGGGCTTTATTCCATGTATAATTATAGGCTTACTATTGGGCCTTATAATTATAACATGAATTCCCAAATATTAAGCCCAAACAATTTGGTCCATTAATTCCAAATTCACTAGGCTCTAAGTGTGCGACCCTACAGGCTCTCATTACGTTAGCAATGACCATTAATCATATTAATGATCATAAACAATGATTGGTGTCTAGCAACACATCATTGTTACCCAAGTAATGAGAAAGTCGGTGATTTGACTAAACCTTTACACGTGATCATCACTTATGTCCTTTTGTCCTATACATCTAGATTGAGCACGAGACATGGACCATGTCATTCCCGTATAGCCCAATCTTAAGGTTTCTTAATTCCTAAGTAAGCTAACTGAAACAAATGTAATCGACATCTCATGTCAATTCATCTGAGCATGGCCATGCATTTTCTCAGCTTTACTTAATCAAGGGGCCCATAGATGTTACTCCTGTTATATAGGAGGGACAAATCCCATCTTGATCACACAAACCCCTCCGCATGATATGTGACATATCCAATATCTACCCTTGCATTCACTTAACCATTAGTGATATAGAATAGTATCAAAATATGAAACTCACATGTAGGGAACTTTGGTGATCTCAGGTCAAAGGACCATATTAATAATGATCACTAAGAACCACTTATGACACTCATATAACGATCCATGTAGTGTTCTTAATATGGGTCGGTCCAGTATACAAGTTCTCTAACTTGTACTCATGTGTAAACTTAATATCCCATATAAGTCTTCACACATGCTAGTCTTAACATATCAAAGCAACCTAATCCACAATGATATATGACTAGGGACATTTAAGAATACAATTATTCTAAGGTTATTATTATAATTGAATATATTACGCAGATAATATATATAAATATAATAATTGGAATTGCCATTAAAATAACATGATTCAAAATTACAATCATCAATACAATTGGTTTTAGGGCATATACACTAACAATCTCCCACTTGCACTAAAGCCAATCATCCATGTATCTAATACCTATGGACCTCATATGACTATCAAGCTTTTGCTGCGTCAGGGCTTTTATCAGTGGATCAGCGACATTATCATCAGTCGGTATTTTGCATATCCTGACATCATTTCTATTAATAATATCTCTTATGAGATGATAGCGTCGGAGTATATGTTTGGATTTCTGGTGAGATCTAGGTTCCTTGGCTTGCGCAATGGCTCCATTATTGTCACAATAGAGCTCTATTGGGTCAGCAATGCTAGGAACAACTCCAAGTTCATTGATGAACTTTTTAATCCAAACAGCCTCTTTTGCGGCATCTGATGCTGCAATGTATTCAGCTTCTGTTGTAGAATCAGCCACTGTCCCTTGCTTTGAACTCTTCCAGGTCACAGCGCCACCATTAAGGCAAAATACATAACCTGACTGCGACCTGAAGTCATCTTTATCGATTTGAAAGCTAGCATTAGTGTAACCATTTACAATGAGCTCTTCCTCACCTCCATAAATCAAAAACATGTCTTTAGTTCTTCTTAAGTACTTAAGAATATTCTTGATAGCTGTCCAGTGACTTTCACCAGGATTTGATTGGTATCTGCTCGTTATGCTTAAAGCATACGAGACATCAGGACAAGTATATAACATAGCATACATGATAGATCCAATCGCAGATGCATAAGGGATCTTACTCATGCGCTGTCTCTCATACTCTGTGGAAGGACATTGAGTTCTTGAGAGACTTATGCCATGTGACATCAGCAAGAATCCTCTTTTAGAATCTTGCATGCTAAACCTTTTTAGCACCTTATCAATGTATGTACTTTGACTTAGGCTAAGCAATTTTCTCGATCTATCTCTATAGATCTTGATACCTAATACATAGGAGGCCTCACCTAAGTCTTTCATAGAAAAATAATTTCCTAACCAAGTTTTTACAGATTGTAGTGTAGGAATGTCATTTCCAATGAGTAATATGTCATCTACATACAACACCAGAAAGACTATTGTGCTCCCACTAACCTTCTTGTATACACAGGGTTCATCTTCATTTTTTATGAAACCAAACTCTTTGATTGCATCATCGAAATGAAGATTCCAACTCTGAGAAGCTTGCTTCAACCTATAAATGGATCGTTGCAATTTGCAAACTTTTCCAGCATTTTCAGGATTTACAAAACCTTCAGGTTGTGTCATGTACACATCCTCAAGAAGATTTCCATTAAGGAAAGCAGTTTTGACATCCATTTGCCAGATTTCATAATCATAATATGTTGCTATAGCTAGAAGAATCCTGATGGATTTAAGCATGACAACTGGAGAAAAGGTCTCATCATAGTCAATACCATGGATTTGTTTGAAACCTTTTGCAACCAATCGTCCCTTAAAGGTACACACATTACCATCCATGTCAGTTTTCTTTTTGAAAACTCATTTGCACCCAATGGGTTTTACCCCTTCTGGTGGATCAACCAAAGTCCAAACTTGGTTTGAATACATGGAGTCCATCTCTGATTTCATAGCTTCTAGCCATTTCTCAGAATCTGGTCCCATCATAGCCTCTTGGTAGGTTATGGGCTCATCTTAGTCTATGAGCAACACATCACCGTGATGAGTCACGAGAAAACCATATCTCTCGGGCTCACGACGTATCCTACTAGATCTACGTGGGTTCTGTGTTACATGAGCAGGTTCTTCTACAACTGTTTGTGGAACCGGCTCAGGTTCCATCTCAAGTTCAATGTTTTCTCGTTGATCTTGAATTTCTTCAAGTTCTATTCTTCTCCCACTAATTCTTTTAGAGATAAATTCTTTTTCTAGAAAAACACCAGTTCAAGCAATAAACACTTTTTGCTCGGTTGGATTATAGAAATAATATCCTTTTGTTTCCTTAGGATATCCAACGAAAAAATATTTATCAAATTTGGGTCCAAGTTTATCAGAAGCTTGACGTCTTACATAAGCTTCACGCCCCAAATCTTCATAAAAGATAAACTAGGACGTTTCCCAGTCCATATCTCATATGGTGTCTTTTGAACTGATTTTGATGGAACATAGTTTAGTGTGAAAGTTGCAGTCTCTAGAGCATGTCCCCAGAAGGAATTTGGAAGGTCAGCCTGACTCATCATTGACCGAACCATGTCTAACAAAGTTCGATTCCTCCTTTTAGAAACACCATTCCATTGAGGTGTTCCTGGTGGAGTGAGTTGTGATACAATGCCACACTCCTTTAGATGATTAAGGAACTCTCGGTCTAAGTATTCACCACCTCGATCTGATCGAAGTGCTTTAATACTTTTACCAAGTTAGTTTTGTACTTCATTTTTGAACTCTTTGAACTTTTCAAAAGATTCAGACTTGTGTTTCATAAGAAACATGTAACCATATCTACTGAAATCATCAGTAAAAGTAATGAAGTACTGATAACCTCCTCTAGCTTGTGTGTTTAAAGGTCCACATACATCACTATGTATAAGGCCCAATAAATCACTAACCCTTTCACCTTTCCCAGTAAAAGGGGCTTTAGTCATCTTACCTAATAAACATGACTCACATACCTCATATGATTCGAAATCAAATGAGTCCAAAAATCCATCCTTATGAAGTTTGGAGATGCGTGTCTCATTTATATGGCCTAAACGACAATGCCAAAGATAGGTTGGATTTGAATCATTAGTTTTGACCTTCTTCGTGTTTATGTTATAGATTGGATTTTCAAGGTCCAGAACATAAAGACCATTCATTAATTGTGCACTCCATAAAACATTTCATTTAAATAAATAGAGCAACATTTGTCCTTTATTATAAATGAAAAACCTTTCTTGTCTAAACAAGAAACATAAATCAAATTTCTACTAACAGTAGGCACAAAATAACAATTGTCCAATTCTAAAACTAATCCACTAGGTAAAGATAAATAATAAGTCCCTACAGCTAATGCAGCAACTCTTGCTCCATTTCCAACGCGCAGGTCCACTTCACCTTTGGCTAATGATCTACTTTCTTTAAGATCCTGCACATTTACACAAATGTGAGTACCACATCCAGTATCTAATACCCAAGATGTAAAAGTAGATAAATTAACCTCTATAACATAAATACCTGAGTTGGAAGTCCCACTTTCCTTTTGCTTCTTAAGCTCTTCCAGGTAAATCTTGCAATTTCCCTTCCAATGTCCTGGTTCTTTACAATGGAAGCATTGTCCTTCCTTGGCCATGCCACCTTTGGGCTTCAGTGCAGAGGAACTTGACTTGGACTTTCCATCAGTCTTGTCCTTTTTCTTTTTATTCTTGGCCTTAGACTTGCCCTTTCCTTTGCCCTTTTGAACCATCATAATGGAATTGGGCTTGGACTTTTTCAAGTTCTGCTCAGCAGTTCTCAACATGTTAAGCAGTTCAGGCAAAATCTTATCAATTTCATTCATGTTGTAATTCATGACGAATTGACTATAGCTCTCAGGCAACGATTGCAGAACTATATCAGTGGCCAATTCTTGCTGCAAAGGAAAACCCAATCTTTCAAGGCTATTGATGTACCCAATCATTTTAAGTACATGTGTAGCAACGAGTGTTCTTTCAGCCATCTTACACTGAAACAATGCTTTAGGTACATCATATCTCGCATGTCTTGCTTGCTCTTGGTAGAGCTGTTTAAGGTGATCAATCATATTGAACGCCTCCATGTTCTCATGTTGCTTCTGAAGCTTAGAGTTCATGGTAGCAAGCATGAGACAACTGACATCTAGAGTATCTTCTAGATGCTTCTTATAAGCATCCTTTTCTGCTCGAGGAGCATTAGCAGCAGGCTCATTTGGAGTAGGTTGCTCTAAGACATATTGTTTTTTCTCATGCTTGAGGACAATCCTCAAGTTTCGATAACAATCGAGAAAATTCGTCCCATTCAGCTTATCCTTCTCAAGGATAGATCGCAGTGATAAATTTGATGCATTTGATGGTATGGTTATCTACAATAGAAAAATATGCAAAATGAGAATCATGTATTTTATTTATTTAATAAGGTCTTTTATTAAATAATACTCCCACTATTTTTCTCAAAAAATAGCCCTCACTATTATTTCAAAAAATCGTAACGTTTGAGATTTTCTAGTGGGCCAAGATCCATATTTCACCTAGACTTAAGTTAGCTTTGGCTGATCACTTAAGTTTTGGCTATTTAGGTAGGCAACTCCTCGCCAATTACATCTTATGTAACTCTTGGATAGTTAGGTGAACAACACTTGTTCAAATCCATCTCATGGACTTAAGCCCAACTCCATGCCTCTAGGCCCCAATCCTATTGAGATGGCCTAGTTAAGTCAAAAAATCCAATTATTGGCATTTGGATATCACTATTATTCTATCGTGTCTCACCAAGATAAACTAGGCACTTTGCTTTGGCAAACCTGCCTTATGTTGATCAAGGCCTTGACAAGTGCCATTCATTGGAAGGCATCACTTTTATTATTGACTTAATATTTGCATTGAGGGATTTAAATGTTTATTTAGATCTCACCATTATTTGCCATCCATACATGCCTATATCTAACATATCATATACATTAATATAAAGCATAAAATAAATATGCATAGTTATGGCCCAACTATATTAGTTTTCCCAAGCCAATGAAAAAACCAAAAGGTCAACCTAGGGTAAAGATATCTTCTTTAAGCATCTTCCACGGTTGTCCTCATATTAATTTTGGCTCCTTATCTCCATGGCAGCAAGCTCCAGGCTTAAACATATTGTACATTTGAAAGTAAACTATTCTAACTTTACAATACATAATGAAGGACAAAACTCGAGTTACATTCGAGGGGAGTAAGGTGAGAGAAAGAATGTACAACTAGAATTTATAGAGAAAGGCACAACACGCAGGCCGTATTTAATTACAATAAAACTAAAATCAATAAATGAAATATAACCATACATTATGGTGTAAGGGCCATAACTATGCATCATGCAGCAAACATCACATGTAAGCATACAAACAACCATAGGTATTTATTGAAATTGATCTTGTTTCCAATTTTAACTTGTTTAAAATTAGAAGGTTATGAAAAGATTGATTTTAAAACGCAGCTTAGATTCAGGCTATCAATTATTACGCTACCCAGAGTTAGTATGGCGATCCCGCTAGCCGGTTAGCGGGCGGGGGTCGAGGAGGGGCCGCCTCTCACGGGGGTGAGGGGGCGGAGCCCCCTTCCAAAAAATTTTTATGCATCTTACATTCAAAATTTTGAAGACTTTCGGGCAAAAATCCAAAAAATTTTGAACGTTTCAATTTCTGTTTTAACCATTAAAACAATCGGCCAAAATTAGAATTTATCAAGAACCCTAATTCCAGAACTGTTCCGAAGTCCTACTTCTTGATGTTCTGCCATATTAACTCAAACATTAGTCCATGTTCTATTTAATTTAATCTCATTAAACGAAACAGAATGCATACATCACATGTATACAATCAGACATGTTTCTATTCAAATTTTAATCTCATTAAAATTGAAACCTTCATCAGCTACGTTTCCAGTTTTTAATCTCATTAAAAACGAATCATTAATTATGTATGTGTTAATCTAATTTTTAATCTAATCAAAATCGATTCATTAACAAACAGAATTACATTGATCCAGAACCCTAATTGCATCATGCATGATCTGATTAAACACGAATTATCCAGATTTAAACGCATAACATAGAAAACTAATCTATGGATTCGCAAGCGGCTCTGATACCACTGCTGGAAATCGCGCATCATACATGAACAGCGGAATAAAATTTTTGTACGATTTCCACCACGGATCCATGCGAATTTAGAACGCCATAGATTAGGGATTAGGGTTTATACCTTTCGGCAAAATTCTTCTGACCGCTACACCAAGTCCAATCTGCTTCCAAATTACGAACCGGAATGGAAACCAGTAAATCAGATCACCAGTACAACGTTTATGTGGTTGCACCTCTGTGGTATCCACACGAACCCGTGAATCACCAATGAATGTTCGTTACACACACCAGTTGGAATTGATCTTCTTACACCTCGTAGTGCTAGTTACGCCTCTTCAGGAATTTTGGTCAAGGAGAGGTGCTAGGATTTTCTATGCTTTTACTTTTGGGTGCGTGAATAGTAATAGTAATCCTATTATTACCCAATAAGCCTATTTAAATAGGTGCATAGAAAAACCTAACCTATTCGGGCTTTATTCCATGTATAATTATAGGCTTACTATTGGGCCTTATAATTATAACATGAATTCCTAAATATTAAGCCCAAACAATTTGGTCCATTAATTCCAAATTCACTAGGCTCTAAGTGTGCGACCCTACAGGCTCTCATTACGTTAGCAATGACCATTAATCATATTAATGATCATAAACAATGATTGGTGTCTAGCAACACATCATTGTTACCCAAGTAATGAGAAAGTCGGTGATTTGACTAAACCTTTACACGTGATCATCACTTATGTCCTTTTGTCCTATACATCTAGATTGAGCACGAGACATGGACCATGTCATTCCCGTATAGCCCAATCTTGAGGTTTCTTAATTCCTAAGTAAGCTAACTGAAACAAATGTAATCGACATCTCATGTCAATTCATCTGAGCATGGCCATGCATTTTCTCAGCTTTACTTAATCAAGGGGCCCATAGATGTTACTCCTATTATATAGGAGGGACAAATCCCATCTTGATCACACAAACCCCTTCGCATGATATGTGACATATCCAATATCTACCCTTGCATTCACTTAACCATTAGTGATATAGAATAGTATCAAAATATGAAACTCACATGTAGGGAACTTTGGTGATCTCAGGTCAAAGGACCATATTAATAATGATCACTAAGAACCACTTATGACACTCATATAACGATCCATGTAGTGTTCTTAATATGGGTCGGTCCAGTATACAAGTTCTCTAACTTGTACTCATGTGTAAACTTAATATCCCATATAAGTCTTTACACATGCTAGTCTTAACATATCAAAGCAACCTAATCCACAATGATATATGACTAGGGACATTTAAGAATACAATTATTCTAAGGTTATTATTATAATTGAATATATTACGCAGATAATATATATAAATATAATAATTGGAATTGCCATTAAAATAACATGATTCAAAATTACAATCATCAATACAATTGGTTTTAGGGCATATACACTAACATCCTTGGGACTTAGAATTTATTAATTATGACAATGTTTTGCAAATTTTTATTATATTTCTTTTTTTCCTCCTTTCTCTCTTTATACTTTATTTTATTTTCTTCTTTAATTTTCATTATGTAAGTGTTTCTAATATTATAGTTTAATCATAAACCATAAATCACATAGTTTGATGAAATTAAATAAGAGAACTAAAATTGATGAAAATTAAAAGGACCAAAATTGTACCAACCAAATATTTATGAATTAACATATATACTCTGTATTTTAGAAGGATAAAATGTCACGACCCACATTTGATCGTGACCAGTGTAGATCCCATTACCGGTTTCCATAAGTCTCAATTATTTTTTACTCTTTTTGTCTAACAAGAATCTCTAATTTACAGGGGGATTTAAAAAAAATTACTTTGAATTTTAGCAAAATAAATAAATAAAACCTTTCTTATTTTTAGACACTCTTTAAAGGTCACACATCTATAATTCAAACTTATGTTATTTTTCAAATACGATAGCAATCACACATACACACAATGTAGTACAATTTCAATTTCACACATATAATTCTAATCCAAAATAATCCCCAACTGTCAAATCTTTCAAATAAAATAATTTTTTATTCTCCATGAATGCTAACCTGAAAACATCAAAATAAAATTAAAAAAATGAGTTCCACGAACCCAGTGAGTATAAAACTACCAGTAATTTGTAAGTAATCAAGTTAGTATATAGAAAAATAATAACAAACCAATTTCTGAATTCATGAAATATATGGAACCATATTCTATAATAGAGAGTTACATACACATGACTAGAACTTTATTTCGCGTAACACAATCATAGGAGTCTTAACTTCCTATTAAAATTCAAGATTATGTACTACTCATTCCAAGTAGGTATCACATACAAACAACCATTAAGGCTCAAATATAAACAAATTATCACAATCGCATCATCAATACAAGTTAATTACAAATAGTCACATGATGTCACATATTCGAATATAGTAAGCATACATATAGTTACTCTATGGTATCAAGGTCAATTTTTATACCTCTCTCAATTATTAGTCAAGAATTTCTCGTCTGGCTCTTGAATTAATATCATATCCATCTCATATAATTCATCGGTAATTTTCATCAAACTTTCATATCATTTCCTTATCACCGATTGCAATATTCGATATCATTACTTTAGTATCGCTCATCATTTTCCAATGTATCAAAAGACACAATTCATAACATTCACATATAACCATATTTACACAAGAATATAGAATTGATAGTAATAGTGAGGAAATCATAAATCAATATTTAAAATATCTTTTAATAAAATAATAAAAAGTGATGAGATATATATACTCACCTGACGAGGCATCTTCGGTGTAGAAACTTTAATGCACCTATACTCATCTTACCATTTCTACTTCCTATTTCACAATTACAAGAATAATTCATAATTATATGATCAATTGCAATTATTTTGTAGCTATTGTTTTCTTTTAAGTTGGTCATAGCAATCCATAGATATATTAATAATCTCAACTTAAAGCCATTATTATTTAATATTATTCCTTTTTATATTGGAGGTATTATTATAAAGGTCTAAAGATTTATCATAAATAGAAGTTCTTCCAAATCTTCTATATAACTATTGAAGTATTGAAACTTCTTATTTCTTCTGCTCCAAATATATATTCTAAACATTTTTCTACATAGAATATATATATATACTTTTTATAAATAATATATATAAAATGAGTTTTCTTTCTTCAAACCATCCAGACCAACACAAGGTAACAAGAGTTCAATACGCAAAGACGTTTACCGCATATTATGGAATTTACTATTAGCTCACTAGAAAACCACCTACTGGCCATGGATTTAAATTGCGATTGCGATCCTGGCCATGGATTTAAATTGCGATTGCGATCACAATCTCATTACAATATGGATTAATGCGAAAAAATGCAATCATAACGATCTAAAATTGAAGATACAATCTGATCCAAAAATGTAATATTACTAGTAATATTGCGATGGCGGATCGTTTTTAAAATCTTAGCTTACTGCCATCAACATCTTACTATGCTTATCAGAAAACTACTTGATAGTGCGGCACCTGCTGGCAGTGGCTCCAAGCACGAGTGGCGAAATCAGCATGGCGGTGGTCCAGCAGATCCACCTACTGGCGGAAGAAGGTGGAGAAACAAGCACCGAATAGGAAGAGTGGGAAGGGTGCTGCGTCCGAAAAATGGAGAGGCCAACTGCACAAGAGGTTAGAAGAACTTCCCACAGTCGCCAACTACAGTTGGCCGAGTGACGTAGAGTAACTGCTGCTCGGAAAACAGCAGGCGGTGTTGCTCCGGTAAGTGGAATGATGACAATGTCCAAGAAAGAAATTGGAAAAGGAGCACAGGTAGAACGGGGAGAAGAGAAGAGGCGGTGAGAGCGAGAAGAAAGAGGAGTTGCTGCTGCTGGAGTCCAATAGTGGTGTATATATATATATAGTGGTGTATATATATATACTGACTAAGAGAAAAATGAGTCTGTAAGCAGCAGAGAGAGAAATGCAAAAATTCTAGATTGAAAGATGGTTGCTCCTGCTGCAAAATGAGGCAAATAAAACAACAGGGGAGAGGCAATGTAACATGGAAACCTGAGAGAAAGAGACAAACAGCAGTAGTATGGCGGCAAAGTATTTTAGAAGCTGCTGAAATTTTCCTTTTTTAAATAAAATGGTACAGTGAGTGGGTGAAAGATAAAAGAAAGTAGAAAAAAATATGGGAGAAGGACAGCTGGCAACATGAAAAATAAGAGAAGCTATCCGAAAAAGATAGATAAATGGAGGGGAGTTAGAAAAAAGAACTAAGCTGTGTAAGAAAGGGTAAATCAGGAAAAATAAAAAGAGAGTGCCATGTATGTGCCCGACTTCACACTTAAAAAGGGGGGAGAGAAATTAATAAAATCAGTGAAATTATTTATCATTAATATTATTAACTCAAATGGAGAGACTACAGATTTCTATTTAAAATTTTATCTTACGTACGCCAAAGTATATATATATATATATATATATATATAATTTACTAAACACAATTAATAAATTTTATAATTTCTCATGCTCGCAATCACTATATAAAATAATTTGTTGAAATATAAATGATTTATTTCACAAATCCTTACATTCATAAATGCTAAGATTATTCCAAACTTAAGAAAATTTATTATACAATTACTTTAATTTATTCTTGAATCAATAAGATCATACAAAATAAATAAATGGATAGATAAATAAATAAGCTATTTTATAAATTCTTGTACTTAAGATTAATAAAATCCTTTCAACTTTTAAGAAACTCCTTATAAAAATTATTTTAGTCAAAGCTTGAATTAATAATTATCATAAAATAAAATATACTTCAATTTCCATCATCAACATTATTTCAATATTTCAAAACCTCAAATTCAATTATTAATCAATTAAATAAATATTCATAAATATAGAAATTCATGAAACTGAAATTTTGGGATATTGCATAAAAATTATATTTAATAAAAAATACATGCCTAAACTCATAGTCAATACTTAATAATTAATTAATTAAAAATAATAATTATTCTCGGGACAATTTTAGTTGGGGTGAAAATGAAAAAACAATGATGATTCATTAAAGAAAATTGTGAAAAAAAAAAAGGATTCGTCAAGTTCAAACTTTAATATCAGAAATTTATTTATGCATATTTTTCATAAATAAATTAAAATAAGATAATATTTTTATATACATTTATTATCTTTAAAGATTATATGAAAAAACTAGGGATTTTATAAATATTTATTTTTATATTTTTACAATTTTTTAAAATATTGTAATTTTCGTGGTGTTTATGTGACAAATGTACAAAAATTACAATTGTGTATTAAATGAAGATATAACACAAACCTTTTAAAAATTTACAAGTATATATTAAAACTACTTTTATAAGAATTATGATGCACAAATGTAACCATTAATGTTGATGAAAGCCAATTCAGTAAATTAGAACTGAATAAGTATTAACAAGGGAAAAGTAAATGAGTTTCAAAGTAAATTACAATTAAAAAATAAATAAATTGCACAGATATAAGTATGCAAGTTTTTATTTAATTAAAAATTAATAATGAGATAAAATGACCCAGCATTATTAATCAGCATCAAGGGAATAATAATGAGAAGTTAATGATTATGTAAGTATTTCTTGTATATTTCGGAGAAATTTTTGTTTGTCTACAAAATTCCTGTAAGAATCACTAGTTAATTTCATTATTTTTCATATAATTTTTATATTGTATAATTAATAAAAATTAAAAATATCTAAAAATTTTAATAAATACTTTAAAATTAACTGAAAAATTATGGGAAAGAAACAATGTGAGTATAATTATATTGTGATTTTTATTTTAAAAAATTATGTAAATTAATAAAATAATTAATTGAATCGATGATAAGTATTAATATTAAATTTTTTTATAATATTAAAGGGGTATTTTGCATTTTAAGAAGCAAATAAAAGCTAGATTTCGTACTGAGAATTTCTATGTTTTGTCGTTGGTAAAGATTTCTACCTATTTTTTCCTTGGTCCTGTCCACTAAATTTGCAACATGGAATTTGGGTTTGGTTCAAGAAATGCAGCCGGCCCCACTCTATTAAATTACAAACGTGTTAAACACCACATGGCTATTTGTTTGCTGTATTGAATACAACAAAAATCACTTTGGACCATAGAAAACTCTACTTGATATATACAATAAAGCGAACGTCCTAATTGCAATCATATTTTAAAATAATTCTTTTTATAAAATGGAATATTTATATTCTCCCTTATTGGCTATCTTAATTAATTACTGACATTGACCAAGAATACTAACAGATGGAATTTTTTTTACGAAGAGGTTTCTTTTGAATTCTCCAATTTTGCAGCCTGAGGATATGCTCACAAGAAAGTTAGCAAAAATCACGACCTCTTCCAACGGCCAAGTTAGAGAAAATATATTGGAAGTGTTAAAATACAACATCTTAAAAGAGTTTAAAAAAATCTTCTAATTTTTGAAGGGCTTAGGTATAAATTTCTTTAAAATGTACACAACGTAGAGAAAATTTTGTAATTTTTTAAGTTTTGGGGTGGTTTTATCCTTTGTCCCGATTGCCATGTAAAGTAAACAATTCAACTATATGCAATCTATGGACTGAAACTTCTCCTCCTGAACATAACTCGAGCAACATCTCTGTTGTGAAAAAACGACTTTGGGATTGTTTCAGTATTGTTTGAGACATTGGGGGTCAAACTTGAGTCTTTAAATTTTTTCTGCATAGACAAGGATATAGTGCAATAATCCTGTGACATCCACGTTTTGTCCAACTTTGCTTCCTCTTTCTTGTGATTGTTAAAAATTACTGCACATCATGAAGATCATGTGTGTCTGTATTCTTTCACCCAACATAAAAATTACAATTTTTCATAAAAAGTTGTCACACAAAAAAATGCAATGAAACAAAATTATGGATTGTTTACCATCTATGTTTTTGCTCTTTTGAGAAGTTTAATAGTAACTTGTTAGTAAAGCACAATCAATTTATGGGCAAATTATCAAGTAATATTGGTGAATCAACTTCATTGAGACAGCCAAATAATCTTACTATATACATAAAATTGAGTATCTATCACAATGATACATAAAAAATGATTTCATTTATAAAAAGAAATATTTCTCATATTTTTAGTTCACTAATTTAATTAACTATCTGAGTTGATATCTAATTTAAGTTGATTGTGCAAAAATACTGGTGGAAGCAATTTCAAAACACTTCCAACTCTAATTGGAAATAATTACGATGGAGGGTGATTATTGGTAAATTTTTTGAAATGACTTGGAACTGCTTGTGAAAATGCTTGTAAGAGAGAGAGAGAGAGAGAATCTTGAACCTTCTTCACAAGCTCGTGAACTTCCACTTTTTATGAAATGATAGCTTCCAACAAGAAAAGCAAGAGGAAGTTCTAGCACTTTTGTTGGAGTATTCTTATTTTCATCCCCAAAAATTGGTTTAGTGGGAAAATTAATTTGAAAATTTTATGTAAAATTGTCAAATTTGAAACTTTGATGCAATAAGTGGTTTCCTTTAAACTAATTATTTATGTCCAATATAAGTTCAATTCTCATGAGTAATCTTGAATTTTATTCAAAAGGTTCAACATTGTATATACATTAGATATTTTGAGATAGTTATAAATTCTAGGACACAACCCAAATTACTTAATAAAAGGTAGGCTTTGGTTGCACACAGTAAGGTGCTAGCTGCATAAGGATGTAAATTTATCAATTGCGAATGATTGTTAATATTACCATAATAGATAAAGATTATATATTTTTAAAACTCTAAATTTTCACAAATTTACAAACATTCTCTCTCTTCCTTTGTCATCTCTTTCGTGTTTCGCTCTTTCTCATTCTCTGATGATTCGTTGAGCTTTTTCCTACACTAATTTTTATTGTTAGGAAACTTTAATTATAATAATTATAAAATTTATTATTAAAATTTGGATCTTTTATGTTTAATTATAAAAAAAATATACTACTAGAGACGAAAGTATACTTGAATTCATAGGAATTAACAATATTGTGATTTCATGATCCTTGATCTTCCAAATTGATGTATATCAATTTTTTAGAGAAAATCTCTCTCTATTTTCTGAGGATGGGATATCAGAAAATAAAATCATTACACATAATTTAGAGATCATAACCTCTTATTCATTTTCTTTATTTTTTTTAATCCTAATTCACCCAACATAAATAAGAAATCAAACTTTTAGGTCTCTATACATAAAAGATCATATTTAATGAGATAATTTAGAACTATTTAACTTTAAACTTTATTCGATCACTTTAATTTAACCTAAATCTTAAGATAATCATTAATATATAATTATTATTTTTATTTACACATATATATAATGTATATGTCCATTAAAAATCTAAAAATCTCCTACTTGGACTACATTTACATGTATATATATATACACACACACACACATAACACTTTATAATTATATACTATAATATAACCTTATGAGCTTAAAAAATTACTGTTATTACTAGAATTATCTCTAATCAATCTAGTCCATTGATCATATCAACAAAGGATCAAAGTAGCCATCGGTATAATTATTGTAACTAGATCCATCAATGGTTACATATATTGGTATAATCAATGACATTGATCAAGCATAGATGTGTAGTATGGAAATTACATGCAATGTGATCTTAACATAGTTATTTTCAACTAGTTCACCTTATTTCTTAGTGAGATCAAACCAAATAAGATCAGAATGTAACTATATAAAATCTTTATACTACAGTAAATAACCATAAAATATTCATAAACATATCTATAGATAAGAGCACCCATAAATGCAAACTCTCACTAAACTAGCATATCATCAACTAATACCACATCCATTGAGTAGTGTGCTCATGAAAGACTTTAGGTGTTAAACCCTTAGTAAGCGGATCTGCAACCATAAAGTTTATTCCAATGTGCTTTGTAGATATCTAACTACTCTAAACTCTTTCTTTAACAATTAGGAATTTAATGTCTATATGCTTTGACTTTAACAAAATCTTGTTATTATTAGAATATAGCACTATTGACTTATTGTCACAAAATAACTTTAATGGACTTTTTATAGCATCCATAATTTGTAGACTAGTGATAAAATTTTGCAATCATACCCCAAGATTAGATGCCTTATAACATGCTAAAAATTTAGTTATCATGATGGAAGAAGTTGTCAATGTTTGCTTAGTACTCTTTTAGAAAATAGCTCTTCCAACAAATAAGTAGATATAGCCCAAAATAGATCTATGACTATCTTAGCACCCTACAAAATCAAAGTTAGAATACCTAATGATCTCTAGTTGATCCAATCTCTTATATGTAGGCATGTAGTCCTTTATTCTTAAAAGATAACATTTGGGCTCTTTGGTTGCTTTCCAATGACCTATTTCTAGATTGCTCAATTATTTACCTAACATCTTAATTTGTCTTAAAACCAAGGAGCTAAAAACTTGATGAAATTTGTATTACCATTGATGGGAAGTTTGCTTAAGCCCGTAAATAGATTTCTCCACTTTTAAAAGTTAGAATTTTTAATAACCTGATAAAAATTTATTGGATCATCATTCACCATTCCAATGTCTACCTTACATTCTTGGAGAAAGATGATATAATCATATGGAATCATATTTCTCCACTCTTTAGAAGATTTTCTTAATTGCAATTGTTCTTGAGGTTGTGGAGTTCGTTCTTTAAGAATAACTTGCTAACCTTAATTAGGGAGATTTTCAACACTATCTTGTGGTTTTGGAGTTGTTTCTTGAGAAATGTCAAGAATAGAAACTTGATCATGGTTAATGATAAATGTGGGAAGAGAAATGAATTTCTTTTTAAAGATAATTTTTAACCTTATTTTTCCCCTTCAAACTCAATATCCTTAGAAAATTGGGCATTTCCCATCTCAAAGAAGGACCTAGCTTTGAGATCATAAAACTTATATCCTTAAGATTGTTTAGAGTACCCAACAAAATAGTTGCTGATTTTTCTTGAGTCTAATTTCTTTTCATTTAGCCTATAAAGCCTAACTTTAGTTAGATAACCCTAAACATGTAGATATTTTATGCTAAGCTTTTTTCCTATCCTTAATTTATAAAAGGATTTGGTTGTTGCCTTAGTTGGAACTCTGTTAAGGATCTAATCTATAATCTTTAATGCTTCTCCCCAAAGTGAATCCAGTAAGGTAGTATAACTAATCATACTCCTAACTATATCCTTTGAGGTTCTTTGGTCTCTTAGTAACACCATTCATGTTACGACTTCCTTGTATAGTGTACTGTGGGATAATACTGCACTCATTTAGGAATTTGGTAAATAGTCTTGGACGTTGTTCACCTAATTCATCATATCTACCATAGTATTCACCACCATGATCAAACTTGATGCCTTTAATCTTTTTGTTAAGTTAATTCTTAACTTTAACTTTGAAAGTGTTAAACACATCTAATGGTTGAGATTTCTCATGAATGAGATAAAGATATTCGTAATGTGAAAAATCATCGATGAAAATAATAAAATATTATTGACCATTCGAAGAAGTAGGAGATAATCCATAAATATCTATATGTATTAGTTCTAAGATATTTGGAGACCTTTCAACACCTAATCTCCTTATAGTTGTCTGCATGCCCATAATGCACTCAATATAGACCTCAAAGTTTGACAAATCAAGGGATCAAGAATTTCATTTAACATAAGTTTTTCAATTCTTTGTTTAAAGACATCCCCTAAACACTTATGCTAAAGTGATGCAAGATTCTTATTAGTTAATTTACTTTTAATGTTACATGAATTAACATGTAGGGTTTGTTTTTTAAATGAGGCAATTGTATCAAGCATATAAAGATTATTATGTCAAGATAAAGAATTGAATCTAACAAGCGTTAAATTATAAAAAATACTAAATTGATTATTTCTAAAAAAAGTAAGAGCAACCAAATTTATCTAATATAGAAATAAAACCTAGATTCTATCTAAATGATGGTACAATGTGCATATAATTTAAATCCAAATACAATTCAATTTTTAACAATAACCTGAAACTTTTAATTGCGTTAACTTTAATTGACTTAACATTGCTTATATAGATGTATCTTTCACCATCACTTAGGCTTTCACAACTCAAGCAATCCTAAATAGACACATTTATGTGAGTAATAACATTGAAATCTATCCACCAAGTATGTCTAAGCACTGATGTCAAATTAACATTAGAATAAACTAAATTAAGAAGTGTACCTTTCTTTACATGCTAGATATGATATTTAGTATATTATTTCTTCACATAGAAGTATTTCCACAGAAGTAGCAAGTAAATTTCTTAATTTTCCTTTTTTGTTCCTTATGTTGTTTCTTTTATAATAGAGCAACCATAACTTCCTTATCTTCATTCCTCTTCTTGTTATTATCTTTAGAGATCAAAGCTAAATGAGCATTTTTAGCCTTTTCTTGCTTTAACCTTTCTTTTTCTTGTATACAATGTGAAATTAGCTCATTAAGAGTTATCTCCCTTTTTGCTAGTTATAACTGACCTTGGATTAATTGAATTATGTAGAAAGGGAGATCAGAATTAATGCGCATGTAAGTCCTCAAACAACTCTAACTTTAGTGTTTTCAATTTAGATATAAGACGAGACATTTCCAAAATGTACTCCTTGATATTCCATTTGCCTTTATACATTATGAAAATAAGACTTCCTAGAAGGGTACTTGTATATATCTTTTTATTTTTGGTAAAACGTATCTCAAGTTCTTTAAGGAACAATTTAGCATCATTCTCCTCAGACATTATGCCCCTAAAGGTTTCCAGAATTACATGTTTCATAATCATAAGACTTATATGATTTGAGCATTTTCACTTCTCTAAATTCCTCTTAGCATTAACAAGACTTGCATTCGTAAGAGCAGTGGTTTGCTCAACCTAAAGAACAAGTTCTAAATCCATGCAACCAAGAACAATTATGATGTTCTTTTCTTGATCTTTAAAGTTTGTGCTATGAAGCATAGGGATAAAGTTAATGTTTATAGATATTAAAGTAACAAAAGTATTTATAGAAACCAAAATAAAATAAACAAAACAACAAACTCATAATTAAAATTAGTATTCAACATGAATAATAAATTCAAATAATGGCAAGTCCTATCACAAAATACTGAGTACAACATTGATATTTAGTCATTGGACAAAAAAAATCAACTTGTAAGTGGTACTATTGGTATAGTAATTAAATATTGACAATAAATTCCTATTAAATGATAAGCCTCTCTTTAGACCAATTTAATATTCACATAAAAAACTTGAAAATTGTCATATACTTATCATCATAAGTGTGTTTGAATTTTGGCCAAATAACAACCTTCCTTTAGGCTAGTATTATCTATATGAAATCCAAACATACAACTATCTTAATATTTCAAACTAATAAATCTATACATGAGAGGTTACTTTGGTAACATATTGCTTCAATCAATTAATTTAAAATATCAAACACTTATAATTAAAGAAAAAAATATGCCAAAATTTGAATTTGAATTTGAATTCATAAATGTATAAATATCAACCTAAATTCGTAAAGTAGTATAATGAATGACATCATATATATGTTTATTATCACTAACATATATATTAGGATCAAAGAATATATATAACCCTATAGCATGAGATTCTACACAAGATGTTAATGGAAACATGCTATTTCATGGAGTTTAATGTCATATTATAGTTATCCTACAAGACGTTAACAAGTTCATATGTTAATGTATATACAAACTCCATTATCAAACTCTATGATGTTAACAGATTTAAATCTCACATAATTGAAAGAGGCTTTATATATATGTGTGTGTATATATATATATGTAAGCATCAATGTACATGATGTTAAATTTCATAGGATCTTTTATTAAAATCTAATGTGAAATCTATATATATGTTTTGTTAAAATTGCAATAATTATCAAGTGTGAAATCCATATATATATATATATATATAATAACTTTAACTTAATTCAATGGCCCTACATATAACTTAATTAATAATGAACAGGTGATGATTATATTCAATGTCATTGTTAGATTATAACAAAGGTAATGAATATATAATAGGAATTACAAGTCAAACAACATGGAAATTCTTAAATGAAACATCAAATTGCATTGAAATATGCTATATATGGTTCGAACTTGACATTAAACTAATAGATCAACATATATGTCAATCCTATGCACATTAACATATAACTAGGAAATAATTGAAACCCTAATCATGTTGATTAAAGCACAAATTAACTTGATAAATTTTCTTTTTAATAATTTAACATGAAGGCTTTAATACCAATTATTGGAAAACTTTAATTATGATATTGATAAAATTTATTATCAAAATATAAATCTTTCATATTTAATTATCAAAAAGAATATATTACTAGATGTAGAAGCATATCTGAATCCATAGGAATTAATAAGATTATGATTTTGTAGTTCTTAATCTTTTAAACTAGTGTATATTAGTTTTTTAGAGAAAACTTCTCTCTATTTTCTAATGATAGAATATCAAAAAATAAAATCCTTACACATAATTTAAGAATGATAACCTCTTATTTATTTTCTTTATTTTTTTATTCCTAATTCACTCATCATGAATAAGAAATAAGACTTTTAGGTCTTTACATATAAAAGCCCACACATAATGAGATGATTTAGACCTATTGAATCTTAAACTTTATTTGATCACTTTAATTTGGATCAAACTTTATGATAACTAATAATATACAATTATTATTATTATTCACACATATATACAATGTATATAGCCAGTAAAAAATCTAACATTTATTACTTTTGATATTGCTTGAATTTGAAATCCAACAATGGATGATAGCTTGTACATTGAATTAGGAAAGCATGTCACTCTTAAAATTATGTTTGACAATGAGAGTGACAAAGATGATAAAGACAAAGAGCTCCAACAAACCCATTGAAAATGAGAACAATTTCATGGCAAAAGAGCTACTAATGGCTAGATTATAATTACAATTGCTAATGGTATTATTATAAATAACCAAGTTATTCTTATTCTTTGAATGCTAATTTTATTTGCTTTTATTCTTAATCTTGTACATTTTTATTTATCAAATATTGATGTTCTATGATTTTCTAAGTATATTACAAAAATAGTTGTCTTAACTTTGTGATTTAGGTACTGATGTTTATTTTTTCTCCCAATTGATTAGTTGCTTGTGCTTTAAATACTTTTGGAGATTTATTTTTATTTTTCAAAAAAATAACAAATTTTAAGAAATTTTCAAATGTGTTTTGATATATTTTTATTTTATTATTTTTGGAAGTTATTTTTAAAAAATGGTTTTTTCTTTTAAAAACTATTTTTTTAGTTAAAACAATAAAGAATAGAGGTCATTTAGTCAAGCAAATAAGGAAAAATTTTCAAGTAATTATAAAGCTACTATTAAGAATTAAAAAAAGTTAAGAAAATATTTAAAGATTGTTGCTTTTTTTATTTTTAAGTTATACATTTAGAGTTATAATTTTTAAAAATAAATTATAAAATCTAGTTACCTAAATAAAAACTTTTATTTTTAAAAATATAAAAATAAAAAATTATTTTTAAAAATAGTAAACAAACATTCCTTTCATTAATATGTCCAACTCGTTAGTATATTCGAAAGTGTATAAAATTTTATTTTATCATAAAATAGGTTAGAACTACTAATGTCAACTCCTTTAGTATTTGATACATTTGCATGGAAAAATTTGTTAGTTTTTAGGAGAAACTTGGTCATCTAAACAACTTGGATTTGAAACATTTGGGGAGAAAATATCTCTTCTCTAAACAACTAACATCATCCAATTAGATCAACCATAGTAGTATAATAAAGTATGCGAATAATTTAATGTAAAAAACTCCAAACATTAGAGGAAAAACCATGGATTAAAAAAGATTCACTATGTTATTAAAGATAATAGGATATTACATGCAAAGGTGTTCATATAACCTTTACATCTTTTATAAACCTCTATGAAGGTATTCATATAACCTTTGTAGGCACATACCTTACATCTTTCTTATGCATTAGTCATTTGACCAATATAAATATTTATAACTAAAAAATACTTGTTTGACAATAAATCTCACTCCCATCCTGATACAAAAATATAACTTAAATAAGAAGATAACTCACAATAGGAAATAATCACAAATTGATGGTTATTTGAATTTAGATCAAATCCAACAATCTCCTCTATGACATAAATTCCATCATCTTTCTTAATTTTAATGCTCTACTTATTGTCAAGCGAGACTAATCACAAGGCACTAACCATGAAAGTACACCTTCATTATAATTTCTTCAAATTACAATAACTATCTTCTTATCTAGTAACTTCACCTTAGTTAAGCTTTACAAGCTTTACCAGTGTAATGTCCCAAAATTTTAGTCTCATGAATTTCTATATTTATGAATATTTTTTTTTATTAATTAATAATTGATTTGGGCTTTTAGGTAAAATTAATCTATGAAGATGAATTTTATAATAAGTGGAGGGTTGAGATTAAAGGAGCAATGAGCTTACCATGAGATGAACACACGGTAATGAAACCTTTAGCCCCACATTTTTTCCACAAGTTTCCGGATCTCTCTCCCTCCTATATTTTCAGATTTTTCCTTATTTTAACCGCCCTCCTCTTTTGTCTTTTCCCAAGGTACAACATAGCTCAGCATTTTCTTGCTTTCCCTCGATTTTTAGGCTCTTGTGCAGATATTTTTCTGCAATATTTTTCTTTGATACTGTGCATCCACTTCCACTCTTTTTGTGCTGGACGTTTAACTTTTCTACAAGCTTCTTGATGTACACGTGGATAGCAGCTTCTCTAGATTTTTTTTCAAGAAATTACTACTGCCCTCCTGCACCGCCCTTCTCTCATATTTTTCGGTTTCTTTTCTCATTAATAAAACGGCTTCTAAAAAAAAATGATGAGAACCGCCACTTCTCTCTTTTTCTTTTTTCTAGGAAACTAGCAGCTTTCTTTCATATTCTCACCACCCTCTCTTCCCTCCAGCAGCTCCCTCTTCCTCATTATGTTACCTTTTCTGTCTCTTTCGGGCTACAATGTTGCTGTGTTTCTATCCACGGCCAACCAGCAGCATTCATGATGCATAAAAGCTGTTCGAATTGTGGTTCGGAAAGGAGCAGGGGAACCATAATTCTGCTTAGCTCGTTACCATTTCAACATTAACTCCATACCAGCGAGCTCTCTCTCTCGGTTTCCTTGTTATGTGACGTCTTGCTACTGGTGCTTTAAGGAACGGTGCTCCTGGCCATCACCCGAACTTCTATTACTCGTGAAAAAGCTGTAACCGGAAATAAAGCAGTAAAACAGAGCTGCGTTTTACGGTTAAACGTAGCGGCAAGGAGAGGTTAAACGGCAGGAAACAAAGGCGCCACATGGAGCTACTGTTTGTTTTGGAAGTACCGAAACTGAGCTGCACCACTGCCATACTCAGGAGCTGCTATTTTTCTGGCCTGGCACCATTCGCTTTCAGTTTGGTGGCACCGGTACAGCAACAAGTTTCTACCATCGTGTGGCAGCTCCTTTGTGCATAAGGTTAGCCTACCGGATAGAAAGACACTAGTGAAATGCCATCGTCCTTGAGCTCATTTTCCCTTCCGTCGCACCGCCTCACGTTTCTCTTCAATTGGCCATGCTCTGTTATTCGTTTTCCTTGTTCACGTGTCAAAGCTGTTGTCGGTTGAAGCTGCAAGCTACTATAGTCGAACGTTAGCCCTTAGGCATGAAGAAACAGCAGCCAGATGGTAGATGGAGCAGCTCCATTAGTTGCCTCTCTCCGCTGTGTTCTCCTTTTTCCTCCCCCTACTGCTACTCCCGATGAGGCTTGGCATTAATTTTCCAGTCGATACCAACCTTCAGCAGCTATGATTAAGGGAAGAAACTATGCGAGTTTGTGCCTGGTCTTCCGACTCTATCAACGTCTTCTGTAGTTCTCTTTCTCCCAGGTTATTGAAGCTTTGGCTAGGTCGCGTTGCTGCTCCCTGTTCTCCAGCTACAATTGTGAGTGGGAAGCACAGAAACTGGCCAAGCTTGCTGCTGTCTACTGGTTGTAAGGCACGCTAGCAGGAAGGAAACTACGGTGTTGCTGTTTTAAGGAAATCGAGGGAAGATGGCATTCAACTCATGCTGGTTCTAGTAACAAGAGGCCACCGTCTTCCTCTGGCTCCTTGTGCCACCCTTATCCGCGATGGGAAGGAGCTATAAGCTTACGACTATTTCGGTTGAAACATTGCATAGAGTGGAACCGCCCTCTTCTTGCCATTACGTGTGGCTTCGGATGGTACCATATGGTCCAACTCTGGTGGTTGCTAGTAAGCTTACAAGAGCTATAAATGACGGTTGTTTTTGCTTTCATAAACAAGACACACTTAAAGTGGAAGCTCCTCTACTTACTGGAGGGAGATGATTACGGTGTCGGTGAGCTGGGGATGAGTTCCTTAACCTACGCCTTCAGTCAACAATTGAAACCGCTTTGTTATTTCCTTCTTCTGGCCATCGGTCGACAGCTACTAGTGGAGTTGATGGAAATGATGTAGGACCAAAACCAACTCATTTCGTCAAGCAGCACAATTAGCATGACCGTAGGAATAACGGGACAAAGCCAAGTGTGGATACTGTAGGGTTAAATTTTCGTGTTTGTTATTGCCTCATGTTGGACGGTGCTTGATCGACGTTGAATAGAAACAGTAAATAGTAGTAGAGCGGCTCTTCTTTTTTCTACCCTGGGTCTCTTTTCGGTAGCTGACGCTATAGCTCTTCATGGAGTGCTTCCTGGTTGAACCGAACTGCAGCTTACTGAGCGAGGGAGGGGTTATGGAGCCGCTGTTGGTTTAGCAGCGGTGCGGAATTGTTGGTCCTCTTTGACTCCGAAGAGTCGCTACGATTTTCGGCAATACTTTCACTGCCATTAGAAGTGTGATAAGTGTTTTGGGTGAACTAAAGACGAGATGCAAGTTGAATTCGGTTGCTTTGGAACTTCCAAGATGGATTATTAATAGCAAGTGAGTATATATCTCCCCACTTTTTTATTATCTTATCAAAAGATGTTTTAAATATTGAGTTATGCTTCATCACTATTAGTTATATACGAATATTGTGAATTGAGCCTGTTGAGACATTAGAAAGCGGTGAATGATGCTAGAATGATGATACTAAATATTGCAATCAATGATAGAGAAATGATATGAAAGTCAGGTGGAGAATTTCCGCTATATTATGTGGGATAGATGTGATATTGATTTAAGAGTTAGACGAGGAATCCCTGGCTAACAGTTGATAGAGGTATAAGATTGACCTTGTTACCAAAGAGTAACTATATGAATGTATATTCTATTTAAATATGTGAGTCAAGTACTTGTTGTGATTGATTTGTATTGATGATGTGATTAAGATGATCTGTTTGTAGTTGAGCTTTAATGGTTGTGTATGATTCCTACCCGGAATGGGTAATATATGGTTCGAGTGTTGATAGAAAGCTGAGACTCCTATGATTGTGCAACAGAACCTCTACTTTGGGATACGGTTTCATATATCTTCAGAATCCAAAAGATGGTTTGCTATTACTTTTAATATATCATTGATTACTTGTAAGATAATGGTAGTTATATGCTCACTGAGTTCATAGAACTCACTCCTTTATTTTTATTTTAATATTTTCAGGTTTGCATCCATGGAGAATCAAAGACTGCCTCAGTATGGGATTTGACAGTTGGGACCAGAGTTAACAGTCTAATAGAGTTTTAACGAATTATATGATGTGATGAATTAGTTGTATGTGTATAAGTGTAAAATTAGATTATTCTATATATATGTTAATCTTCTCATATTTGGAAATTCTCATTAGATAGGAAGAGTAATAATAGTTAAGGCTTGTGGAAATCGGTAACGGGATCCACGCCGGTCACGATCAAAAGTGGGTCATGACAACCAGAGTCTATCCACAATCTCCCTATCTGCAAGAACACCAAACTTGCGAACACTTTCATGAGTCATCATAAGCTCTGCAAATCATCATCATCATCATCATCATCATCATCATCATCATCATAATTATCATTATCACTTCACCATTACTACCACCTTTATCAATCATTTACATATTGCACATAGAATTGAATCAAATTCTTACTTTCTTAGATTACTTTCTTCCTATAGGATTGAACTCATTTAGTACCAATTGTTAGGAAAAATATCCCCTCTCCAAATAATAAACATTAAATAATTAAATTAATCAAAATAATGCAATAAAGGACACGAACAATTTAATATGGAAAACTATATAATCTAAAGGAAAAATCACGAATGAAAAAAAAATATTATATCATTAAAGATTACAGAATAATGCATGTCAAGGTTCTTAACCATAACCTCATAAATTTCTAACCACTATCTTTGCATTTTTCATAGGCTTCTAAAAGGGTTCTTATATAACCCTTGTAAGCACTCACTTCATATATTTCTTATGCCTCAAATTTTGGCCAATATAAATATTTATAATCTAAAAATACTTGTTTGATAATGAATTCCATTCCCATCCTAATAAAAAATATAACTTAAATAGGAAGATCACTCACAATAGGAAATAATTACAAATTGATAATAATTCATTACTATAGATTTGGCCTTTAATGTTACTATATTAACATGAATTAAAGTATAAAATGGTATGATGGAATTTTTAAATACAAACACAACCTATCATGTTGGCTAACATAACAAATTGGCGTTATACAACATTATTTTATAATAGGAGATAAAGGTCTATCCTAGAAAAACTTAAGATAACAATCATTATTGAAAATTGACATCTATTTTTACTTATTCATTAGTTTTCAAATACCCATTGTTTAAAGGAATACTAAATGTTGAATATATGGAATATTAGGCATCATTTTTGTAGTAAATTGATGTCTAAAATAATGTCAACAACCAATTAATTGTATTAGTGGAATATAGGAAACTATAAAGATTATTTGTATTTTAACAATCTGCTCATTTAAAATGCACTATCATTTACAATGTTGGTGTTTTTAGAATTGATATTACTTTGCCTATAAATTTTCCTTGCACTCATATTTTATATTTTGGTTAAATTTGAATACAATTCACTCATTCTTTGAAAATAGCTTCAAATTTATTGGAAGCATTCTATTCATGACTTTAATGTCTCCTAGCCTCAAATAGAAGGAAGCATTAGAGAGAGTCTTGAATAAGTGAGAGCAAAAGACATAGAGTTATAGATGGGATGCTTCTAATAAATTTGAATAATTTCTAAATATAAGTGAGTTTTCCTTATATTCTAACCCATTACTACAAGAATTAAATGGCTAATATTTGTAAAATATTGTGGAGCACTTTAACATGAGGACAATAGAGAAGACTTTTTAATAAATGAGAATTTACAATAAGAATTTTAATCTCTACAACATGAGGAATGAGTGACTACACTGTAAATTGTATTAAAGATGTACTATAGTTTTTATGTAAATTATTGTTTTATGGAAAACATATAGTATAAAATGACTTTTAAGTTTCATTAACTAATTAATTATAATGTTCTTGTACAATATTTCTAGTTAATATTGATAATATTGTCAAAAAAATAATTTGTAATTAGTATCTATTAGAAAAATGTCAAAATGCAAAAAAGTTAATAATTATTTGACAAAATTAGTATCCTTTATTAGAAAATTATTAGAATACAAAGGCTTAATTATTTAAAAAAATGGTGAAGAAAGGAAAAATCATGTCAATTATCTTAAAAAAGAGTTGAAGAAAGAAAAAACCATGTTAATTATCTACTAAAAACTAACATGGTTTTAGAAAATGCATAGGAAGATGAAGAGTTTAATCATAAATAGAGAAAAGTAATAAACTACATCAATTTTCTAATGCAATCAACATATAAAGATATAGAATGGCTTATTTGACTTGTAATAAATAGTAAGCATTTACCAAAAATAGCATTTATGAGGTAGGAAATAGCTAAAACCCATGATGTTAACCTTTTGAAGCTAGTTAAATTAATAGTCAGCATTGAAAGGAAATATAATACCATTACAAATTAGTTTTAATTTAATAATTATAAATTTTTTACTCCATCTTTTGTTTAAGTGGCATAAAGAGGATAACACACCTATACTCATTGGATATTTAGAAAATCTTCAGATCTTATGATCATGAGCATCCTATCAAACCATTGTTATCTTTTGTCTTTAAATAAGTGGTCATGAGTAGAAGATTTTCATGGTTTGATGTGATTACCATAATCATAAGATTTGAAATATTTATAATTGTCTAGTATTAATGATATGTGGTACCTTCATATTCCATTCAATACTTTAAGGAATGAATAAATAATGTTTGTAGAATCTGGTAGATCACTTTAACACATGAAAAGTTGCAACAAAGATTTTAATTTAAGGTGACATAATGATTATGTTATATATTGTAGTAATTTTAATGTGTAGTATTTATTAAATGTTAGGATGTAAGAAGTTGATAATATTATTTGAGAAAATGGTAGCCATTATTAGACAAAGAGTTAGATTAGAAAGTTAATTTCTGTTTAACGTGTAATAATTCTAAGCATTTACTAGTTTTTATAAAATTGTTATTTGAAAGATTAAACAAATTATGGTTTATAACATTAGTTATTTATTTATGACTAACGTGTAAAATTTTGTAGTAGAATGATATCATTTTGTTATATATGTTAGGTTTTAATCAACTAATCGACATAAAAACTTAAAATGTGGCATGAGTTCAAAATTAAAAGTGTAAAATCATGGAACAACAATTTGGAAATTTTATTGCAAAACTCTTTAAGCCCTAAAATGATTCTCTCTCTATTGACGTATGCTTACCTTCCAACTTTAAAATGATTCTCTTTAATTTTATATTTATACTCACCAATTTTTTTATAGTAATGAAGATCTATTAGCTTGTCATTAAATTTGTAGGGTTACACACTCATTGACAAAACACAAAATATAAAAGTAAAGTTTTTTTTTTAGTTTTTGGTGTTTATTTGTTCTTATAACTTAGTTTTTGGTTTCATAATTAACTATTTTTTGTTACCTTTCATTTTAATATAACTTTTATAAGTTTATACAAGTGAGAAATCTGATTTCATACATACTTTTTGACATTTAATGGTATTATTTACTATTTATTTATATTAAATATATAATTTTATACATCAAATTTTAATGAATATTCATTGCATTTATAGATATTGGACTTAGTGTGCTTTTTGAGGGAATGTTAATCTCACATTAATTAATAAGTATTGGATATAAACTTTCACCATTTTTATTCTTTTGTTATAGTCTTTAAAATTGTTGAAATAGTTTGTAGTGTTATTGTAAATGTAAAGAATTAGAAGGGATTAGGCAAGGAGAAATTGCAAGAAAGGGTTACTGTAAGGAAGGACTAGGCAAGGACAAGGAACTATAGGTGGGTTAGTTTTAGGGGAGGGTACAATATATCATGTCAATTATTTAATAAATAACTGATGTTTAATGTCTTCTAGTAAGGTTTCCAAACAAAGAAACAATGATAGTTCTTATACATATAGAAATTAATGTTATTGTACCTTTTTCACATTGGTTGTATAATTTACGTGGAATCCTTTGATATACAATAACATTCATAGATATGTTGGTTATTAACTAATGTAGAATGTGCTAAACAACCGACATAGATTGACAATTTTGTAGTTTTGAGTTGAATTTAGGTCAAATTTAACAAATTTCAACAATGGATGACAACTACCTTTTCTTCCTAGATCTGAGTTTGACATTGATGAGGTACTAGCTTCAATTTTAATAAATAATGTCCTAAACTTTAAGAAAGTTTCCTTTTTTTTTTCTTTTTTTTTAAGAGAAACAAAGGATGAATGCCATCAACACAATGCAATTATAAGGTATCTTTCAAATTTCATTCATCTTTCTTGTTAGAAGTTAAAATACATCACAACTTACAAATAATCTAACTAAAATAATAAAGATGTCATGTGTTACAATTTAGGCCTTCAAAAATCATACAATCCATTGCATGAAAAAACTTTTAGTGTTATATTAACACTAATTATTTAGTACTACTTCCATATAAAATTTGTTAAGTATATTATTTTTTTCAACTCATCAATCTAATTTTCTTAAAGACTGTTGATTTTCTATTAAATCAGATTATTAAGTTAGAAAAATAATACATTTATCAAATTTTGTATGGAAGTGATATTGAATTTTTAGTATTAATATTGCACTAAAATTTTTTCCTTATTGTGCCTTTTACACTTAAGTCTTGGCCTAATAAAAATTTGTTTTGATGCTATTTTGTTAATTTTTTTTCTTAATTTAACTAATCTATCACATTCCATTTTTTTGAGCGAATTACACTTTTTCATAAAAATTGACCTAATTACATAAAATAGTTCCCATATTTCAATAATACGCGCTTATCGACCTTGTATTGTCTTTGGTTAACAATTTGTAGCCTTCTTAATTTTCCATTTGTTTCCTAAATTTTCATATTTTCACTTCTTTATTTTCTCTTTCTTTTCCTCTAAATTTTTTCAATTTCTGTGAAATTTTCAATATCTTTTATGTTTTTTCCTTAGAATTTTTCATTTTTCCTTAATTTTTGTAAAATATTCTATTATAAATCGCTTCTAAATTTTCTCAATTTACATAAATTAAACGTAATATATAAATATAGGGTCTTAGATTTTATGTTGTTAAAATTAATATGTTGATAATACATATCAAGTAATGAAAGTAACTAACATGGCATTTTAAATATATTGAAGTAACTCACGCAATGTGTTTCCTAGAAATATCTAAATACTTGTGCACAATATTTGTAAAAGATGTTTTTTTACTAAAATGACTATATGAATTCATTAATAAATTTTAATTTTGAAATATATATTTTCAATATTTTAATGCGTCAAATAATTTAGTAATTTTAGTAATTATTTTGGAAACAACAAATAATCGTTCAATTTGCTTTGTGACCAAAATAAGTAAGGTTAAATTATCATTTGATTTTTGTAGTTTTGCAATTTTATTGAAATAGGTAGTTACAATCTAAAATTTTAGAATTGGATGGCTGCATTATAATTTAATTTCTAATTAGGCTCTCAGCATGTGACATTCATTCAATTCCATTAAAATTTGGCTGGCATAACTCTATTTCCATTTCATTCTGCTTTATTTTATTTCCAAAATTCCTTCCCCAATTTTTCATCGGTTAGAAATCTAATTCCCCTTCTTTATTGGTGGTAAGATCATGATTATGTTTCAATTAAAATAAGGGTTGGTGGAGAATTCTTCCCCTATTGGTTGCATGAAATCTTCTTGTCCCATATTTTATTTTAAATTTTTAGAATTCTAAAATGTATTTAAACTAGGTGTGACCCGTACATTCTACGAATGAATATTTATTTTAATAATATAATATTATAATTATATATTAATCATTTATAAAAAAGTAGATAAAAATTTGATAATATATAGCTAACAATTCTAAGAAAAAAGCCATTTCTCCACTAATTTTGCTGTAATTAGTTTTAAATTCAAATGCCATATTAATTAGATATCATTTTTTAGTATAATTATTAACATTAATATTAATATTTAATAACATGATTTATAATAAGAATAAATTTCTTTTAATGATAATATATTTTTTATTTAGCACCTTATAGTATAAAATAAACTCTTGAAAGTAATAATTTTATATTATTGATGAATATTTATTTTAATAATATAATATTATAATTATATATTAATTATTTATAAATAGGGTTAGGTGAAATTTTAATTACTATATAGCCAACAACTCTAAGAATAAAAATCATCTCTCTACTTATTTTGCTCAACATTGAAGTAGGCAATTGATTTTGAATTTATTATACTATAAAAATTGATTTTGAATTTAAATGTCACATTAGTTAAATATTACTTTTGAAGATAATAATAATGATTAGTATTGATATTGAATAATATGATTTATGATAAGAATAATTTTTTTGTAATGATAATATAATGTATTTTTTATTTACCATGTTATAGTATAAAATAAACTTTTGAAAATAAATTTTTTAAAGTAATAATTTCATAGTGCAAACAATTCATTAAAATTCATAAATTATGACATACATATTGACTAAGATTCAATGTTTTGATATAAAATATTTTATATTTTTTTAATTCACATAAAAGAAAAGAATAATTTTTGGCTGAAAAATATTAATGATCAACTCATATTTAGTATTTTCTAAAAGATGCATTATAATAAAATTCCTTTCTTAGAATATAATAAAAAATATAAAATAGTAAATGAATAAAAAATTTGCAGCAAGTATCAAATCTTTAAAATAAAAATTAACCTATCGCTTAATCAAAGTTTAAGAAAAATATATTAATGATACAAAGGAGAAAAAATGTGAGAGAAATAATATAATATAATTATTAAGGAACATAATAACAAAAAAAAGAAATAATTAATTAAATTATAAGATGAAAAAATAAATTTATAATTACCATAGTGAAAATCCATCAAATGAAGATGAATTATTGAAATATTTAGTGATAAATATTGTTTGATCGATGAGTGCAAGTTAAATTATTTATTTGTCAATGAAAGTAAATAGTGATTTTATTAAATGAAGATGAAGAGAAAGTGCATTATTGATGAAATTTTACAAATTTTAAATTGCATATAAAATAAGATGAATATAAAGATTAAAAAAAATTCTAATCAAATCAAATGAAAATATAAAAATAAAAAATTTCAAATAAAATCAAATAAAGATAGAAATAAAATAATTTTTAAATTTCAAAATAGAAAATATTGTATTTGTTCATATCAATATTTTTATACAAATTTAAGGTAACAAAAAATAATCTATTCATATGTATTGTTAATTATAAATTTCATAATTGATAGTCCAAATATTTATATAGCAGCTCTTTTCTTTCTATAATATTTTTCAAAATTATGTTTTCATATTAAATAACATGAAATAATCAACAAATATATCTAATGAAATCAACTATATAAATTATATAAAAAAATATAAGCTTTTGTAATTTTACATATCAAGAATCTATTAAATTAATGAGAACTTGTTAAGGCACAAATTTTTTTTGAAAAGTAAAAATCCAATCAAATAAAGTACTCATAAAAAAAGAACAATAAAACTACAATAACAATAGTGTAAAAAAGAAGTAAAAGAAATCATAAAAAGGAATTTAATGATATAATTTTGAATCAAATAATTACAAAAAGTTAAAAGTACTAAGAGATAATACTTACAGATATTAAAGATGAAAATAAAATTTTTTATCTCATATAAGATGATGGCTTTAAATTGACTAAACATGAAAATAAAAAAAAAGCTTAAATATAATTTCGAAAGCTTTTTATGAGAACTAAATAAATAAGTAATTATAAATTCTAATAATAGATAGAGATTCAAATTTAATTTTTTATTCAGAATTGATTTAATATTGTAAGGATAAATATTTTTTTCATAATTTATATAAGAAGAAATGACAAACTAAATTTTTATTAAAAATAATAAATTAACATGCGGTAAATTATAAAAATTATACTTGTCATAATATAAGGCATGAAATATCATAATTAATATATAATATATAAATTTAATTTATTATTAATATAAAAAACTTTATCCTATTAATAAATAAGAAGATGATATGTTATTAAAATATTAATAATAATTAAAAAATTTTAACTATATTAAAAAAAATTAATAATTTTTTATTAATATAACAATACTTGAATAATAAGTAATAGTATAAAATTAATTTAGTAAACCAAATTTAAATCCTTCTACAATACCTAATTTCATTCTTAATTAAATTAGGAAAAAAATCAGGTTAGTGTCATTTGGTATAATTTATTACAACAAGGTACCTGATCCTCACTTTCTTTCATTTAAGCATACCTGCATACAAAAATTTACCATGATACTTAGAAGATAAAACGACACATATAAAGTGCGTTTCAAGAAAACTAAAAAAATGAAAATAGAAACCTCTTTTGCCATACATTAAAAATGGAGAATTTTTAATTTAATACAAATAAAAAAATAAAAAAATTAAAATTTGATAAGAATTAAAATTGGAGAACTTTTAACTTTATAAAAATTAAATTAATATAAAATTTTAATTATAAATTTATAAAAATTTAATTTTTTAGGAATTAAAATAAATTTTTAGTTAAGATAAAAATAAAAATAAATAAGAACTTAGAGACATAGTAACATATTATTATTTGATAATTTAAATATTAATTAGATTTGATTTATCCATTTATTTAAAATTTTTTATTTGTGTTACTGTTTTGAAATGAAGCATTAACATGTTATTATTTGGAGAATAAACAGTAACATGCTATTATTTGACAATTTGATTGTTAATTAGATTTGATTGATCCATTTATTTGAAATTTTTTATTAGTGGTACTATTTTGAAACGAAACAGTAACATCCTCTTCTTTAGTAGTTTGGTTATTAATTAGACTTGATTTATCTATTTATTTGGGATCTTTGGTTGGTATTACGAAACAGTAACATGTTCTTCTTTGAAAGCTTGATTATTAATTAGATTTGATTTATCTATTTATTTAAAATTTTTAATTAGTGATACTATTTTGAAACAAAATAGTAACATATTATTGTCTAAAGAATAAATAGTAACATATTATTATTTTAACAATTTAGTTATTAATTAGGCTTAATTTATCCATTTATTTGATATTTTTGGTTAATGTTACTATTTTAAAATTTAATAGTAACATCTTCTTTTTTAATAGTTTGGTTATTAATTAGGCTTGGAACAAAACAGTAACATATTACTATTTAGATAACAAACAGTAACATACCATTATTTAGTAATTTAATTATTAATTAGACTTAATTTATCCATTTATTTTAAATTTTTTGTTAGTATTACTATTTTAGAATGAAATAATAACATGTTACTGTCTAGAGAATAAATAGTAACATGCTATCATCCATTTATTTAAGATTTTTTATTGGTATTACTATTTTGGAATAAAATAGTAACATGTTATTATCTAGAAAATAAATAATAACATGTTACTATCTAAAAAATAAATAGTAAAATACTATTATTTGGCAATTTAATTTGTTAATTAGACCTGATTTATCCATTTATTTAGAATTTTTACTTAGTGTTATTGTTTTAAAATTAAACAATAATATATTATTATTTAGTAGTTTAATTGTTAATTAGGCTTAGAATAAAATAGTAACATGTTACTATCTAGAAAACAGATAGTAACATACTATTATTTAGCAATTTGGTTGTTAATTACATTTAATTTATCCATTTATTTGAGGTTTTGGCTTAGTGTTATTATTTTGGAATGAAATAGTAACATCTTTTTTTTTAACAGTTTGGTTATTAATTAGGCTTGGAATAAAATAGTAATACATTACTATCTAGAGAACAAATAATAACATGTTATTATTTAACAATTTGATCGTTAATTAGACTTGATTTATCTATTCATTTGGGGTTTTTATTTGGTGTTACTCTTTTGGAACAAAATAATAACATCTTACTATCTACAGAACAAATAATAACATGTTATTATTCATTTATTTAAAAATTTTGCTTGGTGTTACTATTTTGGAATAAAATAGTAACATATTATTATTTAGTTTACAAACAGTAATATATTATTCTTTAGTAATTTTATTTTTTTAAAAAATTATTATGACACTACTAGACACCAAAAGAGTTGAAAAGGAAAAGTTTAATATGGGATTCGAATAAATTTGAACTGATTAAAATAAGATCAAAGTTAAAAAAATAAAAAAAAAATTAAGGAAAATTAAGAAAAATCATTACAAAAGACCTTTTTTTTTACTAAACCAAAGTGGGTAAAATGTCTTTGGCATTTTTGCAAATACGTAGATCTCAAAAAGTTACATGAAATAAAAAAAAATTTACTTTAAACAGACAACTGGGCACAAAGTTATGGTCATTTAAAGTTTTAAACTCAATTTACATGTTTTTAACTAGATGGACTTCATCAAACCCATATTTTCTTATTTTCTATTAAAAGGTCATATGAAAACGATTGAAAACAAGTAATTATATATAAAAATTAGTTAATTAATAATAGATTTATGACTTTTTAAAGTTTGTAATTCATTACCGCACTTTCATTGTTAAAAAACAGAATAATTTCGGTATATAACATTCATAAATCATAAAATTGAAATTTATTTGAAAAAAAAGTTCACCGCTACCACCTCTTTAAAATAAAGTTCCCAAAGTGACTCATCATTATAATTTATCGATTAAATTATAGTGATAAAAATGCACATTGGCTGAAAATCACTTATCATATCTTAATTTTTAGATGAGTGTGCGAAAATCTTCTAAAATCAACTTATACAAATGTCACGTAGCCTCTATTTCATTACCTATTTTCCTCTTTGACATTTATTAGCTACCAGGTGTTTTAAAATTTTCAAAAAGTGAAAAAAGACGTTAAAGTCATTGTAATAAAATTAGTTAGGAGAATTCTAGAGTACTCTTAGCAAAATCATGAGTATTTCTTAAATTGGATAAATCTTAACCCTTCGTTTGACATGTAATTTTTCTAGAATTGATTTCATTTCATTTCAATTGAAATGATTTCAATTCATTTATAAATGAATTCTATTGTTTGGATACTTTATCAAAAATAATAATTTTAATTCATTTGCGAATTAATTATTTTGTTTGAAATGTATTAAAAAATATATAAAATTTAATTAAAAAATAGATTTTGATGGTATTATAATAAATATAATATTAGAAAGAGGGTAAAAATTTTATATAAAATATTTTTTTTATCAAATGAAATGAATTCTAGTAAAATTATTACTAAATTGGATGGATTTTATAATGGCATAAATGTAATTAAAATAGGAATTGTAAATGAAATGAAATCCTTTTATATTTAAAGTCAAACACCATTTTTTAAAAGAATTCATTTGAAAATAAAATGAAATCTTATTTTTGATATTGCCAAATAAGGGGTAAGAGTGTTATCATTCCCAAGAAGATCTGATGCATAAATTTTGGAGATGGGCCCCAGTTTCTTTTTTGGTGTCCTTTAATCCAAGGTCCTTCTTTGCTGATGTATTTCAATTCAATGCCCCGTTTTACTTTGTAATTTTACAAATAAGGCTAAATCCTTCTCATATATTAGCCAACATCGTCCCCCCAATATCACCTAAACGGACCAAAACCAAAGATCCTATTTTCCTTTTATCCGCGCGCCAAATTATTCGATTAACTTATCTCATAATTATAATGTAATAAAACACTCTTACGGTTAACAGCGACAATTTAAATTCGGGTGTGAAAAGAAAATAAGAATGAGTTTCGCTCAAACTCGTTTAATAATTTTGATTTAAAAAATTTATATTATTTTTTTATTTATTATTATATATGTTTCATTAAAAAAAATTTAATTATTGATTAAATATATTATTAAAAATTTTATTCTAATTTTTATTAAAATATTATTTTATCATTTTATCATATAATTTTTTGCAATTTAATTATTAACAATTTTTAAATAATATTTTTTTACAATTTTAACTTAAATTCTTAAATAATTTACATCTTAACCTATTTAATTTTGAGTCATCTCTAATTCAATTCATTTATTATTAAAATTAAATGAGTTAACCAATTTACAATTAAAATTTGTATAAATTTAATCCAAACATAGGTAATATGTCTTGGATTTATGTTAAGATATCATATTATGTCAAAATTGCCACCTTTATGCCATTTGATTACTATGTAATGAGAATCAGGTCTCAAAGACTAAAACCTCCTTTTAGTCATTCACTAATTTCACTTGTATCAATTCTATATCTTACAAATATTTTGTACTAAATTCATCCTTCATAGATAATAAGTTGATTAATTTGACTCCCTTTGCCAATATTTCCATTAATAGGTTAGGATGGACTAAAATAATAGATAAATAACAAGTAAATGATAAAATTAATACTATAAATTTATAAGAATCAAATTGATATAATTTGTATTTACAAGGGAGCTTAAAAATGTAAATTAATTTATATTAACTTCAATATTAATTTTTATTATAAATTTAAATATGATTTTTATGTATATATTATCCCATAAATAAAATTTTTGAGTTTATAATTGGATTGCTAACCTTCACGTATCTCCACTTTTTTATTTTAATGAAAAAATATACTAATAATTTAGTTAATAATAATAAAATAATAAAGAGTATTACAATCAATTTGTTACCACCATCAACTTTTTAATTAAATGATTATATTTATTATGAAGATGAGTGATAATAAGTAATATTTAATTAAATATTTTAAATTAATATTTATTATTAAAATTATTTAAATATTTTAATTATTTTATTATTAAATTAATAACATAATTTTTTTCATTCAAATAAGCAAGCAGAGGTTAATAATTCCTTACATATGTGGGCGGAGAACTTGCAAGTCACATTTTTTGTGATATTTTTAAATGTGTAACAATAACTAAATTAAATTTTTGCAAGATATATTCAAGTTAAAAAAAACAGAAACTAAACTTTTCCAATAACTATTATTGTTGGTCAAGTTATTATGAGATAAAAGTATTAGTATTACATCTTTTAAGCAACTTTTTTTATTTTATAAAAATTTTCATGAAAAAATTGTATTGTTTATAATAAATATATATATATATATATATATATATATATATATATATATAAATTATGTTTTTAGACCATCGTGACATATTTTATATAAAAAAATACTCAAAAAAATCCAATTTCCACAAAATAAGATGGCAATCTAAAATTATTTATATATTTAAAATTTTATATCTATAAATTTACAATTTTTTAATAACTAATTATATAATAAAAAAAATTATTTGTAGTTAATGCATATATATTTAAATTATTATAAATTAATTTATTTTTAAAATTTTTTATTTATAGTATTTGTTTTAGTCTTCCATCAATACAAGTTTTATCATTTGATCCCTTTTTACCTTAGTTTTATTTTTCACATACTAATTCTTTTTATGATAGTCCTTCTATCTATCAAATTATTCATCAAATATTTGTGAAAGATGAAATTAATAAGTGTAAAATAAATGAAAGAGTAAAATAGAAATTTATTTTACATTAAATTAAATTGAAATAGAGAAAATAAAAAGGTCTGGAAAAGAAAAGAATTCTTTGTTAGGACTAAATGGCAAAAATATTTTTGTCACTAGATAACTTAAGAAGTTAGCTAATCAAGTATCAATCATCCAATGATTGTTAGCTATAAGTATTGGCACGACCAAAAACTAAAGGTCGTGACCGACGCATGATCTTAAGGGAAAAACAAAACCATATAGGTCATGCAAGCCTAAAATATCATAAGATAATTTGTAACTTGTTTCAAATTTAAGAGGGCATATGACCATTACACATTCACTTATTTTTCATATATACATTGTTCCACATAAACTTTCTCATTTTTCAATATTCACATGTTAATCCATATATTAATAAAATATCTATATCATTTTGTAACCAGACAATCCTTTATAATTTACAAGAAAATATATTTATATATATCAATAGAAGTATGTCCTACCTATGAGTTCAATGGATCATATCTAAAAATATTCAAACTTTTATAACTTTCAAAATATATGAAAGTTTTACATCAAGCTTATACAAACAAAGTGTAAGGCTTACCACAAGAGAATGCTACTCTCTTTCTAAGGAATCATAGATGATAGATCCAAAGCCAAATCCTTATGTAAAAAATATTACAACAAATAGAGTGAGTCATTAACTCGGTGATTAGATAATATGATTCCCAATAGAAATGGGATAAGCTAAGGCACGAGTTTTTTCTTAGAAAGAAAATAAATAAATAAGCTTTTGGATTCTAATTGATATCATAAGACTTTCTATAATCATATTTGGTGAAATATCAATTGGAATGTTTATTAGAAGTAGAATTCTAAAAGATGAGTTTCAAGCTCAAATAGTAGATAGTAGGTTCTATAAACATAACATAGGAAATCATCATAAACATAGATTCATAGTAAGAATATTAATACAATATATTTATGACAAATAAATAATCAAAATAAAAAAATTTTAAATTTAAACCTATAACATAAATATAAAGTTTATCTTTTTTTCTTATATCAAAAATACACTTTTGGGTGGGAGGTCTCTTGTCATAGATAACAAATATGAGCATACTACTCATAAAGTAACAATCTCAAAAGAGCTCTCATTTCTAAGACAACCTATCAGGCTATCAAAAATCAATCCATATGTGTTGGTTGACACACCAGGTTAGTAACTCCCCTGCTAATTAGGGTTTGAACCAAAGTGCATCAAGGCTAACGTCATCATTACCGTTAGCTACAATTCCTAACTAGTCTCCTTCTAAAACAAGTTTATAAAAGCAACAAGATACCATACATATAAGTAACAGTTATATAAGGAAGTCATTGGTAAATAAATATTTTCATATATCAATAGTTTAAGTTAATCTCAATACATACTCTTTTCAACTATAAATATTTCATCAAGGTTTCCAACCTTGGTAGTCAACATTTTCAATATCAAATCATTCCAAACTCATCAAATAATCAATTTTACAAACATACATGGAAAGTTAATACATCATCACTTCATTCACAATAACCTTTCAAAAGAATATTATACAATAAGGTTCCAACAATGCACCATTACAAAATAAATTGCATAAATTAACTTCATCATGGTAGTTCCATTTTAATACCATTTTGTATTACTATAACTTAAAAGAAAAATTTTAAGGTGCTTGTCCCAAGAGTATCTAGTGCTCTAACATATATATGAAATTAAAATGCATAGAAAAAATAATTAATAAACTAATAAAATTTATAATTTAAAAGTATAAAGGAGGTTAGGAAATATATAAAAAATGTGAAAATACATATTATCTACTCATAAAATAGCTAATATGTTCGGGTTTGACTCATTCCTACTTCATGAACCGCTAGTGCCATTAAGGAGTGTTCCTTGACCTTGTATAAATAATCAAACAACAATTCAAATACAAATCAACACTAATTTTGCAACATTGAATTCCCTATTACAAAACCCTAAAATCCACATTTTAGACATAACCTAAGAATAAGCTACTTTTTGCTACGGACTAACTAATTTGAGCTAATTTAACTCCTAAAAAAGAGAATAAAGCTTAGGATCATCTTATTGGGCAAAAGAAAGGATCTTTTAGAGCTTGCTACCCTAAAATCTCTAAAAATCTCAAACAAGCAAGAAAATATTGAAATAACAAAAACAACAGTGAGAAATAGTGAGAAAGTGGAAGAAATGCTTGGGAATGTAAAGAAAAGGAGTTGTTTTAAGTGGGCAGAAGTAAAAGAGGAAGAAGAAGAAGAAGAAGAAAGCCAACAAGAGAAGGTTTCACGTTGTCTAGTGTTGTTTCAATGTGTGTTGTGCTGTTTTGGGTGGAAGGGTTAAATTATGCTAATAATAAGGTTTTTTGTGTAGGGTTGCTAGGTCTAGGCTTGGGTCATTGAATCTAGGTTATTGTTTAGCACCTTATTTACATTTTTGTCATTTAAGTAAATGTCCTCCATTTACTTAAGATATAAATGTAAATAGGGAAATATTTTCCATTTGAATTTAAGAAAAATATCAAAAAAAAAATTAAAACTCTAAAGAACAAAAATCTAGATTTTGGGTTCTAGTTCAAAATGTCAAATTTTCAAAAATTTTAAAAATAGAAATTTCTCAAAATAGTTATTTTAAGTTATCAAAAATTCATTAAAAATTACTCCTTGATGTAAAATTATAAGAGAAACTAATATTGGGATTTTTGTTTTTCAAATAATACATATTTCATATAACCCCCAAAGGAGGTGCCCCAAACTTAGAAAAATTTGCTGAATTTTGTCAGAATCAATTGTATTTGTAGAATTAAGCTAAATAATAGTATAAATCAAGTTAAATTCTTTCAATAAGTTAGAAAAGAGATGGTCTAAGCCTATTTGAGATAATCCTAAGTTCATATCCAAATAATCTAGCCATATATTATATTAAAACAATTCTATGTTACATATTAACAGTGGGGCCATTACATTCTTCCCCTTTAAAGAAATTCATTGTAAAATTTTCTAAGACAATTACTAACCTTGATCATTGAAAATACATGAATATCTAACATGCATAACATCTTTAGATTCCCATGTTACTTTGTCCCCTTAATGGTTTTGCTAAATCACCTTTACTAATGCCACCTCCTTTGAACAAACTTTCTTGACTTACCTATCCATGATAGTCACTGGCTTCTCTTCATAGGATAAATTTTTATTTATCTAAATTGATTGAGGTTGCAACACATGTGAAAGATTGGGTAAATATTTCTGAAGCATAGAAACATGGAATACTGGATGTACACTAGCACGCTCTGGTGGAAGTGCTAATCAATATGCAACTACACCCACTCACTTAAGAACCTCAAAAGGATCTATGTACCTCAAACTAAACTTCATTTCTTTTTTTCCAAATCTAATCACACCTTTCATAAGAGAAACTTGAAGGAACACATGATCACTAATAGCAAACTCTGAGTCCTTTCTTTGATGATTGATATAAGCTTTCTATCTATTTTGGGCTACCAATAATCTTTCTCTTATCAAATGAGTCTTCTCTATAGAGTCTTGTACCAATCCTGATCCTAAGAGTTTAACTTCACGAACCTCAAACCATTCAATCAGTGACCTACAATGTCTCAAAAAGAGCTATCTGAACACTAGCTTGGTAACTATTATTGTAGGAAAACTCAATTAAAGGTAAGTAATGATCCTAATTCCCTCCAAAATTTAGAAAACAAGCTCATAGCATATCCTCCAATGTTTGAATATTTCTTTTTGATTATTTATCTATTTAAGGATGAAATATAGTGCCAAGGCCCACTCTAGTCCCCAAGGCTTCTTGAAAAGCTCTCCAAAAATGAACTATGAATTGTGGTCTACAATCAGATATGATAGATACCGACACTCCATGAAGTCTAATGATCTTATTAATATAAATATAGGCATACTAAACAAAGCCATAACTAGTCTTCATAAGAATGAAGTGCACCAATTTAATGAATATATTAATAATCACCCAAATGAAGTCAAACCCTTTAATGGTTTAAAAGAATCTTGCCACAAAATCCATTGCGATCTTTTCCTACTTTCATTTAGGAATTTCAATGTTCTGGTGGAAACTTATGGGCCGTAGGTGTTCAACTCTCACCTATTAGCAAACTAAGCATCAAGATACAAAATCTACTATGTCTCTTTTCATGTCATCCCACTAATATAATTGTTTCAAGTCTTGGTGCATCTTAGCTGATCCAACATGAATGGTATATGTAGAATGGTGAGTTTCCTCTAGCATAAGTTTCTTTAAATTCTCCACCTTCGGTACACACAATCAGTTTCCATACCAAAGAATTCCATTATCTTTAACTACAAAACTCATTAACCTTTTCATTTTCAACCTTTTCCTTTATCTTGCATAACTATAGATCATCGACTTGAACTACCTTGATTTTTTCTATTAGTGAAGAATGAAGTTGTACATGTGCCAACAACACTCTAGGACCCTTGACTTTCATTTGCACTTAGTTTCTCTCTAACTCATGGATTTCATTAATTAATGACCTTCTCATTTTAGCTATGTGAGCTAAGTTGCCATGAACTTTGATGTGCATGTTGCAATGCACTAAAATTAATCAAAATTGGTGTGCTAAATGCATAATGTTGTATAATGGCACAACCATATCATACCCCTAGTGATCTTTTTAATTTTATCTTTTCTAAATAATTTCCTAACAATATCTACACAATAGTTAAGTTATTAATGTAGTGAAAATGAGCAAAACTAATGCAAATAGTATGAAAATGCAATGGAACATAATACTATGCCAAAATAGAACCAATATACTGAATGTAGTATAAGAGATTATGCAATAATAGAATGTAGAATTGGGGGATAGTTACATGAAATTAAAATGATACCAATAAAATAAACAAGCAAAAAATAGAAGTAAAATAGTAAGTAAACTGAAAGAATTTAATATACCAAATACAGCCAATTCAAGGATATGATAGCTCTTAATATGGATTAATCCTATATCACAAGATATTTCAATATTCTAGTTGATTTTTCAACATTGGATTACTTGAAACCCCTATAATAATCCTTGAATCCTATGCTAGACAACTGCTTAAGGTTTAGTCAATTAAGATTAGAAGATGAATTAAGCAACTACCATAATCTTGGAACTAGATTGAAATTAACTTATAGATAAAATTCAATTAATTTAGGAAATCAAATTAAATAGCATTGAAGTAATCTCCTAACCCTCTGTCCTAACATGTAAAACTATGATTAACTAATCATAATTCCACATTCAAATAGCAAAGATTAGAAATCACAAGATTGAGTACCAATTATACCAAATTAACACTTAACATAAGCAATTTCAATAATTCAACATAAACAATTAGAAAAAGAGGAAAATCAATAGGAGGAAATTAACATTACTAATCAAGATCTCATAATCCTTGAAAAGAAGAGCTTCACAATCCTTAAATCAACAAAGAGTCTTTAGCCTTCCATGGCTTGAAAACAAGAAAATAGAAAAAAAGAAAAAGAACTCTCTTGTTGAGTTTGTATGGAAAGTTTAAAGTCTAATGAGTCTCTGCCATATTTATTTGATCTAATTAAGCAAAAACCTATTGGACTAGGATTGTATGACTCCTAAGATTATAATTATAAGGCCTTTCTAATTTTTAGAAGCTTGTACTTATTTGTTACAAGTCAATTAAATCCATTAGATAAATTAGTGAACTCTCGTAGGTTTGACTTCCAACTAGATTTTAACCACGAAATCAGTGTAATTTGAAAAGCTTATAAACATTAAACTTGTAGGATTTTGTCTTGTGAGAATTTTCGCACTAGTTTCAGGTTAATTGGAACACTATAGCTCCATATATGGCCCAATTATAGAAACAGGTTCAGCTGGGACAAAGACATAATCTCAACTTCTCAGCCATATATGACCTTCAGAACGTCTAAACTGGGCTTGGATCAAAACATAAAATTTATAGTTCTCTCTTTTAACTTTTCAAAAATATAAATTTTCCTCAATCCAACATTCGAAGCCTATGATATGATTAAAAAATAAAAATAGTATCAGAATCCAGCATTTATTGAATAAATTCACAATATTGTAAAATTCACCACAATTTATAAAAAAAGGCTTAATTAATGAAATTAAGCAAATGTAACATCTAAGAGAAATAAAATATGAAAAAATAAAATAGTAAATATTTTTCTCATCAAATTCTCCCACACTTATCCTTTGTATATCCTCGAGTAAGATAAAACTTTATTCAAAACTAAAACACAAAAGACTTTACTTTCTAAAAACTTCAAAATCACAAATGACAAGCAAGAACCAACTAAAGCCGGCAAGAAACATAACACATTATGAAAAAAAATCTTGACAAACTTGAAACTTAACCAACATAACAACTTCATTCAAAAAGAGTAGACCAAATTAGTAAATTCTCACAAACTTTTCTTTCCAAGTCTCAAGTGTTTAAGATTAAGTGTTTTACTCAAGTTCATTCCATAAAATTTTTTACCATAAGCTTGTTAATCATCTAATCTTTACTACTTAAATCACATGCATAACATAAATTAAAAGGACTTTATTCATGGTTGTAATGGGGTTAAGGAAAAAGGAAGGAGAAATAAGGATGTGGAAGGTTAGAAACCATAAAAATCAATAGAGCACTTGAATAAAAAAACATATAGGCAAATCATAAACTATTACAACTTAACATATCAAACTAAATTCAAACTGATACTTATCAACTTCTTTAATTTTTTTTTATTTTTCTCTTTTTATTTTTTCAATTCAATTTATTCCTTTATTTTTATTTTCATTTTTTTTACTTTTCTTCTTCTTCTTCTTCTTCTTTTTTTCATTTTTCATTTTTTAACGTTGATTGATTTTTTTCTTTTTTTTTAACTAACCTTTGATGATAACTTTTGACAATACATAAACTCACACACCCCCACACTTATTTAAGAGTCCATCTTATAAAAATTCAAATGCTCTACTAATCCGTGAGGTTAGGTAAAGACATTAGTTTTTCATTAGAATAATATGCTTATGGGTTAATTAACAAAGAAAAGGCAATAAAAGTTAAAGGGGCTTAACAAAGGTAAAAATTTCAAGGTTGGCTTTATGACTCTAGTTAAATAAAGAAAGAATGTTTTAATCTTGTTTGTCCATGCATGTGCAAAATATAATTTCAAAGAGATTCAAAGCAAGTTCTAGAGAAAAAAATTATGAAAGAACATCACATAAGAAGGAAAGACAAGATAATATCAAAGCATGAATTTTCAACAAAAGGCTTAAAATCTCATAAGGTAGGTTATGCTACCAAGTTGAATATACTAATTCAAAATCCATCATTATATTAATTAATTTCAAGAAATAAAATCATTCATTCAATTATGTTATGAATCCTATTTGACTTTAATTAAATCTTACTCATGAAAATGCAAAATCGCCATCTATAGAAAGCAACTAAAAATGACTCAAAATTACATGAAAAATATTTTTTTTTAATTTTTTAATTTTTTAATTTTTTGAAAGTATAAAATTAATAAGCACAAAAAGCATTTAAAAAAAACATAAAATATAAAGTAAATCCTAAAAGTTTCCCCCCCCCCACACACTTAAATTTTACGTTGTTCTCAATGTAAAACATATCGATATCATTAAGAATAACATTAAGAATGATAAAGGACATGAAAAATAAAAGAGAAGGATAAAAGAAAGCACATCTAAATTGTTTGGGTTGCCTTCCAAGAAGTTCCTTTTTTAATATCATTGGCTAGACATCATGTTGTATTCTTCACCCAAGATCTACATGAGTATTAGTTACCTCCTTTGCTTTCAATTTACCAAGCTTTAGATCATCTATGAAAGAGGTAATTTGGAGTTTAGAATCATCCACCATAAGTTCTTAAAGTGCTATTCTTAATTTATCTTTGCTTTAATGCTTAAAATCATTTGATAAAATAAATTCAACATGATCAACAAAATGGTGAGAAGAATCAATGTAAAAACACTCCTTTTCTTTTTCTTGTTCTTGTGAAAGTGAAATGTCTCCATCATCATTTTATTTTTCTATAATTTTTGAATGAACACTATTATTTTTATCTAAAAATGCAGAAATTTTAGCACAAATGGAAAACTTAATAGCACCATCTTTCAAGTGCATTCATAGCTATCAACACAATTCATAAAGTTAGAAAATTCAAGAAACTTAGTAAGTAATTCATCATAGATAGAATTAACATGTAAATCTGAATGGTGCATAACAAAATTAGAAATAGCATAATTGAAACCAATAGAATTAGATATAGAAATGTGCAAATCAGAAACAGTAGAAATAACAGAAATAGAATGAGGAGAATCATGCACTAAAAGCTTCAAAAGGCTAAGAAATGATATAAAGTTATCATGCATATCTTTAAAATATCAAACTTGGCTATAACACCATCAAACTCCATAGTTAATGTTCCATCTTAAACATTAATTATAGTTTTTGCTATCTTGAAAAAAGGCTAGCCAAGAATGACTGGTGGATGAATGCTTGAATCCTTATTTTCCATCTTCAAAATGTAAAAATTTGATGGAAATAATAATCCATCAACCTGTACTAAAATATCTTCAATAATTTCCAAGGGATAGATGTTAGATCTATTGGCTCATTAAATAACAACCCTTATTTCTTTCAAAACTCCTAAATTCAAAGCATTAGAAATAGAAAGAGGCATGACATTTATGGATGCTCCTAAACCTAACATGGGATGCTTTATTTTAATTTTCCTTATGCTGCATGGAATTATAAATGTGCCTAGATCTTTGCATTTTTTTAGTAGTTTTCTTTGAATGATTGCAAATATATTTGCCTTACTTATTTTCTCATCTACCTTTAATTTTCTTTTATTAATGCATAAAATTTTCAAGAAGTTAGCATACTTTGGAACTTGTTTTTATCAAATTTAGTAAAGGTATGTTAATTTCTATTTTTCTAAGTCACTCTAAAATCTAGTTTTCATCTTCATTTTTCTTTTTATGAAAAAGTCTTCTATTTTGAAAAGGAAAGGGGATAGGGAAAGAGTTTACCTCACTGTCATTATCTTTTTACTATTTTACTGGTTGCTTTTGAATTTTATCTTCTGGTTTGTTCCTGCTTCCTAGTTGATTGCTTATTTCTGCTTGATTGCTTCTTAATTTTTCTTTTTCTGGTTCATTCTGATTTTTTTGTTCTACTTGTTTTTGTTAGTTCTAATATAGTTGGTTTTAGTTGTCACCTTCTAGTTGAGTGCTTTTCTCTAGTATATGGCTTATTAGTTGATCACTTGTTAGAGCATGGCTTAATTCTGGTGTATCCACTTGCTTGCCACTTCTTAGCATGATTACATTCACCACTTTCTTATTTCTTGCATTGTTGAAAGATAGTTAGCTAGAAGGACCTTATGCCTTAAGCTCATTTAATGCAGAAGTCAATTGGCCTATTTATGTTTATAAATTCATCATGGTGGCTTCTGCTCTCTACCGGAACTATAAGTTATTAGCTGTCATTTGGTTAACCAACTTTTCAAATGTTAGCTTAAAGGAAGATGAGTTTGTTTCTAGTTTAGAAGCAACATTTAGTTGCATTCTAGTATATGCAGCAAGATGATACTAACTTGAATTATTGTCATACCTAAAATTCTGGTTATTTCTCCAACTAGCATACTAATTATATTGCTGCTGGAACTAGTTGATATGTGGTTACTAGGATTGGTACTAGTTTTGTTGCTGAAATTGTGGCTTTCGAGGGAAGATAGCTACTGCATATACTGGAAAAGGAAGGCATTCATCATCTTATCATGTTGGATAGCAGTCTGTTAAATGAGTTGGGTAAGAGCAAATGCCACAAACTCTAGCAGGAGGAGTAGGAATTCATTGCTGTTGTCCTATAGCCATTTACCTCACTAAAATAGTCAGTTCATCCAACCTATTTTCTAATCTTTGCTAATTTGAATTGGCAAAATTCAGCTCATTCATGCCTTTGGTTGTAGCAACCATAATTCTTGTTCTAAACTACTATGATTTTACTGCTATGTTTGTAATTAAATCTCTTATTACCATAGGTGCTTTATCCATTAAAGCTCCACCACTTACAACATTAATCATGCTCCTATCCATAGGAAGAAGTCCTTCATAAAAATTTAGATAAGGAGTTGCTCCCTAATTTGGTGGTGTGGACAGCTAGCACAACTTCTTGAATCTTTCCTATTACTCATATAATGTTTTACCACTCATTTGCCTAATGCCACAAATCTCTTTTCTTATGGCAGTAGCTTTAGATTGTAGGGAAGAACTTCTCCAAGAAGAGTTACTTCATATCAGCCCAACAAATGATAGAACTAGGTGGCAGGTAGTATAGCTAATCCTTAGTTGCATTAGCTAGGGAGAAAGGGAATGCTCTCAATTTAATATGATCTTCTTAGATGCCTTATGCTTTATAATAGAGCAAACCATGTGAAACTCTTTCAAGTGTTCATGTGGATCTTCACCTGCAAGGACCACGAAATCTTAGAAGCAAGTGTATTAAACTAGATTTGAGCTCAAAGTTAGCATCTAATTTAGGATATTAGTTGCCTAATGGTTGATATGTAACATCAAAGGCAGCCAATTCCTTTAAAGTTCTATTGTTGTTTGCCATGTATTTAGAATTATTTAAAGGTGTAGAATGAAGGTTAAAAAGGTAATTATTTGTATTTTTACTTCTACGAAGGGAATAAAATTTCTTATCTATTTCAAAATCAAAATCACACAATTTAGCAACACTACTCCTAGTTATACACTACCACTATACAGCATTACAAAAAAACTACACTAGACAGAACTATAAGAACACCAAAACACCAAAATGCAAAAGAACAATGAAAAATCAACCTAAAAATATATAATTAACCTATCTAAACATTTTTAAAAATTATGGGAGCATAACAAAAAGTCTTCTATAACCATGTGGAATCTAAAAATACAATAAAAGTCTTAAAAAATTAGAAAAATGGTTAAAATAGTAAAATTTGGCCAAAAAAAATAGGGCACATCACAAGCTAAAGGCTAATGATATTTAATGAGAAAAATGAAATTTAGCTCTTGTAAAAATTTTAATTCAATCGGAGCTAGTGAGACTAAGGTGTTGAACTAGGGGGTATGAGTGCAAAATTGTGTACAATCGGGTTTCTTGGATAAAAAACCCTTGTTTCAATGTTTGATGATGTTTATTATGATAAAATATGATGAACTGAGGTAAATGTAAGATAAGGAAACAAAGAATGCAATGAAATACAAGAAAATGTAAAAAAATTATAGTTATTGTAAAATGTAGGAAACACAACTACAAATGTAATGACTAACTAGAATGCTTGCAGAATTGTATAATATATTGCTAGAAATATGTATGAAGAGATAAATTCAAGAGGATCCTTGACAATGACACCAAAATTTAATATACACGTCGCAATGCACCAAAATTAATCAAAATTGGTGTACTGAAAGTATAATGCTATATAGTGGCACAATTAGGTCATACCCTTAGTAATCCTTTTGATTTTATCTTTTATAAATGATTTTCTAACAATATCTAAACAATAGTTAAGTTATTGATGCAATAAAAATGAGAAAAACTAATGTAAACAGTATAAAAATGCAATGGAACAGAATACTATGCAAAAATAGAACTAATACGTTGAATGTTGTATAAGATATTATGCAATAATAGAATGTAGAATTTTGGGTGGTTGCTCAAAATTAAAATGTTAACAATGAAATAAACAAGCACAAAATAGAAGTAAAACAATAAGTAAACTAAGAGAATTCAATAAATGAAATGTAGCTGATTCAAGGATATGATAGCTCTTAATATGGATTAATCCTAAATCATAAAATATTTGATTGTTCTAATTGATTTTTGAATCTTGGATTACCCAAAACCCTTATAATAATCCATGAATCCTACGCTAGACAATGACCTAAAGTTTAGTCAATTAAGATTAGAAGATGAATTAAACAACTACCATAATCTCGAAACTAGATCGAAATTGACTTATAGATAGAATTAAGTTGATTTAGAAAATTAGATCAAATACAATTAAAGTAATTCCCTAACCTTCTATCCTAACATGTAAAACCATGATTAACTAACCATAATTTCACATTCAAAAATAGGAATCACAAGATTGAGTATCAATTATACCAAATCAACACGTAACACAAGCAATTTTAATAATTCAGCATAAATAATTAGAGAAAGAGGAAAATTAACAAGAGGAATTCAACATTACTAATCAAAATCTTATAATCCTTGGAGAGAAGAGCTTCATAATTCTTGAATCAACTAAAAGTCTTTAGCCTTCCATGGCTGGAAAACAAGAAAATAGAAAAGAAAAAAAAAACTCTATTGTTGAATCTGTGTGTAAAGTCTAAAGTCTAAGTCTTTGACCTATTTATTTGACCTAATTAAGCTAAAACCCTATTGGACTAAGATTGTATGACTCTTAAGATTACAATCATAAGGCTTTTCTAATTTTTAGAAGCCTAGACCTATTTGTTACAAGTCAATTAAGTCCATCAGATAAATCAATGAACTCCCGTGGGTCTGACTTCGAACCAGATTTTAACTACAAAATCAATGTAATTTGGAAAACCTATAAATATCATACTTGTAGGCTTGTAAGAATTTGGACACTGGTTTCAAGTTAATCAGACCACCATCACTCCAGATATGGCCTAATTATAAAAATAAGTTCAGTTAGGACAAAGACACGACCTCAACTTCTCAGCCATATATGACCTTCAAAATGCTTGAACTAGGCTTGAACAAAATATAAAAGTTGTAGTTCTCTCTTTTAGCTTTCCAGAAATATAAAGTTTTCCTCAATTCAACATTTAGAGCCCAAGATATGATTGAAAAATAGAAAAACTATCAAAATCCAGCATTTATAGGATAAATTCACAATATTGTAAAATTGACCATGATTTATAAAACAAGGCTTAATAAGTGAAATTAAGCAAATGTATTATTAAGCAAATGTAACACCTAAGAGACATAAAATATGGAAAAAAATAAAATAATAAATATTTTTCTCATCAAACTTCCTACTCAAAGCATTTGTAACCATATTGGCCTTTTCTAGATGATACAAGATTGTGCAATCATAATCCTTGAGTAACTCCATCCACCTCTTTTGTTTAAGGTTAAGATCTCTTTGCTCAAATAAGTATTTAAGACTTTTATGCTTAGTAAAAATCTTACAAGTGTCACCATAAAGATAGTGCCTCCAAATCTTAAGGGCAAACATAATTGCTACCATTTCTAAATCATAGATGGGGTAATTTTGTTCATGTTTCTTGAGTTGCCTAGAAGCATAAGCAATAACTTATCCATGCTGCATTAAAACACAAACAAGCCCAATCCTTGAAGCATCACAATACATTATGCAACCACCTAATCCAGATAATAAAGTTAACACCAAAGCTCTAAGCAAACAAAATTTAAGCCTTTGAAAACTTTCTTCACAAATATTTGACTATTGGAACTTCATATTCTTGTGTGTTAACTTAGTTAATAAGGCTGTTATCTTGGAAAAATCCTTGATAATTTTCTTCATGTTTCTTAAGTTGCTTAGAAGCATAAGTAATAACTCATCTATGATGCATTACGACGCAACTAAGCCTAATCCTTGAAGCATCACAATACACTATGCAACCACTTGATCCCATTAGTAGAGCTAACACTAGAGCTATAGTTAAATAAGATTTGAGCCTTTGGAAGCTCTTTTCACAAATATCTGACCATTGGAACTTCATATTCTTGTGTGTCAATGTAGTTAGCAAGGCTGTTATCTTACAAAAATCTTTGACAAGTCAGCAATAGTAACCTACTAAACCTAAGAAGTTATGAATCTCCATAGTTGAAGTTAGCCTTGGCCAATGTTGCACTTCCTCAATTTTCTTCGGGTCCACTTGGATGTCATTCTTTAAAACAACATATCCTAGGAAGGTCACATTATTCAACTAAAACTTACATTTTGAGAATTTTGCATACAACCACTGATCCTTCTAGGTTTGCTAAATAATTCTCAAGTGTTGCTCATGTTCTTTCTTACTTTTGGAATATACCAAGATATCATATATGAACATAATAATAAATTGATCAAGAAAAGGCTTGAACACCCTATCAAACCATGAATATGGCTGAAGCATTTGTTAAATGAATAAACATTACCAAGAACTCATAATGCCCATAACAAGTCCTAAATGTTATCTTAGGAATATCCTTCTTTCTAAACATCAACTAATGGTACCCTGAACGAAGATCTATCTTTGAAAAATATTAAGCACCTTAGAGTTAATAAAATAAATCATCCATACAGGGTAAAGTGTATTTGTTGCATATAGTCACCTTGTTCAATTGCTGATAATCAATATGTAATCGCAACAAACTATCTTTCTTCTTAAGAAAAAGTATAAGAGCACCCCATGGAGAAGTACTCGGAGGAATGAAACCTTTATCTAGTAAATCCTTCAATTGATCTTTTAATTCCTTTAATTCTATAAGAGCTATACAGTATAGAGATATAGAGATGGGTTGTGTGCTTGGAACCAAATCAATGCAAAATTCAATCTCTTTTTCTAGAGGTAAACCGAGTAACTCATTAAGAAAAATATCACTAAATTCTTTCACTATAGGAACTTCTTCAAGTTTTTTTTCTTATGATTCAATATCTCTTATCATTGCTAAGAAACCTTCACAATCCTTTCTCAACAGTCTTTTTGCATCCAATGCAGAGTGAGATTATAAGGTCCTTAACTTCAATTACCTTGAATTAGGAAGGATGGTTGATGTGCACACTACAATGCACTAAAATTATATTAAAACTGATTGCTAAAAAATAATGTTGTATAGTGGCACAACTAGTCATACCCCTAATGATCCTTTGATTTTATCTTTTCTAAATGATTTTCTAATAATATATGCATAATTATTGAGTTATTTATGCAATGAAAATGTGAAGAACTAATGCAAACATAATGCAGTGTAACAAAATAGAATACTGTTACAGAAACAAAATGCAATATATGCTATATGTTGTTTATGTAATTTTGCAATAATAGAATGTAGAATTAGGAAGGGTTGGCTACATGAAATTAAAGTATAAGAAATGAAATAAATAAGCATAAAATAAAAGCAAAGTAGAAGTAAAATTGAAAGAAACTCAATGGAATCAAATAGTTGATTCAAGGAAATTGAGAGCCCTAAATTGGATTAATCATAGATTAATTAGGATTTGAATTTTTCTAATTAATTCTTGACCCCTTGTAATAATCCATGAATTCTACATTAGACAACCGCCTAGGATTTGATTAATTAAAATTGATCGATTAAGCAACCGCTATATCAAAACTGATTTAATGATAGAATTTGGTTACATTGAAAAATTAAACTAGAAACCTCCAAATTAACCTCTCAACCCTCTGACCCTATGTGTGAAATGTGATTTACCAACCATAATTCATCAACAAAATAATAAAGAAATTAGAAATCACAAGGAAGAATATTAATTATATCGCATTAATATCTAACACAAGCAATCTTAATAATTCAGCATAAGTAAATATGGAAAGAAGAAAATTAATTAAGAAAAGTCAACATCACAAATCATGATCTCATAATCCTCAAGAAGAGAGCCTCAACTCCTTGGATCAACCACAAATTTAGGCTTCCATTGATGAAGAACAAAGAGAGCTAGAGGAAGAAGAAGGCTATTTTCTGTTCAGCTGTGTATAATCTGAATGTGTTCCTCTCTTCAACTCTCTTACCTATTTATATAACGTAATTAGCCTAAATCCTAATTGGACTAGGATTAGGATTACAATTTCTAGAAGAAGGCTTTCCTAATTTCTAAAAAACCAGATAGACTTGTTTCACAAAGTTAATTAACTCCATTAGATAAATCAGTGAATTCCCACAGGCTTGTCTTCCAAGCAGGATAAGACCACGAAATCAATGAATTCTAGAAGATCCATAACATGAAAGTGTAGACCTATCTTTTTTGAGAATTTGGGCATTAGTTTTTGGTTAATCAGATCACTATAGTGATAGGATTCATATCAACATACGTAGCAGGATTTTAAAATTTTGATCCAAAACATTCCTAAGATCCATGCAAAAGTCATAAATCAGTATTAGGGCTTTACCTTATTTATGCTAGTGTTCTTTCTGAATGAATCCTTGAGATACTGAGATGAATTAAACACTAGTCGGAAGGTACAGCATCTCTACGGTATCCACACAGAGTGAATAACGACTTCTCCCCTTCACAAAGCTGCTAGGATTCGTTTCTCTCACTAGGATTGGGTTTGGACGTTTTCTAGAGTGATTTAAGGTTTAATTGAAGCCAATGTGTGTTTTTTAATGTGCTGCCTTCAAGCCCTTTTTATAGAACTAAGGCATATTATAATCCTAGTCTCACTAAGATAATGCTTCAAAATCCTAATCACACTAAAGAACTATCACTTTATCCTTATCCTAGAGAGAGTGAGGAGAGATGAGACTCATCTATTAATTATCTAATATTAGATAATAATAACATTATCTCATAATATAATTATCTAATATTAAATTGGCATATAATTATCTTATATTAGATAATACTATTATTATCTCATAATATAATTATCTAATATCTAATAACGTAATTATCTTATATTACTTTAATATCAAATAATATCACATAATATAATATATATATATATTACGTGAATAAATATATATTATCTTAATAATATATATATGCATGAAAACAAGTCCAATTAATTGAATTTTAGTCCAACTAAATCCTAATTAATTATTATCTCATTCTTACTCCTTTTGTGTGACCCTGTTGGTTCTTACTACGTTGATAATGACTCATTTTGGGTCATAAATAGTGAGCAGTATCTAGCAATACATTACTACCACTCAAGTAGTAAGAATGTCTATGATTTGACATATACCTAATATATGATCAACATTTTGCATCATAATCCCTTTTGTAACAATATCCAAATCGAACTAGAGGCATGGAGTGTGTCATCCTCGTTAATGTTCAATTTATATTTTTTGATACTGAGTAGACTTAAAACAAATGATCAATATCACATATTGATCCAATTGAGCATGGCAATGCATTTCTAAGTCTCATTCAATCAAGGGGCCCAAGGATATTTCTCTTTTATACAAGAGTAACAAAATCCCATTTACATCACTTACTTCCCTCTGCATGATTTGTGACACACTCAATCAACGTCCTACTCATCATCCCGATTAAAGGTGACATAGGATGACATCAAAGTGAGTAACTCCTCATGTAGGGAACCATAGTGACTTCAAGTCAAAGGACTATGTGCATTTGTGATCATATAAAAATAACTAATGACACGTTTATCCATGCAGTATTTTTACAGTGGGTCAGTCCAGTACATTGTTCACTAACAATGTACTCAAGTATTGACTTGATATCACATATCCATGATTCATAATCATCAGTCACTATACATGCTAGTCTCAATGTATTATTACTATCTTTTTCATAATAATACTTGACTGGGAGGATTTTAGGAATAGTAAAGCTATTCCAAGGATAATTATTATATTTAAGTTATAATTTTTATAAAATAAAATATAATAATTGTATTGCCAAAATGAAACATAATACATTGTGTAATATTACAATCATCTCTATGATTGGCTCCTAGGACATACACCAACATATAGCTCCATATATAACCTAAATATAGAAATGGGTTCAGTTGGGATAGAAATACAACTTTAGTTTATTGGCCAAGTAAAGGCTTGAAGGAGTCCAAACTGGGCTTTGACCAAAACATAAAAGTTATAAATCTCTCTTTTAACTTTCGATCATTATAAAGTTTGCCTCAATCTAACATCCATAGCCCAAGATATGACTAAAAAATAGAAATAGTATCAAAATCCAACATTTACCGAATAAATTTAGAAACTTGTAAAATCAATCCAAAATTATAAAACAAGGCCTATTTTGTAAAATTAAGCACATGTAACACTTAAGAGACATAAAATAGGAGAAAATAAAATAGTAAATATTTTTCTCATTAATGGTTCTCCTAGAGGATCAAACTTAAAAACTTTCAAGTGATAATCAAAAGTGGCATGGTAAGTAGCTAAACCAATCCATGCCTAAGATCATATCAAAGCCAATTATATCAAGTACAATCAAATCAACTAATATTTGCTTAGTAGCCACAACTAATTTATAAGACTTATACACACGATCAACAAATAAGGACTACTAATTGATGAAGTAATGGAGAAAGATTGATCCAACAACATTGAATCCCTACTAAATTGAGAAACAAAGAAAGGAGATATGTATGAATATGTAAATCTGGGATCAAGCAACACATGTGCATCATGAGAACAAACTGAAAGAGTACCTATCACAATAACATTAAATACCTGGGCATCTTGAGGTGCTAATGTGTAAACACGTGCTTGGCCTCTACCTAATTGACCTTAGGTTCTACTTTCAGATCCTTTGCCTTCACCACCTTTATTGGTTTAAGTTAGAAATTGTCTTAAAGGTTGAGCCACTATAGGTGTTAATGGAAGAGCAGTATATGTTAACCCTTAGCTAGAACCTTTATGTAATTAAGGGCAATCCTTCATCAAATGTCCAACTTGGCCATATTAGAAACAAGCACTTATCTCTCAGTGACATTGTCCCAAATGAAACTTACCTTAAGTTTGACATGTAGCCTTTGTTCCTTGAGATTGTCTTATATGTTATGAACTTGTTTGTCGTTGTCTTTTTATATCATGCCTTAGCCCTTGTGTACTCACTAAAGATTTCTCAGTGGATTTTAAGCCCAATTGTAACATATTTTATTGCATTTGAGGTTACGACCCTTTACTTATATTTCCTTACCCACTAAAATACCTTTGGTCTTTGCTTTCTTTGGCTTTTCTTATGTTGCATGCCCCTCCATCCTTTTTATTTCTAACATTTTTGCATAATCCACTACAACTGCATAAGAAGGAAAAGTCTTCATTTAGGGCGCCACTACCCAATACAATGGCCTCACCAATCCATTAATAAACCTTTCTATTCTCATTCTCTTCGTATGAATCAAGTATGGAGCATAACGGGAGAGTTGTTGAATTAGATGTCATACTCTATCATTATTATACTAGGAGTTTGGTTCAATATCTCAAACTCTTTAACCTTTGCTCTTCTCACACTTTTTGGAAAAAATCCTTCCATAAAAGAGTCATTGAATTCTTCCTAAGTTATGGTAAGCAACCCTTGAGGTCTTCCTCTCAACCAAGTATTAAACCATGTTTAAGCCATATCCTATAGCCTAAATTTTGCTAACTAAACTGATCTTTTGAAAAGCAACCAAGTGCTTGGCAGATCCTACCAACATCATCCAGAAATTATTTTGGATCCTTAAAAACATCAAATCTTGTAAATATAGGAGGCAATAACTTGATAAACTCAGAATAGGATACATGAATTCTTGACCACTAGGTGATGGTTACTGCTCAATTGAGGGCCTCTTTTTACATAGATCTTACCCTCTTATCTACCTTAGCCAACTATAAATCCCTCCAATATCTTAACTATTCTTTAGAGCCCTTGTATACCGGCTATCAACTCAACTATGTTAGATTTGAGGCTACATTGCCTTCAAGACCTTCATTTCTATCGATTCTAGCATGTTCTCTACATAAAACAGGTCTACTATGGCCACTATGATTGTCATTTTTATGAATTGGAGAGTAAGGCCTAGCAATTGCCTTATTAGATACATCATTTACATTAGTTTATCTACCTCAAACACGGGTCTTAAGTGGCATCTTTGCCTATATAAAAATAAGAAACTTTATCAAAATACAATAAAACTTTATGACACACAAAAAACTTGATTAGACAAACTTCAAGAATGAGAGAATGATTGACAACTAATTATGCCTTTAGTAGTGTTACGATTATGAGAATGGCCACTAACATTTTCACAATCATGACCTTACTAAAGGACACTTGCTCCATTAACCATAAGGAAACTTAAAGCTCTAATACCAATTTTGTCATGACTGAAAACTAAAGGCTATTATCGGCGTATGATTATAAAGGAAAACCACAACCATGTAGGCCATACAAGCCTAAAACATCATAGGATAACTTGCAACCTATTTCAAATTCAAGAGGCCATATGGACATTACACATTCACTTGGACTTTCTCATTTTTTAACATTCACCAATTAATCCATATATTAACAAAATATGAATATCATTTTGTAACTAGATAATCCTTCACAATTTATAGAAGCATGCGGTGCTTGTGAGTTCAATGAAGCACATCTAAGAGTATTCAAACTTTTACACCATTCAAAATATACGAAAGTTTTACATTAAGCCCACACAAATAAAATGCAAAACTTACAACAAGAGAACGCTCCTATCTTTCTAAGGAACTACAAATGACAGACTTAAAGCTAAATTCTTATCTAAAAAACATTATAACAAATAGAATGAGTCATTGACTCAGTAATTAGATAATATGATTCCCAACAAAAATGGGATAAGATAAGGTATGAGTTTTTTTATAGAAAGAAAATAAATAAATGAGGTTTTCGATTCTAATTAATATCATAAGAGTTATACAATCATATTTGATAAAATATCAATTAGAATGTTTATTAGACATAGAATTCAACATGAGTTTCAAGCTCAAAAAGTGGATAGTAGGATCTATAAACATAATATAGGAAATCATCATAAACATAGATTTATAGTAAGAACATCAATACAATATATTTATAATAAATAAATAATCAAAATAAAATATTATTAAATTTAAACCTAGAACATAAATATATAGTTTAGCTTTTTTTTTATATCAAAAATACATTTTTAAGATGGGAGGTTTCCAATCATCGATAACAAACTTGAGCATTTCACTCATGAAGTAACAATCTTAAGAGAGCTCTCAATTTTAAGGCAATCCATTAGGCTACTATAAATCAATCCACATGTATTAGTTAACACACAAGGTTAGCAACTCCCCTGCTAACTGAGATTCAAACCAAGGTGCATCAAGACTAACGTCTTTACTGCTGTTAGCTATAGTTTCTAACTAGTCTCCTCCCAAAACAAATTTATAAAAGTAATAGAATAACATACATATAAGTAACGGTTATATAAGAAAGTCATTGGTAAATAAACAGTTTCATATATTAATGATTTAAATTAATCTCTATCATGACCCAATTTCAGGAGTCATGACCGGTGTAAAGACATCCAATTAGTATCCATCCAATCAAACATCTTTACAAGCCTGTAGGAACTTATATCTAACTATTTGATTAAATAAGGAGAATATTTGATAACATCAATTAAAATAAGTAAGTAAATTGCATTGCACGTGCAATGAAAAAGTTAATGTATGATATTAATATACAAGAGTATAACAAAATCATTTACTAATATACATAGACTCCAACTATACAAAAGACAACTTAGATATAGTAGTCTTTTGTTACACTAAGCCCCATGGAGATCAGAAAGCTGTATGTAGTATATCAGTCATCCGCTGGAGCTCCTTGTTCTCTATCTGTAAAACAAAACAGGATTTAAAAGGAATGAGTATATAAAATACTCAGTGAGTAGCTACTCAATCTTTATTTCCTATGGTCTTCCATTATGAATTCTCTTTAGTATAAAATTTAGGAATACTAAATGAATTTCCATATACTTACCTTTATTCACATTTAACAACTACTATCTATCTTATTTATTAGGTATTAGTAGTACACAAATAGATATGGCTAATATGGTATGCGGGTTTTCTCCTTATTTCTTCAGGCCATCCTTATCCCACTCACCTCCAACCTTTTCCCTCCATTTCTAACCACCCCTCTCCTTCCATTAGAAGGATGTTGCAAGCTATTTGGCCAAAATCTTCCTCCCACATATCACATTCTCAATAACATATGAGTCATGTGGAGAAATGATGCCGTTTATCACATATCATGTAATCCATTTAGTAAGATTAATACCAACTAGCCATAAGTGTTTTATCAAGTTTTGACCATCAATTTTTATCAAATATATTCATTTATACATTCAATATGCCAATCATATATCATTCCATACCTATTACAACAAATAAGAAATGAGTTCACAATGCATCATCTTCATCTATCTCATAAGATTGTCACATTTGATAGCATCATATGGCATCCAAAAATTTTCCATAAAATCTCACATATTCTTAATATCATGTCACATTTAATATAAGATGTTATTAGGCAAGAAGCATCATCCATCCTTTTTGAAATAACCCTTTGAAATTACTGTTCACGTAGGAATTTCAGAACAGGGCAGACTAGGTGTGCTGAAATGTTCTGGCCTTTTTGGGCAATTAAATTAATTTAAAAAATTATCAATAAAATATATTACTCATAACATCATAAATGACCAATATGATTTTTAATTTTCCATGAAAACCCCACTGATTTTTCCCAGAAATTCGTGGAACTTGACCCTTCCAAATTGATTCCAGAATTGGCAGCACTGGAGCTCTGAAATTGTAGGAATTTATTCACTAGGAAAATGAGCTCTAATTGTCACGAAAATTGACTATGTTTTAACCAACATGTGTAAGGGTATCCAGTAATTTTTATGGAATTTTTACTCATCATATAGTACCCCAAATAATTTAAAAACAGAAGTTAAATCATTCACATTCAGTTTCTGGGCAAGCTGCACCTTTGTGTAGAGATGTCCCTTGTTCAAGTTTCTAAAAATTTGTAAAAATTCCCAATAAATTCTATATGTATCCTAACATCATAAGATACTATAAAAATTTTAGTTTTGAATTTTTAAGTAAACCTATGAAGCCCATAAAATTCGTGCACTTAAAGTCATTAATATAAGTTTTTCCTGAAATTTCCAGCAAGCATTGTTCTTCATGATTTGAATTCAACACTCCTTTCAAACATCAAAATTAGTATTCTCATGCATTCCTCATGATAATATCATGCTAATAACATTCCAAATATATTTTTAAAGATTCAGAACAGCACCATGCCTTTAATTGCATGGCCACACATCAAACCAACAAACTAACCAATCTAGAGTTCAAAATCTTACAATTCATGAATCAAAATTCAATAGGAATTCAAGTGAGTTGCTACTCACCTCTAACTTGTATATTTCAAGGCTTCAAGTTACCTTCTAAAGGAGAGGCTTTCTGATTTGAAGAGGAAGAAGATGATACCTCCAAGATTTAATGGTTTCTCTTTATGAATTCAAGCAAGCAAGTGGAGAAATTTGATATCTTGTGGTTGATTTGTCTTGTTCTTGATATTTGGTTGTGTTAGTAGCTTCAAAAATCTCCTATGGCAGCTGGGAATTTCGTACCAGGTGTGGAGAAAAGGCTGAATGGAGTTCTCTCAAGATTTTTAAGCTTTTCTACAAAATTCTAGCAATTGGGCCTTTTTTGCAATTTAACCCAAAATGTCCATTAATTTTTTTAATATTTTGCAGCAGCAAATCCAGCATACTGTAGGCTATCCCCAGCCCAAATTTCTTCCAGACCAAATAAAAAAAGAACGGGCCAAACTCAAGTTTTAGGAAAAATTACAATTTGGCTTTAATTCTTCACGTTTTGCATGGTTTTACTTCTGGATCCTTTTCTAATGTTCATATGTGTCATTTCAAGGCCTGAAAACAAGATATAGAGCATCTAAGTATGCATTTATTTAAATGGAGGAAGTAAAGAATACATGAGGTTTAAGGAAAATGATGATGTTCTAATAAGAATTACGATGTGTATTTATGTAGACTAAGGAGTGACAAGCCGAAAGGCAAAGGGAATTGTAAAGAAGTTTTTAAGTGAGGGCGAAAGAAACATCACTATTGGAAGCTTATAAAAGGTAGCTAGCTTTATCTTTAAGCTTTGTTTCTTATTTACATGACTTTCTGTATATTTTGCTATTGTATGGAATGTGTATGAAATAGTTGTGTGCGCAACCGGGAAGACAATGAAATGCTATATATGAGGCCTATGGCCTGAGTGTTCCCCGGGATGATAATGCAATTGTTGTGCGCGGTACCTATGGCCTTTAGAGTTCCCCGGGAAGACAGTGAAATGCTGTATATGAGGCCTATGGCCTTTAGAATACCTCGGGAAAACAGTGAAATTGCTGTATATGAGGCCTAGGTACGATTATCTGTGATGGCCATCTAGATATCTATATAAGTCCTTGAATGGGCTTGATGATTGCTATGTGTGATGCACGTTTCTTACAACGGTATGGAATGAGATGATAAATGATTAATTGATTTTGAAATATATGTTTTATTTGCTTAAGGATCTGGAATGGCTCAATATATTTTTACAGTGATGGCTAGCTACTGGGAAACTCCGTTTCTTACATTTTCTGTGTTATACTAACCATTCCAGGTGATGCTTCTAAAGACCCTCTTGGCAAAGGAGAGTAAATTTTTGAAGTTGTATATTAAAAATGATTGTATAGTTGGTAATATTGTAAGTGATGGATGTATATTTTTGTAAATTGAACTTTTGTATAATTACATGACCCTTGCCTATATCATATGAGATACAGAAATTTAAGGTATTGTGAGCTAGCTTAGAGTATAAGGCAAATTAGTATGCGTTAATTCCCTACTTAATGAGGATTAAGGTGTTGATAAGTAAGAGAGTTACATGTTTCCTTTTACAAATCTTTCAAAATGAATCTCTTCCATTACCACTTTAGTATTAAGTCCTTGACAGATTATTAGGTACAGCTTGGTAAGTGTTAAACATTTAGTCATAAATTTCAAAGCTTAAATCCTTACAGAATGAAATAAATTGTGAATTGAATTTTTAACTTTCTCTTAATATGCAAAAAATAGCTATCAATTATTCTACATACATTAATATAATGATATTGAATGTGATTTAGGTTGGTGAAAACTAAAAAATGGGTTCCACGTTAGTCATGATTGAAATTAGATTATGACAATCCAGCTTCCTGAGAGGTGCTGGACTTCAATACTTAACTATGGTTCAATTAACTTGTCTTTAAACCTATATAGTCAATTATAGTCCAAGAGATTTGCCTTTGTAACTATATAGTTGATTATATATTTAACTATAAGTAAAGGAAGTGTTATTTTCAAATAAAAACTTAGTTTTTCAAAGTTTTTTTAAATAAACATCTTTTTCGAATCGCACTTATTTTAAAAATAATTTTTGCATAAAAATATTTTTTTAAAAAAATTAAGTTAATTATTCCATAATAATTTAAGAAAAATCATGAACATATTACCTAAAAGACTTAAACTAATTTTCAATAAATCTTCAACTTGCTTCAAGTCAAAAACTTTAACTTTTTCAATAACTTCAACTTCCTCACTTTGCATTTCAAAGGCCATCTTATAAAAACCTTTTAAATGAACAAATCAATTCAAAATGTTATTTGGAATCATTAAAACAAAAACAAGGGGCTAAGTCAACAACCTTCTCATTTTTAATGATGACAAACACATTTTTGACAAGATTAGTCTAAAAGTTCTTTCAATAAAAATAATAAATTAGAGCTCCCCCTAAATCCATGTTCCACCCTTAATTCAAGCACATTTTCAAAAGTTTGAAACAAAACATTCAAATTTTAACCTTAAAATAATAAACTTGTCTAATCTTCTTTTTTTTAACATCATCAAAATAACACAAAAGCATAATGAGCAAAAGATAAATATAAGCTTGAATAAACATTAAACCAAAAAATAAAGATAACCCATAATATAAACATCATCAATATAAAGTAGTTATATCATCTACATGTAAAATATCTAAAATAAAGCATAATAAGTCATAATATAACATCATAATAATTCAAAATAAGAAAATTCCTAAGAGGGGATAAGTGGCTAAGGAGATAATATCATTTATAGCTTACTCCTTTGTGAATTTCCTTATCAATAACATTTCCTTTGGCTTTAATGTGTGAAAAATCACCAATATCAATTGAAAGAGGGGGTAAATGGCATAAGATCTTAGTAAATTAAGCACTAAAATCTTCCTTTATGAATTACACAATTCTAATACAAGGTTATCAATTGCTAAAGTTCCCCATTCAATTAATTAATCCTTGCCATAATAGCTTAATGTGCAACTCCTCCTTAACCTTCTTCTTACTTTTTTTAAACTCCATCAACATTCTTGAAAATTTTCATCATATGTAGAGTTTGAGTGGATAAAAAAATAGTACTTTTTTATTTCTTTCACTTGAACTTCTTTCTCTAGCTTTAACCTATATTTCTTGAAAATTTTTGAAAGTATCATAGCATATGACAAGAAACCTTTGTTATTGTGATTAAACATTTGATTTATAGTAAGCATAGGAAAATTGATCGCATTCTTGTTTCTAATTTTCCACATAACAAGTAGTTGTTGATCATCTATCAACATATAACTAGTCTTACTAGAAAGGATAATCTTGGCAATAATGTAATGCAAATTCATAGCATATGACAAGAAACCTTTATTAGTATGATTAAACATTTGATTCATGGTAAGTATAGGAAAATTGATCTCATCCTTGTTTCTAATTTCCTACAAGAAGTTGCTAATCGTTTATCAACATATGACTAGTCTTATTAGGAAGGATAATCTTAGCAATAATGTAGTGCAAAATCCTTTTCTTTAAAGACAAATTACTAGTTTGAAGCCTTCCTTGAAGATTTGTTGGATTTTTACCCAAAATGAAATAATCTTTACTATTATTCTTAGTATAATCATCCATAGAGTCCTTATCATTACAAATAAGAGTTAGGTCTAATTCTAACAAGTCTTTTTAACATATATCTATTTATCCCAATTTTCATATCCTTAACAGTAACATATATCTTAGTACCCTTACTAGTCTTTTCTTTTTGAAAATTAGCATAAAATAACTTTATCAAGCTAGGATAATATTTTTAAGATTTGAAATGTGCAAACTCAAGAAAATGTAGATGTTTCAAAACCTTGTAAATTTTCAAATCTGTATCATGCAAAAAATTCTTGTTCCAACACACTACTGGCTTGATTTCAACATTCATTAACTTTTTAAAATTCTCAAAATTTAATAGGTTTGTTAACAAAATACTTACTTTTCAGTATTTCCATAAGAATGAGATTGTAACTTTATCCTTTTTCATGTTTGTGTTTGGTCCTCCCTTCTTTATCCTCAATAGCATGCTTAGTTCGAGCCATTTGGTTCTCAAGATTTAGGGGAAATTTTGGAATTTGTGTTAAAAAGGGATAAGCCTTTAATAGAGAATAAAAAAGAAATGATAAATTATGAGAAAGCTAATGGAAGAGAGTGTTTGCACAAATTTCTAGAAATTTAAGAATTATAGTTTGTCACTATGATAGGGAATTTAGGATTTTTGAAGGAATTAATCAATTAAAGTTAAAGAAAAATTATTGAAGTAGTGTTTAATTAGTTTAAAATAACAAAATTTGGTGAGAGATTGAAGATTTTGGAAGATTTGGGAAGAAAAACATAAAGAAAGAATAAAAGTTCACAATTGGAACCTATTTGAAAATGTTTAATTGATTGTGACAAAGGCATTTATAAGTTGGCTCATAGCCATTATATAACTGACTATAATTTAGATTTTTCAATACTATAATTGACTATCAACTATATAGTTGACTAGGTGAAGACATAATTCAACCCAACATTTTATAGTCATGTAGATACATAAGTACCAAAGTTTGTAACCAAAAATATATTTTGATAATCAATTACATAAGCGATTATCCTCCTCTATAAGGTAAATCTAATCATTATAATCGATTGTGTATGTAATTACTAACCTCCAAACTCCATAAATTAACTTAAAACAATGAAATACCCTTAAAACCATGCAAACCACTTTCATGATTAGTTTTTGGCTCTAAAATTTATCATCGTCGATCCTTTAAACCTACAAAATAACTATTGGAATACCTTCGATGCTTAAATTCGTAAATGTATTCAAATGAAATCAACTGAAATGTTAAAATTGAAGCTCAAATAATGTATACAAAAATTGATATAAAACAAAATTACATGAGATAAAATGTTCAAAGGATTTTATCATACCTAGCTCTTTCACCTAATAAAGGAAAATCTTTCCTCATTAAAAGGTTTGGTAAAAATATTAGCTATTGAAAATTTGTCTCAACAGAATTAAGTATAATTTCTCCAATTTGAACATGATCCCTAATGACATGATGTTTAATTTCAATGTGTTTAATCCTAAAGTGTATGATAGGACTTTGTTAAATTGGTTGCACTAGTGTTGTCATATTTAATTGGAATATTTTTAAATTTTAAATCGAAGTTAGATAGTTGTTGTTTCATCCAAAAAAGTTAAGTACAATAACTACTAGCTGCAATATATTCCACTTCAACTATAGAAAGGGCAACACTACTTTATTTTTTGCTATGCCATGATACTAATGCATTTCTATGAAATTAGCATGAACCACTAGTGTTCTTTCGAACCATTTTACTTTTAGTGTAATCTACATTGGAATAGCTAACTAGTGAACAAGAATTATCTCTAGGATACCATAAGCTTAGGCGTGTAGTGCTTACTATGTATCTTAAAAATCCTTTTCACAATAATTAAGTATGATTCTTTAGAATTAGATTGAAATCTAGCACGTATACACACACTAAACATAATATCCAATCTACTAACAATTAAATATTACAAAGAACCTATAATTCCTCTCTATAATGCATCATTAGCCTTTTGACCTCCTTCATTTAGGTTAAGTTTTATTTATGGATTCATAAGTGTAGGCAATGGCTTGGCATTCTTCATATGGAACTTTTTAAACAACTCTTAGATGTATTTGGATTCTTTAATGAATGTCTTATCTTTTAATTATTTAATTTGAAGGCCAAGGAAGAAGTTGAGCTTTCCTATCATTAACATTTTAAACTCCTTTTTTATAATATTTTTCAAACTCTTGCACAAAGAAACATTAGAGGAAAAAAAATGTTGTTACATATATTTGCATTAAAAGTATGTTACTTTCTTTATGCCTTATAAATAGAGTCATATCAACTTTTCCCAAGAGTATGATGATTCATAATTTGTGTAAGATTTATAATCACTTGATTAATTATATGACTCTCTATAATCTTCTATTTTCTTAATAAAAGGTTGGGTGTGTCCAGTAAGCTTGAAATGTCCATGTTGGGAGAGTCATCATCTTCCTTATCGTCTCTTGCCTTCTTGCTCTTTCTCATTTGCTTTTTGAAACTAATCATTTTCTTTTTTATCATCATCTTTGAAATTATGCACAAAAAAAGAAGATTCATCAAATAAAGCATGTATGGATTCTTTAGTTGCTAAGGTTTTCTTATTATAAACTCAATAAGCCTTGTTAATAGAGGAATACCTAACAAATACAACTTCATCAGCTTTAGTATCAAGTTTTTCAAGATTGTCTTATCCATTATTCTGTATGAAACATTTGCAATTAAAGACACAGAAATAGGAAATAATTGGTTTTCTTCTTTTATAGAGCTTATAAGGGATTTTCTTTAAAATTGGTCTGATTAGAGTTCTATTCATGATATAACAAGTGGTGCTAAGTGCTTTATCCTTCATCCCAAAAAGATTTAGGAAGAATGCAATCATTAAGTATGATTTTTGTCATCTCTTTAAGAACTTAATTTTTTTCTTTCAATAATACTATTTTTCTAAGAAGTTTTTAAAGGTGAAAAGATATGCTTAATCCTATTTTCATGGTAAAAATAAGTGAAAACATTATTTTCAAACTTACCACCATTGGTACTTCTTAAACTACAATGTTTGTCCCATCTCATTTTGAATGGACTTAGCAAGCTTAACAAATGCTTGGAAAGCATTACTTTTGTGAGGAAGAAACAAAGTCCAAGTGAACCTAGAATAATCATTAACAACCATAAGCACATAGAACTTTTTACCATAACTTTTAGTTCTTGATGGTTCAATCAAGTTGATATGGAAAAGTTAAAATGATCTTGACATAGTGACAACATTTTTAAGTTTAAAAGATGATTTTACTTGTTTTTCTCTCTTGACATGTATCACATAATTTATCTTTTTCTTACTTAATTTGGGAAGACTAATAGCCAAATTATTTTTTGGAAAACTTTCCTATTAAATCCATACTAGCATTAACCAATCTTTTATGCCACAACCATGATTAATCATTTACGCTTATCAAACATTTAGAATCTAAATGAGGGACACTATTAATATCAATCAAATAAATATTGTCATACCTTTTACTAATAAGTTTAATGTGATTATCTAACTAATTGTTAACAATGCATTATCCTTATTAAAAGTAACCTTATTATCTTTATCACATAATTAATTAATGCTCAAGAGATTATGGTTCAAACCCTTAACTAGAAGTACATTTTCATTGCATGAATTTGATTACTTACTAACCTTACTTATGCTAATTACCTTCCTTTTGGAATTGTTACCAAATGTAACACTATCACCTTCTTTTGGAGTAAATAAAGCAAATTTTAATTTATTTTTAGTCATGTGGCACGAGCATCCATTATCTAGATACCACATTTTACTTTGGAATCTCATGCACATCTATAAAAATAGAATTACTTCTTGGTTTAAGGTATACATATGATTTCAGGTCTTATGGGGTTTATCTCAATTATTTTCTTCCTCTTGGGTACCCATATTATTTTTATGGCATTACAACCATTCTTTCTAAATTCATACTTATAATTAGCACGACCTCTTTTAGCATGATAATGGCAAGTGATGTTTAGCCTGTATTTTATAGTATATTTAATAAAGAAATTCTTTTGAAAAAGATCAAATTTTATAGTTGGAAAGTATCCAAGGCCTTTTTTGTTAATGGAGCACCTTTGATTTCCTAGTAAAGTATCTAACATATATTTGCCTTTTGTAAACTTCTCAAGAGTTTTTGTTAAATGATCAATCTTTTCCTTGAGAACTTTGCAAGAATCACACATTTAAGGAATTCACTTGAGATTTTTAATTTCTTTCACAAGTTCATAATTCTTAAGCTTCAAAGTTTCAATCTCATTTTACAAAGTAGAGATGATTTTCTTTAAAGGATGGATTTTCTTATTTACAATAGGCAATTCCTCACATAAATCAATCAACATTACACTAGATTCTTTCTTATCATTACTACAATAAAAAACATGTACCTTATCATCATCTTTTATAGCTATTAAACAAAGAATTTTTTCTTGCTCTTCTCCTTTCCATAACTTGACTCATTGTTATTTTTACCCTAAGCGATCAAATGAGCCTTCTTTGATGAGCATTTATTCTTAATATTCTTCATTTTGAGTTATTTCTTCAAGTAGATGAGACAATCATACTTGATGTGTTTGGCTTTTTGCACTAATAACATATAAGAGAACAAAAGCCTTAATAGTCTGATTTGGAAGACTTTATAACATTGTGTCCTTGACATTTCTTTGTTTCAATCTTAGCATTTTCAACAACCTCCTATACTTCTGGGAGAGAAAAGCAAGATCATCTTCAAGAGAACTATCATTATCTTCATCTTGGCTTTCATCCTTTTCATCTTCATTAGAAAGACTAGCTTTTAGAACCAAATTCTTCCCTCTTTTATCATCTTTAATAGATTTTGTGTATCTTTTTAGCTCTATCTTATGGTTTTTAAGGTTTCCAAATAGTTTTTGTGGAGAAAGCATCTTGATCTTAATTATTTCCTTAATATATATGATTTTAGGCAATCACTTAATCATTATTGAGCTCAAAATCTTGTAAACCCATTTTGTGTTATCAAAAGTTTTTCCAAGTATAGTTAGTTTATTTACAAAAGAGGTAAATCTTTGAACCATGTCTTTCACATATTCACCTTCTTGCATTCTAAATAATTTGTATTGTGACATAAGTATAGAGATCTTGGAAGATATTACTTGTGAAGTTCTAACATGTGCAGCTTTTAAGGAGTCCCAAACTTCTTTAGTGATTGTATAGTTGGAACTTTGCCTTGCAAGTAAGAGTGAGCTTTCTTACATGCTCAATTCTTCTTTAGGAATATCTTCATAAACATTGTTCACAAGGTACGTCAGTGGATTATACCCATTAACCATATAATTCCATAATTCAATTTTGTAACATTAAGGAAGTTTGTCATCATTTATTTCCAAAGAGTATAATTTTGGCCATTAAAATTAAGGGTTTTGTCAAAGGAGATATGTTGATAAGAAATCAAAACCATTCCTATCCATTTGATCCTTTTCAGGTTGTTAAACCCAAAAGCCAAAAGTCTAGCTTGAATATTAATTGTAAAGAACAGATATACCAAAAGAGGGTGAATTAGTTTTTTTTTTTAGGAAAAACTTTTGAATGTAAAAGCATAATTTTTGTAGTAAAAATAGAGGAATTTAAATCTTACTCTTAGAAACATAGAAATTGAATTAAATGCTTCAATTAACTAGTTAATCAAAATGGGAAATAGATCCATGAAATGTAGTAATGACTTTTAATGCCTTGTTCTTTCATTATTGAATTTCTCTTTATACTCAAAATTTATGCAAATTAATTTTTTTTAGAAAATTTATCATTCAATTTCAATTTACTATTTTAAGTTTTCTCTACTAACTTGTTTTATTATGCTTTTCCTTATAGGATTAACACCCTAATTTATATTGTAATAAACATAATATCCTTCAAGTGTAATCAACAAGAATGGAGGTGGATGATAGTCAACAATGGTTGATGGTGGTGGGTGATGGTCAACAATAGGAAATTATGATAAATGATAGTTAAGATAGTGGATAATGGTGGGTAATGGTCAATAGCAATATATAATGGTATATGATGATCAATGATGAATAGTGGTAATGGATTGAGTTAGTAATGATAGTAAAACATTAATTAAAGGATTGATAAAATATTTTTATATTACTAAAATATTTTCATATCATGATAATGTAAAATAGTTACCTTTTCTATAAGAATATTTTGAGAGAATATTAAGCTCCTGTTTAGCAATTAATTGATTATATTATTGATTAGTTAATCAATTAATTCAATTAGTTATAGTTAATAGTTAATTATATTAACTTATTTGACTAATTGATAATATCATCTATTTGAATAAAGATGTTTACTTAAATAAGTTATTTATTGTTAACTGTTTATATGTAAAATAATATATAAAGATATGAATATATTTCATGATTTATTTAAGTATATATGTGTGTATATATGTATATATATGTATTATTTATGTATAAATTAATCTTGTTAATCTTTACTTTTAATGTGAAAATCTTTAAAATTCATTAAGTAATTATATAACCATATCTTTAGCATATTATAACAATTTGTTAAAATATTAATTTTATTATGTAATTTTATTTAATGAAAGTTTAAATGATTGTATATTATTTATAAAGAAATATTTTATTATAATTTATATTAAATTAGTACATATAGGACTAAAATTACATAAAATTATCATTGAGCCATAAGTATTACATAGTAAAGGTAAAATGTTCAACTCCTTTCATTAGTGCTTTCAACAAAATACATAATTTAATGGTATTTTTTACTTTTTATAGACATTTAATGAATTAGTTGTTTGAAAACGTTAAGTTTTCCAACTTTTTCAAGTTAACTCATTCAAGACCAATAAATGATTGGATAAGTTGTTTGCCAAACATAAAAAATAATTGATTGACTAAGTTAGTTAACTAAAAGCCTTATTTGGCAATGAACTGATTACATTAACAATTTGTTGATTTAATTAAATGTTAGCTAATAACTAATTATATTAATTAATTTATTTAATAGATAGCACTAGCTTTTTGAAAAAAATGTTTAACAAAATTAATTGTTTATAATTAGTTACTTATATGCAAAAATGATATATAAGGACAAAAGTATATTTTATACTTTATTTAAGTATTAATTTACTTTGATTATATTTTAGATTCAACATATTAGTTATCAAATTAAATTTTATTCTAAATGATATATCATTATAATTTGTTATGTTACTTTATATTATGTGACGTATTAAACAAAAAAGAGTATTTAAATACAATAAATTTAAAAAAATGAGATAGCCTGTGCATAAAAGTATCATCTCAATCTATTAATAAAAGTAGTAGTAAAATATATCTTGTATATTTTTCTTTAATAATAATAATAATAATAATAATAATAATAATAATAATAATAATAATAATAATAATGATGATGATGATGATGATGATCATCATCATCATCATCATCATCATCATCATCATCATCATGCACACAATTAAATGCAATATTAAATCAGAACATAAAATTTCAAAGTTAGAAGTATAATTAATTACATCATGTCATGATCCATCCTCGAGCATGTAACCAGCATAGGAGGTAATTGTAGGCAGCCACTTACTAACTTTTCCTAATGCAACCAATTTCACACTTTCACATGTAGCCATGCTTTTCATGGAGAAATATATAACGGGTCAAAAATCTTTTATTGACTATGAAAATAAATTTACATGCATGATTATTCCAATTATTCTAAGACTTACCTTGAAGCCAGAATTCTTAAGCGAGCCCACTTCTAATTCATCCAATAGTGATTAGGCACTTAAAAGGAAAAGGATCCAAAGAAAAGAGTAGAAAAGAAAGAGAATAAGTTTATGTGAAACTCAATGAGTGACTAACATATAATTAGAAAATTTGTTAAAATACTTTATACTATAATAAAAGGATTTCAAACTAATTTTTAAGGGTAATCTCTAAATTTCTTGTTCCAAGAAGTAATTGTGCTTTTGCACCTTCATTAAGGAAATGAGAGGAGACTTGGGTAGCCAACTTATTTATCAAGCCAGCCATAAACACATATAATAATAGATTGCACACGAATCATATCACATTTTTAAACATTATCATAGTTGTAAAGGGAAACTAATTATTTCATCTAATATGATCTACAATAAATCACAATATATATAAATATGGAAAGCATGTGAACCTTCTTGTGACTCCTAGTTATTGTTATCCCTTCATAAACCTAACATTATTCTTTCAGGGTCAACCTTATATCTTCACAAATGAGCATGTGGATCTAGCATAAATAGCCATAACAGGAGTATCATCCTCCTAATATCATTAAATCTCATTCATAAAACAATGTATTAATATAACAATTACCTCATTAACACTTCAATTATCATAACTTTTAACAAAATATTCATATATATATATATATATATATATATGGATGGAAGTCCAAAATCATAATGATTAATGAAAATACACATATGAGTACATAGGCTAAGCTTTACATGTTTTTACCTTTGTTTAGACATAACATAGAATTATATTTTCTACTATTTATCTTTTAATATAATCAATTTCATAAGTTTATTTACCTTAAAATCCCTTCACTCGGTTACTCAGTCATTATACTCTCCATTATTTGTACTTTAAGACATTTGATCTTATCTTACATATTCAAGAATGTCTAAGACTACTTAATGTTAGTAAACACATGATATTGTAGTGAAATAGGGTAATAGTCTACTATATACTTAATCATAGGTAAACTAAAGGTGAATCTTAGCACTAATTGTCAACTACGGGGGTTCAAAGACAAATCCTACCTAATATTAGCTGACTACGAGGGTTTAGAGGCAAAGCCTAATCCATCATAGTTAACTATATAGTCAAATACACTTGGGCGTTAAACAAAGCTACTGGGATGTAGTTGACTACAAGCTTCCAATATATATATATTTTTGCAAATCCACTATTCATTTGCCAAATTCAACCTTAAATCTCATTACTACTATTTAATACCATTACTAAATTTCAAAGGCTTATGAAGACTACTCCCAACAACCAAAACCCACTAATTATAACACTAATTTAATGATTAAGATATAATATTATATAATCTTATACAAAAACCTTTAGAAATTTAAGACTCAAATAAAGTAATGAATTAAACTTGATATTGGGTTAGAATGCTACTCATAAGTGTTGAGAGAAGGGCTTGAGGTGAGAGATTGGTGGTGAATAATCCTTAAAACATTAAATAAGGTATTGGATTAGAATATGCCTTAATCAACTTCCTTAAATCAAAACTTATTTAAGTTTTAAATAGATGGGAGGAAATAGATAAGAATGAAAGGATTAGTTTATGATGAATTTTAGATTAAGAGGTTACTTACCTTATAAGGAAAAGAAAAGGAATTGAAGATAGAGCTTCCTCCTTTTTCTTTTTAACTTGATAAGTTAGGGTTAGAGGTGGAAGTTAAGAAGTGAGGAGAAAATGAGAGTGGAAGAATATGTTGGGACTTTTAAGAGGAAATTGGGGAAATTTTCTAAAAGGAAAAGTGGAAATTATAATTTTATTTTGTCACTTAATCTCAACAATTTAACACTTTCCTTTATTGGAGTTTTTTTTTATCATATTCATTATTCGCTCCTCTTCTAATACTAATCATGTTAGTAATTTATTACATTAATCATTTCAAGGCTTCACTACTTTTCTCTATTTAAACTTTTACAACTCAAAATACTACATCTAACATAATAAATAATAAGTAAATAGATAGATAAATAAATAAGTAGGAAGGTAATTGTACTTCTTCTTTTTTTAAAGGATTTGTTCCTAAATTCTTTAGGGTGATGCTTGTGATAATTTGACTTAACTAACATAATAAGGTTTAAGTCTTAAGATTCTCTAAATAGATAGAGGCATTTTCGCTTTATATCAATTAGTACTTAACCTATAATGCTACTTAACCGTCTCAACAATTTAACACTTTCCTTTATTGGAGTTTTTTTTTATCATATTCATTATTCGCTCCTCTTCTATTACATTAATCATTTCAAGGCTTCACTACTTTTCTCTATTTAAATTTTTACAACTCAAAATACTACATCCAACATAATAAATAATAAGTAAATAGATAGATAAACAAATAAATAAGTAGGAAGGTAATTGTACTTCATTTTTTTTAAAGGATTTGTTCCTAAATTCTTTAGGGTGATGCTTGTGATGATTTGACTTAACTAACATAATAAGGTTTAGGTCTTAAGATTCTCTAAATAGATAGAGGCATTTTCGCTTTATATCAATTAGTACTTAACCTATAATGATACTTAACCGACTTACTTTTTGCTTCCTGCACTACCCTAAATCCCTTTTTCTTTGAACATAATGGGTCTTACGTCACATTTTAAACAATTAACCTTCGTTATTATCAAAGAATAGTTTGACTAAGTATTTAAGCATGTACAAACAAGTTTTGGTGATGCTTTCTACTAAGCTTTCAAGTTGGTCATTCTAAGGTTTTATCACTTTACTATTTCTATTTTCATTTCATAAATTTCAATGTTACATAATATTAGTTGTCTTAACTCTATACTATAGTCTACATAATCATCAAATACATTTCTAACTAAAGGAGTCACAAATCTTTATCTTTTCTCCTAACAAGGTTCAATTAAAAGTTTGAGGCCACATAAATTTAGAATGATTCATTCTAATAATTTATAGACAAAGCTTTGATTTTACAACTTTACTCTTGGCTTGCTTATAGTATTAGTACCTATTTTCTATAATTTTAAGTATAATACTTTTTATTGAATCATTCTTATAAGAAACCTATTTTATTATAGGTCATAAGTTTGAACTTTCCTAGCCTAAAAGACATATCGTAATGATAACAATTGTATCCTTCAACCTGCTTACTAGGAGGTTACCTTCCAAAAGCTAGAAGTACTTTAAAATTTTAACAAAGTACTAGAAAATGAATATACATCTAACCTACCATTATGTACATGCATATGTATCCAAAAGACAGTTCTTAATTCAAGGACATCTTGCTATGTCTTGATACATTTTATCACAAGTCCTTCCTTTAAGGATAAATCCTCCCTTTGAGGATAAATCTAAGTTTACTAACATCAATCTCACACATCAGTGAACACTTATATTCTCTGTGCTAGGTAAACTCAAATGTTATATACACATAAGGTGTGGTTTGGAAGTCAAAATTTCTTATCTTTTAAGTTGATTGATTTGCTAGGTCTCAATGGCTCATAATATACAAAATCATTGGTCAAAGATTATAGGTAGCCATTTAACACAAAATTTCTCCTTTACTAACTTTATCATAATATCATATGCATAGATAACATTCCTCACAACAACACAGTTAACTTGAGGTTAATAACAGTAATATTCATAATCACGATGCTATTTATATTAAAATTAACACCATAGTGATATGATCAATAACAATGTTAACATTGATAATAGAAATACTAAGGCTATTTATACTAGTATAAGGGTACTAATAATAAAACCAATAATAGTGATATCAACAAGCCAAATAATAATAATAATGTTTGTGGTATTGATGTGTTAGATATTATTTATATTATTTCTTTTTATTTTATGCCTCTTAGAGGCTTACATAGGCTTAATTTAATAAAATTGGTCTTATTTTGTGATTGGATTATAAATTTGCAATGTTAATGGACTATTCAATTAATGTTGAATTTTTACACTATTTAGGCTTCTGACTGTAACTTGATTTTTAAATGTCCAAATTAGATGATCTTTATGCCTTTGGAAAGTTATGAGGAGACTTTAAAACTTTCATGTTTTAGTTGCAACTCAATTTGGATGATTGGAGGATCAAATTTGGTCATGAAAATAAAGCTTTATTTTTTATCCCAATTGACCTAATCATGATTTTTAGGCCATATCTAAAGGTCCAAGAGCCCAATGAAGGTGAAACCAGTGCCTATAATTAGCTTAAATCTAATATAACAACTTTCTTATTTGGGGTTTGGCAAAACTATATAATTTTGATAGTTAAACTTAGATTGGAAGTTAATATATGTAAATTTACTATAGTAAATATTATTAGTAATCTAATTTGTAAATTAGGTTATGAGTTTTCAATTTATGCAAGACCTTATTGATTGTAAACCTAAGAGCCAACCCTAACTATTCCAATAGATTGAAAATCCTAGCATATTTAAATTTAAAGAAATTTGTGCCTCCAAAGGTAACATCACATATTAGATAGTATTTCTTCTTCTTCTCTCTTGGAAAAGCCATAAAAGGCTAAAACTATATCAATTCACAAGATTAGCACTCCAATTTGATTTGATTTTGATATTTTTCTTATAATTTTACTTTTGATCTGATTATCTCATTTTTTTTTGCTCTTATTGTGAATGACTACTTAGATAATTTGTTAATTATGATTGGTTAGTTAATTATCTATTGTAGTATGTAACTAAACAATTAATTGCAATAAATTATCATGTGTAGATTAGTTATGATTGATTGTAACAAGTAGTAATTAGTCTTTAGTGATTTGATGTATAAGTCAATTGTTAGTTTTATAAGGAAAATAAAGGATAAATTGACAATTTCCACTTGTAAATTTGTTAATTTGAAATCAATAGTGAGAGGTTACTTTAGGTGCTTGTTCTAGATTAATCATTGTTAGGAACTTTGCATGATTATTGTCAATGTTAGGGTAATCTTTGGCTAAGTAGTTAAATCAATTGTGAATGATGTTAGGGTTTATGATAAACCTAAGAATTGGAGTGTGATATTCCTTAGACTAGGATTTTATATTCTATTTTATTATACTTTAATTCTATTTTTATGATTTTATTTACTTTGCTATGGAAAACTTCCTATTTTATCTCCTATTTATATATATTGATCATCTAAGCCCTTAGATTCGATCTCTATGCACCTTATCTATGTATTAGAGAAAGTTCAATAATTAATTTTGGTATGAGCAGCAGCAGCAACAACAACAACAACAACAACAATAATGTGTTAGTGGCCACCAAATCACTTGACTAGTCGATTAACATTTTTTTTCACAATATTAATAATATCTATACATTTATGTATGCAAATTTGCATCGACCAAACATAATATAGATTCCTTATTTATTATCGAATAATGATTAAATAAGTAAATAAAAAATCACATAATAACACCTCACTTAACATTTCAAGTTCTAATTTCATAGGACAAGTTTTCATATATAATTATATAATTGAGGCTTTAAGTGGCTCGTTTATTCAAATAACATTTAGGACTCAAATGTCACAATTCCCTGGTATAATATAATCAATTCATATAATTCCTTTCGATTTACCATCATAAGTTTACATTATTAGCTATATACATATTGTTGTGTCAATAAAAAAATTATTAAAACTTATTGAAAATCCTTAATTACAATTATTCTTTTAATAACATATAATAGTGTAAAATATATTATACTAACAATAAATCAAATTTAAATTTTTTAAAAATTATATAAGTTGTGAAAAGTTATATAGAATTAATATAAAAATATGAATTTAAATTTGATTCATTATCGATCTAAACCAGTTTTACACTACTACTAACTTTTGTATTGTTATATCAATAAAAAACTATTAAAACTCATTTATTGTTTGTAAAAATCTTTAATTACTATTAAATTTTTAGTTACATATCATATTTATGTTCACTAATAATATAAAATGTTTCATACTGATTGTATATCAAATTTAAGCTTAAAAATATTCATAAATTTTTATATTACAATTTTTAATAAAAGTTCCTATACTATATATATATAAGTATATTTTTTTAGTATGCATTAAGTTTAAAATTTTCATATAAAGAGTTAAAACTATTGTTGGTATATAAGTATAATATTATTTTTACAAAAATCATAAGCGTATGTATAAAATGTTTATCACTATAGTAGTAATTTTCATATAAAAAGTTAAAATTTGGAATTGCATAATTAAAATTTTAATAAATATATGATTATTTGTATAAATACATTACAATAAATATATTGTAATAAATTAAGAAATTAATATGATTTTTTGTATAAATATATCATAGGATCATCACTCTTTATTAAGAAAGAATAAAAGAGGTATATTATCTTCACTTATGCAACAACTTCTATGTGCAACTATAATATTAGTAGCACTTGAAAAAGAAGTGTAGTTAAATTTTGGGATTGAACCCTATAAAATGTGAAGGCTACATTTTGTTTTTTTTTAAATTTTACAACTATTCACTCTCTCTATTTTTTTTAATCCAAAAATTGTAAGAATGCTATGGTATAATATCTTATCCTAAAAAGCAAAAGGATTTGAGTCATAAATTTTGTTGAAACATGGGAGACATTGCACGCTTATTAAAATTAAATGTTGTTAAATATGTCCTAAAAGGCCTAAAAGTAAAATGAATTACTTGAAGCATGGAAAATCAATAACCCATCTTTTTTTTGGTAGACAAGGAAAATCAATCACCCTTCACAATAACGAAAAGCCCCTTATGAAACTTTGCCTTTGTTTAATAAATAACTTTTTAAATGACTTTTAACTATTTGACTAAAATTCAACTAATTGAGCAAGTAAATAAACTATTTTTTATATTTGGTAACCAGTTATTCAAAATAGCTGATTACCTTTCAAACAACTAAAATCAAAATGCATTTCTGTTCAACTGTTTCCAAATAATGTTTACAGGATCAAATTATCCTTAAATGATAGCTAGCCCCTAGTACTGAGAACATGTTATTATTTTTTGAGGTAAGTTTTGGTGCTAGGGTTTTGGGAGGTTATTCCTCCATAAATGCAAATCTCCAGCCTACGATCATTTGGGTCAACTTGTTCTTTATGCCTTTGTTGCTCCTCATGTTGATTTGCAAGGGTAAGTTTTCCTTTCTCATATAAGTCTAATTAATTTGCTAATTAATTGTCGGCTAATAAGAGATAATTTTCAAGTTTGGTTGCTAAGAAAAAGTATGGGTTCATGAAGAAGTATTTAATATATAATATTAAATATTTCTATAATATTTATTTTTATATAATTATTAATTTTTTATTAATAAATTTATTAATTTTAAAAGCATACTAATTTAATTTTAAAAAAATATTTAATATATAATAATATAATATTTATAAAAGTATTTAATTTATTAAATAATGTAGAAAATTAAAATTATTAAAATAAAAAATATTTAAATAATTTATAAAATATATTCATATCCTTATTTATTATTTTATATATAAATAATTTATTATAAATAACTAATTTTATCAAACGTTTATATCCAAACAGCTAATACTGAATTATCAAATAAAGCCTTTGATTCTGTCCCCGTTTAGTAGCTGCTTCAACTAGCTTTTAGTTCTTGGTTGCAATACCTCAACTATGACTTCCTGCTCCTGCAATCACGGTTGGAATCAACATCCTTTTCCAGCTGCAATTCATTTCTTTGTGATAATTCGCGAAACTACTCTTCAACATGGAAAGCTCGTAAGGATTCTAGTTTTAGTTTTCCTTCTCTGTTCGATTATATCATATATATGGTTTCTTGGTGTTCGCCTTTAAATTTTTCTTTGCAATTTGTACTGTGAAGAAGAGAATGGTGTTATTGGGCTCTGGAGAACCGCGCATTATGCTGCTTGGTTTGTTTGTATCTACTGTATTATAGAAGATTCTGAGTTCACATTATCCATCTTTCATGAATTCATATGCCTTTTTACCTTCTTAATTTTTGAAGTATTTGGTTAGCAAATATTGAGGTGAAATATGTGTAAGGCTTAATGAATCTCCTGTTGCATGTTCATCACAGAGGATCTCAAACAAGTTTGCAAAGAGATATGGAAGTGGGCTTTCAAACCCACTGTTTCTTAAGCCTCCTGATGGTACTCAATGGGAAGTGTATTGGATTAAACATGATGGTGACATTTGGTTTTAAAATGGTTGGAAAGAGTTTGCTAAATATTAGTCTCTGGATCAAGGACATTTGGTGATGTTCAAATATGAAGGAACATCAAATTCGAGGGTAGTCATATCAGATCGTTGTGGCCTAGAAATAAGTTATGCTTTCCGTGGCCTTTGTGATGAAATGGGCAACCTTGACAAGATCAGTGATATTTCCACTGAGATCTTGGATGAGATATCTCCACAGCAGATGGCCAGACAAAATCCCCAATTATTATCTGTTCAACCTCATAAGAAAACGAGAATTGGCACAACCCAAGAACTTGAAGAAAGCTCCAATATTCAGAGATGGAATCTGCACAACCAAACTCATGGAAGTGAATATCCTAGGACACAGTTTGACAACTCTATCAATGCAAATATGAATCCTACTAATAAACAATTGCAAAGTACAGATTTCATAATCATTTGTTCCCCTTTAACATTATCCATCAAATTGTCATGTTTTAGTTAATGTTTTCATAAATGCACTAATCTCAAATTTCACCGAGGATGTGACTAGATGCATTTCTACTGCTGAAGAATGCCCAAATACTGACTGTATTAGAGTGATGGAATCATCAACTGCTGCTAAAAAGACTGATGCCTTAAGGAGAGCTAGTATTTTTAGATCTAAAAATCCCTTTTGCTTGATTGTCATGCAGCAATCACATGTTAGTCAGAAGTTTTCCTTGGTGAGCCTTCTATTTGGCACTTGTAGATCACTAGTTTTGTCTCCTGCTGCAACTGGACTTTCTTCTATTTAAATTGAATTACATATTAATTCCTCGTCTTGCTTTCTTTTGTTCTTGGAAAAAAAAATCCAGAATATATCAGCACAATTTACAGCAAAATATTTGAAGGAAAAGCATGGAGTTGTCAATCTTCAAGTTTTGGATGGGAGAGCTTGGTCTGCTACATATATAACAACAACAATAAAGCCTTATCCCACTAAGTGGGGTTAGCTATATGGATCACACGATGTTATTGGATTCTATCAAAAGTCAAGTCTTTGGTGATATTATTTACCAAGAGATCCCTTTTTATAACTTCCTTTAATGTCCTCTTTGACCTCCCTCTGCACTTTTTCACAGGGTTAAAGACCATGTGATCAACTCTTTTCACTAGTGCCTCCAATGGTCTTCTTTGCACATGGTCAAACTACCTTAACTGATTTTTTGTCATTTTCTCCTCAATAGGTGCCACGCCAATTTGCCTTCGTATACAATCATTTCTTATCTTGTTCTTTCTTGTATGATCACACATCCATCTTAACATTCTCATTTCTGCTACCCTCATTTTTTGCTTTTGTTGTGCCTTTAGAGCCTAACATTCACTACCATAGTGCATAACTGGTCGTATAGCAGTCCGATAAAACTTCCCTTTGAGTTTAAGTAGGTACTTTATGGTCACAAATCACTTCAGATGCCTTTCTCCATTTTAACCATCCAGCTTGTATCTTGTGTGTGACATCTCCGTCAATTTTCCGATCACTTTGTAAAAAAGATCCCAAGTACTTAAATTTAGATATTTGCGGTATGATGTGATCTCCAATTCTTATCTCCAAATCATTTCTATTTTTCTTCTTGTTAAACTTGCAATGCATATACTCCGTCTTACTCCTACTCAAGCGAAAACCTTTTGATTCTAACGCTTGTCTCCAAAGCTCCAATTTATAATTAACCTCTTCCCGCAATTCCTCGATCAAGACTATATCATCTGCAAATAGCATACATTTAGAGATATTCTCCTGTATGTCCCTGGTTGGTCTGCTACATATAATGCTCACAAAATCAGTGTTGGCCGGAAGAAATTTGCAATAGACAATAATTTGAAAGTGGGGAATGTTTGTGTTTTTGAGTTGAGCTAGTGTGTTGAAATTACTTTCAAAGTATTTATCTTTCGTGTTGCTGAAAATTCCAGTTGCTCTCTAAGTCAAGGTACTTAATGTATTTGCCTTTATGAAATATTTGGAAGTTTCATTTGCTTTCAATATGATTTCTAAATAGCTCGTGGTAGCAAACCAGAGAAAACAAAGCCAGAAACAGGACAATATAGTAATCTTGCATTCTTTTACCCTGTCAATGATGTAAAAGGACCATCTAGCATACCTATTTCAAGTGAAAAGCCAAAGCCTGAAGTTGTCAGATATAGTCAGGGCAGTCTGAAAAATACAGCACTTGAAATGGCTAGTTCTTTCAAATCTCAAATTCCATTTTTCATGGTTGTCATGCAACAATCTTACATCCATGGAAAGCCAAAGTTGGTAAGCTTCCTGTGAAACTATATGTATGCTTTATAAAAAATTGAACTATTTATCAGTGAAGAACAGTTCTGCAGCATGTGCCATTCAAATTTGCATAACAGAAACACCAACATATTTTAAGTTTCTTTTTGTTCAGAAGATCTTACTGAAACAATCTTCTCATTGGTGATTCCGTGGCAGCACATACCATTAAAATTTTCCCTGCAGCATTTCAATTTCAATATGAATGATGGGGTTGTCACCCTCCGAATAGCAGATGGCAGTGTTTGGTCTGTTAGATACCTTCCCAGAAGAGGCCGTGAACAACACATGGCCAAATTTTCTTATGGTTGGAAGCAGTTTGTTGTGGACAATGATTTGCAGGAAGGTGACATTTGTGTCTTTGAGCTCATTGATAAAATCCAAATTTCATTTCGGGTCACAATTTTTCTAGCCATTACACACCAAACTGATTTGTGGTCTCTAGATAAAGATAACTTTCATTTGCAGAACCCATTTTCTGTTTCATTTGCATGATAAAATTAAAGTGTAGTCCTTTCTCTGAATTCTGAGCTCTAGAGAATGGAGCTGATTGCATAGCATCCACCACGTTCTTGTATGATCATTTAGACTCCATGTCTCTAGCTGTCCTTATAGCAAGAAGTGTAATTGTTTCTCAAAATCAGACCAAGCAGCTGCGGCTAATTGCAAATGGCCTGAGGGGACCACATATATTAGAACTATAACTCTTTGTACAAATAAAGATAAACCTGAGACCACTCTTTTAAGTGATGAATTCAAGTCACATATATCTTGTTTCCCTTATATCAACAAGAGTGTTATGTTCTTTGGAACCAGTTCAAGAGGTTGGACCTAATTGCACTGTGCCAGAAAGAATTGTTGATTTTGAAACTCACACTGTTTGTGCATGTGGAGGTAAATATGAGACCCCTCTCCAGTGTGATCACTTCATATTCCCTGTATAACAGAAATTTCAATATGCCCTTGAAGGCATCCCTTAACTGTTTTTGTATACGTTCTACAGACAGGAAGGCTACTCGAAGAACTTCATCCTCTACCGGGACTGGGACAAGTAGGGCTGTGAAAGAATTGAAAAATTCACCTCAGGGAATCCCTTTCTAACAGTCGATATGAGGCCTTGTTATCTAGTGGATAGGGCACCAGTAGGTTTAAGAATCGGGAACTAAACTCCCATTAAGGCTTTAACTATCTTGTAATCTTGTGTATTTAAGCTGTTCATCCGAGTAGATGTAGTAATGCAAGTTCCTATTTTCGGATGCTGAAGGTAGGTAGTCCCCTCAGAGGTATTTCATTTTGAGATTTTGATGAGGTATGTATCATTTCACCTTAAATATCTGAACCAAGACTGTATATATAGTCAGTGAATCATGGATTATGAAATTAGATGCCATTTATTACTTCAGTTGCAAATCTTTTGTAATTTTTATTAGCAATTGCCGCATATGTTATAGCATTTGTTTGGAGAAACTCCTCAAATAAGGATGATACGTGCTTGACTATTTGGATAGAGTGATCTGGAAACTATAGCTGGTTCATAATACCAAGTCCTGCATAATATGGAAACTACAGTAAATCCATAATATCTGCCTGAACTTGTGAACACGAAACTGTGGAAACCCAAAACAACATATCCAACGTGTAATAACCGACGACTAGAATAACAATCCATACCAGTTCTCCCATCTTCAAGTTATTCATACTGCTGTCCAATGCAATCCCTTTTTCTGTGAAGGTGAAAATACCCAACTACAAAGTTTCCTTCCTTTCACCTTTTATCTTTATGGAATTTTTTGTCTTGTTTTAGCAAAATGATAAGAGAGGAAATGGTAAATTATTGTCCAAATGAAACTACATCCATCAAAAGTCAACAGCAAAATGCTAGACATAGGAAGTCTAGGATAGGATGGCTAACCGGTAAATTTACAATAATCTAATAGAAAAGTGGATTAAAATTTATTATATGTAAACGAGTGGTGGTGGTTTTACAACTAGCATTGCGGCGCTACTCACAGAAGTTTGAGCTAATCGTGAGTAAACTGGCCATGCAAAGTTTGCTTCTATGTAAGAAGGAAGCAAAACCTGAGAGAAAATCATCAAACTATAGTGGGAACAACCTTTATTTAATAATAGCAATAATTTCTTACGGAATGATCAGCAGGGGTGACTAGGATGGGATAACCAGTTTTAAATGGGAACATCGGACAACCTTAGACATAACAATTATATCAGGGGGCCAACACAGTTTATTGCTGACTTCTGCACTTCTCCGCATCCTCGGCATAAAGATGGGCACATTAAAGAGAGAGTTAAACATGATAAGTATTAACACTACAGAAGTACTATATGCGCTGCTGCCTTTTTTTTTTTTATTGTTGGTAATAACTCTAAGGCTTTTGAAGAGTTCTATCAAGATTAGGGACAAAGATTGGAAAATGAAAGAATTATAAGTTTGCTAAAAATAGAGAAAAGAAATCAAGAGATTTAGATCAAGTGAGGTATATTAAGAATGAAGAAGGACAAATTCTACTCACAGTTAAAGATATTAAAGAATGATGGAAGAAGTACTTTTATAAGCTTTTCAATAATGGTTAAGGATCAATAAAAGATAAGGAAGGATTAGAAATTTAAGAAGATAAATAAAATTTTGTTTACTATCGCAAGATTCGAGTTAGAGAGGTGTAAGAAAATAAATAATGGTAAAGTCATTGATCCTGATAATATTCCTATTGAAATTTAGAAATGTTTAGAAGAGCAGAATACCTTATGACTCACTAAGCTATTTAATAAGATTATGAGGTCTAAGAAAATGTCAAATGAGTGGAGGAGGAGCATTTTAGTACCTATATATAAGAATAAAGGAAATATTCATAAATGGGCAAACTATTGAGAGATAAAACTTATGAGCCACACGATGAAATTATGAAAAAAAATGATTGAGCACAGATTAAGAAATGAGAGTAGGATTACAGAGAGTCAATTTGAATTTATGTTAGGAAAGTCTATTACAGAGATTATTTATCTTCTACGGAGGTTGATGGAAAGATATCAAAGTAAAGAAAGAGATTTATATATGATTTTTATTAACTTGGAAAAAGCTTATGATCGAATACCAAGAGAACTATTGTGAAAGATTCTGAAAAAGAAAGGAGCTCATGTAACATATATCTAGGTTATACAGGACATGTATGATGGGGTAACTACAAGTGTAAAAACTTCTGGAGGCGAGACAAAGGACTTTCCTATAAGGATAAGTCTATATCAGGGTTCAACCATGAGTCCTTACTTGTTTAATCTAGTCTTTGATGTTCTTACTAGGGATATACAAGAGACTATCCCTAAATGCAAGATGTTTGTGGATGATATAGTCCCGAGTGAGGAATCAAAGGAAGAGATTAACAATAAACTAGAACTTTGGAGATAGGCATTGGAATCCAAGGTTTTTGCTTAAGTAGAAGTAAGATAAAATACATGTATTACAAATTTAACAAGAAGCAAGATAGAAATGATTTAGAGGTAAGAAATGGAGAGCATATTATACCACAAGTGTCTAATTTTAAGTATCTGGAATCAATATTACAAGGCGATGAAGAAATTGATAGAGATGTCATACACAGGATACAAGCTGAATGGTTAAAATAGAGAAAGACATCAAGAGTTATTTGTGATTGCAAAGTAACTCCCAATCTTAAAGAGAAGTTTTATCAGACCGTTATATGACTAATTATACTTTATGGTAGTGAATATTGGGCTTTGAAAGGACAACGAGAGCAAAAAATGGGGATAATAAAAATGATAATATTAAGATGGATGTGTGGTCACACAAGAGAGGACAAGATATAAAATGAATGCATACAAGGAAATATTGAAGTGGCACTTATTGAGGAGAAGATGAAAAAAATCAATTAAGGTGGTTTGGACATATGCAAAAGAAGGTCACTGGAGGCACTAGTAAGAAGAATTGATCATATGATCTTTAGTCCTGTGAAAAGGTATAGAGGGAGGCCAAAGGACATTGAGAGAAATTATAAAAAGAAATTTCTTAGTGAATAATATTCCTGAAATTCTAATTTTGGATAAAGCCTATGATGTTGTTCAATCTATGTAACCAACTTCATTTAGTGAAATAAGATTTTGTTGTTATTGTTATTATTGTTGTTGTTGGTAATAACTCTGCAATATTCTGGCAGCATTCTACATCGATTTGTGACTATTTCGATTGCATATTTCGTCTACATCTTGCACGTCTATTTTAAATGTTTACATTTTGCAAAATTGTCAACTCTTGAGACAGGGCTTCTAAATACGTCACCTTTCCTAAGAAAGACTTTAAAGAGATAACGTAGAAGGATTTATGCCTATAGAGAACCGTGAGCATGCCTTAAAAGCTAAGGCTAAAGCCTTGCATTTCTATGTGTAACACATCTCCATATATTCCATATAAAATGAATTCAGTAGCTATGATAAACAACTTAGCGGAGCCCATAGAAAACTGTCAGAAAAAGATTATTTGGACGCTATTATATGGCACACCACAAAAATCAGAAGTTTCTGTCTAGATACATAAACACTTATATATGTGCCAACTGTTATGATAGGAAGCCTGAAACTCATCTATTTGAAACTTAATCATCTCCAGGTAGTATAGATTTTATTGAAGTCTCAGGCTGCTTGTTTGTTGGTAATCCAACATTAACTGAAAGCTGCCGCAGGCTAGACAACCCATAAATGGTGTAAATGATTGTGGAGAATGTAAAGTAATTGATATTGAATCTGGTAGCCGTCTCCTAGCAACAAATATCATTCACCATTTACCTACCATAGCACAGATAATATGAAGCACTGGATTGCTTTGGTGATCGGTTGAAACTACTATTTGCCTCCTGAGGTTGTTAAATGGGAAGTATATTGAACAAACCATGATGGTGGGATTTTGATTTTAGAAGGTGTAAAGAGAACATGGATGTTCAAATTTGAACTTCATGTTTTCGCGCAGTCATACTTGAAATAACTGTCTTAAAAATTGACTATCCTTCCCCATGGTGCACACTTTGAAAAGGATGCAAACCTTAATTGGCTTCAGTCGAGATTTTGTGTGAAATATACTAAGGTATTTACTTCAGGTGTGGGTGCATCTCTTGCAAGATCCCAACTGATTCATTGCTGAGCTAATTGTCAAGACTGCTATCACAAGGTAACTTGACTGGTTATCAAGACTAGAATTTTCTGGAATATGCTTCATGTTTTCCATTTTTCCTTTTTCTGATTCCTGATCGGCCTAAGGAACTAAAGCTATCAAGTTAACTGCTATTTCTTCCTGGTGTGCACGTATGTTCCAAGCTGCTGAAACACCCCGCAGCCTACTATCACAAGTGGTTGTGAGGACTAGAGTTTTCTGTAATATGCTTTATACTTTCTGTTTTTCTTTTTCTGATTTCTAATCAGTTTATGGAACTAAAGCAATCAAGTTAAAGCCACAAAGAAGACCTCATAACAATCAAGCATATGTGATGTGGGATGGAAATGCGAAAGAGGAATTAGATAATGTTATAGTTGATAACCTAGAATCCAATTGGTAAATAACTCTAGAATCCACTTAAAACAAGGAAAACTCCTTAGATAACATTAAAATAAGAAATATATAGTGCATTACGTTTTACATATTGAAGCCGTATTTTATAAGCATGATAAGACCAACAACAAATAAATACCTACTAAAATACTCCTAATCCATGCAATATTCTACTAGGACTCTAATTCTACATTATTTATCCTAAAACAATTCTAAATAACTAAATAAAATTTCTAACAATAATAATTACAAAAATATAAGACAATTATGAAAATCCAAGGTGGTTGTGATTGACCCATATCTTCTATCCTACATCAAACTCCTACACTTCAAAAAAATTCATCCCATGATCTTGATGTCTACTATTCCACATGAAAAGATACTTTGAATATTTAGGGCTTTTAAAATTCTTTGCAATTGATCTTTTCATGTGAGAAATTATAACCTAATCTTCTTGCATCTTTATCTTGTTTGTTTGAAAAGTTGGATGTAGAATAGAATTTGAATCAAGCAAGAAATATTCCTCAAAGAAATTTGTTGGGATTTCTATAATCTCAAAGTTTTGATCATGTAAATCATCTTTTAATGGTTGGCTAGAACAATTATCTATGTGCTCTTCAATTGGTGAATCTTCTACAACATGAATTCGTAGAATTTTATCTACTTGATGGCTTCTTGTCTATCTTGTTTAGATTCATGTCGGATCTCTTCCCTTTGAATTATTGCTTCTTGTGCAACAATTTCTTAACTATGGTTGTAATTAAGAAATTGCAATCTCACTTGTTGTTGCATTTCTTAAGACTCAGGAACTTTGAGCTTTAGATAGATGTAACTAAATGAAGGCTTGACATAATTCTCAAGAAAAGAATTAACCTGTTTTTCCACAATATAAAGTTTCATCATAATAATTGAAGAAATATTTAACAATTAATAGCTTTTTCATCTTTGACGAAGAAAAAACTTTTCTCATAACTTTTTGAGCTCTGTATCTCTTCAATTATCTCCACCAATCTTTAGCATCATCAATTAATTTGTAAGATTCAAGTTGGACTCAATCAAGATTGAAGATTTCTTTAATCTCAAAGTAACATTCAAGATCCACCAACCAATTGATAAATTCCCATTTGAAGAAATATCCATCAAAACAATGAATTTCTTGAAATCAAGTGTAAAAACACTATCCTATCGACCACTGAGAGGATTGCTTTGTACACAAATATTATTACAAGCCATTACGTGAGGCAGGTCGGCAGGTCCTTGCTCTAATGCCACTTGATACACGATGGAAGTGTAAGCATAGGAATTAGATAGCATTCTAGTTGACAACCTCACTAAGTAAATGACTTTGAAATCCAAGAAGGAAAAATCCTTATATATTGATATCTTATTTATAGGTATGATAAGACTCCTTCAACAAATAGATACCTATGTAAAATACTTCTAACTCTTATAATATCCTACTAGGATTCTAATTCTACATTTTATATCCTAAAACAACTTTAAATAAGTAAATAAAATACTTAAGGATAATAATTATGAAAATTACAAAATACTTATGAAAATTCAAAAGTGATTGTGATTGACCCTGATCGGTTATCCAGCATCACTCTGTTTGCCTTACCAATATGAATGGGACAGTCTGAGAGAATCCTGGGTTTTAACACTGAAGTTGTTTGTGTCAGTAATGATGGGGGCTCACTCTTGTGTGTCCAATCTTGACTCCAAGTCCTTGTCATGACCGCAAGACTCATGAATAGACATAATTCGTATGTATGACTTTGAAGGTCTGAGTATATTTTCTCGCATGATTTAACTACCATGGTTGCAACTGTCTTGTTGAACGGAAAGCTCAAATTGATGCAGTTTATGATGATTGGTTTATTAAGCGTGCCACTAGAACAAAGGCTACTCAGATGTTACTAAAAGCCCAAAAGTAGCTAATCAGCCTAAGAACATAGAGCTGACAATTTAGATTCTTTCGTTTTACGAATAATTATCTTTAAAAGTAAATTTGAAGATAATGTACTTATCAAAATTAAAATAATTAACAATTACAAAAAAATTCAATTATCCTTTAATTTTATTAATTATTTAAACAAATTAAATAATTAATGAAATAATAATATGATATGCTCATGTGAATGCATTATATATTATGTAACACTTGTTCGGCAAAAGTTGTGTGCAATTTTTGTTCGATTGACAATTTTCATTTCATTAAAAATAACATATTCCCGACAAAAACTATCCCAGATTATTGCTTCGGTCTTTGTCACGGTTTTTATTGAATAAAACCACACCCTTGCACCCCACTCTACGTCAACTTCCTATCACATATCTTTGGGGCTCGGAATTTAACTTCCACAGACATATAAAGAGAAGTAAACAGAGAATAAACATAAGGATATGACAAGAATATTACTCTTTCATTTAACGCAAGTTACTAATATAGATCATATATGGATTGAATTTAGTTCAATTTTTAAAATATTTAATAAGTGTGATGTCACGACCCTTTCCAAGGTATATGATTGATGTCGAAAGTTACTAGATACAACTACCTATTAGTCTTTTTATACATGCTCAATGTAATGTTGAATATACAATTATGCATAACTTTTAAAAATATCATAATTATGTTCAATTATGTATATATTGACTAGAATTGTGCACACCTAGACCAACTGTCCCATGACTTACATTTACACTAAATCTTCAAGCAAGTCCATTTTCAATTCATCTAATAGTAACTAAGCACTTAAGAGGATAATTCCCTAAAGAATAAGAAGAAAGAAAGAGAGTAAGTTTTTTTAGAAACTCAATGAGTAATTAACAACTAGAATATAGTTAAAAAAATATAACTATATAATATATGTATGTGTGTGTATGTGTGTCATAATGCAAAATTGACAGTTTATCCCTTATGAAGAATCTCTAAGTTTTAATTGAAATAACATATATATATACACCATACCTTCATCATTGAAGAGAAAAGTTTAAACAATTTAACTTGTCTAACAAATTGTAAGCATCCATGTGCAATAGATTTACCTTGAATTCATTCAAACTAACACAACTCATTAATCTTTATAATACAGCAACTTAATTGTACCATTTCTATGTCATTCATTAGGTATCATTAAGAAAAAGAAAGCATGTAAATCTTTTAGTGACTCTCCATCATCGTTATCCTTTCACAAACCTAAAATTATCCCTCCCCAATCAGCTTCATCCCTTCATAAATAGGTACCCAAATCTAGTGCATATAGCCACATTAAAGAATGTTATCTCTTCCAACATCATTAGATCTTATTCGATGAACAATATATCAATATAGCAAGTGCTTCACTAGCACTTAGATTCCATAGCATATAACACAACATTCATATATAAAGGTGTCCAAAAATAACAAATATCAATGACTTAATTCAAGTACAACCCTTGCTAAGTCATTTCACAAGGCATATACACACATTATGATACCACCACACTTTTATGCATGGACATACATCATTTATTCAACATTATTTAATGAATAGTTATCAATCTCAGGCTCTAGTTGTTTACTTAGGAAGTATTTTTAGAGGTGTCAAATGGGTTACGACCTATAAATCAATCCATATCTATCATGGTTTTGGCTTATTTGGACCTCAAAAAATTGAACCCATTTGGGATGCAAGTAATATAAATTAGTCCATCATGAACCTTGTCCATTACAAATTGGTTTATACTCACCTAGTCCATAGACTTATGTTAAAGTCCGCAAATTAATCTATAATGATTATAGATTTTGGTAGGTTTGGAGCTCATAAAATTAGACTTATTTTGAACACATGTAATATGAACTGGTTCCTATCTGCATAGATTGAACCGTTTGACAAGTCTAGCATTTTTTAGAAAAATGTTATTTGCATATTAATAAAGGGATTATGACATTCACATCGATTACTAAAAAAATTATACATAGAAAATTAAAAATGGAGAAAAGCAAATTTCTTTTTGAAATAAAAGAAGTTATTTTTTCTAAAGTCTTTATATTTAACATTAAATATTAGGCCCATAATTAATGCGTAGTCAACTATAATGATCCAAGTAGCAAATTTTGGTGGCATAGTCAACTATGCATTACATCCTCCTTAAGAATTTATAATTTTAAAATTTTATATTGTACAGGGAATAATAAATTGATTTTAATGACAATAATTTAAAATTGAAATTTTTTATGGAATGAATAAATTTCGAAAAGGAAATGTTAATTGGACATTAGAGAAAAAAGAATTAATTACTTAAATGAGTTTGAAATAAAAAAATTAGTAAATAAAAATAAATTATTTGAGTGGATTTGAAATAAATGACTTGAAGGGATTGTATAAGGAAAAGTGTATTATGTTAAAAGATTAAAGATTACAAGAGATTAGATATGAGTATAGAAGAGATTCATAGTGAAAATGATGAAAATACCCCTACCCCTTTATAAACCAAAATTTAGCCTAGTTTGCCCATTCCACCTTATCCTCAAATCCTAACTATCTCTACACTTACTTTTCCCCGTTTCTTCTTCTCTTCCAAGATCCTTTTCAATCAAGCAATTAGGGATTCAACACAAATAAGCTAAAATCCTTACAATAACTAGCTTTTTATTGTTTTCTTTGGTTTTGAAAAGATTTAAGTGACCAAAAAGAGAAAATTGGAACTCTAATGTGAAATCCTTGAAATTTTAATTTATTAAGGCCAAAGGATGATAGATCTAACATTTTGAATCCTCTTCTATACTAGATGAGTAAATATTCTAGCCCTAGTTTAAGGATTTAAATAATTTTATTTGGTTGCATGAGTTTTTAGGTTTTATAATATGAAGATTTGTGAAGATTAATTTCTATTTAAATGTTAGAAATGGCATAAGTGAGGCATATTTGATGTGTACTTATGACATGGTATGGATTGTAGCATGATAAATGCATTTGGATATTTATGGCAAGTGAGTAGTAAAAATCATGCTAAAAATTTTACAAAATCTCAAGCTAATGGTCATCATTAGGAACCTTAACAATTAACCATCAAACCATTAGGTGATAGAATTGTTCTTTGGAGATATAAAGGTTAATTGACTAGCACTATTCACTTATTTCCATTTATGTTATTTTAGTTAATATTCTTATTTATCCTTAATTTATAATTTAATCTTTATATACTTAAGACATAAATATAGATAAGGAAATACCCCCCATTTAAATTCAAATAAAATATAAAAAAATCAAAACCCTAAAGAATTAAAATCTAAATTTTGGATTCTAGTTCAAAATGACGAATTTTCAAAATATTGTTATTTTTCACCTCATTAAAGAGCTACTTAAAGGTTTTCAAAAATTCATTAAAAGTCATGTTTAGACTAAGCTATATTAAATTAACTAAGATAAAGATTTTTCTTTCAAATAATATATATTTTATATAGCTCCTATATGAAGGCTCCAAACTTAGAAAATTTTTCAAAAAATCCTAAATGATAAGTTAAATAGAAACAAGACTATTATTAAAGCTTTAAGTGAGTTAAATGAGTTGATTCTTCCTTGTTAAACCAATGATATCATAACATGCAAAGAGTTAAGGTATTATTCTTTAATATTAAGTTAAGATAGTATGTACTAAGGGTTAAATACATGATGTGTAGCTAGACAAAGGAGCCTGGTAGTGTCATGGCATGCTATTTTGAATATTGAACTTTAGGTCTCTCTATTTATGCATTATGAATGAGCAACCACTTCTGATAAGCACAAGATTAAGATGTATGTCTATTTTTTCTCACAAAATTTATGAGATAACTTTAAGGTAGGATTTTAAGTTGCTTTTACAAAGAAATTCTTATGATATTTATCATTCTATCCTTATTAAGGGAATTATTCATTGCATTGCTGTTGAAAGAATGAACTAGATCATTGGAATATCAAATGAAGGAGAAATAGTCACTCCAAAAAGAGGAGAAATTATCTTCAATGGTTATAAAGCAAATTAGTGGATCATAAAGCTTTTTGGTGGACTAGACTATATTAGAGGAGACATGCTAAGCAAGAATAGAATGGTAGTACTTTATTATTACTTAAATCATATTTTCTAAACAAGGTGATTTGACTTATGTTATAGTTTTGAAGCATTTCTTATACGGGCTGTTGAAAAAGAAGTTAAGATAAACCTAGGCTATTTAATTATTTAACATACAGTGCAAGAGCTTAACAAAGAAAAATCTCCTTTTCCATATAGTATGATAATCACTAGGATTTATCAAGAACTTGGCATAAATATGCCTTTTGAAATAAGGAAAGATGTCATAAAAGGAAATGTTATGAATGCTTCTTGATCTGAGTCTCTTTGTTATAGGGGTAGCAAGATCACTAAGAAAGCTAAAAGTCCTTTGAAGTTAACTAGTATAAAGAGAAAGCTTAAGCTTGCTCATACAAAAAAGGAGAAATCTAGCTCATAAGAATTAGAAACCACCAAGTCAGATTCTAAAAAAGTAATTAAATTAAAAATATCTTCATATTCCAACCATAATGATAAACCACCTCAAGAAGGCAAAGGTATACAATTCTTAATAAAACCTATCCCTAAAAATTCGAGAGGAGCAGCACTTATTGTTGATTTAAAAGGTAAGAAAATTACACAACCAACTACATAAGAGATTCAAGAAAAGAAGCTCAAAAAATATGCCAAAAGACTAAGCAAAATAGGATTTTATGCAACATTAGGTAAACCTACATCTTCTCTTTGAAGATCCTAAAGAATTAGATCTACTGTTAGTATTTCAATCACCATACAACCTAAAAAGGCAAGGATAAAATGTTTATCATTGTTGAAGCCTTTTCAAATGATGAAGAAGAAGAAGTTTATGGTCATCTGATTAAGTTTAGCTAGAAAAAGCAAATAAATTTGGAGAGGGAAACAATATAAGGATGCTAATAATTTCTTCTAGAAAGAATATGTCTCATCTCCTTCTAAGGAAATTTTTAAAAGTCTTAATGATATAAATGTTGACAAAAATTAATAAACTAAGTAAGCAAATGATACTAAAATTTTGGTTGCTTAAACCAAAAATGAGCAACCCACTATAATAAAAACCATCAAGTTACTTTAGTTTAGGTTATGTATTAAGAAGAAAAGCTTAATATGAACATTTGGTAGACACTAACATTATGTTTGCTACACCTCAGAAAAAGCAAGTCACATCATCTCTCATTCACCTCACCACCACCTTTTTTAAGCAATCACCAACCTTTTCTAACCTAACCTTAATCTCTTAAACCTTATCTTAACCTAACATAAATACCACCCTTAAAGATGTTTGATGGACACCTTCATCCATTCATGAACCAATTATCATCAACTTGAGTGAATTACTTTTTACCCAAAATCTTCACCATTCCTTAATTCTATATTAAGGATGAGATACTTACATATTTTGGTGTTAATAGAATAGAAAGGTAGAGATATATATATATATATAGGCATAATAATAATATAGGAGTGTAGAATGACATAAATGGTTAGTTCTAAATGTGTTTATGGTAATGAAAAATGAATGTTTATAAGAAAAAGATGGGGTTTTAATGTGGTTTACTCACTGTCTTAAGTATGGTTAATTTAGGGAATATATGATTTGATTGGTGACAGATGCTAGGGTTGCTGTTGTAGGTGGGCTACGATGTGTAGGTAAGGGTAGGCTTACTATATTATGGCAATTTCAGGTTTTGACTTGCATGTCTGGTATAAGGCACGATGATTAATCCAAAAATAAGGAAGTTTAAGGTGACAAAGGTCAGGTTAGGCTACAGTTTTTGCGTCATGTACTACATGCTAGGTAAGACATGAAGTTAAACTCTGCTAAATATCATAAAAGTTAGTTTAAATGATATTCATGTAGCAACATTCATGAAAGTCTAAGATATGCTAGATTTGTAATACATTTGGTTATTATTAAGTGAATGAAAGCCATTTGTTTGCATATCTTTTACTTACTTTACTTTTGAGGCCATCTTTTCGGCCAATATTAGAAGAGACCTTCATTTCAATCCCACTAAGTCATATTTGTATGACATTCCTATGAATTGATGGTGTAAGGATTTTCTATACTTTAAAATCATGCTCACTTCTATCAAAGTCATGTTCTTGCCTCTATTGATCCAACATTAAATATTAGGAATTGTACACATGTCCAAAACTTTAGTATAAAATAGAAGTGGAAGAGGCATGACCTAGACTTCTATAGAGGATTGCCTATTTAGAAGGATGACCCATTAAGGGTTGGTGAAACAATTGATATGTGTTGGTGGTAGCCGCATTTTACCTTGGTATCATAATTATGTAATAGGAGGAGGACATACTCTACCTTGATATCATGATTTGATATTATAAAATACATAATGAGAGTGCAATGTACTTTGCCTTGATATCATGAATATAATGTAAAAAATACAATGAAGGTAGTCTAGGTTTGCTTTATAATAATTTTTATGATGAGAACAAAACCTCTCTACATTGATGTTGCTTTAAATAGGTTCTATTTTGATGAGTTTCCAGTCCTGTTAGTTGACGTGTCACTACCATGTACCATGAGAACAATTTGATGTGGCTCATATTTTATATTAATAAAGTTACTTGTTTATTAGAAAAAAAAGTGTACATATACTTGTTACATCTACTTCAAATAAAGTAAATTAGCAAAGACTATGCCCTTTTTGTTTTAATTATTTAACTGCTAGTAGCTTTATTTTTTAATAACATGTCTTTTTTTGTATACTATACAAAAAATAATATTTATACATTGGAAACCACTTTAAAATAAACTTTTTGTGGTAAAAAAGCATTTTTTATCCCCTTAATCTTTACTGAAGTTTTATTTAAAGTAAATTTATCCTCTAACTTTTAAAAAAAATGTGATGTTACATAGCAACCTAACTTCATCAATTTTTTAACATCTAACTTTCAAAAGAAATGTGTAATGTTACTTAATAGCCTAGCTCTATTAGTTTTTTTAACAAGTATACTTATATGACCTCTAACTTAGCATCCTACATGGCCTAACTAATTAATATTTTCATTATTTTTATGGTAAAATGACATTCTTAGTCCTCTAACTTTTACTAAAGTTTTAATTTTATCCTTAAAGTTTTATGTAAAGAAAAATTACTATTTAACTTTTCTTTTCCTTTATTGCATAACTATCTAATTCTTCACTTTCATAGCAATCAACTTCAAACTTCATTTTATCCTTTTCCTTTTTATTATACTTAAATTTCCTATTGGTTTTTGACTTGATTTATTTTGTAAAATATTTCTTCTTGTAGATAACTTCTCTTTTACACTAATTTACTAAAAAGATTTAGTTAGTATTTGTGCTAACAATAATTCAACTTCTTCAAAACCATCATTGTCGAATATATTTCTTATTTATTGTCCCTAAAGTGAATCCCCTCATTATTTTTAGAAAGCTCAAGAGTAAAATTGTTTCAAATAAAAGTTGAGGGAGAAAATTAAAACTTTAACAAAAGTTAGGGAGCTAAAAGTGCCTTTTTCCCATAAGAATATAAAAATATGACTTATGTGAGCCATATAAAAAGACAAGACTATGTTATATAAGCATTTCCATTATACACCTTAATAGTGTAAGGCTATTGAGTAACATTGTGTGTTTTTGAAAACTTGAAAGGTAAATTTGCTTCAAATAAAACTTAAGAGATAAAAATGAAACTTCACTTAAATGATCAAATATATCTTTTTACTAACTTTTTTAGTACATACATTAGAGAGCTATTATAAGCATGGTAAGAGACTTCATCAATATATTTTTAAATAAAACTTATCACTTTTTTAAGTAAATTTAAATTTAACCCATTATTAGTATAAATCAACTTTCCACTATCCCCTATTCACTCAAGTGTTGCCATATTAAAAAAATTCTTGAATTCTTTATTGTAGTTAAAAATACCTAATTGCACATAATTTTTTAATAATGTGTCTTTTTCTTTTTTACTAATAGTGTAAAACATTTTACATTAGTAATAGAATAAATTTAAACACTTTTTAAGCTTTTTTATACACTCACTCAATTAGTAAATAAAATGATGTGGCTTGCATTTTAAAATTATGATATATATATATATATATATATATATATATATATATATATATAATATATATATATATATATATATATATAATAATGTATATGGAAGTTATAACAATATATAATTCACACCAATTTTTTTAATTCATGGATGTGAGACATTACGTACATTAAATAGCTTGTCATATCATTTATTAAGTCATTCTTGAAATCTTCATCTAGAATAAGAACTTCTTTTTCTTATTAAGAGCATGATGCTTACAATTTGATCATAATTTTTTAAAGTTAGGGATTGAACCTTGATATATGAGAAAATACATACAAAATAAAATTAAACTTATTTTTAACATATATTAGTTAAAAATTAATTAATACTTTTTATATTAAAGTCTTGACAACTAACAAAATTTTAATTGATATGTATTTAATTTAAAATATAGCACTTGAAAATTATTAAAAAGATTAAATAAATAAATAAAAATTGATTTTAATTTTTTATAAATTTTTATCAAAAATAGATTATATAATTAATTAATTCAATTAATACTTTTTATATTCAAAGTTAAAATTATTATTTATTTAATACAATATTATAATTTTATAATAAAAATAAAATATATCATTATATACACACATTACAGGGTTATTGTGCTGGAACTTTTCATAAGATAAGCTATTATTAATTAGTGATTTCAATTTAATAAAATTGACTAATTAAATTTTAGCTCAAATTGAGATACATGCATGAGGCACAATTTAAAAATGTGATTTAATAAGTTATAGGCTTAACATATCAATATGAGTTAATGTGGTACAGCAATTATTTAGTCTTAAGGCCCAATAATCCTTTTAAAGGGAAGACATTAGGTTTACTCAATAAAAATAAGTATATGGTTAGGTCCTCTTTTCACTTTTTAGATACACGATTTCTACTCATTGAAAATCACCATTAAGGAGAACAGTGAAAGGGAATACCTAGCTAGCAATAAATCATTAGCCTCTATTAAATTTGGTCATAGCTGCTACGTTAAGTACATAAAAATGAATTTTTTTATCCGCAGTGTTCTAATTTTCATACATATGATCTTGGAATGAAATTCTAACATGTAATATCAGAGTTTGCATGTATAATATTAGAATCCAAAGTAACAAATCATATTTTTGTATTATTTTGTTTATTATTCTTGATGAAATTTTGTATGTATAATTCTTCAAATAAAATCATATGACTTATTAATAACATTTATTTTATAGTTTTTAAATGCATCAAGATGAATTTTTCATTGGAAAAATTATAAATTGAATTTGTTGGGTAAAAACAATTTGTTATGATTATTTCATGATAATTTTTAGATTGCTATAATTCTCTGAAATTGGATAAGGATTTTGTGTATCTTTTTTTTTCTATGAAATATTCCATGAATTATTTTATATTTTATGATAATTTTAGCAATGAATATTTCTAGTTCATATATTAGGGTTCTTAAATTTAGACTTCTAATTTTTCATAATTTGTTAGTATTTATGTAGAAGTTTTTAGGAAAATTGATTAAAATATTTTGCCTATCAGAATTCTAAAAAATTCTTAATGATTTAAGTTATTTAGATATAGATTTTTCTTATTTTCCTTCTCTATCATGATTGAATTTTCGTTGCATTTTTTGACATTCTCCATTAGCTAAATCATCAAGCCACTAGAGTTTAGTGTTTGAAGTTGACTTTTTAGTAAAAAAAAATAACATTTTTTAGCTTAAATTGAGAGCTTGGAATTAGCTTTAATAAAGGATGCCTTCTTTGCAAAGGAACAAGATGAAATCTAGGGAAAATGGCCATGATCTAATGTTTCACACATTATAGAACAAAATGGGTCTCACAGCCTTTCTTACATGGATGTGGGTTTAGGGAAAGAGCCATGATCCAATATTGAGTGCTATAGAAAGGACTGGATTTCATGGCCTTTCTTGTGTGTGAGTCATAGGAGACTTCATTTTAAGTGGTTTTCTCATAATTTTTTATGCTTTATTTTCTTGCAATTTAAAATTTTTTACACTACAAATATTTATTATCTATTTATATTATTTTAAATTATTTAAAAATATTTTCCAATCACACAAAATGATGAAATTTTTTAAAAAATAAAGTGAAATAATTGCAACCTATTGATGATGTTCATATTCTCTAGATTGGTTTTTTATAACTAAATTATTTTACTTTATGGAGTGAACATAATTAGATATTATAATTAGATGTTCTTTAAATTATGCTTAAGACTCATTGTATAATACTATTTGATGGCAAAATAAAATGTATTAAGATGTATTAAGGTTGGGTATTAAAATTGAGATGTTAGATAATTTATTTTACTTTTTGATTTAAGAAGAATTTTCATTAGTAGTTGTAAGTATTTAACTACCAAAGGGGCTCACTTGTAAAGATTAGTGAAATATTTTCTTATTTAAAGATTATGAGATTGTACTTAAGTTATCTTATATAATCGTTTACCTAAGTAGGGTTATTATTTAAGATAATTTTGATATAGGACATAAGGCATCACAGTTAAGGATACATTAGTTTATAAATTTTTTTTGCCCAGAAGGGAAGGATTTTTGAAAACTAGGTATTTTCATATTAGCCTTAAGAGGAAAGTACTTACTAGCATCTCTTATTATCTACCCAAAGGGGGGGAATGTGATGGTGCACCTAGTTTCTCTAATTATTGAAGCATATTAGGAATTGTTGCTATATATTTTTTAATTATCCTTTGCGTAATTGTTGCATTTTGTCTTGAATAGTAACTTTTGCTTTAAATGGTAATCAAGCTATTATCAAGACCCTACATGGATCTAACTACAAGAGATAGAATCAAAACTTAAAATTATGCCTTAGTCATGAGTGACATAGGTGTAACTTCATGTACCAATCAACTTGATGTAATCACTATTGAAACCACTATGGAGTAAAAGGATTTGTTTGCCAAGTGGGATAGAGCAAATCATAAATGCCTATATGCCATTAAAAGATTTGTCTCTGAGCATTTACTAAAGAACTCCATAATGTTGTAAGTGTACTAAAAATCTAACAAGTTTAAGGTTGAATACTTTATGAGCAAGCTAATGACTATGAGGTATGATTGTTAGGAAGTGTTAGAGACTTCATTATGAAAATGGTCCATATCAAAAACAAATTAGCCTCCTATGAAATCACCCTTCACCATGCTATTAATTCCTTACCTTATAAATTCACCTAAATTAAAACTACTTATAATGCTTTAAGCAAAGTTTAAAGTATCAATGACCTTATATTTATATGTGTTTTTAAGGAAGAAAAACTAAAAAGAGAAAAAAATGAAAGTGCCTTACTTACTATAACCCTAAATCTAGTTACCCAAAAAGTTTTGGCAAACATAGGAAGTTTGGGTTCCTAATAAGTTTTAGTTCAATAAAAGCTAGGTCAGTAGTTAGGCAAAAAAAGTGGTTTTAAAGTTGTCATTAAGAAAGATCGTAAATGTTTTTTTTTATAAAAAGAAAGGTCACAAGAAATTCAAGTGCCTAAAATATAAATCTTGACTTAAGAAAAAGGATAAGCAAGAAAGTAAATTACTAGCTTTCTTTTATATTGAATCTTATTTTGCTAGTGGCCTCGTTAAACTTGTGGTGGCTTGATAATGGTTCAATTATTCACTTAATTATTACTTTGTAGCGATTCAAAAGCAAATGGAAGCCAAGCTTTTGGAAATAATGCTAGGTCATTTAAGAATTATGATCTTTAGCTCTGGAACTGAATCATTTCCAAGAGAATGATTTGGAGTTCTTATAAAGTGGAACCATGCAGTATTAGACACAAGAAAATATTCCAAGGTTTTTTTCGTATAAGCCAAAAGTGGAAGTTAATCACGTAGGAATAATAAGTTTAAATTTAAAATTTAGTTTTGAATTTATTTTGGATAATGTTTCTTATGTACCCTTCTTTAGGAGAAATTTAATTTTAGTTTTTGTTTTAGATAAACATGGTTATTATTTTATTATTGAGAATAGAAAAGTTGATTTATCTCTAAATTCCAAAATTATTAGTGAATTTAAGCTAATTGACAATTTATATTGATTGTTTTTCACCTAAAATAACAAATTTAATAGTATGAATGTTGAAAACATAATTTCTAAAAGAACCTTGGTTACTAAAAAGTCTTCCTTATTATGGCATAAAAGGTTGGGTCATATGTCTAATGAAAGAATTGGTAGATTGATTAAAGATAGTTCTTTACCATCTTTTAATTTTAAAATCTTAGACACATGTGTTGATTGTATAAGGGGTAAAATAATTAAGATTAAGATCAAATGAGCAACTTAGAGTTATGACTTTTTAAAAATTGTGCATATCAATATATTAGTGGACTACTTACTTTTAATTTATGTTAAGAAATACTTTGTTAGTGTTACTAATGATTTTTTTCCATTATGGTTATCTCTACCTAATTAAGGAGAAGTCAGATGCTTATATAAATTTTAAAATTTTTAAAATAGAGGTAGAGAGACAATTATGGAAAGTCATCAAAATTATTAAGTTTCATCAAGGTGGTAAGTATTATGGTAAACATGGTATAATTGAACAATAGCAGGGATCATTTGCCAAATACTTACAAGAAAATGAGATAATTGCTTAATATACTTTACTTGGTAGTCTTGAACAAAATGATGTGGTTGAAAGTCAAAATCACACTCTTAAGTATATGATAAGGAGTATGATGAGTAAAACTAATCTTCTTAAGTCTTTTTAGGGTGAAGCCATAAAAATGCATTGCATATATTGAAAAGAGTACCCAATAAATTTCTACCAAAAACATCTTTTAATTTATAGACTAATAAGGAACTCAACTTGAATTACTTTCAAGTTTGGGGATATTTTGTAGAAGTTAGAATCTATAATCTTTTTGAAAAGAAATTAAGCCTCTATCTTCTTGTTGCCATTCCATAAGGGAAATAGACCATTCTAAAAAGGTATAAATTTTATTATCCTAAACATAGAACCCAAATGGTGGAGTCACCAATGGTAAAATTTTTGGAATAGGATATTGCAAATAAAAGCGTGATAGAAGTTCTCAATGATAGTGAACCCACATGATATGTTACTTTTCCTTTGCTAATTCCACAAATTCTTATAGTACTAGAAAATGTTAAAAGAGAAGATCATGTGCAGTAGAATATAAACCTTCTCCCTTTTAATCATCTTCTTGATTCAATTCTTACTTTTGCTGATGTACCTTAAGTTCAAAAGAATAAGGTTAAGGTGCCTTTGAAAAGAGCTACTAGAAAAAGGATATTTGCAACCTTTAATTATCATTTAATGTTTCTTAGGGAGAATAACTATGATATCAGTCATGTTGTTGATTTAATGACTTCTACAGGTGTGATTACTTGTCCATAATCTAATATATAAATAGATAGGATAAAAACATGAGTTAAATTTTATGGCTCACAATGGCATTTTAGATCTTGTTGAGCTTTCAGAAGGATGTAAACTGATTAATTGTACATGGGTGTATAAAACTTAGAAAGATTTTAAAGGAAATGTTGAAAGGCTTAAATTTAGTTTAATGGCAAAAGGATTTACTTAAAGAAAAAAAGTATATTGGAATGAAACCTTTTCACCAGCGTTATCTAAAGATTCTTTCAAAATTATCATGGCCTTTGTAGCATACCATAACCTAGATTTTCATCAAAAGGATGTAAAGATAACATTTTTAAAGGATGAAATGAAAGAAGAAGTCTATATGGTATAACTTGAGGGTTTTCAAGAGCCTGAAAAACAATACTTAATGTGTCAACTTAAAAAGTTCATTTAAAAGCTTAAGAAAGCTTCCAAGTAATGGTATTTTAAATTTTATGAGATATTACTTCCTTAGGTTTTGAGGAAAATAAAGTTAATCAGTGCATATACCTCAAGATCTATGAGAGTAAGTACATTTTTCTTTTCCTTTATTTGGATAATATCCTATTAACCAAAAATGACAATCAAATACTACATCATACTAAATGATTATTATCCAAGACTTTTGATATGAAAGATATTAAAGATAGTACTTGATATAAATATTCATAAAAATTAATTTAGAGGTTTGTTAGAAGTCTTACATTAATCATATACTTACCAATTTTAACATGCAAAATTGTAGGGCTAGGGATGAACCTATTATAAAAGATGATAAACTCAACCTTCATCAAGATTCTAAAAATGATTTGGAAAGAGAATTAATGAAAATCATATTTTATTCTCGTACAGTCAGGAGTCTTATATATGCATAAGTATGCACTAGGTCAAACATTACATTCATAGTGAGAATTCCTGGCAGGTATCTTTTTAACCCTGATATGGATTATTAGGTTGTTGTTAAGAAAGTGTTAAGATACTTATAGAAGATGAAGGACCACATCCTAATTTACAAAAAGTTGACAGTCTTGAGATTATTGGGTATATAGATTCTAACTTTACTAGTTGTCAAGGTGATATGAAATCCATTTCAAGATACATTTTCACATTGGTTAAAGGAACTATGTCTTGAAAGAGTGTGAAACAAATACTTTTACAAGTTGAGTTTTTTCCATGCTATTAAGTAGCCATATAGATTATCTAATTGAAGAATCATATTTCTCATTTTTGTGTTGTTGATTCCATCATTAATCCATAAAGGATTTACTGTGATAACAAATCTACTATGTTTTCTTCCAAAAATAAAAAAACTACATATAATTCTAAGCATTTAGAAATAAAGTATCTCAAGGTTAGGGATTTTATAAAAAATGGTATCATTATTATAGAGCACATCAATACAAGTAACAAGATTGTTGATCCTAACTAAAGGACTAAGACCTTTAATATTTAGTGAACATGTTGAAAGCATAGGTGTCTTAGGGTTTTTTAATGTATTTGATTAGTGGGAGCATGTTATTTGTATTTCATTCTCTCACATTATGTTTTTTTAGTTTTATTAGACCTTTTTTTTTCTATTTTGAATGTCTATAAGATATTTAGTTTTATTGATGATTTTATGAATTTAGTATTCCATGCTATTATGTATTTTATTTGTACATGTACATTTAGATATTGAAATTTTGTTCATATTTGTATATTATGAAATCTCAAGACTAGTGTTTATCTTAAGTATAACTTTGATATTAAGAAGGTACGTCCCATAAAATTACAACATTAAATGGTATCCTAAATATAGATAAGACTTACATGTAGGTTATAGGTTTCTCATCAGGTTTAAAGAAAGCACAAAGGTCTGATAATGAAGAAAAACACATTTGATCACATTTGGTGCAATTGTCTCACTATAAAACCACATTGAAATCCATTATTAATAAAGTGACTAGCACATGTCATATGTCAATAAAGGGCATAAAGGCTGTCATGATTCAATCTTAATTAGCAATATTGGATGGGATTGTTAAGATAATATCTTAAAAGGCTAAATTATTTTTTAAAATTTTAGCCATATAAAGTACTTAATTTATTAGTTTGTTACTTTATTTTCAAAACATGTTTTCTTAAAAACTAATATAAAAATTAATTAATATTGCTTAAATGGGAGAATGTTAAAATTTTTCATAAAATGATCTGCTATTAATTGGTAATTTTAATTTAATAAAATTGACCAATTAAAGTTTATCCCAAATTGTGATAAATATATAAGGCCTAATTCAAAATTATGATATAATATGATATAGGCTTGACATGTCTATATGAGTTAGTATGGTTTAGTAGTTGTGTAGGTCTAAGACTTAATAATCTTTTTATGGGAGAGAATGTAAGGTTTACTTAATAAAAAGAAACATTTGGCTAAGTCCCTTCTTCACTTCTTAAACACATAATTTCTAACCATTAAAAGATGCCAGTGAGGAGAAAAGCAAAGGGGAAAACCTAACTAACAACAATTCATTAGCTTCTATTGAATTTGATTATGGTTGCAATGTTAGGTATGTAAAAATGAATTTTATATTCATAGTGTTTTGATTTTCATACATGCGATCTTAGAATGAAATTCTAACATATTGATATCTAAGTTGTAAATAGCAACAATAGTTGAAAAAAGAAGAAAAATATGCAATAAGTAAATAAAAGAAAAGGAAATAATGTATAAATTATAAAGTAATATAAAATTTAAAAATAAAAAAATTAAAAAAAAATAATGGGAAGATAAGTAAATCTATAAGCTAATTAAATAGAAGCATATAATTATAAAAAAGGAATAAAAATAAATAAAAAAATGTTAGTTGAGAAGCCAATACTAAATAGGCATAGAAATATTCTATAAAAAACTTGAGAGAATGAATGTAAAGCTTAAAAAAGAGAAAAAAAATGAGTCCATTATTTTTAGGAATATATAAAAAAATTTATCTAAAAATTAAAAGCAATGAATTTTTCTAAGCAATGTCCAACAATTTCTAAAAAATGATATGAATTTAACTGATGGATCATTATGAAATTTAAAAATTAAATGAAAAAATATACTCATGCCACATCTTAGATTAGAGAAAGGAAGTGATAAGTGATGAAGAATCACATCATAAAGGATGTTGATATTTTAATCAGTGAGAAATGACATTACAGAGGTTGAATCTCCTTTAATAAGTCTAAAGTTCTTGCAAGATCCAAGAAAGAATGCTCACAAAAAGTCTCAAATTTCAAATTCCTCTAAAAGTTATAATAATGAGGAACAACCCTCCTCAAATAAGCTAGAAAGTTAACAAGTTAACTAAAACTAATTAGGCTCTAATAGACTAATTAGGTCTAAACTAGGAGGCTAATCAAACCATTAATATTGTTCATAATAAAGTGACAAAAATAATGGTCCAAAAATACATTCACAAATAAAATCCCCAAAATGACTTAAATCTCAAGAAATAAATCAACAAACTAATTGGATATGCATCAAACTATTAGTATTTGAATACTAAGGAAAATTCATAGTATTTGAATATAGTATTTGATTATTAGAAGGCAAAAACAAATTTTAAGCATAGTAGTTGACTATTGTACTCTACTACTCATGTGTAATCTACTAAGGCTAAAATGTACATCACCTAAGTCTTTTGAACTCTTTTAATCTTCTTTCTTCATACATCCAAGTTCCTTCAATCAATCCTTAAAGAGCTTCCTTAACTTTTTTTATTTTATTCCTTATGATTAAACCATTTAGTATGTGTAATTGGTCCTCTTTACTTTTTAAGATTACATCATTTCTCTTTTGTTTGAAAAAATTCTTCCTTAAATCTTCAAAATCCACATAAAAAAAGAAAGATTAACATTAGAAGTAGCACTGATAGTATACTTACTCAGTAAATTCAACTTATAAGCATTATTATTAATCTTCTTAAGCACCTAAAAGGATCATCTTTTTATGGATGTAACTTGATTTTCCTTCAAGATGGAATTTTTTTTCTTCATATGAACTCATGCCCAATCACCTGACTTAGACATAACTTTCTTTCTCCCCTTATTAGTTTGTAAGACATATTGCTCTGTCTTTTTCTCAGTGTTCTTCCTTACTTGCTAATATAAATTTTGTATCACTTTTGCTTTCCTTGCCCTATCCAAACTAGAACACTTATTAATAGACAATGGCAACAAATCCAAAAGGGTGAAAGGATTAAAGCTATAAATAATTTTAGTTCGAGAAAAGCTAGTAGCAAAATGAAAACTTCTATTATAAGCAAATTCAACATAAAGCAAGCATTCTTCCTAGTTTTTCAAATTCTTTTGAATAATGGATCACAACAAAGTACCTAAAATTTTATTCACTATCTTGGTTTATCCATCAATTTGAAGATGACAAGTTATTAAAAATGATAACTTAGTCTCTGATTTAACCTACAGAACATTCCAAAAGTCATTTAAGAACTTAGTATCTCTATCTAACACAATCTCTTAAGCACTCCATGTAATTTCATAATTTTTTTGAAGAAAAGATTAGCTATATTTGTTGCATCATCCATCTTATGACACAAAATGAAATGAACCATTTTTGAAAACTTATTAACAACAATAGGAATAAAAAATCTTTAGAAAAGCCTTTCCATTATTAGTCCTTAGTAAACCTAGCACAAAATCCATAGAAATATCAATTTAGGGTTTACCAGAAATAGGAAGTGGAATGTAAAGTCCATGTAACAAAACTTTGGATTTAGCCTTTTTACAAATATTACAATTAACACATTATTTTTCTATATTATGCTTTATGTTAAGCCAAAAAAATGTTCATACAAAATGTCTAGAGTTTTTTTTAAGTGCTAAAATGCCCCACCAAACCTCCCTATAGATTTTTTTTCATAAGGAATTCCATAAGAAAACTCCTAGACACACATAATTTATTATCCTTAAACAAAAGCTTTTCGTGCTCATAAAACTTCTCAAAAGCCATTTTTCATAAGCCGTAAAAATAGTGGGAAAATAATGTTTACTCCCATACAAATCATTAATAAGCTTAAAACCTAACAATTTTGATTGCAAAAGTAGAGATAAGAAGATACCTTTGAGATAATGTATCGGCAACCACATTATCTTTACCTTACTTGTGTTGAATTGCATACATGAATGTTTTAATAAATTTCATCCATTTTACATGCCTTTTATTTAATTTTCCTTAACTTTACAAATGCTTTAATAATCATAGTTAATATGGATGACAAACTTCTTTGGCTATAGGTGGTGTTGCCATATTTCTAAAGCCAAGACAAAAGTATAGAGCTTTGTCATAATTGAGGTGGTTGCTTCACTTAGCTTTTTACTAAGATATGCAACCAAGTTCTTCTCTTGCATCAAAATAGCTTTAATGCCTACAATTTACAGTGATTTCTTTAATTAGTTAGCAATTAACACACATTCTCCGAGTTACATCCTTCTTTTGCACTAACAAATCTAGCACTGCATATGGGCTTATGCTTTCTCTTATGTAACCTTTGAACATGAGATCTTCCATTTATTTTTTTCATTTCTTTAGCTTGCTCTAAATTAGTCATATAAATGAGGTGAATTGGAATAAAAACTCCTCTAATAAAGTTAATTTGATGCTCAATTCCTTTTTTTGGTGGTAACTGCAATAGAGCATCCTTTGAAAAAACCTTTACATATTCATACAACATAGATTTTATTATTTTTAGCAAAATAAGGCTTTCTTGGTTAGTGTTTACATAGGCCTCTTTGTATAAAAACACAAACATAATCCTAAATGTGTAATGAGCACTCCTCATATCACTTTTGTAAAAAAAAAAAAAATTAAATTTTCTTTTCCTTATTTTGAACTCTCATTTTTCTCATTTTTCTTTTCTTTCTTTTCACTCACTCTTTCTTTTTATTATTTTCATTTTTTAACATTTTTTCTCTTTTTCATCTTCTTTTTTTTTCTTTTGCATTTTTATTGGTCCTCATACACTTATTTGAAAGCTAAGGATTTGAGGGCTACCTTTCCTCTATTCATGATAAAGTTATCCTTATTAATAACCCTATTATGAGTAGCATTCATATCAAATTGCAATAGTCTATCAAGCAATAAATGATAAGCTTGGATGAAAATAACATCATAAAATATCTCATTTTGGTATCTTCCAATGGAAAAGGATAACATCACTTACTTTATTAGCCTTGTTTCATCACTCTCATTCAACCATTGTAGTTTGTAAAAGGTAGAGTGTTGCAATGTAGGTAAACTCAAAATTTCAATCAAGATAGAACTAGCCAGATTTGCACAAATAACATTATCAATGATAACATCACATATTTTTTCTTTGATATGGCATTTTGTGTAGGAGATGTTCTCCTTTTGCTCATCACTTCCTTCTTTAACTTGCACATTTAATTTTCTTCTAATGACTAAAGCATCACATATGTAGCATTCTCATTTTCTTTACTTTTTTTCTTTGAATGAAAGCATAGAATCTTCATTATTAAAGTCACTTATAGATCCTACCTCACTATTTTCCTTTAATACCATGACTCCTTGATTTAGGCAATCACTAGCAATGTGACCATGACCCAAGCATCTAAAGCATTTGATGTTAAATTACTTTTATGCTTCTTTAATCTTGCCTTTTCCTTTATGACCTTCTCTTTTTTATCTTGTAAGGGACTCATGCTCGTGCTTATTCTTTTTATCTTCTTATTTTTAACATTTTGCTCCTAAGGTTTCTAAGAGGAACTTGAATTGGAATTATATCTAAAAGAAACTTTCCTCTTAAGTTGCCTCTCCATTTACATAGCCATGTGTACCATATCCTTTAGCTCCATGTAATGTTGCAACTCTACCATATTAGTAATGTCTTTATTTAATCCATGGAGAAATTTTGTCATTATAGCTTCATGATCCTACACTAATCGTAATCTTCATTTCTTTATGGTAGTCGTTAACACATTTTAAGCCTTGAGTGAGGTTTTGCAACCTTTGGTACAATTCTTTACAATAGTGGTTAGAGATATATCTCTTCCTCAAAATGGCTTTCATCTCCTCCTAAATAGCAATTGACCTTTTTCCACATATTCTTTTAGTTAGCACAAGTTGATCCCACCCAAATGATATTATAATCAACAAAAAATTTAAGCATAGTAAGTTTCACTTTTTTCTCTTCAAAGTAATGGTGGCAATAAAAAATTTGATGGCAATAAAAAATTAACTCTATATTTCTTTCCTACTATAGATATGTATCCAGATTATTTTTCCTTTGAAATGAATGGATCTTCATTTTGTTGTTGTCAAAGTTAGAGCTCACTCTTTCTCTTTTTTGTCTATCTTCTCTTCTTTTCTTATTTCTCCTTCCATCTCTTTTTCTCTCATCACTCTTTTCATTATTTCTCCTTTTATCTTTTCTTTCAACTTTTCTTCTTTCACTCCTTTTAGATTTATATGGTCTCTCACTCCTTCTATCATTAGTATATCTTCCTTCTTCTTTATAATTTTTACCATTGTCTCTTTTCTCTTATTTCCTTTCTTTCACCATGATGGTTTCTATAAGGTTGTTCACCCTTAACTCTCTTAAGTCTATCTTCCATTTCATTAAATCTTATGGACATCCCCTCAATTTGTTGTTATATAGCCTTTAATATAGACCCAATATCATTATTCATACTATCTCCAAACATATTTTAAATATAGACTTGCAACAAAAATGTTAGATAAAGAAAATAACCTCATAAAAGCACATTTCTCAATTGAGTTAGAGGAACCCACACTTATATTTGCACTCTAATTTAAGGCTTTTACTCTTAAGTAATCTCACACATTCTTGCCTCTTTCCACTCTTACCTTTCCTTCTTATGGTTCTTTAGGAACTAAGATAATGCAATTAACAAGATTCAATAATCGTAACTATTAATGTCACCAATCAAGGTCTAATCAATAAAATGAAACAATAATGAGATTATAGGATTTAAGAAAGGAATAACTAAAACTCAAAGACACGATTTGAATCAAGAAAACAAAGCAAAGAATTAAAAACTAAGAATGAAATATTTAATTAAATAAAAAAATCAATACAAAATTTAATTCAAAATGAGAAATTTAAAGGATGAAATAGAACATAAAAAGAATAAGCAATTTCTTTTCAAACAACTTTTCCTTTTGTTCTTTCTTTTTTGTACTTTTCTTTTTCTATTGTTCTTTTGTTTATTCTTCTTCCTTGTTCTTTCTCTTTTTAAATTCACTTTTTTTGCACTTCTTTTCTTTCTTTTGATTCACTTTTATTTTTTATTAATTTTCTTATACTGAACCCGAACTAATTGTATAACACCTTTTTATATTGATAAAACAAGGTAATGAGATAGTATAATCAATTACTTCAAATGAGAGAAAGGGTAATTGATTATAGAATTTGACTACCTCAACTTGATGTAGCCTTTTCTTTGCACTATTTGAGTATAGGAATCGAATACCTTAAGCTAAAGTAATAATATTCAACTAAACATTTACCTACTAACTAATTTTTCAATTTCCTTGAAGTGATAATCTAATAGGGTATTCAAATACCATAAAATCAACTACTCTTTACCTTTAACTACTCAACTATAATACTTAATTATTGTGCTATTTTGTGTAGTATTTGAATATATTACTTGACTACTTAAAGCTAAAGTTTACGATTTTGAACTTTAATCAAACAATTTCAATGAACCTTTCAAATTAATCAAAGTTTCAACAAAATATGACAAAATCAAACATAAGTTTGTAAAAAATTGAGACACTAAATGCAAGAATTATCATAGATTTAAGAATTGAACTTTGAAAAAGAACAAAATTATGTAGAAACAAAAATAGAGACACTAGAATTGATAAACAAGAATAAACCAACTTGGATTTAAACATAAAACTAATAAGAAATTGTAAGAGCAATACAAAAACAATAAAAAAAGATAAAATAATAAAAACCAAATCAAAAAACTAAAATGAAGATTAACAAACAAATAACAAATAAATAAAGAAAATAACTTGAAAATTAAGAAATCTTTACTTTGAATACCAAATGATGTGAACCTAATTGATGAACCATCTTAAGATTTAAAAATCAAATCAAAAAAAGAAAGATATTCATCCCACAATTCAAATTAAAGAAGAAGAGAAGTGATAAGTGATAAGAATCATGCCATAAAGAATGTAAATCCTTTGATTCATGAGAAATGATGCCTCAAAGGTTGAATCTCCTTTAATAAATACAAAGTTCTTGCATCAACTAAGAAGGAAAGCTCACAAAAAGTCTTAGGTTTCAAATTCATCCAAAAGTTGTGATGACGAGGACTAGCCCTTGTCAAATAGGTTAGAAAGTTAACAAGTCAACTAAAACTAATTGAACTAGAATGGATTACTTAGGCCTAAACTAAAAGGATAATTATACAATTAATATTGTTCAAAATAAAATGGCAAAAATACATTCACAAGTAAAAAGCCCAAAATCACTTAAATCGCAAGAAACAAATTAGCAAACTAATTGGATGTGCATCATTAGTATTCCAATATAGTATTCAAATATTGTGAAAAATTTCTTAGTATTCAAATATAGTATTTAACTACTAGTAAGTATAAATATATTCTAAGTCTAGTAGTTGACTATAGTACTTAACTATTCATATGTAATTTGCTAAGGCTGAAATGCATATCACCCAAACTTCTTCAAGCTATTCCAATCTTATTTCTATAGGTATCCAAGTTCCTTAAATCAATCCTTGAAAAAATTCTTTAATCCATTTGGCTTCATTATTTATGATTGGACTTTTCAATATTTGTAGTTGCTCTTCTTTATCACATATAAAAGGACAACCAAACTCAAAATAAAAAGAAGTTATAATGAGAGAATAATGGAAAAGAAGAGTCAGGTTTTGATCAACAAAATAGAAAACATACTACTAAGTGGCTTCATGGATATTTAAGGGTTGAAAATATGAAGAAAACTATATAATTAAAATAACAAATTAATTTAATCAAAATAAAGCAATTAATATTTTTAAATAAAAATGGCCAAAATTTAATATAACTATTATTGTTCAACCTTTCAAAAATTTACAATGACAAGTTAGCGTGAATACTTTTATATATTTATTTACTATTATATCAAAGGTTTACTATGCTTGAAATTGTACAATAATAGAATAGAATACATTTTTTTATCAATGTTATTATACTTTTTATCAAATCATATTATTTATAAATTACATGACACAATCACTTAATAGTATAAATATAATAAAAGACATTTTTTATTATAAAATAATTTCAAAAATTAAAGATTGTATAGATATTATGATAACTTATATTTTTTTCATTTTATTTATCTCATCACATATTTTTTCATTTTTTCTATTTCTTATCCACCATAATTATTTATAACCAAGATATTAATAGCAAAAGATTTTATATATATTATGATATATTTTAATTTTTATAAAAATATTTTACATAAATTAAAATTTTAATTTAATTAAATTACTTTATTATATATTTATTTTTAATTTTTATTACTTTACAACTTACACACTTTTTTATCTTTTTTGCTTATTTGATTCATTAATATTTTTTCTTTTCACTTTTTTCATGACTACTCATGTTATTTATATTTTTTATATTAGATTCATTAAGTAGTATAGATATAAAATTATGTATTTTTATTTTTATGATTAAATTGTTTAAATAAGTTAATAATTTAATTTAAGTAAATTAATTAATTATATATCCATTTCGAAACTCTTATACTTTTTTTTAGAAATAGTAGGAACTGGTAAACCATTGGGTACACACATATGACCAAAAATCCAACCTTTAATATAGCGAAAGGTATAAAGCCTTTAAGAAATATTGAATGTCACTTATATTAAGGGTCCTTGACTAAACTATTATACTTTAGTACTCATGCTCTAATTTTTAGTTTTTATTTACTTAATGCATATTTTTTTCTTTTTTCTTCTTTACTCTTATTGTTTATAATTAAGATGCTAATATCATTATCATTAAGTAATATAAATATAGTATCATATATTTTATTTTTATTATAAATATATTTTAATTAAGTAAAAAATATTATAGAAAATATTAATTAAAATAATTTCTTATTGATATCGATTTGTTTAAATGCTACATACATTTCAAATAAAATATACATCAATTTATATTTTTTTAAGGCTTTAGAGTTCAAGATAAATACATGCAATGTTAAAAATTTATCATTGAAAACTTGAATATATGTGGGCTTCGGGTCTCTTTAAATTTTAATAAATAATGTAAGAGTTGTGTGATAGTATGTATGTTTTGATTTTATTCTTTATTTTTTAATGATTATTGTTTAATTAGTATTTTATTAATTAATTAATTATTAATTTTAAAAATAAGATTATTTCGACACTTCATTAATGCTATAACTTATTAAGCATAAATACTTTATATAAATTAAATCATTCTTTAATTGAACATAAGTTAAAAATAAAAATGTATAAATATTAATTTTTTTCAAAATGCATATTTGTAAAATTACTTTAGAAAATGTGATCTACTTTATTCGTAATATTATATTAACTTATTAAAATCATGTCAATAGAAATAAACACAATCAATTGAAAAAAGAACATAGATAAAAGCATAAAACCAAATTGACTTTATTGAATCACAAATTAGATAAAAATATTCAACATAAGTTTTAATAAAACTTATTTTTTGAATTCAATAAAGCAATAAATTTTTTTTTATAAATTTGTAGATACCATGCCGAACATTTATAGTAGCACACATATGTTGATTAAATGATAATCTACAAACTATTTAGGCGTATAAATTATTAAAATTTTCAAATATGCATAAGATGCATTTGCATGTGGAGTTAAAAATGTTAAATATAAATAAATAACATCATTTGAAATTTGAAATATAGTTTAAGTATTGATTTGCTCTACATAAATTTTTTATTGCCCACTAAAGATTTGAACCTTTGTTTTACGAGAGTATTTCCTTTTCTATCCCCTATTCATCTATAAACATACATATATGTTGAAGGAATATTTGCCCAAAGTCATATTTGACTTTAATATTAAATGTTAATCACTTTTAAAGTAACCAAATAATTTCAGTCATTATAAATTTTTTATATAAAAATTAATAAAAAATAAAAGCATTTATACTGACATGTCATTATAAATTTTTGAAGGATTAAATAATAATGGTTATGTTAAATTTTAGCACTTTTTTTAAACATGCCCAAATACTTTTAACTTCAAAAGCTTAATTTCATGTTTAAAGCACACAATTTTCTCTTTTTCTTGTCATCCCAAGAAAATCATGTAACGTAGATTTTACATCACATGGCAATTTAGTATGCTTTCTATTTTATTTTATTCCTCATGAACTTTTAATTTTAAACATAAAGTTATATTCAATAGTTTAGAAAATTTTCTAGAAAGATAATTAATTTCACTAGAGAAATGAATTCTTCTTTAAAATACAAAATGTATAAATTTGTTAGAAATACAATTTTAAAATTATTATAATTATAACTTGTAAAATATTTTTTAAATTTGATATTTAAATTAATTTTATTATAAATGTTAATATCAAATACTATCTTCTAACCTGTGCATAGCACTAGACAAATCTAGTTTTGACAAAAGGGCAACAAAACTCAATAAGAAAGTCTTAATGGGAGTATAACGAAGAAGAAAAGTTAAATTGGAGGAAAATTTTTTCCTCATAATCTGACACTAAGCCAAAAAAGGTAGGTTGCCAAAAAAATCATTTTATTATTAGAATATTGAATATTGATTGATAATGATGATTTAGATAGAGTTGAATCCTTGCCCTTTCCAAAATTGGCAGCCCATTCTACTATAATATTGATGTCCAAAACAATCATTGCCATTTTAACACATAATTCTAAGATAGCAAGATCAGGGATATTGTTGAAATAAAAATTATGAAAGCTAATACCATCAAACCCAATAAAAGCTTAGACAATAACTCAAATGTTGTCTTGTCACTCTTATTGTTGCACTTTGCCTAGCTCCATATTGCATATCTCCTATGTATCTGTGCCATAACCATAACATCTATCTTGATATGAAATCCCGTGATTCTCAATGATTAACATTCCTTGATAATATGAGTTGAAGTCGTCTCGAAACCAATCTGAATTTATCGAAGGACAATGAAGACTAAAGAGCCTTTGTTTCGGCCTCCCTCAGAGCCATTTCATGTGGCAACAAGGAAGGCATGGCAGACAATGGTGGTGGTTCATAGGAAAATAATGGAAGTAGAGGGATACTCATCGACATTTAAAAGGGGCAAAACATTGATCTAGCTACTCTTGTTAAGGCCACAAATCAAGTAGGTGTTAAATAAATTACGGAGTACAAATAATTTATTAATGAAATAGGATCATTGTTGATTAGGCCCTTTGTGATATAATTAATAGGCAATTAGATACTTGACCCAATATTGATAAAATGGGTATAGATCCTATGATGGATAGAATCCACGACTTGAACTAATTTATAAATATAAGTCCCTACCTCACATCCCCGATGTCTAAGGTTCAGTATTCCACTGACCTAACCTTGTTGTACAGCCACAAAAATTGCTAAGGGAGGTATCCCCCATTTTATCCAATAATATTGAGAGATGGATTTGGGCAAATCAAGTAAGTTGATGTATATCATTCTCCATAAATTAATTGATTTGTGAATTCTCATACTATAATTCAAAACTCAAAATCATGGCGAGTATTTATTTTAAGAAAAAAATTTCCTTCAATTAATATTAAAACCTGATTTTGGCTATGAATTATGGTTGAGGATTTTTCTTTGGAATTTCTGTGATGCAATTTTAAGAGTAGTATAATTCATTCTCTCCTTGTCAATATTATAGATTCTCTATGTGATGAGCCAAATGAAATTGTCTTTTATTATTTCTACATGGGCATGCGATTGTTGCTTATCTTTCCTTTCTAGTATATGGTTTATGGTAAGGTTTGATTCTATAATTCTTATAACCAACTAAATCCTTATATGACTACCATACACACACACATATACACACACACACACGAATGAAACTACTTGGTATGGTGATTTGTGTTATGTTCTTCTAAACTATAGTATGTCGATTTTGATTATGAAAGTTTGGTTCTTCTTTAGGAATTAGGATACTCTTTTCCCTTGTGCTTATGAACACACACACGAATGAAACTACTTGGTATGGTGATTTGTGCTATGTTCTTCTAAACTATAGTATGTCGATTTTGATTATAAAAGTTTGGTTCTTCTCTAGGAATTAGGATACTCTTTTCCCTTGTGATTATGAATATATCATGCTGTTTAAAACCCAGAAAATTGCACTATTTTGAAACACATGGAATTGCATAAGACTTTAGTTTAAGGATTGAGAGTTGTTTAATTTCATAAAATTTAAGAGGTAGAAATAGGGAATTATTAAACCCATGAAACCTCTTGTCTTGGACTAAGTAATGTTTGTGGATACATAAAACACACCAAAAACTAGGTAAAAGAGTTAGAAGCCATTGTTAGTTTTTGAAACTATTTAGGAGCCTCCATGAATATTTGTAACTTGCATCAAACTGAGAGAAAAAGAGAAATAGGTAGTTAAAATTGGGCTTAAAGGGGGTAATGATGAGGAAAATGATTGTACAACGTGAAAAAATCTCCTAGGAATATAAAAAACTACCATAATCATAGCTTGGAATTTTAGAAAAATTTGAAACATGAAAAACCCACTAAATTTTAGATGAAAATAATTGGAGTGGATTTGGCTAGGATAGGTATGAAATTTTGGATGAAATTCTAGAAAAAATTGTAAAGAAAATGGGCTAGAATCATGCCAGGTTATAGTCGGGTTGGGTCTAACCCACGAGTTATAATCCGAGTGAAAAAGATGTCCTAAAGGCACGTTACACACCAAGACTAGCTATGTAGCTGGCACATAGCCACGCACCACTTTGCTAGTGGTGATTAGGGGTTGTGTTTACATCTATATGCTCTATTCTTTGAGCATTTATTTAGGCAATTTTTCAAAATTTTCTAAAATAAAAATATTTTTAATTATATATCGCTAATTTATTTAGATATTTGTTTAAAATTATTTTTGGTTGAAAATTTTCTAAGGTAATTCCTATGCTCTTAGCTTCCTATTATAATTTTGGTAGCATTTATGAATATTGTTTACATAATGTAATAATTTTTAGAAGGTTGTTACATTTAATAAGAATTACTATATACTTAGTTATGCCATGAAATTTTATGTGATTGTGTACTTGCCTTTGTAGGAATAATTGCATAGAATTTTGTTCTAAAAAAATTTTTTTAGTAGGAAAGTTATTTTGAAATTTATAAGGAAGAGGTTATATTAATGATATTAAATACCGTTTGACATTATATCATTAGTATAGTAAGTTAACAATAATATGAATGCAGGGATGAGTATTAAATTTCTAAAATTTTAAACACCCATTGATGTTAAATTTTAGAAATATGATATTTAGCTCTTGTATTGTGTTATAAATTCTTAAGTACCCTTTTCGTGTCGAATTTTATAATATAATACTATATAAAATTGCATGATTGAGAGGAAAATGAAAGCATGATTAAGTGTATACATGCATTAATAGTTTTGATGCATTTTCCTCAACTGCTTTACACATGTAATTGGCCTTCATAAAGATGTTGTATAGGATAAATTATGGTGAATGGGTTGAATCTATAAGATTGTACCCAGTAATTTTTAGGTTGGACATGGCAATCAATGAATCAGAACCCACTTGAACCAAATTCACCTACAAATGTAAAAGCAAGACATGAAAAATGGAAAGAATCCAATAAGATTTGTTTGATAATCTTATCCTATAGACCAACCATAAAGAAGGCATCCTATAACTGATATCATAGATGCAAAAAATTTTCTAGAATTTATGGTAGAAAAATTCAAGAAATTTGATAAAGCACAAAAGGTATACTATCTTTTACTACTTGAAAAGACTTTCTATTATGAGATTAATGAAGTTTAAGAGCATATTTTAAAGTTTAATGATTATTATAACAAGTTAAAGACCCTAAGACTTCATTTGGATGATAATTATTTTGTCTAGAGAGCATTGGAGTCACTGCCTTCAGAATTTGATGTTGAAAAGGCCACTTATTAAGCTCAAAAGGGTGAATGGTAGTGAATGACATGATAGTCATTTTAATCTAAGTAGAAAACAATATGAGAAAAGAGAAAACCTACGCAGTTAATATGATAGCTCATGATTCTTCTTCTGGACAAAGAGTGAGAGAACACTTTAAGAACAGCTATGGGAAGTCTTTAAATGATCAAAAGAAAGAGTAAACTAATGAATGTTTCAAACCTAAAAAGGACCAATTCAAATGCAAGTGTCGATTTTGTAAGAAATTCGTAAGAAAGTGGATTGTTTCAAATTTTAGAAATGATTAGAGAATAAGAAGAAAGAGTCAAAGAAATCTAAATAAGAAGCCCACTAATTAGAGATAGTATTTTTTACTAAGCTGGTACTTAAAAGTATTTTCTTGTTTCTGTAACTCCCTTACTTATTAACACCTTATTCCTCAATTACTAGATGATTATTACGCACTCATTCGCCATCTACCTCAAGCTAATACGGAATATCTCAAATTTCTGTATTTCATACAACATGAACAAGAGTAATATAATTATACAAAGGTTCAATTTACAAAAGATACATCCATCATATACAATATCACCAACTATACAATTATTTACAACTTCGAACATCATTGCCCTTTATCATGAGAGCCTTTGGAAGCATCACCTGGAATGGTTAGTCACAATACAGGAAACATAAGAAACAAAGTTTCCCAGTAGCTAGCTATTGCCATAAAAACATTTCAAGCCATTCCAGATCCTTAAGCAAATAAAACATCCATTTCGAAATCACTTAATCATTTGTCATCATATTCAATATCATACCATTGTAAAAAATATGCACTGCACACAGCAAACATCATGCCCATTCAAGGACTCTTATCAATATCTAGATGGCCATCACAAATAATCGTACCTAGGCCTATATACAGCATCACGCTGTCTTCCCGGGGTACTCGAGCCAAAGGTCTAACACAGTATCACACTGTCTTCTCGAGGTATCGAGCCATAGGTACCGCACATAGCAATTTCATACACATTCCGTACAATGGCATAAAATACAGAAAATTATGTAAATAGAAAACGAGGCTTAAGGATAAAGCTAGCTACCTTTTACAAGCTTCCAATGTGATGTTCCCTTTGCTCTCACTTAAAAACTTCTTCACACTTCCTCTTGCCTTTCCAAGTTGGCACTTCTCAGTCTATACAAATACACATCATAGTTTCTTATTAGAACATCATCACTTTTCCTAATCCTCATGTATTCTTTACTTTCTCCACTTAATTAAATGCATACTTAGATGCTCTATACTTTGCTTTCAAGCCTTGAAATGACACATATGAACATTAGAAAAGGATCCAGGGATAAAGCCATGCAAAACATGAAGAATTAAAGCCAAAAAGTTCACTTAACAAAGAACAAGGGGGTCCCATACCCCGTGTTCAAGGCCGTGTTCCTTACTGGATCACTTCGAGGCTTCAGCTGGGTTACTCGACAAAGAACACAGGGGTGAACACGGGCCGTGTTCTACCCCGTGTACCTTACTGCCCTTCAGTCCTGAGGTAAACACGGGGAGTGTTGCACCCCGTGTAGCACACTGATCAGCCTTCGACGAAGTACACGGGGTTCAACACAGGCCGTGTTCTACCCCGTGTACATCACTGATCCTCCGAAAACACATTAAACAGCTAAAACTCCTTCCTTCCTTCTTTTTCATATTCAAAGTCTTGGCTTCTCAAAAGGAAAAATGCACACAAACACTTTCACAAATCAAAGTTTCATCTTTCATAGGCTTTAAGCTTCATAGAAATTATTCTAACTTCATCATTTTAGTCAAGTTCCAAACATATCATGCCAACTCTACACATCACCATTATGCCTTTAAAACCCAAGTGTGTACATCATGGTTTCTTGCTATTTTTACACCAAACCAAAGCCATAGCTTAACATAACAACATCTAAAACACCATTAAACATACTCAAATCATCCTAAACTCCATGTTCAATCACCCTTGACCACACCAACCTCAAGATTTCAAGAAACTAAGAAGAGTACATTAAAGAGCTCTTAGAGGAGAACATTTTTACCGCTTGGTGCAACTTGAAAATCCTCACTTGGAGCTCCCCAAACTTGATCAAACTTGGGCTTTTCTTCAATCTAGAGACACCAATAGATAAAGCTTGATGAGAGGAGCAATTTTCCCTTCTACACCTTAGCTTGAATCTTGGTATTTTTGGGTGAAAAACTCAAAAGAAACTTTCTCTCTCTCTCCTGCACGTTTTGGAGCTTTCATGGAGATTTTCTGCAGCTTTTGGAAAAGTGGAGAAGAGAGGAGAGTTTTCATGAAGCTCTAGGGGCATTTTGGTCTTTTTTGAGATTTCCAAGGGTATTTTAGTCCTTTGGCACCAATTATTAAGGCTATTCTTGTCAATATTTTTCTAATAATGACACTTGTCATAAATTCATTGGTCACACTAATTAAAATCACATATTACACCCCAAATTCTTGGTTATTCATATTAGATCCCAAATTCTTGATTATTTTCACTTTAACCACACCCGATTCTGCAATTTTGTAAATTAGTCCATAGGGTTTCTGTCTGTTTAAAATTCTTTACACTATCAGACTTAGACAACTTCCCTTTTTTAGGGTTTTCTAACCTCCTCTGATCATTCATACTATTTAGGGAAATTAATTCTTTCCCTACTATCCGTTTTCCTTCAAAATTTTGTTTACCTTGCGCTTAACTCCTTTCAACTTGAGATTCACCCACCAGGCTAATTCAATCATGCTCTTCGTTTCTACAGCCTCAGAAATTAAACATTCAAATAATAGAATTGAAAATTCGGGACATTACAGTTTCCATTTAATAATTGATTTTGTTTATGTTTGATGGATGCTTTATATTTTATGGAATTGAATAAACTTTTTTTCTTTGGTATGTAGCTTAATTATTTTTCATATTTTTGAAAATTATTACTTTAATTTATCAAAGTTTTGAAATTATTTTTAAATTTTAAAATATTTTCTGATAGTGGGAGTTATCAAAATGCCCAAATAGTGAAAGCAAAAGATAATATATGTTAACTCTATTATCGATAAATTTATTAGCTACTTCCCATAGTTTAGTCCAGTATGAATATATATAATTTTGACTACAAAGGGGATGTTGAATGGAATTATAGGTTTTAGGTCAGGTCGATAGCCAAGAACTATATTTGATTAAGACATGTAGAGTATAAAGACTTTCCTCGTAAGATATGTTTAAAACTCACTTATAGTTTGAAGTAATTCATTTTAGTAGGAGTGATGTTAACTAAGAGGAAAGTATAGTCTTATGACCTGACAAACATGAATAAAAATTAGAAAAGCAAAATAGATCAAAATATATAGGCATTTTGGTAATTTAACATCTATATGACGTGAATGCATGTGTTAATTAAGATAAAACAATTTAATCAAACCTAGTTAAAGGACTTAGAGTAAATTATGTAAGCCCAATATTATTTGTATGGTGGGCCTATCATATCTATGAGTGTCCCAAAGGTACTTAGTTTATCTCATTTTAGTACCAAAAGAATCCAATATGTTAGTTCGCTTTTATGGTTGCTAATCTAAAAAGATAAAAAAAATTAGTAGGCCCAAGTGTTTTACTAAATGATAAAAGTTATCCTATATGCATCAGTAATATGTAACTCATTGTTAATTTAGGATAGTGGTTTTGGACTATAAATCATCTTGTATCTAAATGGTACAATTAATTTCACATTGACTTATAGAAGATTGGGAGATCTCATATATATAGGTTACTTAGACTCACTTTATTACTTGCCCAAGTAATAGTAAAATTATGACTAAACATATGTTAAGAGGCATAGTATCGTGAAATTATTGTATAGTTAATTGTAATGACTTCATTAAAAGGCAAGGCATGTCATGAATAATAATTTTCCTTATCAAGATGGAAAGATTAAAGGTTTTCTAGACTTAACAAATTAATGTCGCAATAGTACTATTGCTAAGAAATTTTCTCTTAGCAAAAATAAATTTACCCATGTAAAGGACTTCAAATAGAAGTATTTATTTGTGAGAGAGAAAATACATGAGTATATTACTTAATTTCCACAAATCTATACTTGCAAATCCACTAACCAAAGGTTTAGAGGTAACTATAAAAGCATAATCATGTGAATAATGTGAATTTTCCTAAGCCTTATCTGGTATTCTAGGTTAAAGGGAGTTTTGTTGATATCAGCTCATTAGATGTCTTATGACATGTTTAAAGGAAATACTCATAATGAGATGTTCATATTTTCACTATGTATTTTGTGCATATTCTAGAAGGCATGGTGTGTAATTAAAGACATTTAGACCGTATCTCATAATTGTTGAGAATTTCATTCTTATCATGTATTTTGAATAGATGCTAGGACCTATTATACTTAGATTTACATGCAATTACATAAAGTTGTGTAAGTCTTATTTAGCACATATTAATAGTGTAGGTCAATGATATATGGGTGCCTAGTATGTATTATTTCTAATATCCCTTCGAATATAGAACTTATATTATTAGATGTCTATAATCTTAATTGAACCAATGGATGTAAAAATACCATTTCTATATTACCATTAATAGGTTTGTTGCCACATTAATAAATTATATATTTCCAAATGGGAAATTGTTAAATAATTTGTGCAGTATACATTATTTATTAATGAAATGGGATTATTGTTAATTAGACCCTATGTGACATAATTAACAAGCAACTAAGTACTTAACCTAACATTAATAAAATAGGTATGGGATCTTGTGATAGATAGGATTTACAATCTAAACTAATTTATAAATATAGGGTCTCTACCTCACATTTCTGATGTCTAAGGTTCAGTATTCTATCAACCAAACCTTGTTATATAGACATAGAGATTGCTAAGGGAGTTAATCCCTCGTTTTGTCCAATAATACTTAGAGATAGATTTAGGCAAATTAGGTATACATTGATCTATATCATTCTCCATAAATTAATTGATTTATGAATTCTTATATTATAATTCGAAGCTCAAGATCATGGTAAATATTCATTTTAAGGATTTTTTTTCCTTTTAGTAGGTCAATATAAATCTGAAGAATCTTATTTCTCATAATTGGGACTTTCACAAGAAAATGATAGCAAAGGTGAAGATGTCCAATGTTCTCTTGCCTTATGGATCATCTTGGTTATTTGATTCTATAATGTCCCCAAATATGGTTAGTCTAAACTTTAAAATTAAAGCTTGGAATATGATTAAGTTTAACACTTAGACTTTATACAACTACTAGAAAAGTTTTTACTAAGAGAAAATTTTAAAATTTTGATTTTAACTAAAACTAGACTCAATAGTGATAAGGCTTTGGAGATAATTGTTAATTTGCCTTTCATAAATGTGGAGATGACTTGTGCTATAGGGCTTGCTAGTGGAATTTGACTATTATGGAATGCTGAAGAAGTTACTATTGATGTGGTCAATAAAATAGAGCAAGACATCTATGATATTATTAAAGTATCTCCATCTTCCCCTAATTGGTTATTAAGTGGTATTTATGCTAGTCCTAGGCTCTTTCATAGAAAAAATTTATGGAATAATTTAAAATTTATTTATGGATTAAACTTCCTTGATTAGATTTAGAATACTTTAATGAAGTAGTTTGTCAAGCTAAGAAATTTGGTGGTACTCCCATTAATTTTCATAATGTTAATTTGTTCATTAAATGTTTAGATTTATGTAACCTTATGGATATGGGATTTTCTGAATCTTCCTTCACTTGGACTAATTCTAGATTGTCAAGCCATATTATTTTTGAAAGACTTGATTGAGCAATTTATAATCCTAGTCAAAGAGTTTTGTATCCTAAAGCCCAAGATTTTAATCTTTTTCCATGTTAAGTCAAATCATTCTCCTATTCTAGTCTCTCTCTTTAATATTCCTCACAAAATTGTTAACAAACCTTTCATTTTGAAATATATTGGTTGTCTTATCCTAATGTGTATAGGTTAGTTAATAATTCTTGAGATTTTTCAAATTCCCTTAAACAAGCCATAGATGATTTTACTAAAAAGGTCTTTTGGTGGAGCATTCATGTTTTTTGGGAGTTTTTTTTCAAAAGAGAAAAAATTTATTAGTCTAAAATTAAAGGGTTTCAAGTTACCTTAGATAATTATAAATCTAAATCTTTGCTTAGATTAGATAAATCCCTTTAACAAAAATATTTACAAGTTTAAGTAAAAGGAAAAAATTTAGGCACTTAAGTCCAAAATGGATTAGATCTAAGATAGGGGTCATAATACCTATACCTGTTATCTTTCTACTACAATAAGGAGAAGAAAAAAAATAAAATTTTGAAATTAAAAAATGCTATAGGGGATAGGTTAGAGGATAAGATAAATGAAAAATAGCATAGTCTTGTTTCTTTTATAGAAAGATATAACTTTATTAAATCTATTGTTGATTTGTATAATGTTAAACTTATTTTTTGAAATATTATGATGGATGAAAGTACTAAATTTGCCTTAATTAAATGTCCTAGTCCTTAGGAGGTTTGGTTAGCTCTAAAATCCCAAAAGGATACTAAAGTTGTTAGTCCTGATAGAATTCATCTGGGTTTTTTCCAATTGTTCTAGAATGAAGTTAGGAACTCTATATATGCTTAGGTGTATCAAGCTATTAATATAAGGAAAATCCCAAATTAATTAAATGAAGCCTTAATTTGCCTTATTCCTAAAGATTTGTCCATGAAACAATTAATGCATACAGGCTAACAAGTTTATGTAATATAATCCTTGAAGTTATCTCTAAGGTTCTTACTTCTAGATTGAAATCCATTTTAAATAATTCAATTTTTTTCTTCTCAAGCTACTTCTTTTTAAAATAGGAAAATAATAGATAATATCATAATTCTTAGAGAAATCATGCATGCTATAGATAAATCTAAAGCTTAAATAGGTAACATGATTGTTAAACTTGACCTTAAAAAGACTTGTGACTCTTTGGTGTGGGATTTTATTAGAAAAGTTCTCTCTATTTTTTATTTCCTTTCCTTTTTCATTACTTTGATTATGAGTATTATGTCTAGAGTGTCCTATCAAATTTTATTTAATTAAGGTAAATTAAAACCTTTTAAGCCTTCTAGAGGGATCCTTTATCCCTATATCTTTTTATTTTGTGTCTTAAATAGTTGCAAATGATGATAATTGATCAATGTAATACTAAAAAGTGTGATCCTATGAATTTTAGTAAACATGGTTTGAAATTCTCACATCTGTTTTATGTTAATGATATGGTTTTGTTTGCTAAAACCGACTTAAAAAATTATTTGTTAATTAAGCATATGTTAAGTGATTTTGCTAATGTGTCGGGTTTAAGGGTTAATTTTGGTAAATCTAGAATTTATTTTTCTAAAAATATTGCTTATCAACTTAAGGAAAGAATTAAGCAATTAGGTATTAATCATAGTCCTTATTTGGGAAAATATGTGCGAATGAATATAAAAGGAAATTATAAGTAATAAATTTTCATTTTTTTGGTGGACAAGTTTAGGAAAAAAATTTAAGCATGGAACTCTAGACCTTTGTCTTCTACAAGGATAGTTTTACTTATCAAATCTGTGTTGTTTGCTCTCCTTTTCTACTACATGGTCTGTGCTAAAATTCCTAAGAGTATTAATTTGAAAATGGATCCAGTTATTTGAAATTTTTTTTGGGGAGGTTCTTTTTAAGGGTGGAAAATGTCTTTGGTAAGATGGAATGTTATTGTTTGCTAAAAAAAAACTTTAAAAGGATAGGTATTAAGGAGTTTGCATCTACTAATATTGCTATGCTTGGAAAACTTGTTTTGTAGTTTATTCATAACAATTATGCTTTATGGGTATAAGTTCCTAGAAAATATATCTTCCTCTTAAGATGAATGATAATATAAAAAGAAATGTAATTTGCTCTCAAATTAGAAAGCCCTAAAATGAACCAAGGATGTTGTTTGTGTTAGTTTAAAATGAATTGTCAGAAATAATATTAAATTAGATTTTTAGTATGATAATTGGGCAGCTATAGGTTATTAAGAAATTATGTTCAAGGTCCCTTATACTACAACAAATTAATATTTGTACCATGAATTATATTACAGAAATTAAAAAATTGTGGCAATTTTATCTCTAACCATAGGAATAAAAAAAATTTTTAAAAATGTACAAAAAATTAAAAAGTTTATGCCACGAGAAAACTTTACCCCATGACAAAATATTACTTATGTCACAATTAAGCTATGGGAATACATTCTCCATGACAAAGTATCATTTGTGCTATGGAAAAATTTTACCCACAACAAAATATCACTTGTGTCATAAAATTAAGCTACAAGAATATATTCTTTGTAATAAAGTATCACTTATGCTATAAAAAAATCTTACTCGTAATAAAATATCACTTGTGCTACAAACTAAGTTATAAGAGCATAGTCCTTATAGTAAAGTATTACTTATGCCATAAATTAAGTTACAAGTACACATTTCTTATAATAAAATATCACTTATTCTATTATATAAGTAAGAAAAATTTATTTATAGCAAAATATTACTCATGCCAAAAATTAATTCTATAAATAAAATCATAAATAAATATATTATTTTTTGTAACTATACATACAAAAAAAGCTATTTATAATAAGTACAATATATTGCAATATGATAGATAATTAAAAAAATATAAATATTTATATATTATAGATATTTAGCAAATAACTAATTTATCACTTGAATTAGAGGCCTTTAACTAATCGACTAAGTCAAACAATTATTTTAAGAATTTGGTAAATAACTTACTTGATTAACTAATTAGCCCCCAATTAATTAAAATAAAAAAGCTATAGAGCATAATATTTTCAATTAGTTAATTCATAAAATAGATATAAAATAATAGAACTACCCATAAATTATATAGTTATATAATTTTATTATTTTTCTTAAAATAATAAAGATAGAAATTGAATCTCAAACCTTAAGATATATAAGAAAAAACTCAATTATTAGGTTTCTAAGAATTTTTATTTACATGTATACAAAATTTAATATCTATTAAAATGTAGGAGTTTTTCATAAATAATAAATAACTATTTAATTTTTCATCAATTAAATTTACATAATAAAATTAGTATACATTAACAAATAAAAATTATAATATATTAAAGATTGCATTATATAATTATTCAATGAATTTAAGTTCTTTATATCCTAAAATTTAAAATTAATAAGATTAATATATATAATACATATATATACAATAATTTTTATCAATTCATTATTTGATCTAATTTTTAAAATATTGCTTAAAAAAATAAATCATTCAAGGTACAAAATATTATAAAAAATTTATTTTTTCTCACATCATATTATTCTTAAAAAATATGTTGACGAAGAAGATATATATATTATGAAAAATACTAAAATCATTATATTATATATATAAATAATATAATTTTTGATATAAGTTATAATAAGTTTTATTATAGAAATTTGTAATAATAAATTTCACATTCATTATCATAATATTAATGAAATTTTTATCAAAATTAAAAATAATAATTATGTAAAATTATATATAATTTAATAATAATTAAATTATTGCATTAAAAATTTTTAAGTAAATTATATTTAAGGGTGTAATATATATAAAATAGTTTAAATTTTCATTTTTATCCTTTTTCTTAATTTTAGTTATTTTTATACTAATTTCGTCACTCCAAAATAATAATTTAATTAACTTAGCATATTCATTTATAATTTTATTAATGGGTTAGTGACTTATTAAATGGAAGGATAAAAATTAAATACAAATAATATATAAGAGATGAAATTAATACTAAAAATTTGTGAAAGGTTAAATGATTTAACTTATATTTGTAAATGATAAAAATATGTATTATAAATAAAAAATTATAAGTAATTGATTTATAATAATTTTAATTTTAATTTATAATTAAAATTTAAATATGCATAATAGTTCAAAGTTAGGATATATATGGATATTTGTTTCATATAATTTAACCTTTATTGAAGAAATTTTTAAAAGATAATAAAAAAATATTTGAAAGATGTAAAAGTTTTACTTTTATCTTGTAATAATTCAATTAATAATAATTAATGAAAAATATTAATAAAAGGATAAAATTAACTAATTAATTATTTATAAAAAATAAAATTAATATTAAATATTTATAAAGGATAAATATGATACATGTAAAATTAGTAATGAAATAAATAGGAATTTAGTCTATAAAAATAATTTTAAAAAAAAATCATAAAGCATTTTAATATTAGTGCATTTTTATTATATGTATTTATGTAATATTTGTAGGTGTATGTGTTCGAGGAGTCAATCTTAAGATGATTGTAATAATGCACAATATATTATATTTTATTTTAGGCAATGCAATTATTATATTTTATTTCATCTTTGCGCAATTTATAATTTAATATAATAATTATCTCTGAAATAATTTTACTATTCCTAAAATATCCCTGGTCGAGTATTATTATGAAAAAGATAGCAATAGTATGTCAAGATTAGCATGTATGGTGATTAATGATTGTGAATTATAAATATATGATATCAAGTCAATACATGAATACATTATTAGTGAATAGATGTATTTGACTGACCTGCTGTAAGGATACTACATAGATTAATATGTCATTAACTATTCTCATGTGACCATAGTGCAAATAGTCCTTTGAGCTAAAGTCACTATAGTTCCATATATGAGGAGTTACACACTTTGATACTGTCTTGTGTCACCTTTAACTAAGATGATGTGTAAGGCATTGATTGGATATGTCACAAATCATGCAGAGGGATGTAAATAATGTACAAGGGATTTTATTCCTTTGATTGAGTGAAACTAAGAAATGCATGGTTATATTCAAATACATTAATATATGATATTAATCATTTGTTTAAATTAGTCTACTCGATATCAAGAAATATAGATTAAACATTGATAGGATGACACATTCCATACCTCTAGTTCAATTTAGATATCATTACAAGAAGGATTGTATTGCAAAGTTTTGTTAACATATTAGATGGATATTAAATCACATATATTCTTACTACTTAAGTGGCAGTAATGTATTGCTAGATATCACTTGCTATCTATAGTCCATTGATGGATCATTACTAGCATTGTAAGAACTTACAAGATCAAACAAAAGAAGTAGGAATAAAATAGTAGTTAACTGGGCTTTAGTTAGACTAAAATCCTATTAATTAGGCTTGTTATTTAGTGCATATATATATTATCAAAGTAATAATATATATATTATTCATGTAATATATAGTATATACTATATGATATTATTTGATATTAAAGTAATATTAGATAATTATGCAATTTGATATTAGATAATTATATTATAAAATAATATTATTATCTAATATTATTAGATAATTATGTTATGAGATAATGTTATTATCTAATAATATTTAGTTATTATTAATATTATTAAAATAATATTAGATAACTAATATATAAGACCTATCTCTACTCACTCTCACCATAATAGGGATAAGGTTTTTGTGATTAAATAAAATTAAAAGCAGTGTAGGCAGTTTCCTAGTGAGACTAAGAAAATGGCATGTCGTAGTTCTATAAAAAGAGAATGTAAACGTCACTTTAAGGATGATACAAAATTGCCATGAAAAACCACACAAAAAATCACACTAAAACCTTAGCCCTGCGTGAGAGAAATGGATCTTAACAGATTTGTAGGAGGTTAAGAGGTCATCGTTTACTTCATGTGGATATCATAGAGGTACCATCATTTGATTGTGCTAGTGATTCACGATCTACACTTCAAAAGGTAATCTTACAAACACAGTTCTTTATCTATGTCCCCATGCATTGATTCTAGGAAGGTTTCACATAATTTTGAAAATTTATTTTTCTACTGCATTATATGATATATATGAAACCTAATAATATTTTATTATTATATAATTAGTATCACATGAGTATAGTTTTATTTTTAAAATTAACTAATTAATTAAAATTTTATATAAAATATATTGTATGATACTACTAAAAAAGCAAACTAGCACAATGGTAAGGCTTGATATTCTTTAACTCAGATATTTAGGTTTGATTTCCTATGAATGCAATTTGCAATTTCTAGATAGATAGAGTTTCAACAATTTACACTAGTTTGATATAGGTCAAAAACATTAACAGGTTTTAGTAGATGTGCAAACAAAACGATAGGATAGCACCAAATTGAATTGGCTAGATAATCTATTTAACTTGAATATATAAAAATTATTTTAACTAGTTAAATTAGTTTTATAATTATTTTATTTTATTTTTTGCTACGATTTTATTCATCTCAATATGAGTTACTAGCCATAAATATACCTTTCTTACAAAGTTAGTACTCATGGCTACAAGAATTTATTAACCACAAGTGAACTTGTGGAAAAAAATCATTTATGCAACATGACATTTTTTTCCATGGTAATTTCCTTACCACACTCACTTATGCCACAGGACCATTTAATTAGTATTTTTGTAGCTAAAGTCAAGAAAATTTTGATCTTATGCCATGATTTTGACTATGGCATAAGCATCAACTTCTTATAGTGTTACCTATAAAGGAAACTAAATTGAAAGTTATAGATGTATTAAATTAAGTGTTTGAGATCTTATGGTTTGTCTTTTATTTTGCCAAAAGATGTTGTTACTGGTATAAAAGGAACCTCTTTTAGCCTTAATAGAGAAAAGGATAAATTAGTTTGGGGTATGTCTAAATTTGGGTTATACACAATAAAAAGTATTTATAATTTCTTGAAAAGGGTTGTTCCTCCTTTTCTTGTCTTGAAAGGAGTTGATCCTCCTTTTCTTGATATGCAATTCACATGGATTTAGAAAATTATAACTTTACCTAAAATTCATTTCTTTATTTAGCTTATTATTTTGAACAAAAATCTAACAAAAGACTTTTTAATTATTAGAGGAATGAATGTTCTTACTTCCTATTTGTCCTATGTGAGTGGAATTAACCCTATTAGGCACTTCTTCATGAATGTCTTTTAGCTACAAAGTTTTGGGAAGTATTCATATCCTTGTTTCATGTAGGGATTCATTTTATTTTGATTTTGTAGTTCAGTTAAAAAGTATGATCTTTCCTTTTTTGAATGGTGTGTTAATTTGAAAGTTCCTTAGGTAATTATCTTCTCTTTTGGCATTTAGAACCTTTAGCTACATTGAAATAGAAAAGTCTTCCAAGATAATCAAGGAAGTTTTGATATAAAAAAAAGCAACAATTACTAAAGCTAATAATTTTAGGCCTTAATGGCACCTATTAAGATATAATATTATTAACTGGTTAAGGAAAATAGATGGGAATGTCCTCCTATAGGTTATTGTGAGCTTAATATAGATGGTGCTGCAAAAGGTAACCTAGGACCAATAGCTTGGTTAGTGGTTATTAAGGATAGTACAAGGCAATGAGTGGTTAGATGTAATAAAGGCTTGTATGTACGCTCAAATTATATGGCAAAGTTATATAATTTGAGAGATGGATTATTTTTAGCCTATAATAAGTGTCTACTCCATATTATTATGGAGCTTAATGCTTTATCTATCGTTAATACTATGTTAAATAATGAAAATTCACTTTTTCACTATTGTTTATAATATGGTTGAAGACTATAAAGCCCTACTACATAGATTGGGATCAGTTGAAGTTAAAGATGTTTACAAAGAGACAAGTATTATGGCTGATTTCCTAGTTAAGATGCTAATACTAGTTGTAATATTTTGAATGTTGTGATTTACCTTTCTTCAGGTGTTGATTTGTATCTACTTGATGACATTGTGAGCAGAACAAAGCTTAGAACTATGTATTTAAGTTAGTCTTCTAATGAAGTTTTAATTTTACCAAAGGTTAAAATTCCTTCATGCATTATCTACTATTTTACAAATCTATTGGACTTGCTATAAGTAGTATTCCTTATGATGGAATAGTTAAAGAATTTCTGATCTTAAATTATTTCATATGTCATGTTGTAAGATTGTATTAATCTATCATTACTCTCTATACTTTAAAGGTCTAATCTTTCAATTCCCTACATTTCTTCTAAAAACTAACAAAAATTTTTAAAAGGTTCCATTTAAGAGTAAAAAGTCCTAACAATTAATTATCTTTAGCCACCTAAGAAGTGAGTGACAAGTTTTTACAAGTTCTATGATTGAAACCTAATTTTACACCAAGAAAAAGAGAGACAAAAATAATCAAAGCTTTTCTATAATATATCCCCAATAGAGCTATTTGAATTCACTTCTTATCAAATAAGATTGTTATGGCCCTACATAGTAGTGCTCTTATTTCTATTACTTGTCAATAATAGTGGAGATAATTTGTCACGATCGGAAACTAGGGGCCGAGATTAACACATAACCTTAAGGAAAAAATATAACCATATAGGCCATGCTAGCCTAATACATTATAAAATAACCTGTAACTTATTTCAAACTCAAGTGGGCATATACTCAATACATAATCACTAACTTTTCACATACATATAATCTCACACGGACTTTCTCATTTTTCAACATTTCACCTATTAATTCATATATATCAACATAAAATCCATATCATTTGGTAACCAGACAATCCTTCATAATTATAACACAATACATACATGTAATTCAACAGAAGCATGCCTTGTCTATAGGTTTAATGGAGCACATATAAAAGTATTCAAAATTTACAACTTTTAAAAATATATAAAAATTCTACATCAAGTCCACACGAATAAAGTGTGGCTCATCACAAGAGAATATTCATCTCTCTCTCTCTAAAGAGCTACAAATGATGGACCTAAGGCCAAATCTCTATCTAAAAAATATTACAACAAAAAGAGTGAGTCATTGATTCAATAAATAGATAATATGAATTTCCAATAGAAATTAGACAAGTCATGGCACTTTTTCCTTAGAAAGAATCAAATAGCTTTTCAATACAAAAGATATCACAGGAGTTATACTATCATATTTAATAAAATAATAATTGGAATATTAATTAGAAGTAGAATACTAAAATATAAGTTTCAAGCCCAAAAGTAGATAGTAGGTTCTTTAATCATAAGAAATCATCATAGACATCTATTCATGGTATAAATTTCAATACAGTGTATTCGTGATAAATACATAATCAAAATCAAGGTTAATAAATTTTAAAAATACATAAAACATCAAAATTACACTTTGGGTAGGAGATTTCCAGTTATAATTAATGGACATGAGCATTCCACTCATGAATTAATAATATCAAAAGAGCTCTCAGCTCTAAGGCAACCCATTAGGCTACCATAAACCAATCCACATGTGTTGGCTGAGACATGGGGTTAGAAACTCCTCTGCTAACTGGGGTTTGAACCAAGGTGCACCAAGGCTAACGTCATCACTGTCGTTAGCTACAGTTCCAACTAGTCTTCTCCTAAAACAAGTTTATAAAAATAGCAAAACTCCATATATATATATATATATATATATATATATATATATAAGTAATAGTTATATGAGAAAATTATTAGAAATAAATAGTTGCATACATCAACAGTTTAAAATAGTCTCAATCCATACTTCTTTCAACTATGAGTAGCTTATCAAGGCTTTCAATCATGGCAATCAACACCTCCAATATCAAATCATTCCAACTCATTAAAAGTCAATTTTGCAAGCATATATGAAACCTTAACACATTACCATTTCATCCCCAATAACCTTTCAAAGAACATTATACAATAAGGTTCCAACAATACACCATTTCAAATTAGTCACTTAAATCAATTTCTTCATTATAAAGTCTTTTTAGTACCATTCTTAATTACTATAACTCAAGGAAATTTTAAGGTACTTATCCCAAGAGTGTCTAGAGCTCTACACATATATGAAATTAAAATGCATAGAAAATGATAACAATTAATAAATTAATAAAATTAATATTTCAAAGTATAAAGAAGTTTGGAAAGTATATAAAAATGTGGAAATACACATTATCTACTCACAAAATGGCTCAAATGCTCAAGTTAATTTCTTCCTACTTCACGAACCACCAATGCCACTAGGAAGTGTTTCTTGACCTTGTACAAGCAATCAAACAAAAATTCAAACACAAATCAACACCTAAATACATTATTAAGCTTCCTATTATAAAACCCCTAAATTTTCACACTATATGCATAACCTAAAAATAAACTAATCTCTACTATCTACTAACTAATATAGGCTAATCTAACTCCTAATTAAGAGAATGAAACTTAGGAATTACCTTATTAAGAAAATCAAAGGAATTTTTGAATCTTGCTACCTAAAATCCTAAATTTTGAAACCAACAGGGGAAATCATGAATTGGTAGATACAGCAGCAAGAAACATAGAGAAAGTGGAAGAAAACGTATGGAAATGTGAAGAAAAGGAAGTTATCTCGTGTATTTAGAAGTGGAAAAGGAAGAAGAAGAAGAGAAAAGCTGAAGGGAGAGCGTGTTGTGTTTTATTCTATGCTACTATTTTGTTCTATTCTATGCTACTATTGTAAGTCTCGGGTTTAGGTTTGGGTTTGTCCAGGTCAACTTACGTTTCTAAGTTATTGGGTGGGTTTATAGGTCAAGTTTTCAACACATTGGGTCTATGGTTCACAATTCAGCATATTGGATCTGTGGGTCAGGGTTTTAGCACACTGGGTCTATGGTTCAGGGTTCAGTACACTAGATCTATGGTTCAAGGTTCAGCATACTGGTCATAGGTTTAGCAACTTATTTACATTTATGTCGTTTAAGTAAATGGAGAGTAAAATGTTAATGTAAATAAGGAAATATCCCCATTTAGATTAAAAAAATATCAAAAAAATCTAAACTCCAAAGAATAAAAATCTAGATTTTGCATTCTAGTTCAAAATGTTGAATTTTAGAAAATTTTAAAAATAGCATCTCCTTAAATGGTCATTCTAAGTCTCTAAAAATTCATAAAAAATCACTCTTTGATATAAAATTACAAGAGGAACCATTACCATGATTTTTTATTTTCAAATAATGCATATTTCATATAACCCTCCAAGGGAGGTACCCAAACTTAGAAAAAAATTTTGAATTCTGACAAACTCAACCTTATTTGTGGAATTAAGCTGAACAAGAGTATAAATCAAATTAAATCCTTTCAATAAGTTAGAAAAGTAATAGTTTAAGGTCATTTAAGGATATCTTAAGTTCATATCAAAACTATTTAACTGTATTTTACGCTATAACAATTCTATATTACCTATTAATGGCAGGGCCATTACACAAAAGGACTAAGGATGGCCCTAACTCTCCTAAAGCTCTAAATTTTCTATCAAATATGCATGTTATTATACACTATGTGGCCTTTAATATTTTACAACACATGTAGTCATGATAAAAAAAAATTATACACTTATGTAATAATAATAAATTTTATAAAAATATGGAAACAAAAATACAAAATGTAAAAATATGATTCTTTTATAAGAAAAGTTGCATATAATTTATATATCAATATTTTTATTATATTATACCTTGAAAATACTTTATAGAAACAAATATTTAGTTAAACAAAAAGCTTATATAACTTATAAAATATTTTTGTAACTTGCATTTAACTTTAATTTTATTTTTAGAAATATATTATAAGCATTAAAATTTATATACACTTAGTTATGTTACAAACATAGTATATTTGCATTAGAATTCACTTACTTGCCATCTATTTTATTTTTATCATTCTACGTTTTTCACAATAAAACCTTTAAAAATGTATAATATATATATATATAGACATATGAACTTTTTTAAATTATCTTTTTGTAAATTTTATAGATTTTTATTGTAATTTTTTTAATAAAACTTTGAATTACTTATGTGTTACAATCTTTATAAGTTTAACATTATATTTTTATTCACATTACATGTATAATATGATTGCAATAGAATAATAACATACTTACTATCCATTTTTTATTTTATCATCCATAATTTTTAAAGTAAAACATTTATATACATCTAAAAAGTATGTATTTATATGAACTTTACTAAATTAAATATATTTATAAAAAATTTTATTGTAACTTTTATATAAAAATATAAATAATTTATGTTTAATGACAATATAAATAAGTTTTTGTAATTTTCCTCACAAAAGACTTTTATAATTTTATTTAATATTTCATAATTTTTATATCTTAAATTAAAATTTTCAAAAAGATTATAATTGAAAAATTTTTAGTATGTATCCAAACAAAGTATCATGTACTCACAATCAACGCAATCCCCTAAACTAAAGTTCTTAGCTTCACTATTGCTTTTCAAGTTACCCAAGTAAAGATCTGTTAGATCTCTAATATTTTGTATATTTCCATTATAATTTGAATTCCACCTTCCTTTGAATTTATGATTTTTTGCTTTTGTTTGATAAATGTCATAATATCTACCTAAACACAAAATTTCTTAGTGATTTATCTTTAATCAAAGGCTCTAAATTGATCAGGCCAAGTTTAAAAACATTACAATTATTTAATTTAGTCTGAATTAGCTTTAATAAAACTAAAAACATTTTAAACTATAAAGTGTTGATGCATAGCATACATATGCAAGTTATGTGCACGTTATAGTATAGATCATTGCTCGCTATTGATAAGATAGATAGATATTTCTAAGTCCTTGTCCCTTCCAAAATTGGCCACCCAATTTATTAAAATTCTAATATCCTAAACAACTATAGTCATTCCAATGGTAATTCTACATTGCTAAGGGCTAGTGTTTTTCTTTAATCAAAATTACCAATATTAAATCTATATGACCTTATAAAGGCCCATATCATATCTTAAACATTTTCTTTTTATTAATCTTGTTGTTGCATTATGCTTAACTATTCATATTGCACATCCCTTATCTATGTTGTAACCATAGTGTTTATCTTGAAATTAGATATTATTGTTCTAAAAGATTAATATTCCTTTGTAAATTATCCACCATTTTATGAATTTATAAGCTTGCCGTCAATAGGATTCTTTACAAAGGACTTGTTAAAAAAGTCATCATCTAAGTTTGTTCCATCCATCATCATATTATATAACTATATATCATTACTATTCATATCTTCAACTATATGATCTTCAAAGCCCTACTTGACTGAAAAACTCACTCCCTTATGTTACAAAAAATAAGTGAGAAGTTTCTTAGGGTTCCATTTAAAGGTGATATGTCATAGAGATATATCATATTCAACCAACTATGTAGTGAATAACCAATTTCTATTAATTATGTGATTAACACTTAATTTAATTCTAAGCAAAAACATGCCTAAATGACAATTCAAAACTTCCCTCATTATATCCTTTTACCAAAGCCATTTGAATTCACTTTTTGTATAGCAAGATTGCTAATATTCTATAAAGTAGCACTCTTATTTCCTTCACCTATTAGGTTACTTGCATTGAAATCTATGATGTCTTTAACACTTCAATTAATGTATAGCCTTCCTATTTTATCGATAATGAGAACATTATAATCACTGACAATAGGTTTATCTTTGTTAGTTATATATATGTATATTAGAGATTTTACATAATTTAGTTCAATATTATTATGCCAGATTACTAAGTAACTATTTGTGGTATTTTAGGTATTGAAGAACCCTCTTGGGAAATTATAAAAAGATAAATCTAAGGTGAAGTTAAGTGTATATTGTTGCCAAAGTGTATTTTTACCTTCATCATTATAGGAAAGAATATTATTTTAGTTTTAGTCCATATGTTCTGCAACTTAGGGGCCATAGCTTGAATAGGTTAGGCTGAGTTTGAAAACATTGCTATTAAGCAAGTTAGTTCAAATTATTTTTTATTAAACCAAAAAAGATTCAAACTACAGAAGGTTGATGATAATTATACATCTACAAGTTATGTGTACATTTTATGCAAATTATACATAAGTGCTAAATAATGCACACCGAAATGACCATGTGTGTATTTTAGTATAATGCATTGCTCTTTATTAATAAGATATATATACGTCCATATCCCTTGTAAAATTTGTTGTAACAGCCCATAGAAACTTAATAAATTAGCATTATTAGATTTTAATTAAAGTATCAATATTAATGGATAATTAGAAGAAAAATTCATTAGATATATTAGATAAAAACCTATTAGAAATTATTTTATAATAGTTAAGATCTTTCAAGAAATAAAGAAATTCAAGGTTTAGTAGAATCTTAGTGTAAAAGGGAACCCTTTAGTAAGAAGCACTTAAAAAAAGAACCATTAGGCATAAACACTAGAATTTTTGAAGAAAAAGGAATACAATACATGACTATTTGAAGGGCAAAATGTGCAATGTGTGTGAATGGATGGCCAATTGTAGTAAGTCCATAAAAATAATAAGGGTAATGTTCACCAATAGTGTGAACATAAACTAAAAGGCAACTTATGATTTCAAAGATTTACTTAGACTTTAAGACCTTTTAAGATCATAATTGACTTAGCCTTCAAGAGAGAAAAGCTCACTAGTCGCATTTCTAATTATATATTGAATTTAATACTTATTAACTATTCAAAAATATAAAAAGCATCGAAAAATTAAAATATATATATTGGAAATGGGAAAATAAGGAGATTATTTTGATATCTAACTTGTGAATTTTTTACTTCATTTCAAATACCAAGTTTGAAAATATTATACAAAATTTCAAAGGAAACAATTTAGTTTAATGAATTTGAAAATAGTTTTAAAAATTACCAAAATTTTACTACTATAGCTCTACTCTTTAACATTGCCACATTTACATTGTTTAAAGTAAAAATTGACAACTATAATGGCTTGATAGCATTTTTGAATAACTACAACTTATCATGTTAGTTATAATAATAAGCTAACATTATAAAGTCTTATTTTTCAATGGGAGAAAAAAGGTCTAACATAAGGAAGTTTAAGATATTGATTGTATATTAATCCAATGTTTAAAGGAATGCCAATAATCAATTAATGTTTATATTTATAATGCTATTGAAAATTGTAAAGACCATTTATATTTCAACAGTTTGCTTGTTTAAAACACATTATAACATTAATAAGAAGAAAATTTACAACATCAAATTTTCAAATAATTGATATCTGGAAGTTATGTGAACAAAATTAAAATGTCAGTTATATGTTAATAATTGATGTAGAATATTTTATATTACTTATAAATTGCTTCAATAATTTCTTTTCTCTTTCACTTCATTTTTCATTTATCCCTTGTTTGGCAAGATTAAAAATAAGATTTTGTTTCATTTGTAAATGAATTTTTTAAAAAAATAGTGTTTGGCTTTAAATAAAAAAAATATTTCATTTCATTTACAATTCCTATTTTAATTACATTTTTGTTATTATGAAATCCATTCAATTTACTAAGGATTTCGCTAGAATTTATTTCATTTGACTAAAAAAAATTCTATATAAAAGTTTTAATTTTTTTTAGCATTATATTTATCATAATACTATTAAAATCTACTTTTTAATTAAATTTTATATATTTTTTAATACATTTTAAATAAAATAATTAATTTATAAATAAATTGAAATCCTTATTTTTCATAAAATTTCCAAATAATAAAATTCACTTGTAAATGAATTGAAATCATTTCTATTGAAATGAAATGAAATCAATTCTAGAAATATTACTTGCCGAACAAAAGGTTAGGTTTTCACTCCATAGTTTCTCTACCTTTATAGTTTCCTTTCTTTTTCATTCCATTTTTATTTAAATGGCATAAAAGATAATACATGATTGATGCTACTCAACTACTAACTATTGAGATGCAAATCATTACTCTTAAGTTATCATCCTCTCTCAACTATTATTTTGGTCAAGTTATCATTTTAAAATAGACAAAGATAATTTCTTTTCTATATTACTAACTCAATGGAGTGAATTTGAAAGTATTGGTAACAATAAAGAGCAGGTATTCCTATAAAAGTTCACTAATAAGGGCCATAAGGATAAAACTAGTTGTAATGGAAGTGAGGAAACATGTTTTTGCAATTTGCAATGATCTATCACTTTTGGGAGAAAAATTCCCAGGTATGATACTATACATGCTAATCTTGAAGAATAAGCTTTTTGCCATTCACACTTAGAAAGATATAATGTTTATAATCATGACCACTTTAAATATTTATTGAAAAAAATGATAATTAAGTTTTTACATTGATAAATAAAGTTATAAGGATCAAAAAATAAAATAATATCAATTTGATAATTTTCATTAATATCAACAAATTGATATCATTTTATCTCTTAAACCTTACAACTTGATCTATCAATGAACAAACTTAATCATCACTTTTCTTCAATAAAGTATTCAAAGTGGTCATAATCGTAAACATTGTGTCTCTCTAAGTGTTAATGATAAAATATTTATTCTTCAAGATAAGAATGTGTAAAATCATATCTAGGTGTGTTAACAATCTAGTGTAATTTTTTGTTTGAAAAATGTCATGATGCAAAAGTTGTATTTTTTTAAAAAAATTACAAAATAACATCAATTATTTATTAAAATCAATGTGGTTTGGCAAAATTAGCACATATATTGCATTGATTTTTTTATCATAACAGATATTTAAAAGTACATAAATGGTCAGCTAACTTATAATAAATATGTACTAACTTGTAAAAAATATTTATCAATACACCAATGATGTGATTTATAAGATGCATTGTATTAGGAGATAAAAATATGGATCATAAATATTAAGTATTTACTAGTAATGTGTATCAAAAACCACACAAAATTACAATGTTTTACGGTATATCATTTGTTAATCTTTATCAAGTAAAATTTACATAATATGTTGATTTTAGTTAACGATGAACATCTAAATCTTTGCATGATGCCTATAAAATTTATTGCTACTCTCTATTTGAAACATTTAGGTAACCCCTTATTAATAATGTGCAAATTGATGTAAAATTGTATTGGAAGAAGTAGTATGATCATTTTTGCACTAGAAGACTTGACCTTTTGAGCTCTTTGCAAGATTGGTTATTCTACATCTTCTCACTATAATTTATCATCAATGGTAAACATCACACCTTCCAAAGCTATTTCTATTGTCATGTTCCATCTTAAAAAGAACAATTAGGGAGAAAACACAAATATGAGAAAATAGATGTGAAATTATAATGGGCAGAAGTAGTGTGACCATTCTTATATTGGAAAGCTTGAACTTTTAAGTTCATTGGTAGACTAGTTATAATGCTTCTTTTTGCTATAATATATCATTAGTTTAATTCTATCTACATCTTCCAACCCAAAAGCCTTCAAGCAATATCAAGAAATTACAAGAAATGATATCTCACTTTATGCCTTTTTTATGTAATAACCTTTTAAGTAAAAATTTATAGTTTATAGTTTTTGATCCTTTATTAGTTTCTTATTAACCTTAAGTAAAACTTGTTATTCATTGTAAATTATAGTTTTTCACTTGTTATATTGTTCAATCTATTACAAAAAAATAATTTTAATACTACTAACTTGTAAAATTATAAAATTTTTACTTAAAATATAATGAAAAATTAAAACATTTTAGTTTATGACATTAGTTTTTATTTAATAACCGATGTTTAAAATTCTATAATTGAATGATGTTGCTTTATTATACATGTAAATTTTTACTTACTAACTAATGTATAAACTTAAAACACTACAAAAATAAAAGCGTAAGATGAAATTAAAAAGATTGAAGCTATAGTGTCATTTATAAATTTTATTACAAAAAATCTTCCCACCTTAAAATTGTTCTTTCTCTAATAAGGTATGCTCTCATTTCAATCTTAAAATAATTGTCTTCTATTTTATGTTTTTGCTTACTTATTATTTTGCGAGAATGGAACTTCATTATCTTCTAGCTAAATATATGAGGTTTAGCACTCACTGTAAAAGCACCAAATATATATGTAAGGGTTTGTTTTACATTTTATGTTTGTTTTTTCAATTTACTTTTTGATTTCTTAATTGACTATATTTTATTGCCTTTTACTTTGATACAACTTTTACATGTATAGATAAGAAATTTGATTTCATTCATCTTCTTTATCATTCAGTGTAATATCATATATGAAATTTTAATGAATTTTTCTCACTACATTTATAGGTATTGGGTATGCTTTTCTAGGGAGTACTAACCTTATATATTGAGCAATGGGTACTTGCTGTGAAGCACCCACCTCTGATTAAGGTAATCATTCACCATTTTCAAACTTTTTTACTTTAAAATGTTCAAATTAGGATAAAAATGTTAGTCAGGTTAAAGTGTAGGTGTTGGGATTGGGAGCCAAACAGTTGTAATGGAATTTAACCTATCCCAGCCAAGAATCCAAGCAAAATGATTAGATCAGGATAAGGAATTAGTCATTACCTTTGGTAGATGATTCAAAGGCTTGATCATTGATCACTTTTTTGACTTACTTTCAGTTGAAACTTTGAGGTATCCACACGTACCCACAATTCATCAATGAACATCCTACGGCCATTGATTGGAATTCTCCTCCTTTTCCTCGCAATATTAGCTATACCCCTTCTAAGGTTATAGTCAAGGAAAGCTACTAGGATTTTTTGGGTCATTAGGATGCATGAATAATAATATATGAATTAACACCTAACATGCCTATTTAAATAAATGCACAGAAAATCCTAACTAATTGAACTTTATTCCATGTATAATTATGTGCTTATAATTCCATATAATTATAACATGAAATTCCTATATACTAGGCCCAAACAATTTTGTTTATCAATTCCAAATTTGCTAGGTTCTAAGTTTACGACCCTACAGGCTCTCATTACATTGGCAACGATCATAAATCATATTAATGATCATAAACAATAAGTCGTGTCTAGCAACACATCATTGTTTTGTAAGTAATTAGAAAGTTGGTGATTCAACTGAACCTATACATGTGATCATCATCTATGACCTTTTATCCTAAATATCTAGATTGAGCATGGGACATGGACTGTGTCATTACCGTATAGCTCAATTCAAAGATTTTTTTATTCATAAATAAACTAACTAAAACAAATGTAATTAATATCCCATGTCAATCCATTTGAACATTGCCATGTGTTTTTATCAATCTTACTTAATCAAAAGGCCCACAAAAGTCATTCCTTTTATATAGGATAGACAAATTTCATCTTGATCACACAAATCCCTCTGCATAATATGTGATATATCCAATAACTATCCTTATATTCGCTCAACCATGAGTGATATAGAGCAGTATCAAAATGTGAAACTCATTTATTGGGAATCTTGGCGATCTAAGGTCAAAGGAACATATTAATGATAATCACTAAGAATCACTTAAGATACTTATATAATGATCCATATAGTGTTCTTAGGGTAAGTCGGTCCAGTACACAAATTCTCTAACTTGTACTCATGTGTAGACTTAATATCTCATATAAGTAACCATATATGCTAATCTTAATATATCAATACAGCCTAATCCATAACGATACATGACTAAGAACATTTTAGAATATAATTATTCTAAGATTATTATCATAATTAAATATACGAAGTAGTATATATATATATATATATATATGTATGTATGTATATATGATAATTAGAATTTCCTTTAAAATAAGATAATTCAAATTTACAATCATCCATATGATTGGTTTTAGGGCATATACACTAACAATCTCCCACTTGCACTAAAGTCAATTATCCATGCATCTAATACCTATAGATCTCATATGACTATCATGCTTTTATTGCATTAAGGGTTTTATTAGTGGATTAACTATGTTATCCTCAATCAATATTTTACATATTCTGACATCGTTTCTGTTAATAATATCTCTTATGAGATGATAGCGCTGAAATATGTGTTTAGATTTTAGGTGAGATCTAGGTTCCTTAACTTGTGCAATAGTTCCATTATTGTCATAATAGAACTTTACTGGGTCAACAATGCTAGGAATAACTCTAAGTTTAGTGATGAACTTCTTAATCTAAATAGCTTCCTTTGCAACATCTGATGCTGCAATTGTGCCCTACTTTGAACTCTTCCAAGTCACCACACCACCATTGAGGCAAAATACATAACCTAACTATGATCTAAAATCATTTTTGTCAGTTTGACAACTAGCATCAATGTAACCTCTTACAATGAGCTCTTCATCACCTCCATAAATTATGAATATATCTTTAGTACTTCTTAAATACTTAAGAATATTCTTGATAGTTGTCTGATAACTTTTACTAGGATTTAATTGGTATCTGCCCATTATACTTAAAGCATATAAGACATTAAGATGAGTATATAACATAGCATACATGAGAGACCCGATTGCAGATGCATAAAGGATCTTACTCATATGCTATCTCTTACACTTTATGGAAGGACATTGAGTTTTTAAGAGACTTATGCTAAGTGACATCAGTAAGAATCCTCTTTTAGAATCTTGCATACTAAACCTCTTTTGCACCTTATTGATGTATGCACTCTAACTTAGGCTAAGCAACTTTCTTTATCTATCTCTATAGATCTTGATACCTAATACATAGGTGGCCTCACTTAAGTTTTTCATAGAAAAATAATTTCCTAACCAAGTTTTTATAGACTATAGTGTAGGGATGTCATTTCCAATGAATCCTCTTTTAGAATCTTGCATACTAAACCTCTTTTGCACCTTATTGATGTATGCACTCTAACTTAGGCTAAGCAACTTTCTTTATCTATCTCTATAGATCTTGATACCTAATACATAGGTGGCCTCACTTAAGTTTTTCATAGAAAAATAATTTCCTAACCAAGTTTTTATAGACTATAGTGTAGGGATGTCATTTCCAATGAGTAGTATATCATTTACATACAATACTAAAAAGACTATCACACTCCCATTGACCCTTTTGTATACACAAGATTCATCTTTATTCTTGATGAAACTAAACTTTTTGATTGCATCATCAAAACAAAGATTTCAACTTTGAGAAGCTTCCTTTTATATATCAATAGTTCATTATCATTTGTAAAATTTTCTAGCATTTTTAGGATTTACAAAATCTTTAAGTTACATCATGTACACATCTTCAAGAAAATTTCCATTAAGGAAAGCAGTTTTGACCTCCATCTGCTAGATCTCATAATCATAATATATGGTTATAGCTAGAAGAATCTTGATGGATTTAAGCATAATAACTAGGGAAAAGGTCTCATCATAGTTAATACCATGGGTCCTTTTGTAACTAGTCATTCCTTAAAAGTACATACATTACCATCTATATTGGTTTTCAAAAAGAAAACCCACTTGCACCCTATGGGTTTTACCCCTTTAGGTGGATTAACCAAGGTCCAAACTTAGTTTGCATACATAGAGTCCATCTCTAATTTCATAACTTCTAGTTATTTCTCGGAATCTAGGCCCATCATGTCCTCTTGGTAGGTTGTGGGCTTATCTTAATCCATAAGTAATATATCAATGTGATGAGTCATGAGAAATTCATATCTCTTGAGCTCACAATGTATCCTACCAAACCTACATAGGTTCTGTGTTATATGAGTAGGTTCTTCCATAATTAGTTATGGAGCTAACTGAGGCTCTATCTCAATCTTAATGTTCTCTCATTGATCAAATTTCTTTAAGTTTAATTTTCCTCCTACTGATTTTTCTAGAAATAAATTCTCTTTTTAGAAAAACACTAGTTTGAGCAGTAAATACCTTTTACTCAGTTAGATTATAGAAATAATATCCCTTAGTCTCTCTAGGATATCTAATAAAAAAATCATTTATCAAATTTGGGTCCAATTTTATCAGAAGTCTAACATTTTATGTAAGCTTTACAACCCTAAACCTTCATAAAAGATAAAATAGAACATTTCTGAGTCTATATCTCATATGGTGTCTTTTGAATTATTTTTGATGGAACATGGTTTAGTGTGAAGGCTACGGTCTCTAAAGTATGTCCTCAGAAGGAATTTGAAAGGTCAACTTAACTCATCATCAATCAAACTATGTCTAACAAATTTTTATTCCTTCTCTCAGATACACCATTTCATTGAGGTGTTCTTAGTGGAGTAAGTTATGATACAATGCCATACTCCTTCAAATGATCAAGGAACTCTTAATCTAAGTATTCACTACCTTGATTTGATTTAAGTGCTTTAATATTTTTACCAAGTATTTTTTGTACTTCATTCTTGAATTTTTTGAACTTTTCAAAGGACTCAGACTTGTGTTTCATAAGAAACACATAGCCATATTTACTAAAATCATCAACAAAAGTAATGAAGTACTAATAACTACCTCTAACTTGTGTGTTTAAAGGTCCATATACATCACTATATATAAGGCTTAATAAATCATTAGCCTTTTCATATTTCCCAGTAAAAGGAGCTTTAGTCATTTTACCTAATAAACATAACTCACATACCTCATATGATTCAAAATCAAATAAGTTCAAAAATCCATTTTTTTGGAGTTTAGAGATGCATGTCTCATTTATATAGTCCAAATAACAATGATAAATATAGTTTGGATTCGAATCGTTAGTTTTAACCTTCTTAATGTTTATGTTATGGATTAGAATTTTAAGGTCTAGAACATAAAAACCATTTGTGAAGGGTGCACCACCATAAAACATTTCACTTAAATAAATAGAGCAACATTTGTCCTTTATTTGTCTAAACAAGAAATAGAAATCAAATTCCTACTAACAATAGGCATAAAATAACAATTGTTCAATTCCAAAAATAATCCACTAGGTAAAGATAAATAATAAATCCCTATAACTAATGCAACAACTCTTGTTCCATTTCTAACGTATAGGTCTAGTTCACCTTTGACTAATAATCTACTTCCTTTAACATTCCACATATTTACACAATATGAGTACCACATCCAATATTTAATACCCAAAATGTAGAAGTAGATAAATTAACCTCTATAACATAAATACTTGAGTTAGAAGTCTCACTTCCTTTTTGCTTCTTAAGATTTTCCAGGTAAAGCCTACAATTTTTCTTCCAATGCCCTAATTCTTTACAATAGAAGCATTGCCTTTCCTTGGCTACACCACCTTTGGGCTTTAGTGCAGACAAACTTAACTTGGACTTTCCATCAGTCATGTTTTTCTTCCTTTTATTCTTAGCCTTGCCCTTCCCTTACCCTTTCGAACTATCATAATGGAATTAGGCTTGGACTTTTTCAAGTTTTTCTCAACAGTTCTTAACATATTAAGTAGTTCAAGCAAAATCTTATTAATTTCATTCATGTTGTAATTCATGACGAATTGACCATAACTTTCAAGTAATGATTGTAGAACTATGTCAGTAACCAATTCTTGTTATAGAGGAAAACCTAACCTTTCAAGGCTATTGATGTATCCAATCATCTTAAGCACATGAGTAGCAATGGGTGTTCCCTTAGCCATCTTGTACTAAAATAATGCTTTGGATACATCATACCTCTCATGCCTCCCTTGGTTTTGGTAAAGTTGTTTGAGGTAATTAATCATATTGAATGCCTCCATGTTCTCGCGTTCCTTCTAAAGCTTAGAGTTCATAATAGCAAGCATGAGACAGCTGACATCTAGAGCATCTTTTAGATGCTTCTTATAAGCATCCTTTTCTACTCAAGGAGCATTGGTAGCAGGCTCATTTGGAATAGGTTGCTTTAAGACATATTGCTTTTTCTCATGCTTGAAGATAATCCTCAAGTTTTGATACCAATTGAGAAAATTTGTCTCATTCAATTTATCCTTATCAAGGATAGATCATGATGACAGGTTTAATGCATTTGATGCCATAGTTATCTATAATAAAAAAAATGCAAAATGAGAATAATGTATTTTATTTATTTAATAAGGTTTTTATTAAATAATACTCCCACTATTTTTCTCAAAATAATAGCCTTCACTACTATTTCGGAAAACCTTATCATTAAGGTTTTCTAGTGAGCCAAGATCCATATTTTACTAAATCTTGAGTTAGCTTTGGCTAATCACTCAAGATATAGCTATTTAGGTAGAAAACTCCTTGTCAGTTACATCTTATGTAACTCTTGGATAATTAGGTGAATAATACTTGTTCAAATTCATCTCATGAATTCATAACCAACTCTATGTCTCTAAGCCCTAATCCTATTGGGATAGCCGAATTAAGTTAGGCCTAATATTTAGCAATTTAGATATCACTTTTATCCCGTCGTGCCTTACTAAGATAAACTTTAGGCACTTTGCTTTGGCAAACTCACCTATAGTTAATCAAGATCTTGACGAGTGCTATTATTGAAAGACATTTTTTTTTACTTAATATTTTTTAAGGGATTTTAATATTCTTGATCTCATCATTATTGTACTTGGTTGTATTTAGTACACGTCATATACATCTAGTGTAGGTATCTCATACATTCATCACATGCATCTCATACATGAAACATAAATTAAATGTGACATGATCATGACCCAACCTAAATGATACTTTAAAGCTCAAGAATATCAAATAAAACTAAAAAAGAAAAACTTTGTCCTAAGAATCTTCTTCTTTCTCCATGGCTTGATCTCCACTTCCATTGTTGTCTCTTCATATGCTCTAACAAATATTATTACATAATAAATAAAGAAACCTTGAGTTACAATCGAGGGGAGTGAGATGAAAAGAGAATGTACAATCAGAAGTAATAGAAAGGCACGACACATAGTTCATATTTAAACTTACAATAAAACCAAATGCCATAATCATGCATCATGCATCAAGCAACAAAACAACATGATAAATGAAACATATATTCAAAATATATTTTCAATATCAAATATAAATTAATTAATTAATTCTAAATTAATTAACTAATTACTTAATTCATGCTACATAGAGAAATTTAAGCGGTCCCACAATCTAGTTAGCAAATGGATGAAAAATTAACTACATCTGAAGATCATATGGCAATTCTTTTTGTTAATAATTGACTCACCTTTTTTATCAAACAATTCAACAATATCTGACATTCGGATTGTAGTTTCTAACTAAGATTCACGTCAAAATCACAATGGATAAATTTAATCATATTAAACAAATCCAGCCAAGTTCAAACAAATTAAATCATTCATGCATATACTTCATACATAAGTCCAAATTTATTTTCAATCACATTAAATGGGTTAAACATATCTATCTATAAAGATAATTTTAGAACTAATCATATTAATTGTGTAAAATAGATCATATATTTGAACATGAAGTATATCACATATATGAAACTAGATTCAAGGAATTAATTTAATTAATTCTTATTCATAATAGAACTTATGTTTAATTAGAAAACATTTCTTCATATATTAAATCAAATTCACAAACTAAAACCTAGAATCAATCACAAAGCATATTTGAATTTAAACTAGAACCCAAAATTAAGCACAATCAAATTCAAATTCAAAACAAAATCTAGAATTAATCACATTAATTTTATTTAAACCAGAAAGCACAAAATTAGATTCATAGGATTAATCTCACTAATCCTAATTAGAATTCATTTAAGTATGATATACAAAATAATTCATTAGATCAAATTCATGCAATCAGCTAATAGGATTCTGATCTAACATTTCACAACCAGGCTTTGATACCACTATTAGAATTGGAAGCTAAACATTTATAGTAGAATTTAACCTATCCCAGCCAAGGATCCATGCAAAATGATTAGATCAAGACAAGGATTTATTCTTTACCTTTTATAGACGATTCAAAGGCTTGATCATTGATCACCTTTTCAACTTATTTTCGACTGAAAACTCTAAGGTATCCATATGAACCCTCGAATCATCAATGAACATCTTATGGCCACTAATTAGAATTCTCTTCCTTTTCCTTATAATGCATAATTAATAATAATATATGAATTAACACCCAACATGCCTATTTAAATAGATACACAAAAAACCTTAACTAATTAAGCTTTGTTCCATATATAATTATAGGCTTATAATTAAGCCATATAATTATAACATGAAATTCCTATATACTAGGCCTAAATAATTTAGTCTATCAATTTCAAATTCACTAGGTTCTAAGTTTATGACCCTACAAACTCTTTTTACATTGGCAATTATCATAAATCATATTAATGATCATAAATAATGAGCATTGTCTAGCAACACATCATTGTTATCTAAGTAATCAGAAAGTTAGTAATTCGAGTGAACCTATACATGTGATAATTATCTATGACCTTCTGTCTTAGATATCTAGACTGAGCATAAGACACAGAATGTATCATTCTCGTAGAGCTCAATTCAAAGGTTTTTTTATTCATAAGTGAGCTGACTAAAGCAGATATAATTGATATCCCATGTCAATCCATCTTATCATTGTCATGTGTTTTTATCAAGTTTACTTAATTAAAGGGCCCACAATGTCACTCTTGTTATATAAAAGGGATAAATTTCATCTTGATCATATAAATCTTTTTGCATGATATGTGACACATCCAATAATTACCATTGCATTCACTTAACTATGAGTGACATAAAGCAATATCAAAATATGAAACTCATTTATTAGGAACCTTGGCGATCTTAGGTTAAAGGATTATATTAATGATAATCACTAAGAATCACTCAAGATACTTATATAATGATCCATGCAGTGTTCTTAGGGTAGGTCGGTCCAGTACACAAATTCTCTAACTTATACTTATGTGTAGACTTAATATCTCATATGAGTCACCACACATGGTAGTCTTAACATATCAATGCAACCTAATCCATAATGATACATAACTAGGGACATTTAAGAATACAATTATTCTAGGATTATTATTATAATTAAATATACTACGTAGAAAATATACATGTATATATATGATAATTAGATTTGCCTTTAAAATAACATAATTCAAATTTACAATCATCCATATAATTGGTTTTAAGGTATATACACCAATAATAGGAAATACAAAGAATAGGTAGGACGAAAGGATGGCAGTGGATTAGGTTCATTAGGATTTGGGATGAAGGTAGGAGAATGAATGCCACATCTATTATTTTTATCAATAAAGTAGTATATAAAATACAACATTAGTTGTTTATAAAAATTAACATTATTTTATAATAAAATTCTTTATATAGTATTCCTATGATGAAATGATGATGACTTTATACTTATAGAAATTGATATTATTTTATTTTTCAATGTCAGTTAAAAACTTAACATGGAATTATCTAACATACAATGATACTTGCATATATGTCAAGTAAAAATTAGCATTAAAACCTTAAAACAACTAATGTTTACTTATTTTGAAATATAGGAAAGTTTTACTTAGAAAAGTCATTTTTAAATGAGACCCAATATTGGATTTGCTTTCTCTATTAAAAGGATATGTTAATAATTCAATTAAGTAAGGAGATTGGATGAGATTGTGTGAGATTGCCTTGGATTTGGAAGTAATCTATTAAAAGCAAAAGTTATAAACTTAATTAAGTAAAGAATATTAGAGATTGTCTAAGATTTATAAGTAAATCATGACTTGCTCCACATTTCTTTCTCCAATGACATTAGCATGACATCATTATCTCTCAAATCCAAGAAAATATTATTTTTAGTGTTTTACTTACACTAGAAAGTTCATACATGAGCATATACTTTAAGGAAATGAGAAAAAGCTTTCATTTTGTCAACTTCAACATCTCACTTTCTTAAAACTTGGATTTGGTTTTGTTTCTTAATTTCCCAAGAGAAAGCCACTTGTTTCATCAAGAAAAGGTAAAAAGTTATCTCTTTCAATTGATTTTAATTTTCATGTTTCTTTAAAATTTCTTCTGATAACATTTTATTTGGAAAAAAATGGGATCTTGAATTTTTAAGTGCAAATCTAAAGGAAGTCATTAAGAAAGTATGTTTCCCTTTGTCTCATTTATTTTTACTAAGAAAAATATGTATATAAGGGATATATATTGCAAGTTCTTGTTCTTGCATAATGGTGTATTGGAAAAAAACATGATTTTGATAATATGAATTTGAAACTTGAAAAAATGTTTTCAAGAATAAGATATGGTTGAAGTTTTTGCAATAAGAAGAACAAAAGGTGTAAAATTTTGAAAATATGCTTTGACTAGTTTATAACAAAAAAGAAAAAAAATTATTTGGAATGTAAGCAACACTTCTTGAAAACTAGTCAATGTTGGTCCAAAATTGGTCATTTACCCAAGTGCCTAATTGAGTAAGAAAGTAGGAAATTTTGAGCTTGAAAAGCTTTAGGAAGCTCATAGATTGCCTTATGGCCATGAACTAGGTTTTGTTTTCTTGTAAAAAATTTTTACTTTTAAAAGATGGCAAAAAAATTGTAAAACATATAGGTATTTGATATAGCTATTTTTGGATAAACTTAAGGATGAGAAAATATAGTGTAACCTATGGGTTGTTAATGGAAATTGCAAGTTATAAGCTTAGCTTATTAAGATATGTATATGAGAAAAGAAATGACTATGAAATTTTGTATAAAGAAGAGTTTGATAAAATAAACTCTCAATGATTGTCTTGAATGAGATATAAGAATATGATTTAAGAAAATGACTTATATGAAATATCACTAGACTTGTGCCAAAATATCCATAAGATTGGATAAGATTTGGTTGAATTCTGATATGATAATGAATGTGGTTTCTATTGCACTATTTTAATGATGTCAATGTCATAAAAGGTATTTTGAATTTACCATGATAAAAAAAACCTATGATGACAAACCTAATAAATAACATTGAAATGTCATGTGATTCTATCATCACTAATAAAAATGTTAGAAGGCTGCAAATCTATATTCATTAAAAAATAATTAAATAGTATTAGAAACCTAAAAAGTTATGATAAGAGAAGTCTTTAATCCAAAGCCCTCAAACTAGTAGTTGGTTGTGGAAGGAGGCATAAGGAAGTTGATGAGTGGGATAAGGAGGATTAAGAGTAAAAAGGTGGTAACCTTATATACTTCCAACCATTTGTTTAAAAAAAAATAAGTATAATAGAATTTTGCTTAAACTACTTTAGTAAGAATAAAATTGTTTTCTTATTATATATTTTTGTATATGTATGTTTTTTTATTGAAACTAATTGGAATATGGGGTTAAGTATCCATTCATTGAGTATTTATAACGATACTTTTTATTGTTTTTTTTTTCAAATACTCAACCTATGTTGTGGTTTAACTCATTTCTTTGATTGATTGTTGGTGAAAGATTATAATGACCATATTCAAGGCTTATAGGATAGAATTTGATTACTTTATTTATATTTATCAAGTGGGACCAATATATATGTTTTGAATTTCCATGAAATATGTAATAAATTTAATTTTCAACATACTATTCAATAATTATGAACTTTATGGACAAAGGATGATGCACAATTAGTGGTTAAGCCTAGTATAATATTGGCCCATGAACTATTTGGTACATGTATGAATGTTTATGTATGAATGTATGGTTTGCTTAATTTCTTTCCTCTACCTTTCTTAAAGACATGCATGGATTTTACTTATGAATTTGTGGCATATTCCAACTTATATTACATAAAAAAATAATAAAATGAATTTGGAATACATGTTGCACTACCCTATAAATTTTCTCATAAAATAATAGGAATATGTTTAATAAATTTTGATGTAAGAGTTTTATTTAACTTATGTGTTTCATATTAAAGGAAAAATAATAGATATGTTTGGATATATTTTTAGTTTTGTATTTTTTAAAAATTATTCTCAAAAATTATTTTTAAAAATTATTTTCTTATCAAAAAAACATAGAATAGAGAGTGATTGGTGTTGCAAATAAAGAAATATTTTATTCAATTATAAAACTAACATCTAGAATAAGAAAATAAGTTTAGAAAATAATTAAAAGTTATTTTTTTTATTTTTAAGTTACACATTTAGAGAATAATTTTTAAAAATAGATTTTAAAAATAGATCAAACAAGTTCTTCTATTTTTTAAAAATATAAAAAATTATTTTTAAAAATTAAAAACAAGTAGACCTAATATTCCTAGTTATATATGAATTAGAAAGAGAGACTTTCTTTAATATAAGTAAGATTTATAATTATAAGCTATATTTCCTGGAAAAAGGGAAATGTATTAGATTTTTTTAAAGTAAGTATATAGACTTAAGTCCTTCCCCCATTAATTTTTCTTAAATATATCAAAGATGAATTAGAATTCCCTATTGTTGTTTTTACTTTTAAGGTCACAACCATTCTAACATAAAAAGGAAAATAGGAGTTTTACAAATTATACTGAATTTCAAAAGATGGCCCACGACCATTTTTATTCTAAATTTAAAAAGAAATGTGATTAACTTTCCTAATTAAAAAAATTATATTGTCACAAAAAATAGCATTTTGTAAAATGAATAGGGTTATCTAATTTTTTGAGTTTTTTTTAACTTAATCATATTCTATTATATTTGTTTCATAGTTTATAGTATTATAATTAATTGAGAAATTGAATTTTCTTAAGAGAATTAGAGTTTTTTTTCATCCATTTTCATAACAAAAATTCATTTGATTCTTGAAGTATTTCAATTAGAAAATTCATATATGTTTAAAAATATTTATTTTGAGTTTTCATACAAAAGTGTGAATACTATCTCTTCTTACTGAAGAAAGAAAAGAATATTAATTTTTTGTATATATGTATTAAACAAAGATAATATTCAATCTTAATAAAGGTAATTATATATGTATTAAACAAAGATACTATTCAATTTTAATAAAGATAATTTCTAAATTATAACTTATTATTTGTAAGAAAGAAATACCCAAATCTTATTTTACAAATATTATTTTTTGATGTAATATATATAGTTGAATAAAAAAATTTTGGTGAAAATTTTCAACTGTATGCATTTTTTTATGTCTTAATTATTTCATAATTTTTTTCGAAAAATTGTAAGGTTAATATTTGGTAAGTGATTGAAAAGGCTTGTAAAGATGCTTGGTTGATGTCTTTAAGCTAGTCTTGATGGTCCAAAAATTGGGTTATCACATTTGCATTAGTTCGACTACAATTTTGATATTCTAGACCACCACAGTCATTTCAATAAATAATACAATTAGTAAGGTTAAGGCATTTACAATTTTATGGCATTTATCTTCAAGTTGGATCTCGTTATTCTTAAAGATTAATGTTTTATCATACTTCATCTACCATTTTATGAATCTATAAGGCTTGCCATTGATAGGATTCTTTATAAGGGAATGAATAATTGAAGAACTATTCATGTAAATTAATTATATACATCATATTATATGATTGTATTAGACTATTATCACTTTCTCTATATGCAAAGGTTTAATCTTTCAATGCCCTATTTGACAACAAAATCATACTTCATCTTATGAGAACTAACTAAAGTTAACTAGGATTATTTTCAAGAGTGAAAGGTCTTGAAGATAGGTTATCTTGATCCAAACATGAAATTAGTGATCAATTTCTTGTATTTTATCATCATAAGCTAATTTCATGCTAGATAAAATGGTGTTAAAAAGATATCAAAGTTCCCCTATGTCTTCCTATAGAGCTATTTGAATTGTCTTCTTGTATAGCATGATTTTCAATGTCCCATAAAGTAGCACTTATTTCTTTTGCCTATGGTGATACCCACATGAAGATCTATAAGGTCATTACCATATTAATTAATAAAAAATTTCATATTCTATCAATTGTGAGAATTCTAGAATCATTGACAAAAAGTTTATCTTAGTTAAATCTATATATTAGAGATTTTTTGGAACTCAATTCAAAATCCTTATGCTAAATTGTTAAGTAACTATTTTTAGTGTTTTAGGTTTTGAATAATCCTAAAGTGAACTTCTCTAACGTTAGATTCTAGGTGATGCTGAGTGTATCTTGTCACCTGAGTGTACTTTTAGCTTCATCAATGGAGAAAGAATCATATTGTTCTAGTGATGGTTCATATATATCTATAGCTTAAATGCCATGACTTGAATAGTTTGGGACAAGTTCAAAAACATTGTAATTAAGCAAGTTAGTTTGAATTAGCTTTGAATGAACAAATAAAGTTTCAAAATCTATAGTGTTAATGAATGGCATGCATGTGCAAGTTATGTGCATGTTCTAGAATGTGCATGTCAAAATGGCCATGTGCACTTTATAGATAGGAGTTAGTTTAAAGTCTTTATCCTAGATTATCAAGTAACTATTTTTTCATGTTTTGGGTTTTAAACAATGATAAAGTGAAATTATTAGAAATCAAATTCTAGGTGAAGTTGAGTGTATCTTGTTGCCTGGTTATATTTTTAGGTTCATTAATTAAGTAAACAATCAAATTATTTTGGTGGCAATCCACATGTTACTATAGCTTTAAAGACGTGGCTTGAATCAGCTAAGTTAAGTTTGAAAATGTTGCAATTATGCAAGTTATTTTGAATTATTTTTGATTGAACATAAAAGGTTTCAAAAGATACAAAGTTAATAATTTTCATGCATGCAAAAGTTCTATGCATGTTCTAAAGTGTGCACATTGTAGTTTAAGGTATTTCTTAAGTCCTTGTCTCTTCCAAAATTGGAAACCAATTCTATTTCGATTTTGATGTCTTAAACAATCATATTCATTGCAAAGCATAATTCTACAATCAACAAGGCCATAACATTTGTTGAAATCAAAATCATATAAACTAACACCTTAAACTCTATGAAGGCTCAAAGCCTATCTTATATGTTAGTTGACATTCTTGTTGTTGCACTTTGCTTGCGTCCACATTGCATATATCACTACTATAGAATAATTAATTAACGTCAGGGCTTTAGGGGATTATATGTTAAAAAATGACCCATATGTAATCGAGCACCATAATATATGTGATTTTAACATTGATTAGTAAACTATCCTAAAATATAAAAATAAAATTAATTTTTATTCAGAAAGAATCAACTTATGTTTTTATCATCTTGGAAAATAGCATTAAATGTTATTTACTTTCTAAAAATTAACATTTAATGCCTATAATACCACATTACTTTATTTGAATAATTGACATTGTATGTCTCAATCTCGTTCCCAAGTTTCTCACTTCCTTGTCCCAAACCTTAATCCTAACCCCATCCCTATATTCCTTAATCCTTTACCCTTCCTATATTTCCTTGTATTCTTAACTAGATATACTAAGCTAACATCTCTTATTACTCTAAAGAATCTTAATTTAAACAATTTTAAAAAATAAACATATTAAATATAATTAACAATGGTAATGGGTAGAGTCTAGATGAACTCAACCTAAAACTGAATGAAGACTAAAAAATGTAAACCTAAAATGGAGTCAAACATGAAGGACCCAATGTGTTTGGACTTGAAATGGAATTAACATTTTTTTTAGAAAATAATGCTATAACTCAATCCATTCTAGAGAATTTTTTTTTTTAGAATAACATTATAACTCAATCCATTTTGCAGAACTATTTTAATGAGAAAATAACACTGTAACTCAAATTCGCAAGCATCTATAAATATATGAGTGCTTTTAAAGATGGTTTCAAGCAAACTAATGTCAATTTGATATTCTCTCAACTCAAGTTCTAAATTTTTCATTCTTATATACTTATAATAGAACTATTACAAACTAATGTAGGTTTAGCAAGGCAATTACAAATACCACAATTTCTTCCAAGCTAAAATTTACTACGATTCTAGTTGAATTCATACATTTAAAAAATAGAAAATTGGTTTTGTTAAGAAGTTCTTCCATTCCTATAACTAAAAGTCTTCTAGCATTATAATTTTTCAATTTTAGGATTCAAATCAATATGCTTTTTAGCTACATAATGCCTTCCAATTTTCCTAAACTCAACAATATATTTTAGTGAAGCAAAAATCTTAACTAGAAAGTCAAAAACCTCAATGCCAACATGTAATCTCCTGAATTTTTAATTTTATCATTTGAATCTCTAAATTCTAAGGTCGTAGAAATGAAAAGCACATTTGAATTAGCTTGGTAGGTAAATCTTAAGTTGAAAGGAATTAAGTGTAAGTATAATCAAAATTTTGAAAGAAAAAAGGTAATAGGAAAGGAATTAATTTTCTTAAACAGTATAGATGATTAGAAGAAGTTAGAAAACCCTAGAAATGGGAGTTGTCTAAGTTTGACAATGTAAGGAATTTTAAACAGACAGAAACCCTATGGACCAAATTGCAAAAGTGCAAATTTGGGTGTGGGTTAAAGTGTGAATAACCAAGAATTTAGGAGTTAAAGTATGAAAAACAAGAATTTTGGATCTAATATGTAATTTTATTTAGTGTGGCCAATAGACACATAACAAGTGTCATTATTAGAAGAAAATGGCAAGAATAGCCTTACTAATTGGTGAGAAAGGACCAAAATACCCTTGAAAATTTTTAAAATGATCAAAATACCCTTGAAGCTTCATGAAAACTCTTCCTCCTTTTTCTTTCTTCTCCAAAGTCATGGAAGACTCCATGAAAGAAGCTAAAACCGTGAGTCAAAGAGAGAAAATTTCATTTGGCTTTTTCACCTAAAAATAGTGAGATTTAGGCTTAGGTGTAGAAGACAAAGTTACTCCTCTCATCAAGCTCTATCACATGGTGTATTTAGGTTGAATTAGGTTGAAGAAATCCCAAGTTTAATCAAGTTTGGTGAGCTCCAAGTGGGGATTTTCAAGTTGCTCCAAGAGGTAAAAATGTTCTCCTCTAAAAGCTCTTTAATGTACTCTTTTTAGTTTCTTGAAATTTTGATGTTGGTGTGGTCAAAGGAGGTTGACCATGGAGTTTTGAATAATTTGAGTATGTCTAATGATGTTTTGGATGTTATTATCTTGATCTATGGCTTTGGTTTGGTGTAAAAACAACAAGAAATCATGATGTACAAACTAGGGTTTTAGAGGCATAATGGTGTATGTATGGATTTGGTACGATTTGTTTGGAATTTGGCTAAATTATGAAATTAGAATGATTCTTATGAATTATGGAGCCTATGGAAGATGAAATTTTGAATTATGAAAGTTTGTGTGAAAATCCCCTTTTGAAAGCCAAAACCGTGAGCATGGGAAAGGAAGGAGTTTTAGCCATTTAATTGTATTTTTGAAAGATTAGAATAATGTATTACAATGAAATTTAGGAGATATTGGAATGTACATTAAAATTTGGGTACTTCCTTCATGGCTTAGTGTATGTGAAGGAAGTGAAGAATGCATGAAGTTTAAGAAAAATGATGATGTTCTAATAAGAACTATGATGTGTATTTATGTAGACTAAGAAGTGACAAGTTGGAAAGGCAAGAGGAATTGTAAAGAAGTTTTTAAGTGAGGGCAAAGGAAACTTCACTATTGGAAGCTTTTAAAAGGTAGCTAGCTTTATCCTTAAGCTCTGTTTGCTATTTACATGCTTTTCTATATCTTGTGCCATTGTATGGAATGTGTACAAAATTGTTATGTGCAGTATCTATAGCCCGAGTACCTCGGAAAGACAGTGAAATGCTGTATGTGAGGCCTATGGCCCGAGTACCCTGGGAAGATAGTGAAATTGTTGTGTATGAGGCCTAGGTACGATTATCTGTGATGGCCATCTAGATATCTATATGAGTCCTTGAATGGGCTTGATGATTGCTATGTATGTGGTACATGATTCCTACAATGGTATTAGATGACAATGATATGAAATAATGTGTTAAATGATTGATTAATTAGTTTTGGAATGTATATTTTTATTGGCTTAAGGATCTGGAATGGCTTGATATGTTTTTCTTGAAATAGCTAACTACTAGGAAACCTTATTTCTTATGTTTCTATATTGTTACTAACTATTTCAGGTGATGCTTTTAAAGGCCCTCTTGACAAAAGAGAATGATGTTTTGAAGTTGTATTAAAAATGTTTATATAGTTTGTGATGTTAGTATGTGATGAATATATGTTTTGTAAGTTGAACTTTTTGTATAACTATATGACCCTTGCCTATATTATATGAAATATATGAATTTGATGTATTGTGAATTAGTTTGGAGTAGAAAGCAACTTAGTATGCAATATGTGTGAAATTGGAAATGACCAAATGAATAGTAAATGACCAAATGAACAGTAAATTCGTAGGCAGTAAGAGGAGTATGTTTGCAGGGACTTTTGGTTAAGTTTTGATGCTCTAAAAATTATGATAAAATTCAGGAGTGAACGTCATTTATTTACCATCCTCTGTGCTAAAATTCAGCTTAAAATAAGCTATTCTGCTATGTGAATTTATTACACGTTTTGGACTGCCATGTTACCGTCACAGTGCTAAGTACTAATTGTAACTCAGTGATCAGAAGGAGTAAATGAATGAATTTTGATATAAAAATTTTATGGAAAGTATATAACATGTTAATAAAGTTCCATACCAAATTTGAGCTTATTCTGAGTTGATTTACCCGATGAACTAAGGGCTTACTTTTACAGTTGTGAATTCTGGACAGCACTGGGACAGGAACACTTTGCTGTGAGTTTTGAAAGGCCTAATGATGTCTAAATTATGTCAAATTTTTACAGAATGAATTTAACACGTTAAAGGTTCATAGAATTCAATTTCATGATTTTTGGAGTTCTGAAAAATAATTTTTCATATTTTTGAAGTTGGTCCAGTAATTCTGGAAATGAGCAGAAAATTTCTGAAACTCAGAATCTGTAATATTTTGCTTCGCAGAATCTTAAATTGGCTTCAAAAAGGCCTAATTGCACAATAATTACCTATTTAATGAGGATTAAGGTGTTAATAAGTTAGGGAGTTACACAACATCCATTATCTCAATTGGAACTTAGAACTCAGCAACATATTGCAAATGCTTATAATTTAGCTAGTGTAAAAAGATTAATCCAATGAATCAAATGCATCATAAATAACAAAAATTTAAATATAAAATCAAAATAAACATCATTCATCTAGTAAAGTGTGTAAATAAGTTTTGTGAAAAAATCTTACTCTTTTAAAATAATTCAAGGTATAAGTAGAGAAACTAATATAATGACAATTGACCTTCTCCATCGCAAGTAGTTTTGAATACCTAATTATCTTCCTCCTTGTCATGTATGGTAGCACATTTTTCAACCAAATTGTAGAATAAAGGAAAAAAATTAAAATAAGACTTAACATTAAAATAGATACAAATCATATCAAATTGAAATATAAAACTAACCTTGATATTCCTTAGCTTTTATCCAATGCTCCCAAAGTGTTTGGATATAGTCCATTATGATGCACACTTACTACTCTTATGTTAGTACTAAATGCAAATTTAATAGCCAAAATAGACATAGGAATGCTCAAAATATCCTTAGCAATGACTTGCAACAATGGGAATTTTACTACACTTATCTTGGCACCATAACAATATCTTAAATGATAAGGTTCTTGTTAAGACATCCTCTTTAACATTAACACTTAACCTTTAATTTAAATTGAGTTAAACATCTTCTTACTTATGATAAATAAATTATATGTATTTATTACATCTTAAGAATTGCCATCAAATGCATCTAATATAACTTCACTAGATTCACTAATTAGGTCATTTACATTATTTTTAAGTTAGTATTTAAGAACTAAATCTTCACAAAGCTGTTTGATCTTTCTAACTCCATAATTGAACTTAACACAAAAAAATTTATGGATAGTAGACCTCAATTAGCTTCATTTTATGCTTTGGATCAAGTATAATTACAACTCCTATAATACCATGAATCATATTCCAATACTTGTTGAATTTTGCCAAAATTTTGGAAGCTATATTTTTAATGTTAGGATTTGGAGCTTCAAGTTACTTATTTAAAGTCAACCAAATTTCACATATCTTAGGAAAATAAATGTTCACAATCTAATAGTTTATCCTAAAGAATAACTTGGTTACTGAATAGAAGACTTTGAACTTTTCACAAATTTCTCTTATAACCTTCCATCCTTTATCTGTAGGAAGTGACTTGTATGAGAATCCACATTATTTTAAATGCCTAAATACAACTTGATATTTTAAGGCAAATTAGAGCATTAGATAAGTGGAATTCCATCTTATCAGGAAATCAAGGACGAGTTTTTATGTGTATGAAATATATAATTATTTGCATGATTTCTCAAACATTTCCTCCCTTTAAGGTGTGGTTGTCCAAAATAGTATACTTTCCCTTATCATTTCTAAACTATCTTTAATTAACATAAGGCCATCCTTGACAATTAAATTTAAAATATGGGCACAACACCTTATATGAAGTAACCTTCTAGAACATAAAAGGGAGGAGGGATCTAATTTTCCTATTAAAGTTTTAATCATTTTATCATTAGTTAAGAAATTGTCTAATGTAACAGTGGAAATATTTCTATCTATGTTCCATTCCAAAAGACAAACTAAAAGCACATCACATAAAACATCATTTATTTATGGACAAGGCTCATAAGCAAACCTTAAGATACGACTCTAAAAATCCTAATCATTATTGCTAAAATGTCCCATGATAGCCATGAATCCTTTTTTTTTTATTGTTGGAAGTCCATATATTGGATATGATAGTAACCTTTGTATTGTTTTTAATAAGCTACATTGCCTCTTTCTTCTCATAATTAATTACCTATATCATATCATTCTTGTCATGACCTAATTTCTAGACTATCAAGATTGATGCAAAGATATCATCTAGATATGTTTACAAGCCTTTCTAACTAACCATTCTTTTTAAAAATTGATCGTTTTAAAAAAAATATACATCATGAAGAAACACAAAATTGAAAAAAATTGACTAAGTTTTTTTTTTAAATAAGTCAAAATCAATCATGCACAATTAATAAGGTTCAATCTTTTAAATTCATTTATTGTAATCAAAAAGCTTAAAATTAACAAATAGATCCTTATCTTTTAAAATTAATGGAATCAATCTACAGTTTTATTTAAAACCAAATAGATTGAAAATAATTTCTTTTCTTCCTTTTCTGAAAGAATTTTATCAAAATTTGGTAAATAATAAATTCCTTTGAAATTAAAAGCATAGATAAATAAGAACAAATATTTTCAATTGATAAAAGAAATAATTGAAACATAATTTTAACCTAAAATAGATGTTATCAAACATTTCAAAAAGCTAAGAATTTTAGAAAAGATCATGTATTGTTTCTTAAGAATTCAAAAGATTTTGAATGAAATAAAACTTTTAAAAAAAAAGGAAGCTCAAATGATAGAAGGACACAATAGAATATGATTAAGTTCATGAAACTTAAAAATCAAAGGATCTTATTCAGAAATTACTTTTGAGATAACATCAAGTTTGAAAAGAATTAGATTTCTTTCAATATACTACTTAGAAATAATTTCTCTTTACCTCTGAAATTCCACACTCTTTAGATATTGGTGGTGTACCAAGAAGTACAACTAGTGAATCAATCAATTGACATAACCATGCAAACTAATGCCTTTAAATTCTAATGGAACCCAACTTGGAAAGTACTAACCTTGGTGTTACTCTCTCCCTTCCACAGATCAGCAATTTCAACTGACATTGGGAGTATGTACCTAAACAAATATATCATAACTAGAGTAAGTAATAAATTACTTAATGATGTAAGAATCATACTATTTTTTTAATCATTTTTAGTTAAGAAAATGTATCATATACAAAACATATATTTACCACTTTCTTACCTAAGTTTCCTTCATATCTTATTTATAAATTCTACATACTACAATTCTAGAAAATTAAGTGCAGTATACAAGTATAAATAATTATCATTTAATAATATAGTGAGGATTAATTATTAACTCATTATTTATTAAGGATGATGCATACAAATCTACTTCAAGTCTCACAGCCATCCATTTAATCAATTAGAGATAACTTACAAGGAAATCCACATCACTATTTTGGATTCATATATAGTAAAGATGGGCTTTTGACATTATTTCACATAGTCTTTTAATCAAATCATTGGAAAGCTATAATACTATAACACCAACCATATATATTACATTAACCAATTCAATATCAATGACACTAATATTATATTCTTTATTTCTATGTATACTATAATTGGAAAGGAAGGTATACAAGTTCCACCTTATAATTCTCGATTAACTTTATTTTGTGCATATCCTAACCTAGTTTCTCGAAGGTTAACCTTATCTTGCTCAACCTTTTGTATGACTTAGAAGACAGGATGTTTGGCCAAACCTTAAAACATTACCTAATATTTCATATCATATAAACATATCACACATTATATATGGCATTCAAGCTTATAATGTCAAATATAACATAATAGCCTATATTTGGCATATAACAACAATTTCACATTCACTAGCCTATTTCACATATGCAAGTTCAAATCAAAATCTCAATCCATTGCCAAAGCAAACATATACATAGTAATAATGTCACTCATAATCTAACAAAATCTATTCATAATTACCTTCTCACCTTTTTAGTGACCATAAAAGAATTACTATACATCATCACTTTGCAAGTGACTACAACAAGCTTTCTTGCTTTCAATTGCTAGATTTACAAATGCTCATCATCGTGGATCTTCAATTACAAATATTCTTTCACATAAACACATATAATTCAAGAAATAACTCATCCATTAATTATACAATAGGCTTATGGTAGCTTGTTAAATAGTACACTTTTTTCCATAGAATGCCTTCAAGGTGATTATGATATAAAACTACAAGTTGTTATTCAATCACAATATTAATCCTAAGATTGATATAACATTTGTTTCTTACCATAAGAATTGAAAATCTATCACTTAGTCATTTTGAGTTTCACAATCTCTTAACCTATACATGTTCAAACTTAGATTTCATACACAATCCTAGCAATCAAGAAAAATATCAATTTTCACATAAAAACAAGGTTTTTCATGTTACCAAAAAGTGATATGAAAAATGTAAAGAAACAATTTCATAATCATCCTAAAAGCTCAAGTTTCCAAACACACTTCTTAATTAGGCTCCATTAAATACATTGATTTTGTAAATTCCTTTAAAAATATCAAACGTTAATATTTAAAAAAAAAACCCCATACTTGAGTTTTATGTTTAAACTTTATTTTAAAATTTTTACTTTGCTCAAAACAAGTTACCTTTTCACCTAATTATAAAAAATGGTTTGAAAGAAGCAAACTTTTCTTGAAAATCCTATTTAAAATATTAAACTTTGTCAAAAATTTCTATATCAAAATTTAAGATGTAGAATATCATTTTCAACAATTTTTACATTCTAAGCACATCAAATTATCAAAATAGTTTGAAAAAAAGCATGTTTGGCTTGAAATTTTCCATTTTATACTTCAAAATTATCCAGAATTTTCTAAAAAAAAATTCATTGATGTTTTTACTTTTAAAATGTAATTTTCAATTCATTTTTATGTAAAAATCAAGTTACAAATTTTTTTAAACAATTACTAATCAAAATAGTTTCAAAAAGAGACATTTTGAACTTGAAAAATATCAATTTTTTCACTTCAAATTTTTTGGAGTTCTTTTATAATATTTGAATATGCTTTTAAGGATTCTAAGCATCATTCTAAGCTTATTTTGCATGTTAAAAACAAACTACAAAAAATTACCTAAACCATAATTAATCAAAATAATTTTATAAGAAATAAAATAGTATTGTAAAATATAATTTTTTTACAATTTTCTCTTAGAGAACCTGTGCCCCCTTCCTTTGTTTTAATTAGTTTTTGCTTCAAAATTCTTAATAACAACATATATTAATAACTTAAAAGATAATTTAGAACATGATGTAGCAAGTTCTTATAAGAAAATAGATATTTCTCCCCCTTTTTTCCTTAAAACCCAAGATCCTTCTCTTTGTTTTTCAAAGTAATTTTTGTTCAAAAACTTTGATATAATGACATTATAATCTTCATATTAAAATGTAAAATATTTTATACTAGGTTTTAACATCAAAACCAAAACATAGCTTTAGCTTCCTTGGATGAAATTAAGAGCCTTTAGGAATTTTTTTTCTCAAAATTAGTTTTCAACCCTTGCTAAAATAATCCATCAAAAAATCATTTTACAAAACCTATACTTTCTAAAACACACTCCAATTGCTTTATTATTCGAGGAAAACTAAATCTAATCTTTAATTTCTAAAAATCAATCCATGAGCCATTTCTCAAAACTAAAGTTCTTGCTTTCCAAGAAACACTTAACTTTCCATGGAACTTATGATTTCAATATAACATTAATGATAACCAGAAAATATATAGACATACAGATAACAACTAATCTACCATGATTAGCTCATGGTATCAATATAGCAAACCACAAACATCACAAAATAAATAAACATTTTGCATATAATAATTTCCTTAAAGAAAAACTTAAAAGAAAAAAAGTGGATCTCTACTTACATAGAAAATTTGAAATCAAGAGATTAATAAACTAGCAAATTGATAATGCAGTAGAGTCTTTGCTCTCTAGTATATTAAAATGACATAGAATTCATATAAAAACTTAAAAAATGAGTAGAAAAAGATAAATAAAATTTTCTAGAGTTTAGGAAGTTGCACCTCATCCTAGATGAAATCTAAAGCTAAAACTCTCATAAATCTTTGTCATGAGCATAAAGAGCCTCTCTTTCTCTCTCTAAGATGATGATAATTACCAAGAAAGTCTAATTTTACTTTCCTTACACACTCCCTAATGTGTATCACAAACTAGTGTAGGAGAAGGATTCAAGATCTTAACCTTCATGTTGTAATATACTATAATAGGACGAGTGGTGTGTGCTAACTCTTCTTTTTTTTTTCTTTATCCCTCTCTCTTGGCGATAGCTTTTTCTTTCTAAAATGCAAAAAATGCTTCACTTTTTATACTTAAAAAAGTTAGGAATATGCCTTAGAATTTTAATATTCATGCTTATCATTAACTTGCTAATAAGTATACAACTTACCAAAGTTTCCTAAAATGCTTATTTAATTACAATAGAGCCATTTTGTCATAGTCTTTTGCCTCCAATGGCCATATGGTCATGCACATTAAGGGCCAAATTGGGCCATCACACTTCTTTTTTCTAATTAACATAACATTAACCACCAAAAAATGCTTTAAAAATCACTTAATTAATTTTAGCTTACTTACTAATGGACTAGTTGAATTGAACTTATTCTCTTCTTTGATTATTTGGGGCTATGCATAATTATATACTAATTGGGCCAATTTTGTACTCAATTTTTTAATTTTTCCCTTTTTCTCTTTTTTTTTCCAATTAATTTAATTAATAACCCTAATTTAATCCTAAATTCTATCAACCTTGGATCTTGTATAATTCATAAATTTACTTTAAGTATTCTAAAATAATATTTCATAATTTCTATAATCAAAATTCAATTCTTAACTCTCACAATTTTCATTTAATTTCCACTAATTTCTAATAACTTCTTTTAATTTCTAAGAATACTTTGCCAAACAATTCCAACTAAACTTTCTATCCAATATTTCTAATAATTATTTTTAATATAAAAACTACATAATTTTGCTATCTAACTACTTTCAAACATTGTTTGACTTAATTCTATCTATTTTTTACTATTAGGTTTTTGATAGGTATTATAATTCTTTATTGTATTGTGATGACTATAAAACCCAATTAAAATTAGAAATTACTAGTTTGATAAAGATTTTGTAGTACAAGACAACAAACAAGGTCATTCCTTTAGTGATCCATTTAATGCACCCTTTTCACATTAACTTTGATTAAAGAATTATTTAAACTTTTTGAATTGTCTAAAAACTATATGTTTTTTCCTTCAAAGGCACAAACCCTACAATTTGATTTCCTCTCTTACAAAACCTGATAGGCTAAGTTAACATGACTCTTAAGGTTACAAAGAATGAGACTTTATGTATTTTAGAAGCCTAGAACCTAATTTATAAAATAATATAATACCAAAGCTACTATAGTAGAATCTTATAGATCTGACTTCTAGCCATTATAAATCTTAAAGCTATGTAGTTTCACTAAACCCTAAATATAGGCTGGGTCTTAGGCAATTTTAGGCATGATTTTCATGTTAATTGGATCTTTAGAGCTCTAGACATGGCCTAAAAATTAAAAATAGTTTAGATTGAATTCAAATAGAGTATCAACTTTATAGTCATTTTCAACCTTCCAAGCATCCAAATTGGGCTTTGTTCAAAACATGAAAGTTTTAGAAATTCTTTAAGATCTCTAACTTTATAAAAAAAATCACCCAATTTTGACATTCAAAATTCAAGTTATAGCTAAAAAATTAAATAATGTAAAATCTAACATTAACCAAATAAATTTCAAAATATTGGAAAACTAACACCTAATCATATAACAATGCTAATTCCATAAAATTAAGCATATGAAATACACTAAAAGGCATAAAATAGGAGAAAATAATACAGACAATATTTTGCATATCATATTGCATGATATCATTTTGAATGATGGCTAAAGCACATTTGAATACTTTTAAAACCTAATATGATCCATAATAAAAAAATGATACTCATTTCTAATAATCATGTATACAAGCTCTTTTCTAATTACAAATATCTACCTTAATTTTAATATTATTTTATAATATTAAAATTATATTTCATATAATTTTAATATTATGAAAATTTTAAATTAAACATTAGCTAAATAAGAATAGTTTAACTGTATATAAGATATAATATAAATATATAATATATAATATATATAAAAAATTTGGATGAAGGAAAATATGTAAAATAGAAAACTATATGCATTATATATAATGTTTGTTGTTATGATAACAAAGGGAGTATTAATGCAAATGGTAAGACAACATGTGTTGAGCTTTGGGGTCTTGTGTTCAAATCCCCTGGATTGCAACTTTAACTTTTATTAAGGTTATTGCTTGACTAGCTCAAACTAGGTTACACTGTTTTGCTAGATTTCCGGAGCTGATAATGGGTTAATGGCAAAACTCGAACCAAATTAAGGTTCAATTCTCCATTGAATTGGTCGGTTCAGTCCAAGTTTTAAAATAATAGTTACTCTATTATTAAAAAGTTATTGAAACTTTTTTACTATTAGTGAAAATTTTTAGTTAATATGGATTTTTTAATAAAATATCATATTTTTATTCATTAATAATATAAAAAATTTACATTTACAGTAGATCAAATTTAAACCTATTTAATAATGGGTTTAAATTTGATGCACTCTTAATATAAAATATTTCATACTATTAATTAATATGAAGTTTTATTAAGGTTGTTGCTTGACTAGCTCAAACTGGGTTATGCTACTTTGCTAGATTTCTGGAGCTAATAGTAGGTTAATGGCAAAATTCAAACCAAATTAGGGTTTGATTCTCCGTTGAATTGGTCGGTTCGGCCCAAGTTTTAAAATAATGGTTGCTATATTATTAAAAATTTATTGAAACTTTTTTACTATTAGTGAAAATTTTTAGTTAATATGGATTTTTTTAATAAAATGTCATCTTTTTAGTCATTAATAATATAAAAAATTTACATTTACAGTGGGTCAAATTTAAACCTATTTGATAATGGGTTTAAATTTGATGCACTTTTAATATAAAATATTTCATACTATTAATTAATATGAAAATGATATGATATTAAAAATAATAGTAATTAAGGATTTTTATCAATAGAAAGAGAGTTATGATAGTTTTTTAACGATATGATAATACAAGAGTAGATGATAGTATAAAACTAATTTATATTGACAGCTGATCAAATTTAAAAATGAGTTTAAATTTAATTCACTTCTAGTATGAAACTTTTCACACTACTAATGAATAAAAAGATAGCACCTTATTAAAAAAATATTATTAATTAAGAATTTTTACCAACAAAATGCACTAACAATGATTTAAATTTAAATCCTCTTATATTTACAATGAAATATATTTTTACCTCTGGTATGAAACTTTTCACACTACTAATGAATAAAAAGGTAAAACCTTATTAAAAAAATATTATTAATTAAGAATTTTTACCAACAAAATGCACTAACAATGATTTAAATTTAAATCCTCTTATATTTACAATGAAATATTAATGAGTTTTAGTTTATTGGATTGAAAATTTCGTATCCCAATTAATTTAATTAGGTAAGAATTACGATGATTAATTTAATTGTGCTAAGAGCTGGGACTTATAAAATAAAGTATGGATAGGAAGGGACTTTCAAAATTAAGTTTAATCTGTTGACACTACAAGCAGGTAAGCCGATGTTGAATACCTATAATCAATATTTTAAGATACATAACATAATCTTCTAAAACTTTTAGCATAAGGTGTTCATGCCTTAAAAAATCTACCAAGGCATGGAAATCTCCTCTATAATATATACAAAAAATGTAATAATTTCATATGGATAAAAAACTCTCAAATATTTTATTTTTATGCAAAATTTATAACTTTTAATTTTTTTAATAAAACTTACAAAAAATTACCAATACTAAATTTTCAAAAACTTGTAGAATGATAACTCAATGTTTAAACGGTAATGTAAATAGATCAAAATACACTCATCTTTTTAAATGTTTAGGCTAATTATTTTCATAAGGTTCTTTTTTTAAAATCATATATTTACATTTTTTTAATGATAGGAGAAGAGAATATAGATTAAAAAAAGATAATAAAAATGAGCATATATAAAAAATGAATATATATTTTTAAAATTAAAATAGAGCTGAGTTTAATCGAAGAGAAGTGGAGGAAGGTAAATATAATTTGTAACTGTAAATAAGGTCTGCAAAATACAGGGTTTGTGTAATTTCAGTTTTGAAAATCACTCTCTCACGCTAACGCCATTTTGCTGCCGGAATTCTAGTGGTTGGCCTGACTTTGAAGAAAACATTTCTAACATGAGGTCCTTGTTGTCTTGAGCGCTCAAGAAGCCGTAACGTCCACAATTTGTTGTCCTAGTTCTTATTATCCATTTTCTCAAGCTCCAAAAATCTAATTCATGTAAGGATATTAATTTGCTCTGCTAAAGTTGAAGTCCTATCCGATCAAAATCATCCGAAAGAAGCAGCTGATTTCTGAGAACCCACTTCTGCTTCTTTCTTTTTCGCATATACTGTCAGAATCAGGTAATATGCTCTGTTCCATATCAGTGAATTGTTGTTTGATCAATATCTTTTTTTTGCATATTTCCATTATGGTTTGAACTGCACCTTCCTCATGAGTTTGTGAGTTTTTTCTTTTGTTTGATAAATGTCATAATATCCACATAAACGCAAACTTTCTTAGTGATTTATCTTTAATCTACGGCTCTGAATCTAGAGTAAAGGGGTTTGGATATAAAACGACAGGGGATTGTAGATTTTCATTTCCTTTCAGTTTTTCCCCATGTTACACAGTCTTCTCTTATGGGTTTTCAGAACTTGATCCAACACTGCGTTTGGAATTGGTGTTACTAATTAATGGAGGATCTTGGATGAATTTCAAGTGTATATCAATGCCTGGTGCCCTGGTCTTTAGAAGTCCAGAGTTTTTGTCTATTGTGCTGTCGAGGAAAATTAATTTTTTTTGTAATTATCTAAGCAAAGTAATCGAAGGGAAAAAATGAAGTAAAGTTCTTGTTTTGTCAGATTAGTGACATAGGAAATTAAGCCAAGATTTTAAGTTGTAAATCAACATAGTTGGTATGCTGTAAGTGGTCTATGATGTTCAACTGTTGTGGCTTGAAACTGCCTGGGGGCTGGAACTGGCAACCTATGTTCATGTGCTAGCTAGTCTACACTCCCTTTTCTTACTCTTGGATGATATGTATTTGAGTGTGATTCTAATCTATTCATAATGAATGCGCTGGAATAAAAAATATGAAGTTAGTGGGAGGAGGCCAATTTTTAGGTAGCAAAGGCCAGAAGTTAGTCTGTTGGAGCTCAGGTGACCAAGACACCGTGTTATTGAAGTCAGCTATTTAGGGTGTACCAGTGATTTATTGGAGAAAATCACTTGTTCTGGCATTCTATAATGGTTTCAGCTCACAATTGTTTTACATTTTGCTAGTATTTACCAAATATTGACTTGAGAGAGAGGAAAAAAACTGAATAATGTTTTCTTGATACGTTCTGTACAATCAGGATTTACAATATATGGATCTATGCTTATAACTAATTGCCTAGAAGAATTTGTATTTTAGGCGATAAATCTGATCTAATTTGGGGCAATAAATCTGACCCAATAAAGGAAAATAAACCATGAGAAATCTGTACAGAGTAAAAGGAAATAATAAGCAAATCCTATCAAATCTTAATAAATCTGTATAGAATAAGAATTAATGATTCTCAATACTTTCCCTCAAGCTGGTGAATGGATATCTATCATTCCTAACTTGCTAGTAAGCATAGTTATTTATGGTGCATGGCACACAATGGTGATGGAGGCTTTTGGTGCTACGGCGCATTGTGCACTGCGTTGTGCATGGAAATTTTATTTTTTGCACATAGTAATAAAATATTAAATTGAAACATAAAACACAATATTTGAAATTAAGCCAAACAACATGCAATCATATCATCATAAAGTGGTATTAAAATAAATATAAGTCATCAAGTAGTTTGTAAAGGAAACATAAAATAAACGTACCTAAGGACTAGCACTAGGAGATTCTTCTTCATCTTCCTCATCAAGATGTGCTTCATTTGAACTAGCATCATCTTCCAATCTCTCAATTTCCTCCTCTTCTTCACTTGTTTCCCTTGATTCAGCGTCTTCCTCTTCTTCTTCTTCTTGAATGGCATGCATCTCAACTTGCTCTTTCCCTTTTGTCACTCGAGCGGAAGTGGATGCTCTAATAGTATGAGTAGGTTCTTCAGCTCCAGATCCTAAAGCTATATCACCCCAAGTCAAATTATCATCTTCAAACACAAGATCATTTGTTGCATCAAGTTCTTGTTTCAATTTCCTAAGCATCCACTTATTACAATCATCAATTTCCTTCAATGAGATTGGATCAATGGAATCACGTTTATTGAATCTTTGCATCAAGGCTCCATTGTACTTGACATAAATCAAGTCATTTAATTTTGATTGAGCAAGCTTATTCCTCCTCTTTGTATGGAGATTTTCAAACACACTCCAATTTTTTTCACATTCAGAAGTACTACAAGTGAGGCTGAGAATTTTAATAGCAAATAACTTAAAATTAGGAGTTAAATTACCATTAGTAGCCCACCAATCAGCCGGTGCCCTTAATTTTCTATTTCTAATGGCCAAATGAGTCCCAAAGGTACCTAAAGCATTTCTATATTTTGACAACTTCTTAGAAATTTTATCTTGAATTGTAATATCATGAACTAACCTCTAGATGCAATTAATTAAACCAAGATTCACTTCTTCATCATTATTAATGTTAGAGTTGTCATAAAAGAATTTCGGGTTCAAGAAATATCCAGTAGCATGCAAAGGTTGGTGGAGATGCACTTCCCATCTTCTATCAATAATTTTGAAAATCTTCTTATATCTATCTTTATTGTTATCAAAGGCCTTGGCAATGGCTTCTTTTGCTCTATCCATAGCTTCATAAATATATGTCATTGGAGGTTTTCTTTCACCAGCAACCCACCTAAGGATTTCAACTATTGGAGCACCCACTTTAAGAGAATAATGAACATTATTCCAAAATGAAGTACTTTGCATAATTAGAATTACTCTTTTACCTCCTTCATCCTTTGCTTATTTACTATTATTCCACTCATTTGAATTAAACATCTTCCTCAAATTGCTTTATTGGTTGTGCATATTAGAAAGTGTGATCATAACAGTAGCAAATCTAGTTTTTGCTAGCCTAAGTAACTCTCTTTCTTTAGTGAACTTCCTCATCATGTTCAACACCCTAGCATGGTTATAAATATAACCACTAACTGCTATAGCCTTTTTCAATGTTGAAGTAAAAAGAGGAATCTTCCGTATGTCTTCTAAAATTAAATCCAAACAATGGGTAGCACATGGAGTCCAATACAAATGTGGATAAGCTGCTTCTAATAATTTTCTTGTTAAAATAGGAAAGTAAGTTAAAATTTAATAGTTTATTAAAGGAAGAAAAAGTTATTCAAGAAGAAGAATTGTCACTAGCAAAAACATTGTTTGAAGCATTATTATTAACAACTTGAATAACATTGGATGGTCCAATTTTCTTGACAAATTTATCAAGTAATTCAAATATCTTTGCTCCATTCTTTACATAAGATGAAGTATCAATAGATTCAATGAAGATAGAACCTTTTGGACTATTCACCAAGAAATTGATCAATGTTCTCCCCCTTCTACCTGTCTAACCATCTGTCATGATGAAACATCCTTTTTTTGCCCACTCCTCCCTGTATTCTTTCAACATTAAGTTTGTATGCTTAAACTCCTTCTTAAGCAAATGAATTCTTACCTTATTGTAGGTGGGTAGTTTCATGTTTGAACCATATTATCTAACACTTTGAATGAAAGCTGTAAAGTTATCATAATTTACAGCATTAAAAGGAATCCCTGCATCATACATCCACCTTACAAATAGTTGACAAGTTTCTTCCCTTTTCTCCTTTTTATATGCATCAAGTATTGTTGTTTGTTTTGAACTAGATTCTTTTCTTTGCCGCACCACCTCTTCTGGATTTGGAGTGAAATAAGCATCTATTACCCCCCTTGACTTTGGAATAGGTGCTTTACTACTTCCTTTTTAAAAGCATGCTGTTGCTTATGTACTATTTGAACTTGAAAACATTTTTCTTTTAGTGCCACTGCTGCCTCCAACTGGAAATGATTGAGGGTCTTCCTCTCCCTCATCTTCCATTACATCAATATCTTCATAATTAGGGAAAGGGCTGGTCAAGTTTCTTTGATCCTTTAATGACTTTTTCTCACTAACAAGCTTTCTAATTTCCTCCCTCACATGTTTTAGACAGCTTTGGCATGTTGTTATATTCCTAAATCCTCTAGCTAAATGTTGTTTGGCTCGTGTAATGCCTCCACTTGTCACTTTACTACAAAAATTGCATGTCACAGAATTTTTGTTTTTAGGATCAACCAATGAACAATATGCCAAAGTTGGATCCTTACCTATCTTACTAACCATTTAGAAAGAAGTCAAAGAACCTAACAGGAAAAAATTCTGCATAAGCAAACAGCAAAGACACAGCAAGCAGTAAACAGCAAAGAAACAGCAACCAGAAAATAACAAAACAAATAGCAAAGCAAACACCAAATACCATACAGTAAAGAGCAAAAAGCAGACAGCAAATAACAAAAACTGGACAGCAAAGATGTATTAAATGGAAATGAATGTTTATATGCCAGATTGTTATTCATCATTACAAGTAATAAGACAGCTTGATTTCCATTTGAAGCACTTGCATTCATGTATAATTTACTGACCAAAAATAAAAAAGGAAAAACAGAGCAGCTAAATCAAAACAAAAGCATGAAAAAATCAGAGTAAAGAAGATAGAAACAAAAGAAGAAACATTTATCTGCTCATTAGAGTAGGTAGAGCAGAAAAAAAATTAGAGAAAATAGCAATTTAGACGGCACAAAATGTAGAAAAAAATGGAGAAAAAAAAATTGAGCAACTGTGTCACTGGACATGAGTATTGTCTAGATGCTAGAATGCTTGCCCGAATCAATCATCAGCTAGAAGCTTACTTGCACTATTGTAGTGTCGCGCACATAGGGGAGAAGGTTGTCGCTGGTTTGTTGTGTGCATGGATTTGTGGTCTGGACCATCAGGTGCCCTAATATATTTAACTAAGGGGCAAAAATGAAATAACGCAGATGGAGCAAATAGCGTGTGCGCCACAAGGGCGCCAAGTCATCTTCCAATGCCATGCTGGTTGCGTGGCGTAGCAGGTCATGGCGATGCCCACTGCACAATGGTGCACACAATAGCAAGCATTTAACAACTATGCTAGTAAGGTCTTGAAATTTCTTTGTAGGAATTCCCTTAGTTAGTACATTTGCTAATTGATGTCCAAAAAGGATATAGATTGTGGTGATCAATCCACTGTCTAGTTTTTCTTTGATAAAGTGTCAGTTTATTTCTCTGTGTTTAGTTTTGTCATGCTAGACCGGGTCATGAGCAATACTAATGGCTGATTTGTTGTCAAAAAATAATTTCATAGGAACTTCATGCTTTATTCTAAGATCATCTAGTATAATCTCCATCCATACCAACCAACAAATCCCTTGAGCCATGGCTTGAAATTCAACCTCTGCGCTTCACTATGTAACTACATTTTATTTCTTACTCCTCCATGTTACAAGGTTTTCACCTAGAAACATACAATAGCTAGATGTTGACCTCCTATCAATGATTGATCTAGCATGATTAGTATCTGTGTACATTCTGATGGATAGATTTCTACCCTTTTTGAATAGCATTCCTCTTTCAAGTGTGGTTTTAAGGTAGTGCAGAATTCTATTCATAGCTTGTAAGTGTCGCACCCTTGGATCATGCATGAACTCGTTAATGACACTGACAATATATGCTTAATCTAGTTTGGTATGTGCCAGGTATATCAATTTCCCTACTAACTTTTGACATTGAGTTCTATCAACTTGGGGACTTTCCTCTTCATTTTCCATTCTATGGTTTTGTTCAATTGGTACAGTAGTTGTTTGACACCCTAACTTTCTAGTCTCTTTAAGAAGATCAAGGACATATTTCCTTTGAGAAATAAGAATACCCTACTTGGAATAAGCAACTTCAATTCCAAGGAAGTACTTTAGTATTCCAAGATCTTTCATTTCAAAATGGGTTGTTAATTTCTCTTTTAGGAATTGTTTTTCCATTACATCATCACTTGATATGATTATGTAATCCACATACACAAGTAGAACTGTGACCTTTCCTACTTGTGAGTGTTTGAAGAAGAGAGTATGATCATCTTGACTTTGTCTATATCTCATGGATATCATTGCCTTTATAAATTTTCCAAACCAAGCATGGGGAGATTGCTTTAATCTATAAGTGCCTTTTTCAACCTGAACACCTTATTTCTTCCACTAGTGTGGTGATATCCGAGTGGAAGCTCCATGTAGACTTCCTCTTCCAAGTTTCCATTAAGGAATGCATTTTTAATATCAAATCGGTGTAGTTTCCGCCCCTAGTGAGTAGTAAGAGAATAGTATTCTGACACTATTCGTTTTTGCTACTAGAGCAAATGTTTCCTCATAGTTACTTCCATATGTTTGGGTGTATCCTTTTACAACCAACCTTGCCTTGTATCTATCCAATGTGCCATCAGACCAATATTTCAAGGTATATATCCACCGACATCCCACTAGTCTTTTATCTCCTAGTCTCTCAACAATCTCCCATGTTTCGTTCTCCTACAATGCACTCATCTCCTTATGCATGACTTGAACCTAGTTTTTATCTTTTAAGGCTTCCTATACTAATGTTGGAATATTGATAGAATCAATAGCTGAAATGAAACTCTATTGCTGGGAGGAAAGGTGCTTGGAAGAAACAACCTGAGATATAGGGTTCCTGGTACATGACCTTTTTCCTTTTCTCAAAGCAATTGGTAGGCAATCTGGATTAGGTTCACTATTATTTAAAGAAGTATCTAATTGAAGAGTATGAGTATCTAAGGTTTCATTAATTACCATGGGTGCAAGCAATTGGAGTTGTTGTTGAATCAGTGTAGGTTTTCGCTGTCTCTAGTGTATTAATGTTGGCGGACCAACTTTGGTCTTTGCTGGTTCAGAAGTTGTTAATTCCTATGCATTAGAAGACAATAAGAGAAATGTAGGAGACTCAAGAAAAAGAAACTCAGTTTTCAAAATCCTCTCTTTCTGAGGTTGAGAATAAAAAAGGACTTGGATTCATGGAAGGTAACATCCATAGAAACAAAGAAACGGCAACTTAGAGGGTGATAAGATTTGTCCCCTTTTTTGTTAGAAGCATATTCTATAAAGACACAATAGCACGAGGATCAAGTTTGTCACGATGCCGCATGTGTATATAGACAAAGGCAACACAACTAAATACAAGAAATTGTACACTTTTCATAATAGGAGCAGAAGGAAAGAAAGTTGTCATGCGTTGTATATGACTAACAGCACCTAAAATACGAGAAGGTAATATGTTTATCAAATATGCAGCAGTTAAAACTGCTTTCCCCCAGTAGGATCTAGGAATAGACATTTGGAATAGTAGAGCTTTAGTGATTTCAAGCAAATGACGGTTTTTTTCTTTCAGCAATCCATTCTGTTGAGGAGTATCTACACATGTAAGCTCATGAACAATATCATATTCTTTGAGGAATTTAGAAAAATTTTGGTTGACATACTCTTTATGATTATCGAAATGCAAACATTTAAGTGATTTTCTAAATTGAGTTTGAATTATACGATAAAATTGGACAAATAATTGGAATACCTCTAATTTATCTTTCATGAGAAGTAACCATGTTACCCGAGTATAATCATCAATAAAAGAGATAAACCATTTGTTGTTAGAAATATTAGAAATAGGTGTTGGTCCCCATACATTAGAACGAATGAGGACAAAAGGTTCAATACTTTTATTAGAATTGAGGGAAAAAGTTGCATGATGATTTTTGGCAAACTCACAAACATCGCAATGAAATGACTCAATGAACTTATCTAGAAACAAAGATGGAAACATAGATTTAAGTAAACGGAGGATGTCTAAGATGCTTATGCTAAAGCCAAATTTGAGAATTAAAGAACTCAGATTTAGTCATGTGACAAGAATATAACAACTTTTGACTAGTACCACTGTCATTTTCAATGTTTTGGAGATAATACAACCGTTCTTGTTCTCTAGCAACTCCAATCGTCTTGCCCGTGGCAAGATCTTGAATAACACAATGAGAGTGAAAGAAAGTTACTGCACAATTTAAGTCTTTACTCAGTTTATAAATGAAAATAAGGTTATTAGAAAGTTTGGGGACATGAAGCACATTGTTTAAGTGTAGGGAAGGCTGAAGTGTAATGTTACCACTTTCGGCAATAGAGGTATGAGACCCATCAATCACAGTTATGTGATGTTTACCAGAAGAGGGGTGGTAAGACAAATTGTGAGACATGGGAGGTCATGCGGTCAATAGCACTAGAGTCAATAATCCATTGGTTTTGGGATATAATACTAGAATCATTAAAAGATAGGGAACTAAGATTTACACCAGTCATTGCAAGAGAGGAAATAGTCTCGTTCCTTGTCATATCAAGGGTTGATGGTTGCTAGCAATGAAGACGCAATGAAGGCGACTATTGCTGGCAGTGGAGTCGCAATGAAGGCGACTATTGCAGGGAAGGCAGAAGTGCTATAATTTTGCAGAAGCAGAGTCTCCCAGATTGGGAGCTCTAATACCAACTTGAGAGAAAGGAAAAAAACTGAATAATGTTTTCTTGATACATTCTGTACAATCAGGATTTACAATATATAGACCTATGCTTATAACTAATTGCCTAGAAGAATCTGTATTTTAGGCAATAAATCTGATCTAATTTTGGGCAATAAATCTGACCCAATGAAGGAAAATAAATCATGAGAAATCTGTACAAATCTGTACAGAATAAAAGGAAATAATAAGCAAATCCTATCAAATCCCAATAAATCTGTACAGAATAAGAATTAATGATTCTCAACATATTGTTTAATGAAGACTCTCTTCAAGTTGAAAAGCCTAAGTCTTCCAAAACTTTTGCTATAGGAAAAAAGAAATGCTCCAATCTTATATCTCCTTCTATGCAAACAGCATTAGTTACTGATGAAGAAATGATGCTTTGTTTGTAGCATATGCTTGTATATTTAAACTTTCTAGCCAATTATTTCTTCACTTTCCTATTGAAGTAGTACTGAATTACTGAGATTAAGTTGGAGAGGAGGGAAGAATATGACATTAAGGTAAGACTTCAACTAGATAAGTAGATATGTAGAATTATATGTTGGTCTTTGATATATTTCATGGAGAAGGATGGTTGACTTAATTCCTGATTAATATAATTTCTATATTAGACCTTGAGAACTTTGATTTATAAAGTATCACTATCAATTGTCTAAAATTATTTGCCATGAATTTTTGTTTCTACCTTACTATGTTAGCCTTATTCAAACTCTGAATTGTGCATGATGTTGTTCCCAGTAAAACTTTTGTGCCCAACTTTATTGCAAGGAGAATGTCTATTTTTTGGATGATTACAAAGCTTCCTTGCATTTCAAATAATACTGTCATTTCAGGATACGATGAACATTGTGTCCACTCAACAGTGTACGTGGCCCCTTAGAGTTCAGGAGCAACTTGACAAAAGAAACATTAATAAGGTTCCATTTTCAGTAGATCATGTTCCATATTCACCTTCCAGAGGATTTGGGTTTCTCAGTGTTGGATACCTTTCTCAACAAGGTCACCAAAGGGCCAAGAAATGTAGACCCATCTTTTCCAGTACAGCAGGTGACAGTATGGATCCTAACGACTCAGATGATATTGATAAGGACAAATCTCAGAATGATGAAATCAGAGATGTATGTTAAATTCTCAATTATCTCCTTCTGCATGTAATTCATTGCATTATATATAACTTTAGCATATATTTCATTCCCTTTTTTGGTAGTATTTCAGCACGTTAGCATCTTTACACTCATAACAACTTTCTTTTTTCTTCTGGAATTTTTTAATACTGTTATACAGAATCAGTTGCCTGTCCTTTTCTGCACTGCTTGCTATTGACTTGAATGATATTACTCATACAGCCCTTTTGTTAACATTGGGTAGTACCCTTGTAGTTAGAGCAACCGATATGTCATTTCTGGTTGTTGAGTGAATGTGAATGACCGTATGATAAATCAGTGGCATAGAAGCACAAAAGGGGATGTGCCTCTGGTATTGCTGAAATGGGTGTCATTAGCTCCTTGTTCTAGTGAACTTATAGAAGTTTAAGGGAAAAAGATAAACATTTTACTTCTCTATATGTGGCGATTTCCAATGGAAACAAATTCCTTATGGCATAAGATTATTAAGAGTAAGTAAGGTATTCACTAGAATGGGAGGGATGCTTTAGCTGCAAATAATGCAACTCACAGAAGTCCCTGGAAATCCATCTCTCAGGTTTATTCTTCTTTCATTCCCTTGATTCAATTTTCTGTAGGGGATGGGAATTGTTTTCGGTTCTGGGAGGATCCTTGGTTGGGAGAGCCTGTTTACCTGCTTTGTTTTCTTTGCTCCGTGATTATGTTATTTCCTCTTTCATTCAACCTGATACTACTATTTCTTGGAATTTTCATTTTATTCCAAATCTTAACAAAAGAGAGATGTCAAAACTGGTAAATCTTTTGAATTTTTTGGATGCTTTCCTTTTTAATATCTTTGAGGAAGGAATTCTATTAAGAGGAATTTGTTCTCCAAAGAACTTGGTTTTTAAACAAATTACACACACACACACACACACACACACACACACACACACATATGTATGTATGTTGAAATTGGCAATTGTTTGGACTGATTAATACAGGACTTCAACTAATAGATTCTTAATTCTATTACTCTAAGGCAATCTCTCTTTGCTTCTATATTTGTTGATAATAAATTCAGAACTAATAGTTGAGGTTCTATTCCAACTGAATCAGATTCAGACTCTTAGTATGATCGAAATATTAGAGAAGCATGTGTTTGATGAATCATTGATATAATAATATATAATAAATCCATGCTATATGTTTCAAATGGTGTGTATTAATTTTTCCTTGATGTGCATATTCCAAATCTGTGTTTTTTTTTTTTTAATTTTTTTATTTTATTATGTTACAGGTGAATAGTGAAATTCTTAGAGAGAATCTTGAGAAAATAGTTGGTACAGATGATTCCACTTTTAGTGGGATTGACCTTGCAACTCTTATTAGGAACAAATATGGGAGGTCTTATGATGTTCAATTGATAAAGAAGGTACAATTTTCAGTAAGTCAAAGTATTTGCAATATTAGCTTCTGAATTTTTTATGGCAAATTTAACTTAATATCTGAGGGATTATTCTCCAAACTCACGTATGGTAAGTTGTTGATCACTTTATTGGAAACTTTACATTGCCATCTTTTCTAATACATTTTTTTTGGGGGCAAATCTTGTAATACGGATTTGTTAATGATATATTGCTGCACATGTAAAGCTTTTACATAATAATATTTCATCTTGTATGTATGCTTTGTCTAGAGAGTTGCTGTTGGTCTGTCACACATACATAATAATACTGAATTGTTATGCTCTCCTTGTAGAGTATAGCACATTGTAAAAAATTTCCAATGTATATTCTCATTCTTTTCCTCCTCCATGCATATTTAACCTTCTTTATCATGGTTATAGGTAAAATGATAAAAGACAGCTGCTCACTACTATATCCTCAACTCTTGTTTACATATACAACAACAAATGAAGCCTTGTCCCACTGGATAGGATCAGTAGACACTGTTGTGCTCTATCATTGACCATATCTTCAATATAAAACCATTTAAGATAAAATGATTTATGGTTTTCCCCAAAATTTTCTTGGCTCTAGTTCTTGTTTATATATGATTAGCGTTATTATTCTAAGGTTAAAACACTTACCTGTGAAGATGATGTTAAAATTTTTTTGGATGTGCACATACTATGCAGTGTTGGTTCTTTTTGCTTCCCATACTGCTGAAGGGTTCCTATCAAAAGAGTTGGATATGAAAGTCACGCTCATAATTGTACTGAAATACTATGTATGTGTTGTGACAGAATAAGCATATTGCTTACATTTTATGGTCCAATATTTTTTGTGGGTTCCCAACAACCTTGTACTTTGCTATCCCTGCATTGCCCTTTCTTTAATATTACTCGATGATGGAGATATCCCTCGTAATCTCTTTCATCTGACAATTTACCTACTTTAGCTTGGGACCATTAAAGTGGGAGTACAGATTATTTATACTAAATTGGGTAAATTGTGGAACTGGCACATTTTTAATTTAATTTGAGGTGCTTCCTAATTTAATAGAGAACCTGATATTTGAACCTCTTGTGTGTGTCTACTTGTTTGAGTATGTGTAGTTTGGTTGGCTTTCCTCATTTCCATGTCACATGCTTTCTGCTAGGAATTTATGGGAAGAAATCTCCTTGCCCTGAATGTCATGTGGAAGTACATGGAGCAGGTATTGAAACAACTTTGTGGTTTCTTGCATTGGAATTACGTTATATTCATAGAACATGAATTAGTAGAACCTACAGAAGACGTACAGATTCAGAAAGAAAGAGTAAAGATTTCTGATTTAATAGCTTATTATACTTCCAAATTAAGAATGATAATTTTGCATGAAATGTGTTATTTGCAACATACTGATTGTATGCGAGAATTATAGAACATAATGTATCAGAAAGAAGCACATTTTCCTCAAACACATGATATATAGTCACAATCAAGATATTTTTATTTACACTCCATTCAGAAAGCAAGTTTTCCAAGAGACAATCCATATCAAATACAAGTTTTGAGAGAATTCATGTTATGCTAATCAGCATCCTTCTTGTAATTTCAACAAAGGGCTCTTCCAGGATTTCTCTTTTTCTTTTTCATTTTTTTTTTGGTTGTTGTGGGGAGAGGGCTAAAGAAAGATTCTGGTGTTCCTGATTTACAAGTGAAAAAGTTCTTACTATTCTGGTTCAAAATAAGTGTTCCTTTAGACGGGGTGTCATTCACTATAGTGTAGCTTTGGGTGTAAAAGTACATTTTTTAGTTTCTATGCACCTGAAGCATTTTTTTTTTTTTTAATCTTTATTTTACATCTTATGAAATGCTTCAGTGCATTTGCATTTCCTTGTTTATATTTAGGTTATCCTTGTAATTGTCATTTCAGCAAGTCCAAATTTTTTGCATTTAGAGATCTTTCCCGTTGACCGAAGAAGAATATATTTTGAGGCTTGATGATGTGGCTAACACATTAAAATGCTGGGGAGCTGTGTCACATATCCGGAGTAGCCTAGAAAAGTCTAAAGAGCGGCCTCGGATAGGAAAGGTAAAATTATAATCTTCTGGCATCTTTTAAGTTCAATCACTTTGCATAAACTTCAATATGAACTTAGGATAAAAGGCTCAAGCAAGGATCTTCTGTTAAGTGGGTCAAATTTGTTCGGAACTTGGAAATGATGATGTAGTTTTTCTTCCTATTGATTTAAAATGAGGATATAGTTCTTGTTTCTGTATCCACGTCTCTTCAGGGCTTCCATTTGAGAGCTTGTGTGAGAGAAGAGAAATCTTATTACTTGGAGAAAGAATCATTGATAGAAAAGATAGAATGATAATCACACTTAAATACTGTGTGCTCGACAGATAAATGCCACGGTTGAAGTCATATCTATTTGTCTTCGAGTACACGGCCATTGATTAATTTGGCAGGTATAAAATCCTTATCCTCTTTGAATATAACCTCATCGTTTTTGGGCAGGCAGTAAGCATTTTCATAGACATGGATGAGTCCGGTGCTCGTTCTAATGAGTGGATTTACAAATAGAGAGAATGGAAGAGTCTGAAGTCTTTATAATAAGTCAGTCAATACTCACTGGATTCAAGGAGGAAAAGTGCATCCCCAGCTTGCTGGGACTATCACAGGTGTATTTGTTTAGTCACACACTTAGATCTTGGCAAAATGTCAAAATCTGATATCTGTAGTTTGTGATTGCATTAGGGCAAGGCGATGAAGATTGTCCTATTGAATTTATTTTGTCTATAATTTTTTTTTTCTTTTCAAGTTTACCAAGCAAATATATATGGAAAATATGTTGAATACTACCATAGGTGTGTTAATACAACAAAAAGCATCCTATCCTAATGGACTTCTTTTTATTCTATTGGATATAAAAATGATTTGTGATGCCGTGCTTTTGAGGTGTTACTATTCTTGATTAATAGTAGGGTTATGCTTTGATACATAATCAGAATAATGCATATCGATACATACTCTTGTAAATTGTGAAAACTTTTCATTTTCCTTTTGCAATCGTTTCATTAAAAATTGTTAACTTTTATATAAAAATAAGAAAAATTAAAGAAAAATGTTTTGATAAAATTTTGAAGGTTGAATTTGCAACTATGTACTTGTTACAACACAAAAAGTGTTTACACAATTTTTTGTGAAAAAAAGTTGTAAAATTTAGGTAATAGAGTTGTAAACAAGTCTCATGCATAGAATTATCAGAATTCATTCAAGTCCTAGTTGTTAAAGGCGCGCTATTATGCATTGTGCATCACCAGAAGTCACTACATCATGTAATTAGCATGTTATTGGGGCGATGATTTGGTGCCCTTATGGTGTCCGCCATTTGCGCCATGTGCAAGTGCAAGGCAATTGCATTGCAATTGTGCTATTTCATTCTACCTTAAATTTAAAACCCCTAACATATCAACTAGTAGCTAAACACAATTGCAAACTCGTGCAATCTCCTCCTTTGCAAACGAGCAAACTTTTGGTGTTAGGAGCATTAATGGGTGGTGCTCCAATGACTAAGTAGTTCTTCGATGACTTTGTTGCTCTATTTTTTCTAATTTTTTCATTGCATATTGTGTTGTTTGCAATGGCTTTTTTCTCTAAATTTTTTCTGCTCTTTTTTTATTTCTACAATTTAATGAGCAAATAAATAGTTTTCCTTTTCATTCTATCTTTGAATGTAGTTCTTTAATTTTTTGTTCTTGCTTTTATTTTGATTTAGGTGATTTTTTTTCTTTTTTTTTTTTGGAGTTAGTTGCTCTTTTTTTTATGTTTTGCTTCTTTTTTTTTTGCCTACCATTAAATTGTTCTTAGAATATGCTATTTGCTATTTGTTGTGAATTATGAAGTTTGCTATTTGCTATTTGGTGTTTGCTTATGCAAAGTTTTTTCCTATTAGGTTTTTTCTCTTGTCTTAAATGGCTAGTAAGATAGGTAAGGATTTAGCTTGGGCATATTGTACATTGGTTGATCCTAAAAATAAAAATTCTGTAACATGCAAATTTTATGGTAAAGTGACAAGTAAAAATATTACACAAGCTAAACTTAGCTAGAAGTTATATGAATACAACATCATGCCAAAGTTGTTCGAAACATGTGAAGGAGGAGATTAGGAAGTTTGTTGGTGAGAAAAAGTCATTGAAAGATTAGAGGTGCTTAGCCAACCATTTCTTTAATTATGAAGATGTTATGTAATGAAAGATGAGGGAAAGGATGACCTTAAACCAATTCCAATTAGAGGTAGCAATGGTACTAAAAAAAAAATGTCTTCAAGTTCAAGCAGTGCACAAGTAACATTATGCTCTCAAAAAAGAAGTAATAAAACACCTATTCCAAAGTCAAGAAAGTAATAAATGTTTATTTCAATCCAAATCCAGAAGAGATTGTGCAGTAAAGAAAAGAATCTAGTTCAAGACAAATAATAATGCTTAATGTATATAAGAAGGAGAAAAAGGAAGAAACTTGCTAATTGTTTTCAAGGTGGATGTATGATAAAGTGATTCCTTTTAATATTGTTAATTATGATAGTTTTGTAACTTTTATTCAAAACATTGGACAATATGGTCCAAACATAAAACCACCTACTTACCATAAGGTGAGAGTTCCTTTGCTTAAGAAGGAGTTGGAGCACACAAACCTATTGTTAAAAGATTAGAACGAAAAGTAGGCAAAAAAAAGATGCTCCATCATGACAAATGGTTAGATAAATAGAAATAGGAGAACATTAATCAATTTTTTAGTGAATAATCCATAAGGTTGTCTTTATTGAATCTATTAATGCTTCATCTTATGTAAAGAGTGGAGTAAAATTTTTTGAATTGCTTGATAAATTTGTCAAGAAGATTGGACCATCCAATGTTATTCAAGTTGTTATCGATAGTACTTTAAACAATGTTTTTGCTAGTAATAATTTTTTCTTATCTTCTTGAATAACTTTTTCTTTCTTTAATAAACTATTGGGTTTTAACTTGCTTTCCTATTTTACCTTTAACAAGAAAATTATTGGAAGTAGCTTATCCAAAGTTGTATTGGGCTCCATGTTCTGCTTATTACTTTAACTTAATTTTAGAAGACATATAGGAGATTCCACTTCTTGCTTCAACATTGAAAAAGGTCGTGGCAATTAATAGTTATATTTATAACCATGTTGGAGTGTTAAACATGATAAGGAAATTCATTAAAGAAAAAGAGTTACTTAGGCTAGAAAAAACTAGATTTGCTAATGATATGGTCACACTTTCTAGCATGCACAAACCAATAAAGTAATTTAAGGAAGATGTTTGGTTCATATGAGTGGAACAATAGCAAATGGACAAAGGAGGAAAAAGGTAAAAGAATAACTTTAATTGTGCAAAGTACTTCATTTTGGAATGATGTTCATTATTCTCTTAAAATAGGTGCTCTAATAATTGAAGTACTCAGGGTAGTTGATGGTAAAAGGAAACTTCTAATGGGATATATCTATAAAGCTATGGATAGAACAAAAGAAGCCATTACCAAGGCTTTTGATAATAATGAAAATAAATATAAGGAAATTTTTCAGAATTATTAACAAAAGATGGGAAGTGTAACTCCACCAATCTTTGCATGTTGTTGGATACTTCTTGAATCCTAAGTTCTTGTATGACTGTCCTAACATTGATAATGATGAAGAGGTAAATCTTGGTTTGATTCATTGCATCTAGAGATTAATTCCTGATATTGCAATTCAAAATAAAATTTCTAAGGATTTATTAAAATATAAAGATGCTTTAGGTATTTTTAAGACTCATTTGGCCATTAGAAACAAAAAATTAAGGAAAGTGACTGATTGGTGGGCTACTAATAGTTATTCAGCTCCTAATTTAAGGTTATTTGCTATTAAAGTTCTTAACCTTACTTTTAGTGCTTTTGGAAGTAAAAGAAATTGAAGTATGTTCAAAAATTTCCACACAAGAGAAAAGAATTGGCTTGTTCAATCAAAACTGAATGACTTAGTTTATATCAAGTATAATAGGACTTTGGTGTGAAGATTCATTGAACATGATTCCATTGATCCAATCTCATTGAAGGAAATTGATGATTACAATGAGTAGATGCTTGGCAAAATAGAAGAACTTAATGTAACAAATAATCTTATATTTGAAGATGATGATTTAACTTAGGGTGATGTAGTTTTAGCTTTTAGAGTTAAAGAATCTACTCATACTACTAGAATATTCACTTCTGCTCAAACCACTTCAACAATGACAAAAGGTAAAAAGAAAACTGAAATGCATATCATTCAAGAAGAAAAAAAGAAGGAAGAGGCTAAATCAAGGAAAATAAGTGAAGAAAATGACGAAATTGAGGGATTGGAAAATGATGCTAAATTAGATGAAGTACATCTTGACAAGGGAGATGATCAAGCACATTTTGATGACAAAGATGAAGAAGAATCTCCTAGTGCTAGTCCTTAGATATGTTATATTTGATACTTTCTTGACAAACTAGTTGATTACTTAGATTTATTTTAAATGTTTTGTTACTTCTTTATTTATCAACTTAATTTTCATGGAGACCTTATTACTTTATGATAATATAATTACATATTGTTCAGCTTAATTTCAAATTTTCAATACTATATTATGTTTTATGTTTCAATTTATATTTTATTGCTATGCACCAAAAATGAAATGTTTATGCGCAACGTAATAGTATATAGTGTGCCATAGCGCCAGGCTTCAACTTTTTTTTAACAAGGCTATGAATATAGGTTATAGCTTTTAAGAGGATATATATGAATAAATTTTAGGGTTAGTTATAGTCACATTCTCTAAGGTATAATGTGATTATTTTTTAATTTAAATTTAATTTATTATCAGTATAAATAAAATTTCTTAGATACTCATGCTTATAGTACTCCTAGGTACTTATGGCATGAGAACCACTATTATTACGGCACATGGTTAGATAACTTATTGTCACCCATTGTAGTAAAATGAGAATAGTTTTTACATCTAGCCCTTGACTGATATTGCCCTTATTACTTACAATGAAAAGAATGATTAGGAGATAAATTCCTTCTACCAATATTGCCATGTGAAAATAAAGCATCTTGAAGTAGTAGTTTAGGAGATAACTAGTTGGAGGAAGGTTGGATTTGATGACAAATGAAAGAAACTAGAAGGTGGAAACAATATGGTCGGTCCTAATGATAAATTAATAGTTTGAGTGGAGATCAATGTTCAATGTTGAACACCATGAAAGCCATGCCATGCATGCCAATGGAGTTCCATTCTATAACATAAATTTTTAGGTGAATGACTTCTAAGGTGGAGGAACTAACTTCAATTTACCTATTATTATAGAATATGCTCTTGATCAATTACTTAACAGTGCATGGTAGATTAAACTTGTGATGGGCCCAAGATTGGGAATAATGTAGGGTTCATTCCTTACTGCTATGTGTCATGCAATTTATGGTTTATGCATTCTTGCACTTTAAGGTACATTAAACATTAATTTTTGATGTTGTTGAGTTCAAGTGCTTTACTTTTCTCCACCTATCCACCTTAACTTATACCAATTACAAACTTAGATTCAGGATGGAGTACCTATCAATAACAAGGAGGAAAAAGCTATATAGTATTGAATATGTTTTAAAGTTGACCATGTTTTCTAGCATATGGAGCTAGTGTTGCAATAGTTCTATCTTGGAGGATGATATAGACACATGTTGTCAATTTTAACTTGTGAATCTCCACTAGTAATCCATATTTATGGAAGATTTTTTTTGTGTACAATTAAAATTTAGCTTCCTTGAATTGCGAAGAGAAATTGAGTATCCATTAGTAGGAGCAAAATTTTTATTAAAGTTAGAAAAACTCATGGATTTTCGAACTCTCTATACCAAAAACTTCTTATGTTATCTTAACTTTTGCTTACCTTCATAGTTCATTTATGCATGGATGGAAGGTTACGGAATAAAGGTCACAGAAAGACATTGGATTGAGTGCACTACTCTTACATCTGTTTGACTATCCCATGATGAAATGAGCATGACCCCAAATACCTTTGGCTTTTGTTACATATATGTTAACTCCATGTGGGATTTCACCATAATTGAACTTGGTTGCTAACTTTCAATAATGTGCATTATCTCCATAATTTTGTAATGCTACCTAACATATACATTAGATACATGCATACTTTTAGGTTATGTGGTTTAATTTTATTTCACTACACTATAAACTAGAGTTGTGCTCATATTCAACATGTGTGAACGTTACATTTGTAATTTTATTATACTACCATACAGACATTATTACTTATAAGTTTATCGTGGCAAACAAATTGCTTTTTGTAGACCATTTATTTGTTTTGTGTCACATTATATTGGGTCAAGTGATATTGTGTGCGTCATATTAAAATACTGAAATATATGATAGGTTCTTCCTTAACAATTTTCCTTATTCTCCAAGATGTGTGGTTTGCACCTTAGATTTGATTACAGTAGGTTATTGCTTTAGTACTTTCTAGTGTTATGAATACATACAACGATCTAGTTCTGTGTGGAAAGCAAAGAGAAATCAAAATTCTATTATAATTTAAGAACAATTATTTTTGCAATCAACATAAAAATTGACATTGTGTCCAAATCTATAGACGTTTCCACAAGCATTCCAATATCCTACTAACCAATTCAAACAAGCCCTAGATTTCCTCAATCACTATTATATTTTGAACAAGAGCTACTCTAATTTCCTTTTTTGTAGTATAAGATCACCAAATTATGCAAAATATTCTTTAGTAGTATTATTTTTTTGTGATAGTAAGAGTGGTTAAACCACTAGATATACACGCAAGGACCAAGGATTAAACTTTAGATACAACAGAAGGCACAAAGCTTTCAAGAAACATTGGATGCTATTTAAACCAAATGCTTTCAACTTTTTTAGTAGTACTTAATCACCATACCACACATATGTTAATAAGCCATCATTACTTATAGCTCATTAGGGGGTTCATTAATGTGGGTATTTCTAATACATTGCATGTGCAAGTATAGTCATGTAGCATAGAATGACTTTATATGTTTTTTGAAATTCCATTGCAATCGTTGCTTAATGTCCAACATTGATTGCTATTATAGGTTATGATTAGTGGATGCAACGTGGAGTTTACCTTTAGTGGGGATGATATTGATAGCTCCCAAATCAATGATAACCCAATTAATGATGCATTGTAATCAAATATCTCTACAAGTGAGTTAGATGAATCCCTTACCAATACTGAAATCAAAGATATATAAGTTTTGCCTCTAAATGTTAATGTTTTAGACACAAGGGTTGATAATGTCTTGTTAAAGGAGTTTAACACCATTAATGATGTTGAGAAGTGGTATAAGAAGTATGCAAGTGTAATGGGACTTGGTGTGACAAGAGACCATTTAGGTCAAAATGTTAAAGGCCAAGTCATATGGTGAAGTTGCATTTATGATCGACAGGGATTTTGAGCACCTAAGCACTTTCATAACCTTGGACTAAAAAAAAGGAAGAAGGATATAACACACTAGCTGTAGTGCTTTCTTTCATCTTTGATTACATGAAGGCAGCAAGAAATGGCATATGGATAAGTTTGAGGAAGACCATGATGGTCATCAGGTTGTTGGCTAAAAGTACAGTTATCTTTTCCACTCCCACTGTGCACTAAGCATGACCAATATTTCCTAGGTTAACAGCATGAGTACTTATGGTATTATAATAGCTTATATCATGATATTCATGATTAATGCACCTGGACGACGTGACAACTGTGGGTTTGTGCACAAGGATTTATATAACCATTTTAACAGAGAAAGGAAGTCCAAAATTCATCATGAGGATGTTGTTATAGCCCTATGTTATTTGCAAGCAAAAGCAAATTGATGAGAAAATTATTTATTATTTAATTTTCCCTATTTTAGATTTTTTAGGTGTTATATTTGCTTAAATTTATTAATTACGTCTTGTTTTATAACTTTGAGTTGATTTTACAATATTGTGAATTTATTTGGTAAATGGTGGATTTTGATACTATTTCTATTTTTCCAGTTATATCATATGCTTTGGATGTTAGATTGAGAAAGATTTTATATTGTTAGAAAACTTAAAGAAAGAACTACAACTTACATGTTTTGACCTAAACCTAGTTCAATCATTTTGAAGGTCATATATGATTAAAAAGTTAAATTCGTGTCTTTATCCCAACTAATCCTACCTTGATTTTTGGGTTATAACTGGAGTTACAAAGATCAATTTAACTTGAAATTAGCATCCAAATTTTCACAAGACATAGGCTTACAAGTTTGATGTTTTTTTTATCCAAATTACATTGATTTGTGGTTAAAAAATGGTTGGAAGTTAAACTTGCAAGATTTCACTAATATAACTATTGGAGTTAATTGACAAGTAAAAATTAGGTCTAGGGTTCTAAAAATTATAAAGGCCTTGTTATTGTAATCCTAAGAGTCATGCAATCCAAGTCCAATAGGATTTTAGCTTAATTAGGTCAAATAAAGGGATAACTCTTTAGACTATTCAGACTTTTATACAACATTTAGCAGTAGACAATTTTCTTCTTCTTCTTGTTTTCTCTTTTACTCTTCAATGGGAGCTTAAATCCATGGTTAATTCAAGGAGTTCAAAGCTCTCTTCATCTAGATTATGAGATTATGAATTATAATGTTAATTTTTCTTAATTAATTTTTCCCTTTTCTTATTCACTTGTGTTGAATTCTTGAGATTACATGTGTTAAATGTTAGTTTGGTATAATTAGTATTCATCTTTATGATTTCTAATTTCTTTACTCTTTTGATGTTGAATTGTGGTTGGTAAATCACATCTTCACACATAAGGGTAGAGGGTTAAAGGGTTAATTTGGAGGTTTCTAAATTGATTGCTCAAGTTAATTGAATTTTATCATTGAATCAATTTCGATCTAGCATAGAGATTATAGTGGTTGCTTAATCGACTAATTTTAATTAATCAAATTTTAGGCGGTTGTCTAGCATAGGATTCGTAAGTTATTATAGAGGTTTAAGTATTCCAAGGTTGAAAAAGTAATTAGAAAAGTTAAATCTTAAATGATCCATGATTAATCCAATTTAAGGCTTTTAATTCCTTGAATAGGTTGTCTTATTTACATTAAGTTCTTATCATTAAATCAATTTCAATCTAGTATAGGAATTATAGTGGTTGCTTAATCGACTAATCTTAATTGATCAAATTCTAGGCAGTTATCTAGCATAGGATTCACGGGTTATTATAGAGGTTTTGAATATTCTAAGGTTGAAAAATTAATTAGAAAAGTTAAATCTTAAATGATCCATGATTAATCTAATTTAAGGCTTTTAATTCTTTGAATATGTTGTCTTATTACATTGAGTTCTTTTATCTATTTGCTATTTTGCTTCTATTTTGTGCTTGTTTAGTTTTTGCTTCTACTTTAATTTTGTGCAAACAATCCCTCAATCCTACATTGTGTTTTGCATAATTTTTCATACAGCATAGAACATATTGCATCCATCCTGTTCTAGCATTCTGTATTAGTGCACTCATATTCTGTTTTGCATTTGTTGCATTAATTTCTTGTATTTTATTGCCTAATAAATTAGACAATCGTGTAGATATTGTTAGGAATTTAATTAGACAAGATAATATCAAGAGATGATTATAGGTACAACTTGGTTGTTCTATTATATTACATTATTTTTTAAAAAACTTAATTTTAACTAATTTTGGTGCATAACAATGTTTATATCACAAACACTAACCCTATGCCATTTATTTGATATACAATTGATTCGAATAATAGGTTATATCATTTGTTTTAATGTGATGGCCAAAGTCGAGTGAACTTTCAAGCCTTTAGTGATATCTTGTCATTCGATACCACATACAAGAATATGTATAAAAAGCCACTAGTTATCTTCTCAGGATTGAATCATCATAGGTAAAACATTGTATTTGTATTTATTATGAGATTAAGCTGACTTACAAATGGGTGCTTGGTAAATTTTCAAATACCATGGGAGGGAAGAAGCCTTTAACTGTAGTCACAAATGGTGACAAAGTCATGAGAAAAGCCATAAAAGCACTATATCCTAATGTTGTGCATAGATTATATTCTTGGCATCTAGCTCAAAATGCTTATACCAATGTGAACAATATCTATTTCTAATGGGCATTTTGTGACTACATGTATATGAACATTTTTGTCCATCAATTTAAGGAGAAATGGAAATGAATAGTGGATGATTTCAACCTTAGTGGAAATACATGGGTTTAGAAGATATATAAACAATGTAGGTTATAAGCAAATCTTTACTTGAGAAATAAATTCTTTGTAGGTGTATAAACATCCTGTTGTGAGTTCTTCAATGGATTTATAGCTGGTTTTATCAAATGTTAAAACACCTTAGTGGACATGTTGTACCATTTTGAGTGAGGGATGATAAAACTCTATAATAATGAATTTGTTAAATACTTTAAGTGCCTCACATGTGCACTAGTCATTAACTCCCCACTCCATGTACTTGAGGAGTAAGCTGCCTAAATATACACACACAAGGCATTCTTCGTCTTACATGAACAAGTGCTACTGTCTAATGATTTAAGATTATTACATCAAAGTGAACTATTGAGCCATGTCATGTATAGGATTGGGAAGTTTTTAGATGTTGGTTCAAAGTGACAAATTGTCTACAATAAGAAATGAGATACCTTAGCTTATGATTATCATATGCTCTAATCTTATGGCTTTCCATGCTGTCATATAATTTTTGCTATGAACCATGAACATTTAAACTATATTCTTGAGTTGTTGGTTTACAAGAGATGGACACACATTATGAAGATGGAATCAATCCTTCCACTTACCTTAAGTGAGAATGCATAAGCGGTGGAATTACTACAATATGAATAGCAATAAGGGAGTTTAAGAACAAGTTGTATTTGGATGTGTCATCTAACTTCTAAGAATTAATATGATTATGATGAAATTAGGAAGAAGGTTATTAAGATAATTGAGATATTGAAGGTTCGACATAGAGTTTGTGTTAGTAGGAGGGGCTCCTATTTAAGCTTGACTATCTCAATACCCTTTCAATGTTAAGACAAAGGGCAAACTAGTGGAACCAAAAATGAAATTAAAGTACCAACATAATTATGCCATCTATAAGGTTATTGGTTATAATTGGAGTACGTGCCCTTAAATGCCAAGAAACTACATTTATATAATCAATGATCCTGAGAACCAAGTCTCATATGGACATAACCTACATGCTCAGTGCCACACGATAAAGAGGTTGGTGCAGAAGCTACCCTTTAGCCCTTTTATAATCTTCTACACTTTTATCATTTAATTATATTCAATGTTGTTACCCTAACTTTATCTTTTTATTCAATATAGGATTCAAGTTCAAGCCATTGATGGGGTCAACTACAAACAAAGTCCCCTTATTTATGGGTAAATCCATGGTAAGATTACTTCCCTTCACTTATGTCTTTATAGCTTTATTGGTTAAGACCGTTAGTGCTATCTTTATGTTTTTTTTAGGCTTTATATGATCATCTTTGCATTAACTTGCCTCCATAGCCTTCTTACATGCAAATCACTTTTCATATGAATTTTTTCATACATGTATCAACACATTGGATGTGAAGTTAGTGCTTTAGTTATCCTTTTAGTTTTCATCCTAACCCTTCACATATATGCATTTTGTATAGCTTCTTGCTTGTAACTGAATGCCACTGTGGTGTGGGATGTAGTCTCACATGGATGAGGAAATATCATAACTATTTTTGAAACAAGTTAATGATAGTATACATTTAGCTACCTTGGTGAACTTAGTCAGGGTAGGATAAGCTAAAACACCATCCACTTAGGCATCATCAACTAATGTTGTGTCAATCCGTTGAGACTTTTGTCACTTGTGTACTAGTTACCACATGTAATCCTTTGTATCTTATGCACACATCTATAGTCAACTTCTTACCACTTGTTATTTAGGTTTGCAAACCCTATCCGCTAAACGCAAATTACATATTTTACTATGCTCCTTGTTATCCCCTAATATCAAGAAATGACTGCTTTTTTGTGTTAACATTATAAGTTGACAACAACTACTTAATGTGTCATCCAATATCCAAACTTTGTAATCCACTTATCGATGGGTAGATGATCCATAAGCTTACTATAGAGTGATAAATGTTTCCCTTACCATACAAATCAACCACATGCATGGAAAATAAAATAAATGAAATTTTATGTCATGTGTAATACAATAACATAAGAACACCCTTTTCAAGTAGAATGAAAATGTACTTGTGTAACATAGTTTGATATGGGAAAAAATGCATGATTGGAATGGACATTGGACATTTGTTAACAATAATTTTCTTACTAATCTACATCATTTTGGTTCTTAATAATCCTTACTAATCTACATCATTTTGGTTCTTAATAATCCACAAACCATTTTTTTCAATCCCATATTAATTATAATTTTTGCACATAAGCATGAGATATTTCTTATCATAAAATGAACACCTATTTTTATGTTTTCGAACATAATTACAATGCTTCTCCTATATCACACAGTGCATAATCCATGAATTTTGATTCAAATGCATCATAATTGTTAATGCAATTTACCTATTCAGAATTATAGTATCTATCTTGACAATTTCAATTAAGATATAAAATTAAAATTAATCTAACTTAGATGTGTAAACATACTTACACGATCATCATTTATTCATGTGATACTACAGTTGAGAAAAATTTCAATTGTCTTTGCTTTCTATTAAAATTTTTTATGACAATTATTTTATTATAACATAACAACCTTCCAAGCAATTTCTCATATTTAGATTGTGTTTCGTCCTACTTATATGTATGTTTATTTCATATGATTGTGGTAATTAACTTGCAAAGACTAGTATGGTTTCTAACATTCCAATTTTCTTATGTTCATTGTCTCATTCACTCTCCTATCTTCATAATTGTTAGCCTATTTTTCTTTCATTCTCTTAGCCACATTTTTTTGTTAAGACATTGGTAGTTTTAAGTGCACCATGAGTAAGAGTTAGTGTCTATCTATTGCATTTGCCACTTAGCACACCTAGCTTTTAGTTTCCAATCAAAATAAGCTTCCCATATTAAATTACTAAATACAGTTGCATTGTAATACATGTTTTACTACCTAGCAAACCATTGTGACCATCCACTACACTTATATATGCATTAAGTTCAATGCATACAATTTATTTCTATAACTTCCTTTGGATATGGACCATACCATACCAAAATGATACACACCAATTATATGGTAGGGATGAATGATTTTAGTTTCATATCACCATGTTAGACATTCTCAAGCACGATTGCCTAAATGTCAATGAATCGTAAATTGTCACCATAGTTCCATAGGTAACTTTGAATGCCCCAAAACTATTGTTATGTACATTATAGCCTGCCTTCCAAAATACTTGTTCATTATATACAACATTAATTAACCACATGTAAGTCATAAGTAATTCCCATGTGCTACTTCATCTTTCTTGTTACCTTATGTAGAACCTTGTCCACAATAAGATTATAACTTTTAAGCACCAATTCTAACGCTAACTTTATTCTTCCATATTCTCCCTTAAGTTATTAGCATAACAGATCTCAAGCGTTAACTACTGCAATAATATATTGTATAGGAATATAATTCATTTTCATAAGCATTCTATCTTTTTACCATTATGTTATAGGAATTAGTTACATGTAAAAATGCCATCCACTATGCAACCCACAACCTACATCCCATAATCACTACAATGAACCAAGTATTTGCAAAAATATTAGCAATTATGCACCAGGTCTAGCCCTTCCTATTGTACTAATATCAAGGAGACAGGTGCAATAAATAATGATGATAGAGGTTTCTTACCATCCCACCTGTGTCAAAACTTTCTACTCTTCTAAAATTTAGGTAAGTCATCTAATCTTCCTTGTAGAAATGACAATCTTCTAACATCTTGTCCAAAAAAAGTCACCTGCATCATGTCCAGAATCATATGTTTGCTATAGGATAATAAAACCTAAAATATATATGACAAATGCAACTTTAAAACATGATTTTTTCTTTCTTGTCTGACTATCTCCATAATGTGATTTAGTTTTTTTTATTGGTGTTCCAATGATGGCAAGGAGTCCATATACTATACTTTATTTGTTATCTTGTCCACCACTATTAGGAACCAATGATCTTCTTTATGTAGAGAGATAAAGATTTGCAAATGATTGCTTGGACCTAATGTCATGCTTGGGAATATTTGTTAAACTAATTGCACTATTGGAAAGTAAAACTTCAAGTAGGTAATGCCCTATTCCCAACACCAAAGCATTGGTACTTTCAATTGTTGGGTTCAAGTCATTACAAATAGAATTATTGAAAGTAGTATAGGATAGTAGGATGTAAAAAAAATCCACTTCCTTGTAAATATTTTGTAGGATACTTTTCCTACAATGTAAACTGCTTTTATATAAATCTAATTGCCAACCATTCCACCATACCTAACATTATTTACAGCTTAGTTGTAACGTAACCTTGTTCAAAAAACTATACCCACATATGTATGTAGGAATAGTGCTCCTGGTGAAATAATGTAACCAAGTTATAATGGCTTATAGTGAAATGAGGTGGTAGAAATCATTTTCTAGGTGATCCATGTATGGCCCTTTTGTTATAGATTAGTAGGCATGCCTATGCAATTAAAATTTATGCACTACGAAAATTTTACAGAAAGACATTCATACTATGTTTAAGCTTAAAAGGTAAGGCAAATTGAATAAGGAAAGTTACTTTTCCTCTCCATCCATGTATATGTTTAGGCACAAAGATAACAAATGTCTTAGTAACTTGACATATGTCCCACTCACCAGTGTCTCCCTAAACACATAAACATGCTATCATGGTGTCAGGTGCATATAATGGTAGGTGAGTTACATGTTAGTCTAATTGTGCAAATAGAAAACAAGTATTACTCTATATTTTTCCTTTCTTCAAAAATGTATGTTGCAACTACTAACTCCTCCAACTTTAGAATCATAGCAGGGAGTGGTTTGAATACAACTCTCACTCCTTACACAATATACTAAAAATTAAAAAAAGAGATTCATATTACTTTATTGTGTTTGGTTGCATTATGCATGTTATGTGGCATTCAATATTATCTTTAGTATATACTTTTGGGATTTCTCTGGGTGCCCATGCATTAATAAGGACATCTCCATGGCTGGTCCTATGCATTACAATCTCTGTTTCCTCTCCTATGAATAGGTGTTGGAGGATTGGTTTCAGTTGTAGATAATATCGAAGTGCACATAACCTAATCTAGTTAGGATAATAGAATGACACTATATTGATTAATAAAATTTATTACTTGAAAGAAAACTTCTACACTAGGTGATTATTGCACTACCTTTCTTACTACTTTAGATTACTTTCTATCAATTATTTGAGAATTCAATTCTATACCATTAAGTAGTTGCATTGTCAGGGTTACTTCTTTCCCTTCACCCTTAGCCATCTAGTAATGTGATGCACTCTTTTATGTACTCCTTTCGGTGATTGAGTGTGATTTTATACTAGTCCGTTGTTTCTTGGCTAATAATTCCCTACTCACTACCTCCATAAGTGCCCTTCAAATGTGCTTTTTTTTTTTACATGAGCCTAGTTTGGAAATATCTTACACTTCTCTAGTAGCAAATCTTATTGGTACCTATTAGCATTAAGCAAGGACATTAATTCAAGCTTGATTGATTACCTTATAACATGTGCTACTAATAAGGTTGAAGCATCTAGGTCTCTTCCATTACAAACTTCACTGTAGCTTCTAGCTTATGCACTCTATGGTACATATCTTGCAAGCATAAAAGTAAAGAGTGAGTAATACATTATAGATTAGTATGCTCATGCACGACTTATGCATTATAAGATAACTGTAATGAAGACTATTGGGGAAGTGCCATGCTTCATAGAAAAAAATATGTTCACACAGTGTCAATACCTAGACCCATGTACAATGATTCCATGCAAACAAACTTATTAATGATGCATAAGCGAGGGAATGATAGCTATTGCATGTCCAACATCATATGTTTAATGGGCTAAATTATAAGTTAACCATGTCAAAAAGTTTGCAAAATGATCAAATGTCTTGATGCGTGTATTGCCACCAAATCTTGTTATATACAATATAGACATTGCTTCTTTCTGACCTCATATTTTAATTTAAGTTTTATGCATGCTATATAAATTCAATCAACTTTAAATAGATTGGTAACATATGTGTAACTCCTTTGTAATAATCTCTTATTCTCTTACACTCTTTTTAACTCACATAATTTACAAAATGTCTTACATTAGACACATTGCATGCTAAACAAAATGAATTAACTTTGAACTCGTTGATAGCATGTGTGCATACAAATCACTTGTAATAGTATCCTGTTTAATCATGCTCCTCACATTTAATGTGTGCCATATATTAAAATGATGTTATATCAAATGCAATTGTTCGATCTTAAAAATAAGGGACTCATAGGTCGATGTGTAACCTTAATGCAAGTGCATGAGATAGTCTCTATGTTAGTGTTTAGATCTAATCACTTAATGGATTTTTCTATAGAAAAAGGTCCATGTTTTATATAGGTCATGGTAATTAAGTTTTGATAAGGGCAAGCAAGAATATATAGGTTATGAAAATCCATGGCCAAGCTCATTTTATTGACTTAGCTTAACTAATATACGCATGTGTCAACCATGCAATGTTCCACAGCTATGAATCTACTTTTTCTCATGTGAAAAGTAAGTTGTCAACCATATTATATAAGTACAAGTTAGATAAAATGAAGTGTCAATAAATACCTACCAATGGGGTGTCATTATAGCATATGGGTAGTCTTCATGTCATAATAGCAATAACACTTCATAAATTTTAACCCATTATATATGGCACTTGAATAAGATATTGGCATGTCTTTGGCTATTAGTATGGCCTTGTTCATGTAAGACCGTTCTTGACTTCATGCACTTAAACATGACACTTACTAAATGACAAGCATTGAGAAAATCTACCTTTGAGCTTCCTATGCCCTCCATAGCATGTAATTCTTTCATGAATTATTCAAATTCTTTAATGCCCTATGTGTGGGTTCACAATGCTCCAACATATAAATGTGGTGGTGGTCACTTACCCATCTGAATGTTGTTTATATACAATATCTATAAATAGATAGCATTGCAATAGGGTGACCTATATACTAAAATAAAATATTTCAAATAGTCATATAAATCAAATGACACATACTAATAGAATATAGGCACAACTCCATATTTCTTGTTGAAGACCTTATTTTAATTCTCTTATAGATTCAATGATTGACTAGAACATCCACATGGCCCACTTAATTCGTTTTAGGGAGGTAACCTTACAAAGCTAACTAGGGTGACTATTATACACAATGTCATTGCTTATTAATGATAAAAAAATAACTAATGGCAAACATTGCAACCTTTAAGTGAAACTCATCCTTTCTAATGTTGGCCTATTAAAAGTCTTGTTTAAGGTCAACTAGAGATACCAAATGACTTGCCTACTTCTTTAGGCCAAAACTCCTTTAAAAAGTTCTATAGTGACTCATTAAGATTATCTTTGCCATCAGCCACATTGATGATGATCTACATATCTTGAACTTTGAATAATAAAGTGACTTCATGAATGTTAAGAACATTTTGTTGCAGGTCAAAGTTGAGGTAGAGCCATTTGCACAAGTAAGGGTTAATCTGTTGGCAACTTAAATGTAAAAGCCCATTGAGACCAATATCCTCAATCCATTTAACTTTATGGTTGTTGTTTGTTTAGTAGCATAATTGTGAAATGAATCTACTTAAATGTCCTAGGTTATAAAACATTACCAGAAGTGATGCCTATGAAATGGACAATGAAATTCAAGTTACCACATTACTTGTCCTAAGCATGGAGTCTACCATAACCATAATTGCTTATGTACAACACTGACTCTATTTAAAGCTATCTATAGAAAAGAAAGGCAAATGTAGATATATTCATGTACCCTAATATCTTTGTGATTGACATTGTGGTTAGTCACCTTCATTGTCTAGAATGATTAGGACATTGACAAAGTTAGTATGAATTTTGTATTTGTGTTATTTATAGTGGAGCATATATCTAACACGAATCTCCTATCATTGAAAGCCCTATTGGAGGTGTGCATTATTGCTTAGATTGATCACCTTGTTTCCTTCTAGTCAATTTATAGCCTATTGATATATGCACTGCCTAAAAATTGCTTTGTCGAAGAGGATTTTCAGCATATCAATTTGATGGCAACTTAGGTTGTGTGCAAGTTTTGTGAACTATTTTCTATTGTATGGCTTAGAAGGGTGGATGATGAGATAACTTGTATGAAACCTAGTGCAATGCTACCAATCATGTTACAAACTACTAAATAGGAAGTTGTCATGTGTAATATGTATGATGAAGGCTCTTGATAGATAAAGTGCACATGGTAGATGGGCATGGCAAATATATATGCAGAAGAATTATGTTCTCAACCAAGATAATTAGCCTATTAAGCCACCTACCAACAATAGACATTATTCAAAAAGCATGACAGCAATGTCGTTTACTCCTTACTTAATGTATTTCGTTACCCCAAATTCATATGTAATATAAAACATGGGACCTTAAGAAAGGTTATGGAAATATTATCTTTTCATGGAAATAAATATTATCTTTTAGTATGAATGACCCATAAGAAACCAAATATGTTTGGAGATGATTGATATGCTTGAAACATAATTTTTGTTGACATAACATTCAATAAAATGATGGTTTAGCCATTTAGAGGACAAGAATGATTCCCTTATTATGCACAAATTGTAATATAGTAAATTTTAGCAACTAATTATTCATCATTTAAGTTGTGCTAATGGTATCTAGTAAAAGTGATCCAATAATTATGAATGATTAATCATGAACCATTGGATACAAAGATAAGTACAAAGTCTTTTAAATTACATTAGTGCCACTTAAGGCAAACGACCATGATAACACTTACCATTCTCTTATACTAACTATGTTAACTCTTTCTACTTGATCATGTACAAGCATTTCAATCATAAGGCATTAACTCATTTAATATTTACATTACACCATAGGCTATTTAAGTTGAATGGTTCTAGCAACACTTATCTATGTAATGGAAAAAAATACAATGATGTTACTTTATTATAGGGAAGTGCAATACTACCACTCACTAAATATGGTTTTAATTCCATGGTTCATTTTGTATTCATTTCTTGATCAATAAAGAGTGCAGTATAGTGGTGATAATCCATGAAAAAAGGGCTCCACAATGGAATCTCCTGAACAAGGTAACCTAAATGAAATAAATGCAACGATTTTCACTAACTTGGAATTACAATATTTAATTTAGATGTAAATGTCATTATCATTTCAAAGTTCCATGAGTGCCTTGACCACTCTAGGGGTTTCCATAGTAACATTATAATGCAACTTGTAAAGATTCAAATTCAAATGCTAGGAGATTCTAAGATGTAAGCAATGTATGGGACAAATACATGGGAGATAAAAGATCGATAATTTCATGATTGAATTTCATCTGTTGAGAAATTACACTAATATTGTAGTGGTAGCTCTCATCCTATCTTTTAGTGTGTGGAAACCTTTGTATGGTGTTCAATAAATGAGGGGTAAGTTTTACGAAGGTTATAAAATTTAGTTGAAAAGGTAATTACTCATATAGGTACCTATTGTACATAATTGACAATTCATGTTCACACCACCTACAATATGTGAAGTGGAAGAATATATTATTGGCTTACAAATTCATTTAACCATACCATAAACATTGTCATGACTCGTCCTAACCTTTCTTCCATCTGATTTACACATGAACATTAATATTAATTTTCATGTGCAAAAGAGGAGAATAAATTAGAATATACAATTGAATGTGTAAAATATACATATGGAAAATTTTCATTCCTACATATATTCCTCTAAATCGGCAATGATGAAGAAATTTTCAGTACATTTTTATTGTGCACTTCCTCGGAGCTTAAATGCTATCCTTCGGGAATCAATTCTACCTACAACATTGATTGTGAACTTTCATAAATTGAAAGCAGTCTAAATACTTTCTAAACTAAAGTGTTCAATTTCAATTAATGTAAAATACTATGTTACAGCAGATATTCTTTGCAAAATCTTTCTCATAAATGATATATTTAAATAGTAATACAACTTTCATTTTGTTGATTTCATCTCCAGTGTGATAGTTACTTTTTAAAAAGAAGTAACATTAACGAAGTCATATATATAATTCATTTGAAATTATTGCAGATAGGCACTCTACACTAAAAAAAATGTTAAATAAGAAGTTGCACTAAAAAAACTTGATAGAAATTGATAGTCTTGAATATGATTTGGCTGGATGATTGGTCATTTTAAATGGTTAGTTATTTGTGCAGTCAAACATGTTAACAAAAGGTAAGCAAATACATTTGACAATCCTTCAAATCTTGGAAAGAAAATACTCAACATAACTGGTTTTAACTGCATGTGAGTACTTCAAATGTGTAATGGTACATTCTGAAATGTTATGAGTTCATTATGGTTGAAATGATGCATAAAGGATTGTGTATATGCTAGACAAAATGGATATAAGTTAAGGAAAATGCCACTATATTAAGGCACAAAATTCACAAGTAGATAATAATATACAAATCAAGCGTAAAGGCCAAGTTCAAGAGAGATGAGAATACTAATATATACATTGGACAAGAAAAAAATTAAATAAAGCACGAATGTCATTTCTAATACAGGCCATCATCTTACTGTACCACCATTGTGCTGTATTTGTTGGAAGAACAATGTTGGTCACCTTGTAATGTATTAATACTTAACAAACCTCCATTATAACTTAAATTAAATTATTAAATGAATTTCAATTGCAAATTTTGAAAATATTGTACATTACCATATTAATTGTTATGTTTCTCCAAATTAACTAAATATAATATGTTCCATATTCAATTTTCATGTTATGTAAGAAATTATCACACATTGATAAATCATAACTGTTATTAAACATTGTAATCCATTCTCATTGTTATTTTGACTAAGTGCTAAATCATAATGTGAAGTTGGTGTAAGTATCTTATTTTTACTTTTCTTATAAGATTGGTGAACCACACAATGAATTTATGCCTAAGTGCAATGGACAACTCACTTTTTGCAATAGAAGGTAGACAACCATATGCAATAATGAACATGGCCACCTATTCCATCAAACCTGTAATTGCAACAATACTCCCTAAAGCTCATTATCTTCCATTTTTGACAAAAGGTTGAAAAATTAAATTCAATTGGTTTGAACTCAACTAGATGCCTAAGTGTCTTGTATAAAAGGATAACCACCAAATTAACCCTATGATAGGCCTAATAAAGTAACAGATAGATATAATATGCTATAAAAGAATGAGTAAATCATAACTAGAGCCTTCAACCTTCACTTAATAAGCCATAACATCAATGGTTTGAAGCTTTATTAGTATATTGTGACATTTACGGCAAAGTATTAGTATTATGTATGCTTTAAAGGAATAAGGCTTGGTGTGTACAATATATGAAAAAATTGCCAACCAAATGTGTTTTGTGTTTCGAAATCTCTATATCATGGGTATGAAACTAGAGGATAAGTTGAGGCATTTGCTTGTTAGTGTGCAAATATGGTTGATGGTAATGGTGGCATCCATCGAAATCCTTGTACAATGGAAGTCTTGGATGATGTATTCTTTGCCATGCAGAGTATGCCTATTTGTAGTTCTGGATAAAGAAGTCCCATTGCTATTGAAGGTCTTTTGGATGATGTGGTCACTTAACACCACTAGTAGTCAATGCTCATCCCTCGTCCCCCCAAACAGAGGTGCATCAGCAAATGTGACCAACCAATAATGGTGTTAGCTCATCATGTAGAATGAGAATTATAGCTATTGAAGGCAATTCAGCCTACCATAACTAATAATTGATTGACATATAGATATTTGATTTCTTTATGGGAATGGTTGTTGGCGTCTTTGTGATGTTGTTGGATTGCTTCCTTTATTGATAGGTTTGCTATTAATACCAAGTATAATTTTTCAAAGCATATGCTTTTGTATTTTATGCATGTGAGAGATGTTATTGCATCTCACATGTGTTAAAGCTTGCTTCCTATTTGCTATTATCTCTTTCCTATTAAGTGAATTTGGATTATAAATATTTAAAAATGCATAAATAATATAGTCATTGTAGGAGAATATTCAACATTGCAATGTATGCTAATAGCTATAGATTACATGTATCCTTTGGTGATTTTGTAGTATAAGACCTACAATAGTAATGTCCATGGCTTTACCATTTGGACATGTGGCCTCAAAATGGACATTAGGGTTAAATAACAATTAATCTAATTTAGAAGGTAGGGCCAAGCAATGCATGCATATTGTTTAATATCTAAAATAATATTGAATGTTATGGCTCATATGTGAACACACAGACCACAAAAGAAAGTCTAGATAAAAGGCGTATAATTAGCTTAATGGAAGGGCCTATGCTATATGCCACTTAATATAAAAACATGTTCAAAATTTTAATGGCCTAATTTACTTGAATTAAGCATGGAAAAGAAGGTGACATTCAATATGTTACACAATAAAATATAGGAAAAGAAAGGTATAATCATAAAAATAAATAGTCTAATAAAGAATCTAGCAAACTCATTTTAAATCTACAAGTCTGACAAAACTATTGCATGTAATGAAATTTAAGCAATGTCAAAACTAAATTGTTTGATAAAAAATTTATTTTCTTGTCATTACTAGTATTACCAATAACTACTTGAAGCAGCTAGATGTATAGGAATATACTTATAAACTCTCATAGATTGGGAAAAGCTTCTTTGAATATAACATATGTTGGACTATAATTCTACTCTTTAATTAATCTAAGTATACTAAAAATGCAATAAAAATAGTAGGTAGAGCAACATCAATGTATTATGATTATTACTCACATGATCTTATATTGTCAATCTCCAAAATGCATATGATGCTAATAGATTTCCTAAGTCGCTACTAGACCTTTTGTTCCTCATTCTTGTTTTTGTCTCCCCTTTCAATAGCCTTTAAATAACTCATGCTAAGTTTATAAGTTTGTGTTCTTTTTATGTGCTTCATAAAGAATGTGATTATGGGTAAATTGTTTCCCTTGTGGAGGACATTGGAATTGAAAGTAGATATATACATAAGTGGGCCCAAAATTAGTTGCGGACATTATTAAGATAGAGCCTACAAACCATGCAAAAATTTGATGCACACGTAATGGACTGATAAAAAATACAAGCAAGGTTTTTGATCCATTCATTTTGTACGTTTGTTAGTAGAAATAATATCACTGATTAACCAAAGTTCACTTTCCAGTGGTCATTCTAATAATTTTCGGTGCATCTCCTTACACAAGAGTTTGTTGTTTCTAGTTCACCAAGATTTACAAATTCAATTTTCAACATCAGCAAAAGAGAAGACATAGTTCGCCTATTGCATGCATTTTCATGAACACACAGTGACCTAACATGCATACATCTTAGAAATTAATCCTCATGACATAAATCAGGTAAGAGAGAATCTATCAATAGTAACTCATTTCCTCTATTTGACAGATGTGAAGCCTACACCAATATTAATTATATCAAGGGTAACCCATTATTGCTAATAGCATTAAATCATCAATAACATTTTAGATGTAGAAAACTCATATATACTTAAGGCCTAAGAGCATCATTTGAGTGATAAAACCTACATTCTACCTCCTTGTAATGATCTCGAGCAAGAGTGCTCCAAAGGCATAAACATAAGATTGCATGGTAATCCCTCTATAGCAGACTTAGGAGCTAAGTTTCCACTAACAATATGATGGAAAAAGTGTAAATCTACGATTACAAATTGTATTTGTGAAGGAAAAGACATCAGATTGGGAATTTTTCACTCACTATGCCTCAGCTATTATAGTAGTGTTAGTTTCACCTTTAATTTCCTTTAATGATACTTGCCTTAATGAAACTAAGATCTTTCAGGCCATGTCATCATATAACAGCACATTAGCTATTTCATTTATAAATTCCCCAAACCTTTGCTCAAAGAAAGTGGAAAGTCCTTTGATTGCTACAACATATTACTTATAATGATCCATGTTATGCTTGCATTATTTATATAAAGAGATCAATCATTCTATTTTTGTCTCACTCATGTTCAAGGCAAACATTAAAGCAAATAAAAGCACTGAAGGCAGTCATAATTGTAATAATTAGGCCATGAAATTTTAACTATATGTCACAAAAAAGTAAAAAAGTTGCATTCTTTTTTTAGGCAATACACTAAAAGAAGCATATAAAGAAATAGTTCAAAAGCATATTTGCAAGACATAGATGGAAGGAACCATTACAAAAGATGAAGAACATTAAACTGAATAGAAAATCATGAACACTGAGAAAATATAAAGAGAAATAACACCACTATAAACTTTCAGCCTGGAAGAAAACTTCAAAGAGAACACCATGTTTAAAAGCATGCAAATAAGCTAATTTCTACCTAATGAAGCAAAAGTAGACACTAACCCTATTCACTGGTGTTCCTTCAATAGTGATAACATACCAATTGACATTATGCAATAATTCGGCAAAAGTACCAATGTATCATTGTTTTGGAAACATATTTCCGTTTTACTGTGATTTCAAAATAATTTACCAAAATATGCACGGGGCTGAAGGCGCCAGATTTAATGGCGCTTTTGCCGGCAGGCTTCGTGCTGAAGGCACCAACTTGAATGGTGCCTTTGGGCTGAAGGTGCTAACTTGGATGGCACCCTTGGCGTGGTTTTAATTTTCAAGTTTCGCGGAGGCGCCAAACGCAATGGGGCCTTTCAATTCAAAGTTTTTGAAAGCGCCAAACGCAGTAACGCCTTTGGGAAAATTTGAATTTGAAGGCGTCATTGCGTTTGGCATTCCTGTTCACGCCCTCTCTATAAATGGCCTTTGGCCCTTCCTCAAAACCAAACCCTCCAACGTCGCAGCTTTTCGTCTTCACACTGCAGCTCTTCGTCTTCGGACTGCATTTCATCAACATTTCCTCATTCTCCCACTCAAAATTCTTCATTCTTTCTTTAGTTTAATCCTTTAATAACATTTCCTTCTCTGCATTTCATCAATAGCAGATTTACAAGTCTTCTTGCACCTCCTTCTTCTTACCGGTTAGTATTTTTATAATTTTTATATTTATATTATAATTTTTACTAGTTATTATGAAAATATATTTTATAATGGTAGAGAAATTTTTTTAAGGTATAGGGTATGATATAAACAATAAGATTATTTTTGTTTTATATTAATTATTATGATTTATGATGTGAAATTATGATTGATGATATGAAAAATTTGTAAAAATTTATATGGTGTTGTGATAGTTTGTGGTGGAAAAAAAAAGAACAAATGGGATAAAGAAAAGTGTCTTAAAATAGAATTTAGGATTTAGGTAAAAATTATCTTTAGAGATTTTTTAAATGTAAAATTTTGATATATAATAAGAGAAGTAACACAAATAAAATTTTAAAATATATTGAAGTAAAAAGAAGCTTTAAAAGTTAGGATAATATTACTAAAATAATGAATATTTTTTTACTTAAATAATAGATATGAAAAATGCAAGAATAATAATTATAGCCAAAAAATTATGTTATACATAATTTTATTGTAAAAATATTAAAATATATAAAGAGATATTGTAATATAATATTAAACGAACTTAGTGCATGTAAAAAAGAATTCATGATTTTAATTATAAAAATATGTACAGTAATGTATAAATATTTTTGTTTGCTAGTTATTAATAGGTGTGAAGGGAAAAAAATATTATGAAATGTTAAATATAGTGTATTAAAACAGTTAATTAATTTAATAAAAATAATTTGTAACCAATAAACAAAAAAAATAACACTTGGAGAAGATAAATTAAAATATAAATAAAATTATATAGTCAAACATTATATAGGATAAAAAAATAATAATATTTAATTGACAGGAAAAAATTATTATATTATATGGTATGTCTGTTATATATTTAAAATTATTATGAAATGTTAAATGTATTGTGTTAAAACAGTTAATCAATTTAATAATAATTTTAAAAGAAGGAATTTAGACTTGAACATAATATATAAAACAAGTAGAAATAAATTATATTGCCATAATTGATAATTTAATCATAATACAAAAAATATAGATAGGTAATCATATTTAAAAATTAATCATATCTCAATTGTGTTCAAGTAAGTCAAAATTGAAATTATTAATTTAAATATAAATTTAATATTTTTGTAATAATTTATTTATATTACATTCAAAATTATGTTAAAAAAACAGGTTTAGAATTTATTTATTTATATCACACTTGCAACTAAAAATTAAAAATTTGTGTTGTATGAAAAATTACGATTAGTATAAAAATAGCAATATGTATGAGGGAAAAAATGTGAGACTGTGTAGGTTAGAATTAGTTTGGCCTATGCGGGCAGATTATTATATACCATTAAAATATATACCATATAAAAATGGCAATACATATTATTACTTTTTACTTATAATATTAAATACTAGTTGATTAGTTGATAAATACAACAATTGTATAGGATAATGTATGTGTCAATTGTGAGGATGCAGTGAATGTATTGCAGTTAAAAGTAACAAGATGAAGAAAAGTTTGATTACTTTTGTACATTCGAATGGTACAATGATTGAGGGACCAATGGGAGTAATGTACGATGGACCTCCCCTAAAGATATTGAAGCTGAAAGGATGCAGCACCATAGACGTTTTGTGAGAAAAAATTCATTCTCGGATGAAGCTTGCCCAAAATCAAGTTGTTGGAAAAATTATTTATAGGTTTCCATAGCATCAAACAGAGGCTCAATATATGACATACGAATTGGACGATGATGAAGACTTGGCATATGCCATAGCAAGCTATGAACAACATCCGACGATGACAGTAATGGAATTGTATATAGAAGTGACGACATTCAAACTGCATGCTGTCAACCTTGATTCATAAGAAAGAGGACTAATAATTAGACCACTCATAAATCTAATGGCTCATATCAGCACTAGTTGTTCGATGGTGCGAGAAGGCCCTTCTTACATAGATGCAATTGAGTTCCACATTTTCGATAGCCATATTCCTGTATTGGACTCATCTGTGGCGAGTGTTTTTCTAAAAATGCCTTCACATACCATGATGGGGTCAACAAGTACCCGATCGATCGTAGAGGAAGAATCAATTGATCCTGTAATCATGGATGCCCACCTTGAGTCTGGCTTTGAAGACGATGAGGTGTCTTACAATAGTAGTGATGATCATGACACTGATGATGAACAACGTGCAACTTCACATGATAACAATGTTATGCGTCAGTGTATGAGGAATGACAATGCTCCACAAACATCATGTGGTATCACTCAAGCTGCTGTCTTCTCCTACATTGATTGGGATACCGTAAGGAATGTTAGTGAATTTTCGGAAGTAATGAAACCGAGAGATGACGATGGCATGGAGGACTTATATATTGGACAAGAGTTTAATTGCAAGGAGGCATTGATTGCTGCAACCAAGCATTACCACATCAAGAGGCATCATAGTTATTACGTGGAGGAATCTGATACTAGAAGATTGAGTTTAAAGTGCAATAACTATAGTGATAAATGCAAATTCCGCCTTAGGGCGATGAATCTGAAGAATTCTAGCACTTGGGTAATAACTAGATTTTTAGGACCTCACACATGTGTTAATGCCAGTTTAACACAAGATCACAAGTCTCTTGACTCCGAGTACATCAGTTCCATGATACTGGAGATGATCAAAGTGAAGCAAGATGTCTCAATTTCGCTTATACAAGAGAGGGTGGAAAGCATGTATGGGTATAAGATTTCGTACAGAAAAGCATGGAAGGAAAAACAGAAGGCAATTGTCAAGGTGTATAGAGATTGAGATAAATCTTATGAAGTGCTTCCCAAATGGTTGGACATTTTAGGGTATTGTGACTAAGTTTTGTTCAAGTTGAAGTCTGAAGAATTCATCACAGTCAACAACCGTGTTGATCCACAAAAACGTATTTTTCATCTAGTTTTTTGGGCTTTCAAGCCATGTATTGCCACATTTCCCTATTGCAAATAATTCATACAAGTTGATGGAACATTCCTATATGGCAAGTACAAAGGTGTGTTATTCATTGCTGCAACACAATACAGTAACAAATGTCCCATACCACTTGCATTCGCCATTGTTAAAAAGGAGAACTTTGAAAATTAGAGTTAATTTTTGGCATTATTACGGGTAAATGTTACAAACTAGCAAGGAATATGCCTGATATCAGATGGACATCGAGCTATAAAATATGCTGTAGTAACAGAAGCTCTAGGATGGCAACCTTCTCATACTTTTCATCGGTACTATATCAGACATATTGTCAGTAATGTTCGCAAGAAATGCAAGGACGACAATCTCAAGAAAGCTGTCATTAGGATTGGTGCGCGTTATATCACGTTTATTTGTTGAACCTTGAATTTTTAAATTTTATTGTCTGGTAGTTCAACCCAGTTAAACTATTTGTTTCCTTGTGTTCAGCCTATGAACCAAATCGAGAAAAGGTCATGGAGAGATTGGACAACTTAAGCAAAGTTAATGAGGAGATCCATAAGAAAATGACTGCTATTCCAATGGAGAAATGGACACTTGCCTATAATGAAGGAAGAAGATATGGTCATATGACGACTAATATTGTGGAGTGCATTAATGGCCTCTTTAAAGGATTAAGGAAGCTACCAATCACAGGCCTTGTTCAACAAATATTTTATAGATGTGTTAAATACTTTGTGGAAAGGGCAAAAAAAGCACATGCTGAATTGCAACAAGTTCACAGATACACAAGCAGGTTCAGACAGGAGCTTGTGACTATCCAAATGTGGACAATTCCAAGCATATAGGTATCCATACGTATAACAGACAAGGTACTAGGTTTGAAGTGATGGAGAGCCCTGATCTGATTAGGGGATCATGTGGAAAGGTGGTCCAAGTGCTATTAGACAAAGGCCAATGTGAATGTGGACAATTCCAAGTATATAGGTATCCATGCGCTCATATCATTGCTACTTGTACCTCAGTCAACATATCATGGGAACCATTTGTCGATCCTGTGTACAGACTTGACACTTTACTTAATTGCTACAAATTTGAGTAGTGGCCAATCGGAGATTGGTCGCAATGGAATAACTTACCACCATTTCCTATCTTAGTTCCAAATTCTCGAAGATTGCATGAAAATGGAAGACCAAGGTCGACACAGATCAGGAATGAGATGGATTGACCTCAAGAGAGTGGTGTCAGGCAAAAGTGTGGTCTTTGTAAGATGGAAGGTCACAATCGTAGACGTTGTCCACTTCTCCATGGAGATTAATGAAGGACCTTCTTCACGTTAATTTTGATTTTTACTTTTGCACATGTGTTAGGGAGTATGTTAACCAATGTCATAAGTGTAATGCCCAGATAGTGTGATCTGTTTCATTGTTGTAAAAATGTATATCATTATTGTTATATATGTGACCCTATAACTAGAAATGTGAACGAATGACTTCAAAATTTTTAATTGCTACAACATACTGTATGAATATTTGTAGATAAATGGCATATGAATGCAATAGTAGTGTATGTTTATATATCAACCTAATGCAATTTGATTAATGGCAGATGGCATCCACATCCCGACATATCAATTCTGGTCCACGGGATCCTTCACTTTTGACGGCTCAGGACTCACATATATCCCATTCAATTTAGGCTGGCTATGTATGAAAATAGTTAGATCTTAAATTTGGTTATACTTTTCTATATTGTCAGTTGTAATAACATTTTTTTTGCAGCCTAATCATGTGTTGAGGATTAGACAGGCTCAACACTACCATCATCAGTAGCCACCGGAGTTGATTGTCCCCTTACTGCAATAAGTAGGTTTTTGCGATCTTGCGATGAGCAAGTTTGTTCCCATAGACTATCAGTTGATTAGTGCTTTCATGGAACAATGGAGGTCGGAGACATATACTTTCCACATGTCGCAGGGGGAGACCACTATTACATTGCAGGATGTTGCTATCCAGCTCGGTCTACCCATTGACGGTCAGGCAGTAACAGTGCCTACTATATGATGATGGGGAGGCCTGATAGAAGAGTATCTAGGATTGCAGTTACCGGTAGACAAGAATGTGATAAGAGGGGGCGACTGAAGATGAGTTGGCTGGAGAGGCATTTCACTTATCTTCCAGATGATGTCGATGATGAAACAGTGCAGAGATACACCTGTGCGTACATATTGCTTCTCATTGGTGGGACGTTATTTCCTGATCACTCTAGGACTTATGTCCACCTCATGCACTTACTATTACTCGAAAACTTATAGGAGGCAGGGACGTATAGTTAGGGATCTGCCTGTTTGGCCTATCCGTACAAAGAGCTTTGTAAAGCCACTTCCTATGACTATAGGGAAATAGGAGGGTGTTGCCTGTTACTACAGCTTTAGGCATGGGATAGATTTCCCACCATTGTCCCCACAATTATTATTTCAGCTATACCAGAGGAGGATGTAGGGACTGGCCCCCTTAGCCACAGGTTAGAGAATTTTTCAATCTATACTTGTAATTAAGATGATGACTACATTTTTTAACTTAATTATTGTACTTTATGTCCACCTTATACACTTACCATTACTCAGAGACTTACAGGAGGCAAGGACGTATAGTTGGGGATCTGCCTGTTTGGCCTATCCGTATAGAGAGCTCTGTAAAGCCATTTCCCCTGACTTTAGTGAAATAGGAGGGTGTTTCCTATTACTACAGCTTTAGGCATGGGATAGATTTCTCACCATTGCCCCCACGATTATTGTTTCAACTATACCAAAGGAGGATGTAGGGACTGGCCCCCTTAGTCGCAGGTTAGAGAATTTTTCAATCTATACTTGTAATTGAGATGATGACTATATTTTTTAACTTAATTATTGTACTTGGTAGGTGGCACTATCAAAAGATGTTCCAGGATAGTCCTGCACATAGCCTGCCTTATTATAGATACGTGCTGGATTGTCTTTGACTCGATCAGGTTTGAAGAGGTTAATGAATATTTTTATTTCATTCTATTATCCATTTTTGTTGCATTTAAATGACAATATAATTGTGTAATTTCAGATCATCTGGATCCCATACACTGAGGTGGTCACCGCGTCACTTCCTCAATATTGTTTTGACGAGAGTGACATTTGGACAGCAATGGTGCAAATCATACACTTTCAGATTATCGAGTGGCATCAGCCAAATAGGGTTTTACGGTAGTTTGGCCTTCGCAAGCCTATTCCTGAGCCACCAAAGCAGGTGGCGAAGGTCCATTGCCTTCACTTATCCAGTCGGCATGATGAGGAGTGGCATGTCCTGTTAGGAATTCAGATTATTACATGCAGCGGAATTTTAAAATTTTGATCCGAATTCTACCTAGGATCCATGCAAAAAGCATAAATCAATGATTAGGGTTTTACTTATTGGGCACTCGTATTTTTATTGATCAAAACTTGAGAGCGGATGAATCAAACGCTGGCCAGAAGATACAACATCTCTACGGTATCCACACGGAGTGAACAATGACCTCTCGCCCTCCACGAATCTGCTAGGATGCGTTTCTCTCTCTAGGAACTAGGATTTTGATATTTTCTGAGTGATTTTGGGTTTCAGAAAGTCTATGAGCGTGTCTCTAATATGCTGCCCTCAAGCCCCTTTTTATAGAACTTAGGCAAGCCACAATCCTAGTCTTACTAGGATAATGCTTCCAAAATCCTAATCACATTTAACAACTCATTTTATCCTTATCCTAAAGATAATGAGGAGAGATATGACTTATCTATTAATTATCTAACATTAGATAATATTATCTCATAATATAAATATCTTAGTATTAGATAATTGCATATAGTTATCAAATATCAAAATAATATTATCTCATAATATATTTATCTAATATTTGATAACGTAATTATTTGATATTACTTTAATATCAAATAATATCACATAATATATATATATATATATATTATGTGAATTTATTATTCTTAATAATATATATATGCACGAAAATAAGTCCAATTAATTAAATATTAATATAATTAAAGTCCAATTAATTATTGTCTTATTCCTACTCTTTTTGTGTGACCCTGTAGGTTCTTACTACGTTGACAATGACTCATTATTGAGCCATAGACAGTAAGCGGCATCTAACAATACATCACTACCACTTAAGTAGTAAGAATATCTGTGATTCGACTTCCACTTAATACATGATCAATGTTTTGCATCATAACCCTTTGTAATAATATCTAAATTGAACTGGAGGCATAGAATGTGTCATCCTCGAGAATGTTCAATTTATATTTCTTGATACTGAGTAGACTTAAAATAAATGATTAATATCACATATTAATTCAATTGAGCATGGCCATGTATTTCTAAGTCTCACTCAATCAAGGGGCCCAAGGATATTTCTCTTTTATACAAGAGTAACAAAATTCCATCTACATCACTCACTTCCCTCTGCACGATTTATGACACACCCAATCAATGCCCTACTTGTCATCTTGATTAAAGATGACATAGGATAATATTAAAGTGAGTAATTCCTCATGTAGGGAATTGTAATGACTTCAGGTTAAAGGTTTATGTGTATTTGTGATCATATGAGAATAACTTATGACACGTCTATCCATGCAATATTCTCATAGTAGGTCAGTCCAGTACATTGTTCACTAGCAATGTACTCATGTGTTGACTTGATATCACATATCCATGATTCATAATCATCAGTTACTATACATGCTAGTCTTGATATATTATTACTATCCTTTTCATAATAATATTTGACTAGGGGTATTTTAGGAATAGCGAAGCTATTCTAAGGATAATTATTATATTAAGTTATAAATTGCGCATAATAATAATAAAATTATAAAAATAAAATATAATAATTAAATTGCCTAAAATAAAACATAATACATCGTGTATAACTTCAATCACCTATATGATTGGTTCTAGGACACACACTAACACATCCGACATCAGTCGTACATTGCATTATAGGATATCCGTCGAGACTTGTGTGTTATCGGTAAGCCATCTGCACTATTGGTCCTAGGCCCACGGTCTGAGTATATGGCATAGTACAGACAGGTTACTAGGCGATTTATTACACCAGTTGGTAGAGCACTAGACCTTGTGGTAATTCGCATGCTAGTTATTTGTGTCTGATTATATTCTTGTGCATTAGTATTGTTACTAACTTTAATGTCGAAAACTTGTACAGATTGATGAGGTATCCACACTGCACGATTTTACTACACCTGAGGAATAGTCTAAGTTCAGCTTCGATGCTCTTAGATCAGCGACTGACTTCATCCTTCATGCACTTCACGAGGTTGATAATGTGATTATTGGTATACATGTAGAGCTAGCTCTTCTTGCCTATCATATCCCTGGCCCTACGGTGGGTGACCATAATTAGCCTCGTACACGTCGACGTCGTCGCACTGGTCCACGACCTACGTCGCAGGCCGATGTTCCCTCCACTGCCCAAGTGCATCAGAGTCTATCATCTTCTGCTTAGGATACCTTCATGATGATGTCAGATATGACCGCCTCATCTCACATGTACCCTACTGCACCAAATGTTCCTTCATCTTCCAACATGTTCCCAACTGCACTATATGCTCCCTCATCATCCCAGATGTTCCAATTTACTCCAGGTGTTCCATCCTCATTTCAGTCATTTTCGCCTATACTAGGAGTTTCATCTTCATTCCATGTCTTTCCTTCCAGTGATGTTGGTCCTTCCCAGCCATATCCTCATAGATTTGATCTACACACTCAGGATCAGGGGACATCACTTAGTGGCATGATTAGGGATGACTCAGTACTTGCAAATAGGGGTAGAGGTAGAGGTAGAGGCAGAGCTGGAGGTAGGGGAGCCTTAGACACTAGAGATGTGACTCCCGAGCTTGCACAGAGGGTTAGCAGATATGGCCGCCATATTACTGATCCTGGATGTAGGACTAGACACTATTTACGTAAACATTAGCTTCTCTCTTTATATTTATTATATATTTAGGCACGTTTCTCTTATAACTTTATTGTAAAACATCAAATTTTAGGATGGTTGTAATTATTACAACATATTTATCTTTTTGCGTACATACATCAGAGCAAAATTATAAAATCTTCCCACGAATACACAATCAATTGAATTTTTATATAACGTATCAAATATATGCAATTTTTTTTCAATAACTTCTTTTTACTTAGAATTTTATTCTCTCCTTTTGTATTTTATTTTCATAACTTTTATTATTTTAAATTATTAACATATATTCATTTCAATTTTTTCCCCAAGTATTTGAGTTGACTTTTTTCTAATAATAAGAATTAATTCATGCTCCACAGATCATTGCATTTTATTTTTTAATATTTATTTACTCATAATTTTAAATATTATAGTTTAATCATATTTTTTAACGATCACCATAAATCCTAAAAATATTAAATATATTTATATGCATTCCATTTAAATTTTAGATCTTCAAATTTTACTCAATTTAATTTTTAATCAGATTTTATTTTTTGCACAAAATTAAATATATACAAAATCTTCTTTTTCTACATCAAATTAATTTATATGTATTTTTAACAAATTAACAATTTCTATAATTATTTTATTTTTAATAAACATATAACAAGTTTAAATATTATTTTATTACTTCACATATAGCATATGCCTTAAATTATATTTAATTTTATTCAATAGTCACAATTAAATTTAATTTATTTTTAAACCTTAAATCTTATATATAATATATTAAAATATTTTCCTACTTTTCCTACTAGCCGAATGCGCTAAAGGAAATGGTGCCTTCATGGCCAAAGGCGCCATTTTGAATGGCGCCCCACTTGCACTAAGGGCGCCAATCAACTTGGCGCCTCTGCTGCTAGAGGCGCCATCCACTCTGGTGCCTCTTCGATACTATGCGTATTTTGGTAAAATATTTTGAAAAAATGGTAAAACAAAAATTTATTTTCGAAACAGCGGTAAATTGGTATTTTAGCCTAATAATTCTATTAGAACCTTTATTATCACAAGTTAAGCTTAACACTTTAATTGGGTTGGCTAAAATGAAATGGCTTAAGTTTTGTAAAATGAAGGCTATAGATATATAAAGGGAATGACAACAATCTAAAGCAAAAAATTTAGGTATTGTTAAAGCAAAATTAACTTTATTGAAAAAAATTAAATTGGATACCTAGACTTTATCACAACCTTTGGCAAATGCTACAAACACAAGTTTTAGGATTAAAGAAAAGTAATATGCAAGTCACAAATAGAAGGTGAGGAGATAAAATTATAAACCATTCGGCTTTAGCATAAGAAGGATAGTAACCATGAGCTTTGGCTAAAGCTAGATTTGTCTTTTAGGGTGAACAACATATGACTATGCAAGAATAAAAATAGAGAAGTATAATTGAACAAAGAGCACCCAAAGTAAACTAGAGTTTTAATTTCAGTGGTGAAAAACAATATTCTCAAATTAGATAGACAATCCTTAAATACTACTCGAATAAATTTGAATAGAAGGGCATAAGCAGCAGAGACATATAAGTGAATTCATAAAATAACTTATCCATACACTTATTGAAACACCACATAATAAATGAAAACTACTATGTTATTTGGGAAAAGAGGAATACAACCAATGATGTTATGGTGCTTAAACATGAGGAATGATACCACATAAATAGACTAAAAAATGAAGAAAATAACTTCATTTTTATGATTAAGCATAAAACCAACATTAAGCATGATTATTGGTGTGATGTTAGGAGATCATACCAAGAAATTGCTAATTACGAATGCAATAAGATCACCACTGGATGAAAATTTTTTAGGAATACATCATACCCTAAAAACAAAAAAGAACCTAGTAGGAGCAAAACATAGTTAATGAACCACAAGACTATGAAATAGACTATAATTAGTGTGGTTAGTTATCCAAACCTTGAACACAAATAGAGGAGAATACAACTAATGAAATTTCAAAGCTTATAAGACATAGCACATTTGAAAAGAACACATAAAGCAAGATAATTGAAAAAAATAGGTTAAAATCAAAATATGTTGGCAAATTCGTTGAAATTTTGAGTAATATTCAATTAACATAAAAGAAGAACTTAAAATTGGGCAATCTAAACCTTTTTGAAAAAGGGAGAAAAGCCTATCTTCCTTCAAAGTTTCCAAAAACCTAATAAACATATACTAACATCTATTGCATGGAAATAATCTCTATGATAGATAGTTGAATTAGAATAGGAACAAACTATAATCATAGAAATAAGAGGTGAGTCAAGCTAGAAAAGACAAGGCAACATATACAATAATTACAGCCTGTGCATGTTATCCCTAGTTTTAGAATGCTATTATTATAACAAAATTAGACGTACATATTTGTATATCAACACAAAACACAAATAAGGCAAGCAATAGAAATAAAATGTGCATAAGTATCCTAAAAATCATTGGAAAGCAAAAACAATCAAGGTATTTTCATCTACAAACAATAAAGGTAAATTCAAATGGAGGAGATTGTAAAAATCAACCTAAGCACACTAAAAGCCATAGCCATAACACAAAATCAAAATAGAAATTAGTTAATGCACTGGGGTTAATGAAAGGCAGCATGGATATAATTTACTGAGATAGAAATAACAAAAGAGACATAGTCATTCACAATAGATATAATATAAACTAGGAACTAAGGACTTAAATTTGGTTCAATAGTTGACTTCATCATCCTTGTATGCTCTTTATCCTACTGCATACCATACAAAATGCTTTTAATTTGTTGCACAATATGTGTTCAGATTAGCCCATCATGGTCAATTTCATTACTTAAGCATTTTTATGCCTTATACATGTGATAAAATGTATAAAATGGTCTCAAGTGTCCTAACCCCTAAAAACCATGAAACAAAGTCCTTAACATTTCTCTTTAATGGCTTCCCTACCACTTTATAGTGACTCGAATTTCATCATCATCATTATACAGAAACTCACAGCAATCTCCTACTTACAGCCATTATCCTATATAAATGTGAAACCTCCCTTACTGAAGTTGTGACCTTTCCTACTTTTCCACTTTATTGACTTAACCTCCCACATCTTATTATCACTGATCATCAATTTCCATACTTGCCTTCAATGTGAGATCAAGGGCTGTGCAAATTTTTTAGGGATAAGTTGCACACAAACATTCACCTATCAACCTAATAATTACTATAAAATTGAATGTTTTGAAATTTAAACTAAACTAGCAAAGATTTACTAACCATTAAGTGCCTTGAGGTCTTGTTGTACTCTTGTAGCATCCTAACAAATGAGACCTGTTCATTCTGTTGACAATTAAAGGAACATCTCACATGACTCATACCTCATCCTGGACCAAGTTATTATCATCAGCATAAAGACTTACACACCTATGCATTTATGCATAACAATTAATACATGAAATAAAATGTAACAAATAAATGCTAATATTACTACATGATGTTGTACTTGGCCTTCTAAGCCCCTTAATATGAATGCTTGGAGGCCTTTGATCCTTTATGCTATGGCACCTTTCTCCAAATCTATGTAGTGCTGATCTATCATCATCTGATGATGAAATCATAATCACTAAGGTGCCATCATCCCTTTATATGATGGAGTCAGTGTCTCCTGGGATTGAGTCATTATCTTCCATATCCATGTTCAATGGATACGCTTGGAGAGGCCTTTTTTGAGTGTCGACTAACACACACACAGTTAGAGGATGTAGTAACAAGTACTTATAGGAAAAAGTCTTTGGTGGTGTGAACTCAAACTTATGCAAAATTTGGTTTATGATTTTGACGTGCCAAGAATTTTATCCATCCTGCACCAAAGCACGCCTTGGCTCCCTTAATTTCCAATTTAACAATGTGTTCATCATCATATCTATCATATAGCCCCACAAAAGCATCAACTAACACTAATTTGCATCTCTCATAGAATTCATTTGGCAGTCTTCGTAGATCCTATTGTTAGATACAAAAGGGTAAGTCAAGTCAAAGCAAGGGGAGGAATAATGGACACAGCCAAAGTACCTACCTTCAAATTAGGCATATACCATTTATGCAAACATGTGATAATAATATTAATCGAGACATTTAGAGAAATATTACCATATCAAAATTTCATAGTTCAAAAGAGGGAGTATAAATATTTTGAATCTTATCGACAAAGACATCTATAGCAAACCAAATTAAAATGTCAACCTTTAATTTTAGCATTATTCGCATATGCCTAATATTCAACAACGCATTACCTAATCTGTACCCATAACATTCTTTATCATATATGCAAAAAATTGAAAGGCACCACATCCAAGGTTTAATGCCAATGATATTTTTGTGTTTCATGAGTATGAGGATATGGACACCAATATTATAGGATAGCAATGGTAATTACAAAAGGTAGATTGAAGACTAATTTATTATGTGGGCCCTAATGATTTTGAAACTGTACAAAAAAGTGTGAAAATTAAATTGATACGAATATTCCATCTTGGATGACATAAACACTACAACCAAGATGTTGGTTCACTAATCATGTAGGCAGTAACCATATATTGAAATAAAGTAGTATAAGACCAGTAATATACATGCATCTGCATGTCTTAATAGGACAAAGTTCACTATACCTACTTAAGGGCAAATATTAAATAAAGCAACAAAAAATATGAAAAATCTAAAAGAATAAGCATTAACATGAATTGAAGTTCTCATATTTTATACTTACATCAACCGGGTTCAATTCAATGATTATAAACTCACTATGGAGGCCAATCCCCAATCCATTATATTCTGAACCTCATAGTAGAAGTTATTGCCAAATTATATGGTGAGTCAAGCAACCTCATGTCATCTCAAAGTCCCTAACAAAACCTCCCTTATACCATGAAATTTGATCCCCAGTTTATGCATTGCATAAAGTTACATTTCAAACAATATGATTATTGGAGACAAGTTTTCATCTCCTAATAAAAGACAAACCCTAAACACTTCACCACAAGGACATGAGACTAAGTTTTCACAAACTTAAATTCTCCAAATACAAATTTAGCTTAGCTTTATCTCCCATTATAAATTGATTAACCTACTAAATTGTAAACATAGGCACCCTGTATGCTACTAGGAGCAATTAACTCGCCTTCCTAAAAGGAAAATCATAATTGAATGATTGCCACTTACAAAAAATATTATACTGTTCACATGTATTGGCCATAATGCAAAGAGCAAACCTTTTTCCCTATTAACACTATACATTAACAAGGTTTGTATTAGTACATAACTAAGGGTGATTAAGACATTGATAGACATAATGTTGATATGCTTGAATGGAGATAAAGTGGTGGATAATAATATGATGGAACATTTTCATATCAAAGGGATGTGTAGATTAACAACTTGCATTTCATGGCTTACATATAAGAATTTAATGCAACTTGTTAAGGTTAGGCTACCCTGTAATGCAAACTCAACTTCTGTAACCATCATACTTACCTTATTTACTTTATTGTGCAAATTTAGTCAAATGCATTATAAAAATTTCTTGCCCTTAACATTCAAGTCCCACCACCAATTTAGAGTGGAATAATCACTAGTTATACCAACAAATAAAGGACTCGAGCAAAGTAAATCATAATTGCTGCATTCTTTGATCAAAGGCCTCCATGGCTTATGCTTCTCATCTTCCTCTTTCTATTTTATTACAAGAATATCTAGCACTACCTAGTGAGAGTCTTATAAAAGTAACTATACCAGTTTACTTGTGCAACCATTGGATTAGCCTACTAAACTTGTCCAACCACATTTCATTTGTTAAGCATAAGACACATTAACGATCAATATAGATGGGTGCATATAAAGGCCAAATGTCAAGCTATAATTTTAGTTTCCTCCAAATTGTACTTCTACTACCTAGACATTCTAGTAACATTTCTCAAGATGAAATTGAGTTGAAATTCCTTCTTTTAGCTATTAATAGAAATCATGTTACTCACCAATCATTAATGGTTAAAGCATGGACCATGATACGATAACACTAGTCAAACATCTATTGTATGACAAAAATTTCATAAAACAAATTGCTCACTAAATTACTACTATTGTGGAGTACAAATGCTTAAAGCTTATACATAAAAAGACTCAATTTCATAGCATAATGACATTTACATATAGTTAAGCTACATTAGCATGTTCCATTCACAAAATACCTGTGTACTCATTCCTTTCATTGCTTAGCAAGACATTTTATGCATTACAAAAAAAAATGCTAATTTTTTCCACATTTGAATAAATATACGAGTTTGAAAATCATACCTATTATATGGTTCAAAATAAAATTCTTACGCAACAAAGAAACCATTCAATTATACAATAATTCTAATTGTTACTTACTCGTTCCCATAGAGAAGTTCAATAGAGGCAACAAGGGTGCTGGCATAACATATTCACCACTTTCTACTTAACAAACTATCAATTACAATTTATTTCAATCTCAATTTGACACATCTATGGCTTGGATGAATTGTACCATCTATCTGACCATAAACAATACAATGCACATTAATATGTCAATGTAAATTAAATAGAAAGGAACACACAAAATTCATTGGAGCACCTGTAAACACAAACCTTAAACCTCTCACCCCACATTTTCCTTCTACGGCAATAGATACCACACAAAATCAAATAGCCCAATAATTCACACATGAGTCATTGATAAAACTAATTCTTGCACCTATAACAATGGATTGCATTGATAATCCATTATAATTGGTGCAACAATAAACTCTACTAACAAATTTATTCTACTTATATCATTTAAGAATCTGGGCATGTGCTTATTTTTCATTTTGGATAAATAAGAATTTTACAAAAATGAACTTATCCAAACTTTCATCATGATCCTAAACGTTGAAGGCATTATGATACCAATTGACCCAAACTCCTTTACCTCCTACACTTTTACCCCATTGGTGATGGACAAACCCTAGCAGTGGAGTCTTACCAAATCAATTATGGGGTAATGTGGTCATTCTACCACTCTCTTCGCGTAACTCCAGGTTGTTTCAGGTAAGTTAAGATTAAAGGTTGAGATGTAATTGAAGGGTTTCAATGGCTAGGATGGTATATTTTTTCGATACTCATTATTTAACAATTAGTACCATAGAAGTATCTTAGTATAAATTAGTTGTACACTATTAACTATTTCTGTGTGGCATTATCGATAAAAAAATTATTAAAATTTTCTTATTGTTGGTTGAAATTCTCAATTAATGTTATTTTTTTAATTACATACCATTTTATTGTTCACTAAGAGTGTAAAATAGTATAAACTAATAGTTCCCTAAATTTATTCTTATTATTTTTACATCCTTTTCAATTTTAGAAATAAGTAAATACAGTAATTAGTACTTTATTTATAAGGGTGACAATTTTATATTTTTCAAATTTCATAATTAGTAATATTAGTCTCTTATTTTTATTTTTATTATAATTATTTATTATTTCATTTATTTACAATATTAAAATAAATTAAAAATGTTAAAATAGATTACTAAATTTCACTTTAATAATAATGAATACATGTTTTTATATTCTTTTTTTATTATAATGAATAAAGAAACAAATGATTAATTATAATAAAAATAAAAATAGTAATTAATAGTACTAGTTATAAATTTTTTTCTCTATATTAAATGTATAGTCACCACTTTTGATTTTCAAAAATAAGGGAAGTGAATATATATTTTTAAAAATAAAAAATATAAATGTAATTAAATTAAACTTTATAAAGGGAAGGTGAATATGATTTATCTTAATTTTTATAACTTGCCAAAAATAACTTAAAATTTTAGGTTCTATTTATTTCATAGAAAAATATTATATATAATATTAGTAAAGAAGTGGTATATTATTTATATAATTTTTGATAAAAATTTGATATTTAAAATTATGGTAATGGAAAAATAATTTTTAAGTAAAAGAAATTACCTTTTTTTAATTTTTTATATTTAATATTAAATAAATAAAATATTTTTATTTCAACATTTTATAATGGAAATGTTTTCCATCGAAGAAGCGGAACTTGTACGAAATCAAAGTCATCCTGGAAACGGATGGCGAATGTGAGGCTACTCGTATCCCGTTCCCGTGGGGTCAAGGTCAAGTTTCACCAGCTTATGGTTTTCTTTATACTCTCGTCCACCGCGGTTTCTGTGGTACTGTTTAAAGCATCTCGTACTATAAATATATAATTAATAAAATTTTGACGTCTCCAATTTACATTATTAATAATTATTTTAATTTTAAGTTAAAATTTTAAAATAAAATTTTTAGTTAACTAAACTTTCATATTTTTCGTAAAAAAAAAAATGCAAATGAGACCTTAACTGGACAACCTCGCAGTGCGTTCATACTGAATACATACTTGAATCTTCGATTTATTTGCGGCTACAATAACGATGCAAATGCTAATATAAGTTTTTGTAAGAGAAGTTCAAAATTTCGGCAAAATTGCAAACTACGAATGTCATTTGTAAATGTGAGCTTTTTAATCAAAGGCTTTAAATGAAGATAATAAAGATTTTAATTAATTTATTTTCTAAGGTGGTTATCTATTCAATGGCATCTTGCCACATTTTTTTTTTTTTTGTTGGCCATAATCTACCATTTATACTTTGATCATGTTCAACGATCACTTGATTAGAACATTAACTAATTCAATTAATTATTAATTGATAGATACTTATATTAATTAATTTGAGCGGTTGATAATATTAATTTTAAAATAAAATATTTAATAAAATTAATTATTTATCTATAAATGATTTATAATAATATAAGTTTATTCTACAATTTATTTATTTCAATAAATTTTATATATTTTTACTATATAAAAATAAATTTTTAAAATTTTTTTCACTTTTTAAAATTTTCTTTAAAAATAAATAATAATAATTTATTATAATTATTTCATTATTTATGAGTGTTACTATATTTTTATCTATCTATTTATTAATCCTCACAACTTCTATGCCAAGTGTCGTGCCCTTAATCAAAATTTTCTTGCTGATTTTTGCATTACCTTTTGCTTTATTTTATTTCCTTCTTTTGTATCAATTTCTCACTTACTTTCTCCTTTATTATTTTGAAAAGTTTTCATTTTCTAATTATATTTGAATTTGTTATGTATTATTTACTATTTTTTAATCATTTTCTCTTTTTCTCCACTTTGGATTACTTTTATTTCTCTCTCTCCATATCTCATTCACTATCTATTCTTTAGATGATTGTCTTCTTTTTCCAACTCCAATTCATAGAGTAGTAGATAAGCTATTGGTACTGCTTCCTTCCAACACTTTAACTTTTTGTCTTCAAAGACGAGTTCATGACACTAGTTCTTCTCTATCATTATTGTTTATTTCAATTTCTCATATTTGATTTTAATCTTTGAGTTCTTCCCTTCCAATTTTTTATTCTAATATTTCAATATAAAAAAATCTATGAAATTTTTTTGCTTAGTCTTCAAAAACATATGATCTTGCTACTTCGCCTACTCGAGAAGATCTATGATGATTGTGCTGAATTAATGCAATTAGTAATCTTAAAATGTTGTATTATCACTTGAATTTGTAGGTTGAAGTCTTCTACTTGGATATGGGGGTGTATAATTTTAGTTTGTATATATAGGTAGATACCAAGCTCAAGTATAAGCCAGGAATTGTAATAGATAGGTAAAACCTTATGCATGATTATGGTGTGAGTCAATCCATTGGTTATTTTCTAGAGCCACTTCTTGTACTTGGTTTGTTTAGAAAGAAACCCTTCACAATTAAACTTAAGGTAAAATTTTACTTTCTTTTCAATCCTCTTATACAACCTATATTGTTACCTTATTCTATTCATCACCCTTTGTGATATGCCCAATTTGTAATATGCATTGCGGTTGTTTTGGTAAATAAAACATAATATGGTTTGGCTCGAAAATTCTACTTTATTAAGTAGGCTTTTGCTTAGGCCTTCCACATAAGTTTGGGTTCAAAAGGCTTATTCAATTAACTTTCAATATTGTCAAGATAATGATTTAGTAACTCATCCTCACTATGTTTATTTTTTTTTAAAAAAAAATCAATTGGTATGATTTATTAGAGAGGAGTAAATAAGGTTGTGTGGGAGTGATATTGCAATTTATTTATTTCATCTAATAAAATATTCTTAACTGATACACCAAATCCTAAAAAGAAGGGTAAAAAATCTGCGTAGATATGATGTGTGAAACCAAGGATATTAACACCAATCTTGAAAGATTACATGTAATGATTTATAACTATTGATTATTTTATTTTCAAGAATCATAAATAATAATAAGGATCCATTAGTTGATAGCTTTATGATATACTACTTTGACTATATTAAGGCATTTTGGAGTCCTTTTTGAAGGATTAGAGCTAAGAATGGAGAGTTGTGGTGTTCCTCCTAATGGTGGTGGACAAGTTGTTTTGGCTATTCCTATTGTTCAAAGCCTAATAGTATGCTTTGGAATTTTAACAATTGATTTCCATTATATTTTATTTTCTAATATGTTTTTTACTGCAGGAAATTACCTAGATTATTGAAGGAATGATAAAGAGGATTTGAGGAGCCACTTTTTCAACCAAATTCTCTATTCAATTTAAAAAATGCTATAATACATGCTACCAATGGAATCTTCAATCATCTAACTTGAATTGATTGAAATGGTTTAAGCAAATGCTTCAACCATGATATCTATTTATATATAAAAGATGCAATCAATAAAAAATATTACAATCAAATATAAGATACTAACTATAATTTTAATCAAACTAGAAAAGAAATAATCTAAAAACTTCTAGAATAACTTTTTAATATATAAATATTCTAATACTCTCCCTTAAGCCAGAGCATATATATCATATGCATCTAGGTTGTTATATACATGATCAATTCTTAGTCTTTGAAGAGACTTAGTAAACATATTAGTTAGTTGATCATTAAAATTCACAAAAATAATGTCAATCTCTTTTGAAGTTATCTTTTCTCAAATGAAATAGCAATCAAGTTTAATGTGCTTCATTCCTTTATGAAATACTGGATTTGAAGCAATATGCAATGTGACTTGATTTTATCATAAATAAGCTCCATAGAACCTAATTTATATAGTTTAAGTTCTTGTAGTAACTATTTCAACCAAATAAGCTCACATGTGGCTAATGCTATAACTTGATATTTTACCTTTACACTAGATCTTACCACCACATTTTGCTTTTTACTCTTCCATAAAATGAGATTTGCTCTAAAAAGAACATAATACTTGGAAGTATATTATCGATCACTTGGTAATCTAACACAATCTATGTCAGAATATCTAACAATCTGAGTGTGACCTCAATTTTCATATAACAATCCTTTTCTTGGACTTTCTGTCACGACCCGACGTGTTTTAGTCGTGACCGGCGTAAAGATATTCAATCAGCATTCCACACTGATAAGATATCTTTACTAGCCCCCAAAGATAACACAATATCGCATATACTTATAAAAATAATATTAAGGCGTGCTGAAAGAAAGTAGGTAATAAAGAGTTAAAATACCAAAATAATATACATATAATAGCACAGAAATATTTACAAACATAAGTCCGTTATAACTTTAAATATATTAGACCTAGTCATCTGACTCACTAACCCGATTAGGGCCTTCCTCCTCCGGATCAGATTTTGGAGGAGAACTGGAACTAGATGTTATGGGCCCTAACAGTGTCACATTACTCCCGGAATCGTCATTAGGGGTGACCAGAACTAGTGGGAAGAAAATTTTGAGGACATTTGGCTCCCTGTCCATGGGCCAATAGTCTGTATGATACAAAATATTTATTTCATTAGGAGTGACCTGAATTTCTATGTAGAACTCTATTCCATACGTTCCAAGGGGTGTCGTGGCATATCCTCTGTAAGTATTACTGCGCGTCCACGAATCCATGGTCTTTACCTGAAAAGACAGTTTAAAGAAAATACAGAATGAGTATAAATATACTCAGTGAGTAATAACTTGTTATTGCCCTTTTTCGATTTTTCCATTTAAGGTTGCTTTTTCTAATTAAAAGTCCAAGTTTAGATATTACGTTATTTGAGGAATGGCATTAGTTGGTATGTAATGTCACCTTATATCTTCGGTCCAACCTTATCCCCCGCCACCCTAGGCCCGAGGCCATCAACCTTTTCCCTCCACTACTTACCCTTCCTCTCCTTCTATGCGAAGGATGTTTTCTCCCTCCCACATTTTTGTAAGTAGAATAAACAATTGTGAGATGCCACATGCATCAACCACAATTTTCCTCGAGGAATGTGTCAAAATACTAACTATGCCATAAGTGTTTTATGCTTCATTTATCCTTCTATGCTCATTCTCATATCAAACCCTAAACTATATTCATGTATACAAATCAAATAATTCATATGTCATACACACAAATTAAATAATTCATGTCACACAAAATATTTTGTATGTAGACCCTATCTAGGCAGCATAAGGGCAGGAATTATTTGAAGAACTAAATAAAATTTATTATTCCTAAAATTTTAACCCATACTACATCACAATCAGAGTGATTCATAAAAAATTTTCCAGAATTTTTCTCAACCATTTGATACTCCTAAAAATTTCGTGAACAAGACTGGGCATATTCAGGTTTTGTCATGAACAGATCCTTTTTACCATTTTATTGGGTGACCAATTCATCTATGATTGCCTTGAAAATTTTACAAAATATTAATAACACTTAATTGGTTTCCATAAATTTTTTTACAATTTTTCATGATCAGTTTAGGCTCTAAGAAATTCGAAAACAGAGGCCAACGTGAAAGTGCCCTGTTTCTGGACAGCACTGATGACCTGATTTAGGAAATTCTTCTAAAATAGCTAGAAGTTTCTAAAAATCCTCAAAATTTCCAGAATTCAACCTCACATCATGAGAGACCTTAAGATATCAAAAATAAAATTTTTTGATGATAAATCACCTAGGTTCCACGTGACTATTCACCAACCAGAATTTCAACAGTATTTTTCACCCTTCTTAATACCATTTCCAATATAATATTAACAATTTCTTTGCAACAGCCAAAACCACTTCCATTCTCATTATTCATGATCCAAATACTCACTTCCAACAACATCATCACATGTTCAAATCATGTTGAACTAATTATCACAGCAACCAATACAAATCATGTCCAAGGAATCATATTCATCATGACCATCCAGCATTAGAAATTCATAAAATGTATAACAAGCTATTACTCACCTTAAATCCTTAATTCTTTCTTCCTCTTTTCAACTCTGAGTTCTAAGGGAGAGGGAGATGAATTCAAGAAAATAAAAATCAGATTTTAGAGTTAAGAGGAAGAAGAATTTCACAAGAATTTAGGGGTATTAAAATCTACCTATTTAACTTGCCAATTTCCCTTGAATCTACTTTGTTTAACTTTTCTTGTTTCTTCTTCTATGTGGTCACGTTTTGCTGGAGAGGAGCAGCAAATTTACTGCTGCTAAGCCTTTTTTATTTTATATAAAAATTGCTTAAAGAAATTTCTAAATAATTTTACAATTTTCATCAATTTCAACATTAAATTTGCCTTGGATTTTGGGGATACATGGTGGGCTGCATAGGACGTCCAAGTAGCTGGGGTTTCAGACCAGCAAATCACCTTTTAGCCAATAAAAATGAGACACAAATCAAAAGTTTTCAAATATTACTCTTTTGCCCCCATATTTACCATTTTCTTTCATTTTGGTCCTTGACTTCCCTTGGAAGTTTGGGCTGGTGTTGGATCACGAATTTGGGCCTTAATTTTTCACATTTGGGTGTGAAAAAAACTTAGGCCAACCCAACCTATACAACAAAAAAATAAAAAGGCTAAAAAGATAAAAGGGTTTATTACAATTCGGCCCCGAATTACTTATTTTCTTTACATTTTCACCTTTAGGCTTCTAAATATCTTAAAATTTTTATTTTTACTTCCCATAACCATTTTTGAGCTTTGAAAATTATTTTTGATCATCCATTAATTTTTTTGAATTAATTTACCATAATTTCGACTTATTTTCTCACTTTTTCGCTTTACCGGGTACAGAAATTCAATGAATTTTTAAGTGAAATTTTCAAAAATCTATTCTTAGGTTTCTAAGTAAATTTTCACTCATTACAATCTCAATAAAAATTTATTTTTTTATTTTAATTATTATTATTATTTTTTACTATTGTATTAATTCAGGATCATTACAAGCTCTCCCCCCTTGAAAAAAATTCATCCTTGAATTTGCTCAGGATAAGGTATAAACTTATTACTGATCGGAGAATGGTTATAAGAAAAAAAAACTTACCGAATATATGGGGATATTTTTCCCTCATTTCCTTTTCTAATTCCCAAGTTGCCTCTTGGACTCCATGTCTATCCCATATTACTTTAACCATAGGGACTTCTTTAGATCTTAATTTTCGTATTTGCCAATCAACGATCTGTACCGGTTGTTCTTCATACGTTAGCTTTTGATCTAGTTCCACCGGTGTTTCTTTCAATACATGGGATTCATCTAGGAGATATTTTCGCAACATAGATATATGAAAAACTGGATGTATTCGCTTCATATTATCTGGCAATTCCAATTGATAAGCCACCTTTCCGATTCGATGTTTAATCCGATAAGGCCCTACATACCTGGGTGCCAATTTTTCCTTTTTACCGAATCGCATGACTCCTTTCATAGGGGTAACCTTTAAAAACACTTGTTCCCCTTCTTGAAATTCCAACTCTCTTCTTCTGTTGTCTGCATAAGATTTACATCTATCCTGAGCTGCTCGTAGTTTTTCTCGAATAGATTGAGCTTTACGAATAGCATCTTCAACAAGGTCTGGACCAATCATTTATGCTTCTCCTGGTTCAAACCATCCAATGGGTGATCGACATTTTCTACCATACAATGCCTCAAATGGAGCCATTTGTATGCTCGCATGATAGCTATTGTTATATGCAAACTCCATTAATGGCAGATATTTATCCCAGCTTTCCTCAAATTCTATTGTGCAAGCCCTGAGCATATCTTCTAATGTCTGAATTGTTCTCTTTGATTGCCAATCAGTTTGTGGATAGAATGCTGTACTAAATCGCAATTAAGTGCCTAGCGTCTCTTGAAATGATCGCCAGAATTGCGATGTAAATTGTGACCCACGATCCAAGATAATCACAAGCGGTACTCCATGCAACGAAATAACTTTATCCATATAGAGTTGAGCATATTGTGACACAGTATAAGTTGTCTTCACTGGTACGAAGTGGGCAGACTTAGTTAAACGATCAATGATTACCCAAATGGAATCATATCCTTTGCTGGTTCGTGGTAATCCGATCATGAAGTCCATAGTAACACTTTCCCATTTCCATTCAGGGATATAAATGTGTTGATAGAGACTTGCCGGGTATTGGTGCTCTGCTTTCACTTGCTGACAGGTTAAACATCGCATTACATATTCCCGCACATCTCGTTTCATTCCATCCCACTGATATACAATTTTCAGATCTTGATACATTTTCATTGCACCAGGATGCATCGTGTAGGATGATTCATGAGCTCGCCTCAACACTTCCCTTCTTAACGCAGTAGGTACCCACAGGCGATTTTCATATCTTATTACTCCTTCATCATCAATTCTTAATCTGTCATTTTTTTCCACTGTGACTTTATCCTTCAACTGCTCATATTGTGGGTCCTCCTTTTGAATTGCCTTAATTTGGTCCACTATGGTAGAATGCACCATTATGCAGGCTAGAGTTTTGTTCGCACCACCATCCATTTGTTTATCCTTGCTTTTCAGGATTTTTCAACTTAAAGCATCAGCTACTACGTTAGCTTTACCCGGATGATAATGGATAGAGCAGTCATAATCACTTATGAATTCCATCCATCTTCTTTGTCTCATATTCAGCTCCTTTTGTTCAAAAATATATTTCAAGCTTTTATGATCTGTATAAATCTCGCAAGTGGCTCTGTACAAATAATGTCTCCATATTTCCAAAGCGAACACCAGAGTAGCCATTTCTAGATCATGAGTAGGATAGTTAACTTCATCTTTCTTTAATTGACAAGATGCGTACATTATTACCCTTCCTTGTTGCATTAGCACGCATCCTAAACCCACTCTAGAAGCATCATAGTATACTATATATTTTTCTGTACCATCAGGCAAAGTTAATACTAGAGCTGAGGTAAGTTGCTCTTTCAGTACTCGAAAACTCCTTTCGCAATCATCATTCCATTTGAATTTGACTCCTTTGCGTGTCAATCTAGTTAAGGGAGCTGCAATTTTTGAGAAATCCTTGACAAATCTCCTATAATATCCAGCCATACCAAGAAAACTACGGATCTCTGTTATTGATGATGGTTGTGGCCATTTAAGTACCGCTTCAATCTTCTGAGGATCTACTCATATTCCTTCTTGCGATACTACGTGGCCTAGAAAGTGTACCTTCTTCATCCAGAATTCACATTTTGAGAACTTAGCATAAAGCTTATGCTCTCGTAGCGTTTGCAAAGTTATCTTTAGATGTTGTGCATGTTCTTCTTCATTCTTGGAGTAAATCAAAATGTCATCAATAAATACTACAATGAACTTATCCAAGAAAGGTTTGAAAACACGATTCATCAAGTCCATGAATGCTGCAGGAGCATTTGTTAAGCCAAACGACATCACCAAAAATTCGTAGTGTCCGTAGCGGGTTCGAAATGTTGTCTTCGGAACATCTTCTTTCTGTATCTTCAACTAATGATACCCTGAGCATAAATCGATCTTTGAGAAATATTGGGAACCCTATAGTTGATCGAACAGATCGTCGATTCTGGGTAAAGGATATTTATTCTTTATGGTGACTTTGTTTAATTGCCGGTAGTCAATACACAGTCGTAGCGATCCATCTTTCTTTTTCACGAACAATACCAACGCTCCCCAAGGCGACGTACTGGGACGTATGAAGCCTTTGTCTAATAAATCTTGCAATTGCTCCTTTAGTTCTTTTAGTTCTGCTGGTGCCATCCTGTTCGGCGCAATTGATATCGGGTCTATTCCGGGAATCGTCTCAATTACAAATTCTATTTCTCGATCTGGTGGTAATCCTGACAAGTCGTTTGGGAAAACATCTGGAAATTCCTTCACTACTGGGATTCGTTCCAATACTCCTTCCTCCCTTTTCCCTTCTATCACTGAAGCGACCTATGCCACATGTCCTTTATTGATCAGTTTTCGAACTTTCGTACATGACACAAAGGTTAGCAATCCAGGCTTCTTTTCACCTTGGAAAATTTGGACTACCCCTTCTTCTATTTGGTAGGTGACTGTTTTAACACAAGAATGATATTTCGAGAGCCAGTCCATTCCTAATATCATATCATAATCTACCATTTCTAATACGATCAGTTTTATAGTGGTTGAATGATTATTTATTTTAATGTTGCAGCTATCAACACTAAATGTGGCTAGCATAACTTCTCCAACTGGTGTGTTCACCATCAAGGGTTCATCTAAAACATTAATTGATTTAGGAAATTTAGCTGCTAGATTGGTAGATATGAACGAATGGGTGGCGCCTGGATCAAATAATACTTTTGCAGAAAAGGTTTCAATTAGGATCGTACCTGCCACTACCGCATTTGAATCTTAATCTTCCTGACGTGTTATGGCATACACTCGGGCTTGAGTTGCTATAGGTTCTTTTCCCATATTTCTTCTGTTTGGTACTGATGGTGGCTTCACAAAAGTAGTATTTTGAATAGGATGAAAATTGGGGTTTGTTGTGTTACTTCCTTGTGGCTTTGATGGACATTCAAGAGCTCGATGCCCCATTTGTCCACACCGAAAACATGAGCCACATGGTCCAACGTGACTGAGGCCGCAATGAGGGCATTGTGAAGGCCTACTGGTTAGTACTGAATATACTTGACGGGGAGCATTGACACTGGCTTCGGATTTGCTTCCGGCTGGTTTTCGTTGAGGTCGCCGCTGGTTGCCCTTTCTCCTACTAGCTGGTGCAGTACTTCTTGGAATACTTGAAGCAATCACTGTCTTATCTGCACTCCTATTACTTTCTGCTTGAAATGGAAAGGTTCGCCTCTCTCCTGAACTAGCTTCTCGATTCTGTCTTTTTGCTACTTGAATTTCTGCTCTAATAGCTTGATTCAACACTTACTGGTAAGTAGTGTTGTCAGAAACGTCAACCCGATCATAAAAATAATCTCGAAGTCCGTACACAAATCAATTAACGTGAGTTTTCTCTGTTGGTACCAAATATTCTGCATATCGTGACAACCGAGTAAACTGCGCATCGTATTGGGCCACCGTCATTGACCCCTGAGTTAACTTCTCAAACTCTCGAGCCTTTGCCTCCCTAATACTTGGTGGTAAAAATCTATCGATAAGTTCCTCCTGAAACCGCTTCCAAGTAATTAGCTCCTGCGCTGTAATAGTGGGTTCAATATTATGCGCGTACCAAAAGTGTGCAACATCCTCCAACTGGTAGCCTACCAGCTCTACCATCATGTTTTCGTCACATCCCAGCAGTTTACACACCCTTTCAATTTGATCCATAAACTGATACAAATTAGCTGTTGGGTCTGTGCCATCATACTTGGGAGGGTTTAGCTTTTGAAACTCATGCACTAATTGTAATCTCTCCCTTGGAGGCAACGTTGGGACCTGTCTTTTAGGTGGGGATGTCGGGGGTCGAGCAATAGGATTTTGGGTTTGGTCCAAAACTCTATCTAGAGTCTGTTGTAGCCTTATAGCCCAATCTGGGGCTGCAGGTTGTTCCTGTTAAGTCCTTTCTAGATTTTTAGTAGGCGCATTTACAGATGCCTCATTTTCTGACACTTCCGGATGTGCTCTGGTAGGTCGACGAGGCATTGGAAGTTGAACTTGCCTTCTCCTAGGTATAGTTATCTAAAATAAACTTAATTAATGATTAATATTAAATTTAAAAATATAAAATATTACCTGGAATCATCATGGATCCGTAGCTGCTAACACTTACTTTTTCATATGCCTTTCACAACCCCATAATTTAATTGGGTCACAACAAACTCTAAAGAATCACAAGCATTCAGGTTCATGCCCTGATACCAACTCTGTCACGACCCGATGTGCTTTAGTCGTGACCGGCGTAAAGATATTCAATCAGCATTCCACACTGATAAGATATCTTTACTAGCCCCCAAAGACAACACAATATCGCATATACTTATAAAAATAATATTAGGGCGTGCTGAAAGAAAGTAGGTAATAAAGAGTTAAAATACTAAAATAATATACATATAATAACACAGAAATATTTACAAACATAAGTCCGTTATAACTTTAAATATATTAGACCTAGTCATCTGACTCACTAACCCGATTAGGACCTTCCTCCTCCGGATCAGATTCTGGAGGAGAACTGGAACTAGATGTTATGGGCCCTAACGGTGTCACATTACTCCCGGAATCGTCATTAGGGGTGACCAGAACTAGTGGGAAGAAAATTTCGAGGACATTTGGCTCCCTGTCCATGGGCCAATAATCTGTATGATACAAAATATTTGTTTCATTAGGAGTGACCCAGATTTCTATGTAGAACTCTATTCCATACGTTCCAATGGGTGTCGTGGCATATCCTCTGTAAGTATTACTGCGCGTCCACGGATCCATGGTCTTTACCTGAAAAGACAGTTTAAAGAAAATACAGAATGAGTATAAATATACTCAGTGAGTAATAAGTTATTATTGCCCTTTTTCGATTTTCCCATTTAAGGTTGCTTTTTCTAATTAAAAGTCCAAGTTTAGATATTACGTTATTTGAGGAATGGCATTAGTTGGTATGTAATGTCACCTTATATCTTCGGTCCAACCTTATCCCCTGCCACCCTAGGCCCGAGGCCACCAACCTTTTCCCTCCATTACTTACCCTTCCTCTCCTTCTATGCGAAGGATGTTTTCTCCCTCCCACATTTTTGTAAGTAGAATAAACAATTGTGGGACGCCACATGCATCAACCATAATTTTCCTCGAGGAATGTGTCAAAATACCAACTATGCCATAAGTGTTTTATGCTTCATTTATCCTTCTATGCTCATTCTCATATCAAACCCTAAACTATATTCATGTATACAAATCAAATAATTCATATGTCATACACACAAATTAAATAATTCATGTCACACAAAATATTTTGTATGTAGACCCTATCTAGGAAGCATAAGGGCAGGAATTATTTGAAGAACTAAATAAAATTTACTATTCCTAAAATTTTAACCCATACTACATCACAATCAGAGTGATTCATACAAATTTTTCCATAATTTTTCTCAACCATTTGATACTCCTAAAAATTTCGTGAACAAGACTGGGCATATTCGGGTTTTGTCATGAACAGATCCTTTTCACCATTTTATTGGGTGACCAATTCATCTTTGATTGCCCTGAAAATTTTACAAAATATTAATAACACTTAATTGGTTTCCATAAATTTTTTCACGATTTTTCATGATCATTTTAGGCTCCAAGAAATTCGAAAACAGAAGCTAACGTGAAAGTGCCCTGTTTCTGGACAGCACTGATGACTTGATTTAGGAAATTCTTCTAAAATAGCTAAAAGTTTCTAAAAATCATCAAAATTTCCAGAATTAAACCTCACATCATGAGGACCTTAAGATATCAAAAATCAAATTTTTTGATGATAAATCACCTAGGTTCCACGTGACTATTCACCAACCAGAATTTCAACAGCATTTTTCACCCTTCTTAATACCATTTCCAACATAATATTAACAATTTCTTTGCAACAGCCAAAACTACTTCCATTCTCATTATTCATGATCCAAATACTCACTTCCAACAACATCATCACATGTTCAAATCATGTTGAACTAATTATCACAGCAACCAACACAAATCATGTCCAAGGAATCATATTCATCATGACCATCCAGCATTAGAAATTCATAAAATGTATAACAAGCTATTACTCACCTTAAATCCTTAATTCTTTCTTCCTCTTTTCAAATCTGAGTTCTAAGGGAGAGGGAGATGAATTCAAGAAAATAAAAATCAGATTTTAGAGTTAAAAGGAAGAAGAATTTCACAAGAATTTAGGGGTATTAAAATTTACCTATTTAACTTGCCAATTTCCCTTGAATCTACTTTGTCTAACTTTCCTTGTTTCTTATTCTATGTGGTCATATTTTTCTGGAGAGGAGCAGCAAATTTGTTGCTGCTAAGCCTCTTTTATTTTATATAAAAATTGCTTAAAGAAATTTCTAAATAATTTTACAATTTTCATCAATTTCAACATTAAATTTGCCTTGGATTTTGGGGACACATGGTGGGCTGCATAGGACGTCCAAGTAGCTGGGGTTTCAGACCAGCAAATCACCTTTTAGCCAATAAAAATGAGACACAAATCAAAAGTTTTCAAATATTACTCTTTTGCCCCCATATTTACCATTTTCTTTCATTTTGGTCCTTGACTTCCCTTGGAAGTTTGGGCTGGTGTTGGATCACGAATTTGGGCCTTAATTTTTCACATTTGGGTGTGAAAAAAACTTAGGCCAACCCAACCTATACAACAAAAAAATAAAAAGGCCAAAAAGATAAAAGGGTTTATTACAATTCGGCCCCGAATTACTTATTTTCTTTACATTTTCACCTTTAGGCTTCTAAATATCTTAAAATTTTTATTTTTACTTCCCATAACCATTTTTGAGCTTTGAAAATTATTTTTGATCATCCATTAATTTTTTTGAATTAATTTACTATAATTTCAACTCATTTTCTCACTTTTTCGCTTTACCGGGTATAGAAATTCAATGAATTTCTAAGTGAAATTTTCAAAAATCTATTTTTAGGTTTCTAAGTAAATTTTCACTCATTACAATCTCAATAAAAATTTTTTTTTTATTTTAATTATTATTATTATATTTTTTTTACTATTGTACTAATTCAGGGTCATTTTACTTTCCTTAATGTATTTAAGAATTTGCATCACAGTATCTCAGTGAATTTCCCAAGGCATTGAGGAATTGACTTATTACACTTACAGTAAATGAGATATCATATCAATTAATTGTGAGTTAATTCAACTCTCTAACAAGCTTTCAATATCTTCCTAGATCTAAAAAAAACTTCCTTTAATTTGGCAGAAGTTTTACATTTGGATCCATATATGTGTTAATTACATCATACCTATTTTACTTAGTATATCAAGAGCATATTTTCTTTAACATATAGAGATACCAAATCGAGATTGAGCTACCTTAATATTAAGAAAATATTGAAGTTTCCTAAGATTCTTAGTTTGGAAGTGATGAGAGAAATGTCATCTAAGTTAGTCAATGCCTTTATAATTATCTCCTATAATTACTATATCATCTACATAAAAAAACTAGGTATATTTGACTAGAAATAGAAGAGTGATAAAAGATAAAGTAATCAATTTCACTTTGTTGCATGCTAAAATCTTTGACAACTTTACCGAACCTTCCAAACCAAGCTTGTGAAAATTATTTAAGGTCATAGAGAGATATCCACAATTTACATACTAGACGAGTCTCCCTTTGAGCAATAAATTCTAGGGTTTCTCTACATAAACTTCATCCTTAAAATCACCATGCAAGAAAGCATTTTTAATGTCTAAGTGAAGTAAAGGCCAATGATGAATCGTAGCTAGAGACAAAAAAAGGCAAACTATAGCAATTTTTACAACTAGTGAGAATGTATCACCATAATCCAAAAAAAAAATTTAAGTATAGCCTTTTGCCATAAGTCAAGCTTTTAACTGATCAATCTTTCCATTAAGGATGATTTTAATAGTAAATTGTTGGTGTGTGTCTTAGGAACCAATCATATAGATGATTGATATAATATACAATGTATTATATTTTATTTCAAGCAATGCAATTATTATATTTTATTTTTAATTTTTGCATAATTTATAACTTAATATAATAATTGTCCCTGGAATAGTATTATTATTCCTAAAATGCCCCTAGTTAAGTATTATTATAAAAGGGATAGTAATTGTACATCAAGACTAGCATGTATAGTGACTGATGATTATGAATTATGGATATATGATATCAAGTCAATACATGAGTACATTATTAGTGAATAGATGTACTGGACTAACCTAATATGAGAATACTACATGGATAAGACTTGTGTCATTAGTAGTTCTCATATGGTCACAATTGCATATAGTCCTTTGACTTGAAGTTACTATAGTTCTATACATGAGGAGTTACTCACTTTAATGTCGTCCTATGTCACCTTTAATCGGGATAACAAGTAGAGCGTTGATTGGGTGTGTCACGAATCATGTAGAGGGAAGTGAGTGATGTAGATGGAATTTTGTTACTCTTATAAAAGAGATATATCCTTGGGCCCCTTGATTGAGTGAGACTTAAAAATGCATGGCCATGCTCAAATGAATCAATATGTGATATTGATCATTTGTTTTGAAGACTACTCAGTATCAAGAAATATAAATTGAACTTTAACGAGGATGACACTCTCCATGCCTTTAGTTCAATTTGGATATTATTACAAAAGGGATTATGATGTAAAACATTGATCATGTATTAGATGGATGTCGAATTACAGATATTCTTACTACTTGAGTGATAGTGATGTATTGCTAGATACCGTTCACTATCTATGGCTCAATAATGAGTGATTATCAATATAGTAAGAACTTACAGGGTCATACAAAAGGAGTAGGAATAAGACAATAATTAATTGAACTTTAATTATATTAATATCCAATTAATTAAACTTATTTTCGTGCATATATATATTATTAAATAATAATATATTTTTCACATAATAAATATAATTATTATTATGTGATATTATTTGATATTAAAGTAATATCAAATATTTACTTTATCAGATATTAGATAAATATATTATGAGATAATAATATTTTAATATTTGATAACTATATGCAATTATCTAATATAAGATATTTATATTATGAGATAATATTATTATCTAATATTAGATAATTAATAGATAAGTCCTATCTCTCCTCATTATCTCTAAGATAAGGATAAGATGAGTTGTTAAGTGTGATTAGGATTTTGGAAGCATTATTTTAGTAGGACTAGGATTGTGGCTTGCCTAAGTTCTATAAAAGAAGACTTGAGGGCAGCACTTTTATACATGCTCATAACTTCCATAAAACCCTAAATCACTTAGAAAACATCCAATCCTAAATCCTAGAGAGAAAAATGCATCCTAGCAGATTCGTGGTTGGTGAGAGGTCGTTGTTCACTCCGTGTGGATACTGTAGAGATGTTGTACCTTCCGGCCGACATTTGATTCATCCGCTCTCAAGTTTTGATCAGTAGAAACATGAGTGCCCAATAAGTAAACCCCTAATCATTGATTTATCTATTTTGCATGGATCCTAGGTAGAATTCAGATCAAATTTTAAATTTTTGCTGCCTATGATAATCCGAATTCCTAACATAAATACCTAACAACAACTAACCAAAAATTTGCTGGTAGGTAGAGGCATTAACTCCTATATACCACTAATATGTAATGCAGTCATCTCATCCAATATAGCTTAACACTATCCTAGATGAAAGAGAGTTTCCTACATGATTTTAGAAATAGAAACAAAGGACAATGCAGAAACAAAAGCATAGTGGTATGTAGACAAATAATAATAACTCAAAAAAGGGAAAACTGTATTTTACCCCTTCAATTATAAGGTTGTTGTATTTTACCCCCTTTAATTATGGGGTTGTTAGATTTTATCTCCTTTAATTATGCAAACTTAGATTTTACCCCCTTAAACTTTATAAAACTTGGATTTTACCCCCACTATTACTAACTTAACAAAATCTGTTAGGAAAACTGTCGCTAAGTAAAATATGATAGTGGTGGTTAAAAACTACCGTTATTTTCACTAATTTTTGAAAAAAATTTCATTTACCAATGGTTATGAACCGCCACTAAAATAATAGCATTAATTTTTAACTGCCACTAAGTTTTATAAAATCATTACTAAGTGTTATAGTCATTAACTTGGTAACGTTAGGGATAAAATCTAAAATTTATAAAGTTGAAGAGGGTAAAATTTAAGTTTTCATAGTTGAAAGGGGTAAAATTCGATAACCCCATAGTTGAAAGGGTAAAATGCAATTTTCCCCTAAAAAAATTATAAATAAGATATAGATTTCGAGTGGAATAATTACCTTTTTTTAATAAATCAAATTCCAGAGATTATACTAAAACAGGAGATGAGTTTATAAGGTCTTCTTTAGTAATTTAGGCTGATGTTGAATCAATTGAATTTTCAACAATTTGAACTAGACGAGGTCATCATTAATAGGTAATTAAGGGCTTATCTAGTAGAAATGTTACAAGTGTAGGATCATAAAAAGGAATAGGTAAAACATCAATTATAAGAGTGAATTTTGTGGAAAAGGAGAAAATGGAGAAAACTTAAAAAATATGACATTAGCAAAAGTAAGTAATTTATGCAAAGTTAGTGAATAATAATTGTAGCCTTTTTGTAATCTTGAATACCCTAGAAAATATATTTAATGGATTTAGGGGATATTTATTTTTCCTTGGAGAAAGATTATGAACAAAACAAGTACATCCGAAAACACAAAGAGAAAGTTTGTATATGGGTTCTTTTGGAAAAACTAGAGAGTAAAGAATTTGATCATCTAAAATAATAGAAGACATATGATTAATTAAATAATATGCAATTTGAACAACATCTACCTAAAAATGGAAAGGAAATTTTACATATATTAAAAAAGTTCATACAATTTAAATTAAATGTCAATTTTTTCTTTTAACAATGCCATTTTATTGAGGCTTATGTAGATATGTGAATTGATGAAGAATGCTTTTGGAGGACATAAAAGAAGAGAAAGATACAAAAAAATATTCTTAGGCATTGTCACTCTAAAGTACGTGAATTTTTAAGCCAAATTTATTATGTTTTTTAGAATAAAAAGATTTAAAAATTGAAAATAACTCAAAATAATCTTTCATTAAATATAACGAAGTACATCAAGAGTAATTATCAATAAATATAATGAAATATCAAAAATCTAAAGTTGAGGTAACATAACTTGGACCCCAAATATCAAAATAAACAAAAAAAAAAACTCTATTTAGAGTTTTACTAGGAAATAAATTGCATACATGCTTATTGAGTTGACAAGACTTGCACTCTAAATACTCTAGAATTAAAAGACTAGGAACCATTTTGTGAAGTCTTTCAATACTTGAATGTACTAAACAGTAATGAAGTAACTCAGGAGATTTAGTAACAGCACAAATTAATGAAGAAGTTGATAATAAAGTCCTAGTGACTCATACTCAAAACCAATCATTATTCCCATACTCTGATCCTATATAATAAAAAAATTAGCAATAAAAATCACATAATATTAAGAGTACATGTAAGTTGACTAATTGAAATTAAATTCAAAGGGTAACTATGTACATAAAGAACTAATTATAGTAGTAAAGAAGGGAGTTTTACTTGATCGATAACTTGGGCAATAGTTTTAGATCCATTACCTAAGGTAATTGTAGGAAAGGATTTATTAATGTAGTTAAATTGAGTAAATAAGGATCGGCTACCAATTATGTGATTAGAAGCTCCTAAATCAAGTACCTAAGGACCAAAGGATATCAATGTTGAATAAGATTGATATGCTATATGATTACTTGATAAAAAAAGAAGAAATAATACCACATGAAGAACCTATAATTAATGCTTTAGATTTTTTTAAAATAAAAAAGGAAATTGATCTAGCTATCTAAAAAACTAGAGTTTCCTTCCTTAGATCAATGAATTAAGGCCACAGGTGGAGTTGATGAGAAGAGGTGATTAAGATGTTGTGGTGCGTGTGGCTTATGCATGGGTGTAGAGGTGGTATGTATGGCACACGTGTGACCATAAAGTGTTATGTATGATGCACACACTATTAGGTTTTGCTAGAAAATGATTCATGATCTAGTCTATGTAGTTAATTTTTCAAAAAAACCTTGTAACACTCTAGAAATGATGGTAGACAGTTGCAAAACGTTATACTATTTGGTTTTAGGTTCTATATTCTATTTCTAGGTTTGTGGGCTTTATTTAAGGGAAGAAATAGAAGGTAGTTTGGTTTTGATGCTGAAATTTATGTTTGCTAAAGAATAATTTTAGAAATAGAAGATCGTAGTAGAAGTAGAAGTAAAGTCCTTTAATATGAGAGCTCTAATACCAACTTAAATTGGTTGAAATGGCTTAAGCAAATGCTACAACCATGATATCTATTTATATACAAAAAAAGCAATCAATCAAAGATATTACAATCAAATCTGAAACACTAACTATAATCTTAATCAAACTAGAAAGGAAATAATCTAAAAACTCCTAGAATAACTTCCTAATATATACATATTCTAACAATCTATTCCTAGGTGTTCTCATATTTACTGGTCACAAATCATGTCTTCATGCTAAAAAGTATGTATCTTTCAATTAATAGTAGTGTTTACCTTTTCATTTAAACTCATGATTGATAGGAATATAGAAAACACAAGATTTATTAAATAAAAATATAATATTTCAATACTGATTAGTCATTTCTAGAAAGCTCCCCTAGATACGATATTTCATTGGTTGCAGAGCTTATAATTAGTTACTTTATCTTTATTGATATTGCAGTTTCTTATGGATAGGCCTAATATGATTATGAACTCATAAATAATGGGAAGAAAGACTTGATACCACTAGCAAATATTGGCAAGCAAATTACTTCTCTTCTACTATATAGGAGATAAAACAAGTGGAGTGGTGGATTCATCACATTAGATTTAATTTGATATAGGCTTTGACTTTCAAGATAATTTAGGGGACCTTATAGTAATCCAAGTTAGTAAAGATAGTACTTCTTTTTTATGGTAAAAAATGAAGATCTACTTCTATTCAATTTCTTAGATGAGTTTGTCAAAAAGTTATGCATAATTGTTCTTCTATTTTTCCTAAATCTTCTTGATTGTTAGTAGGATAACAAAAGATTCTTCATGGTCCTTAACATTACTATAAAGCCATAGTCAAGTAAAAAAAATTTAAATTGTCATTAGATTTTGTTATTTTATTTATTTCAAGTTATTTTTTTGGTAATGGCTTAATTTGATTTTTGAATAATTATTGTAAATTCTAAAATAGGATACAAAAATTATGCCAACATAGCACCTGACTTGTTTACAATAAAGGAAAAGTTTGGAAGAGGTGGAGTATATAATCAATGTGCAAATCTTGATTTAATTCAATAATCCATAAATACCTAGTATGTTATAGTGCATCACTCTAAAATACTAGACTTTTTTTAATCAATTTTTAAAGTTTTGTTGTTATTGTTAATTAGTATATACCAAGTTCTAGAATGTTGGTTATGAAAGCAATGTTGCTTGTGAAGCTGCTAAGGTAATTAAGTTTGGCATCTTTATTTTAACATAAACTTTTGTATTTCTACCCCATAAACTGCATTCATTGGACTTCTATAGCACAACTATTGTTATTTTAGGATGAAATTCATGAGGTAGAAAGAGTTAATGTAAGGCCTCGAGTAAATAATCTATTTTTTGGTTTTCATTATGTTCCTAACCTTCTTAAGCTAATGTCATTACCTCCTTATTTGTAAAAAATGTAATCTAGACTTGAAAATGGTAAAGTGGCAGGCTTTTTTTTGTTAGTTAGTACTATTTAAATATAATTTATTAAGTCTTCTTAACATGAATAGGTGGTCCTAATGCTTGCAAGAAAGGGTCATTAAGGGAAGTTTTTAGAATGATAAGAACATGATATTGACTATTGGTTTATCCATCTCTAAATGCTCAAAATTTTTCTTCTAACTTTTTTCCTACATTTGGGAGATTAAAATGATTGTCTTTGTTTGAAATAAAGTAGCAATAATCATTTCTAACATATCTTATTGCCTAGTTTAAAAGCCTAGAATTTGAACTTCTTTGTTCTGAGCTTTCAAACAACAACTGAAAGACTTACTTAATTGAGGCATGAAATTATTTTTTTAGAATATTCTAAGTGCCGCTAGCAACTATGTTTTCTTTCTTTGGTACATAGGAACTAAGACAAGTTTACTTTCATGGTATGTCAAAATAAGTTCATGTTTAATCCTTAACCATTCTTATTGACAAAAATTTTAAGACTAATTAATTACTAAAATGAGATGACTACTCTTAATTGAAGAAATATTGAATGATGAATGTATTTGCTATACATTGATTAATTTCTTTATGTTTCTACCATAGTTAAAAATGCAACTCTTATTATTTAATACTTTTGTTCTAGTTTTCCTCTTAACATGCTTAAAGGTGATTCTTACTTAATATTTTTGTTCTAGTTTTTATCTATTATCATTCTTAAAGGAGTCATCATGGGTGTTAGTATGTTATACAGCAAATGTTCTCTTAAACAAATATGCATCATGGGTGTAAGGAAGGTTGTAAATAACAAAAATAATGAAGTATGATTTGCTTCTTTAAGTTAAAATTACAAGGTTTTCAAATATGTATATGTTATTTTTTTACTTTAACGAAAATTACATGGTTTTAGATCAGAGCCTATTAAACAACTTTGACCCTATCGTAGTTAACATTCTTAGGAAAAAGCTAGAGGAAGAAGTTTTTGCTTAGCTTAAAATTACACTAATGGGTATAATTTTCTTGATTCTCATCTTGAATGAATTTAGTATCTTTATAAGTTTTGTTGTGATCTTAATGGAACTTAATCCCATCATTGTAATGTACTTCTATTTAAAGTGACTATGATCTTTTAGCAAATAGTAATTCATATTTTATGTTTTGAATCTCCATTATCTAATGAAGTGAAATCCTCTATGGTTCTTCAAGAATGCTTGAAAATATGAAAAAGATATGTGTTTAAAGAAGCAATTATTGCATGGGAGAAGGAAGTTATATTTAACCCCTCTTACTCCAAAACCTAATCTAAAACTATTTTTTTATTGCCTAAAATGGAAATTTGATGTGAGTTCCTATTTTGATTATAGTTTCTATTGTAACCTATTAAGACTATGGTCTCTTAATTTTACCCTACATGATTAATGTATAATGATGTGCTATAATACTACTTTGAGCTGCAAGACATAGTTATTATCCTAATATAGTTGTTTGGATTCTAGAACGTAAGATAAATGATAAATTCAAAGGACCACCTAAATAAGAAATTTTAACTATTTTATGGTTAGTTCTTCAATGATAATCTTACTGTTATGAATAGCTTAAGAGTTGCATACATTTGTATAAACCTTACCATTTTTCTTATATCATCTTTAAGTAATAGTCAGGTTTAAAGAGGTCATATTCTATCACAAGGCATTTTGTATTTCATAATTTATACTATTATAGTTCATTATTGTTTAGAAGGGTTGCAAGACGTGATTAGTGTTTATATGAACTAGGCAATCATCTAAATTTTCATCTAAGCTTTAACTTTTTAACCATTCCTACAAGTTTAGCTTGTCACCTCTAGTTTTTACCCATTATAAGTGATACTCAAGTTACTTTTGTTTATCCAAGAGCCTAATGAAACAACTTTATTAGGTTTTCTTTCTTCCTTTTGTAGGAGTGAATGAACGAGACATAACCACTAAGAAGTCCTCTTATGGAGAAGGTAACATTAGTTTAAAATGGTTCATAACCATTACTTATCTTTGTTTAAGTTGCGCTACTTCTTCATCCTTTAAGCATTGTATTATATAAATTGATTATTGAATTTCATACAATTAAATTTTCTATTGATTTAAATGCTTTTGATTCAATTTTCATTATTGTTGATATAAGAAATATTTTTTTCATCATGTCATGTTACAATCATAATAATGGTTTTACCTGTTTTTTCATAAATATTCATATTTGTGTGCTTTCTTTGTCACTTTGTACTATATTGCTTTGATAAATGTTTATAGGTGGTGATGGGCTATGTCGGGGACAATTGAATTTGTCATTAGTTGTACAAATTGTGCTAGATTTAAATTTAAATTTTCTAAACTTTCGCAGTCATCTCCAACTAATAATATTTTTTGTCAACAAAATTCATTTCTTTTTGTTCATTTTGATTTTTGAAGAACTAGGATTTTCTAATAATAAATTAAAAAGATCATTATTTCTTTTATCTATGTATTCGCTTTTATGTTTTTTTTCTTTTTTCATTTGATTTTAAAATTGCTTCCAATCCTCTTTTCTCTTTGCTTATATCCTTCTTAGTTCTTTTTCCTTTAAAATGCGCTCTTTTTCTTGTAGTTTACCATTTGAAAACATTCTTTTCTTCCTTACTTAAAATCTATTAATGGAGTGCTTCAATTACAATACTAAGACTTCGAATATGAAGAGATTAGTGTACTATACTTTTATAAATTTATAAAATTGGTTCAATTCCAATCATTGAAAAGTGACATTCTTGATTTTACCCTCGTAGAATCTTTCATTACTATAGATGTTAAATGGAGTAACCATTTTGAAGTCAATTTCAAATGTGACTAAATTTAGATGTATGTTTACTATCCTTTCCTTTCTTTATATATATTAATCTTAACATTTAAGTCAATAATAGGTAATATAGTTGCTTATTTGTGATGCAAAGAAATGAGAAAGCATTAATTTTGTTATGACAATCTAATTTCTTTTATCTTTTGAAAATATGAAGCTTCCATGACATAGTGTGGTCTTTGTAGCATGTGAATTATTTGGAGTGCAATGCTTTAACGTATTTAAGTGATTGTAAGTTTATGGCCTTTGCTTTAGAAGACATAATGGAGACCTTATGGGAACTATACTCCCTCTAAGTTGAAATTAAATCCATAGATGATATTGTATATGCAGTGATGAGTTATAACTTTTATTTGACAATTAATTGTTTTAATATCAAATATTTAATTAAAGAGTCTTAGAAATGTATTTTCATAATTAGGATTACGTATAGTCAAAAATAGTTAGAAGATAGTCAAAGAATTGTTGATAACAATCATTCTCAATATAATTATATTGGTAAAGAAAAACATTAAAGTTCCAAACCAAGGCATTGGAAATTAATAAAAATTAAATGATTATATAACTAATATAATCATGTTACTCTTTGATTTGGGAAAGCATAGATGAATAATTTTTTAATAAGCTTGTGCAATAAATTAACACATTAAAGTTTCACATCCTTTAGAAAAAGGATGTAGACTAGGCCCAGTTCTCAATTATAAGTTGGATTTCTAATTGTGTTGAATTTAAATGGTTATATTTGCTATCTTTAATATCACTTTGAAAACTTTCATTTTGTAAAATTATTATTTTTGAAATTTTGTATATGATAGGAGAACAAATATTACAAGTTTGATCACAACACTTTCAAAAATATTCTTTTTTCTTATAATAATAATGGGAAAATAATATGTATTCATGTGTACACATAGGATTTATGCTAGTTACTTTTTTACAGGGTGTAATTGCCCATATACATGTCACTCCCTGCTTCCATCTTTTCTCACCCAAAATTTTCATGCTTGCTTTTCTTTTTTGTCTTTTTTATGTAAGTTTTTAATTTTATTTTATAATTTTTATATTATTTTTATTTTTATTATTTTCATTATTTACAATGACATAATAATATATTTTTATGAAAATATTCAAAATACATTAAATATTTAATTTAATTTAATTATTTAATTATATATTTAATTTTTAATTTATATTATTTAATAATCCACACACTATCTTTTTTATTTTTATCTACTTTATTACATATTTTCTCTTTTTATGTGAATTTCTATTATTTAGGATTGAAATGCTAATGTCACTAATAAATATAAATATATCATGACATATTTTCCTTTCATAATAAAATATTACAAAAATTTTAAATTTTAATTTAGTTGAAAAACTTAATGACATTATTTATTTTAAATTTATATTACCTAACAACTCACATACTATTTTTCTATTTATTGTATTACAAGTTTTTTTCCTTTTTTTTACATGATTTTATATTATTTATAGTTAAAATATTAATATCATTAACAAATACAAATACAATACTATTTTTCTCTCATTATAAAAAATAGTATAAATAAATTAAAGATTTAATTTAATTAAATTATTTAATTATATTTTTTGTTTTTAACTCTTATTACATTAAAACTCACATGATTATTTCTTTTTTTTTCAATTGTATGCTTTTAATTTTTTTTTCTATTTTCATCTCTGCTCCAAAGCAATATGATTCAAATACCAATATTTTTAAATAATATAGATATAATATATTATATTTTTATTTTTATTATCAAAATAAAATTAAATTTATAAAAATATAGACCCTATTTTATTTTCCAATTTTATGTAGTTTTTAAAATTTATTTTTTATTTTTCATATTACTTTAATTTTGATCATTTTTATTATTATTTGTAAAATACACATCAATAGAAAAAATACTCAAAATACACTAAGAATTTAATTTAATTAATTATTAAGTTGCAATAAAGAAAGGGAATAGTATGTGAGTTATAAAATAATATAAGAGTTAAAAATGTAATATATAGGATGGATGTAAAATGAGCAGAAAACCTACAAGTAATGTAAGCAACCTGCAATCATGGGATAGGTTAGGTATTCTCATTTGGAGTCTATGTAAAAGCCTAAATTTGGATGAGCTTGCCCATGAACTTGCCCACAAGTAAGTGTGTGTGTGTGTGTGTGTGTGTGTGTACGCACGTACGCATGCCATTAAGATTTTTCATAATCATTCATGTATTTAAAAGCTTTTTCAATCCATCTCAATTTTCAATCAATGTCCAATAACCTAATATAATCTTTTTTTAACTTTACTTCACTAACTTATTATACAAAATGAAAAAAGAATTTAATACCTTAATCATAATTTATAAAAAAAATAAATTCTTTTTAATGCAACCTAATTCAATGTTTCTTAAAAGCATTTTTCATTTTTTTTACATTTAAAGTTTAATCTTTGATCCTTGTATATATATGTCTAATAATATAATTACTCTTAATAAAAAAGGTTAATAATGTAGGTTGCCCCACAAGCACCTATGGGCACTTGTAAGCTTCCAATGGGCTTGACAAACTTTTTTTTTATATTTTTTATGAGTTTATATGAGTAAGTCCATATAGGCCCAAACTTACATTAGCTTAGCTCGCACCATCCTACCCACCTCGTTTTATATGTTTAATATATAATTAAATAATTAAGTTAAATTAAATTAATAATTTATTTATGATATTTTTAAATAAAATAAAATATATAGTTATTAGCATAAATAATAATTATTAGTATAAATATAATAATAAATAATTATTATTTTATTAAATAATAACTAAAATGAGCATAGGAAAGAAAAGAAATAATATGTAAGTTATAAAATAATATAAGAGTTAAAAATATAACATATAGTTAAATAATTCAATTCAATTAAATTAATAACTTATTTATCATATTTTTAAATAAAATAAAATTCATAGTTATTAATATAAATAATAATTATTAACATAAATATAATAACAAATAATAATAAAAATGAGCATGAAAAAGAAAAGAAATAGTATATGAGTTATAAAATAATATAAGAATTAAAAAGGTAATATGTAGTTAAATAATTCAATTAAAATAAATCAACAACTTATTTATAATATTTTGAAACAAAATAAAATATATAGTTATTAACATAAATAATAATTATTAATTAGATACAACAATAAATAATAATTAATATTTTATTAAATAACAACATGAATGAGAATTGAAAAGAAAAGGAATATTATGTGAGTTATAAAATAATATAAGAGTTAAAAATGTAATATGTAGTTAAATAATTCATTTAAAGTAAATCAACAACTTATTATAATATTTTAAAATAAAATAAAATATAAAATTATTAGCATAAATAATAATTATTAGGGTAGATACATTAACAAATAATAACTAATATTTTATTAAATAACAATATGAAAGATAACAAGAAAGAAGAGGAATATTCTATAAGTTATAAAATAATAAAAAAGCTAAAAATATAATATATAGTTAAATAATTTAATTAAAATAAATTAATAACTTATTAATAATATTTTATAATAAAATAAAATACGTAATTATTAGTATCAATAATAACTATTAACATAGATATAACAATAAATAATAACTAATATTTTATTAAATAACAACGTAAATGAGTACAAGAAAGAAGAGGAATAGTATGAAGTTATAAAGTAACATAAAAGTTAAAATGTAATATATAGTTAAATGATTCAATTAAAATAAATCAATAATTCATTTATAATAATTTTGAATAAAATAAAATATATAATTATTAGCCTAAATAATAATTATTAGCATAGATAAAATAATAATAATAATTATTTTATTAAATAATAACAAGAATAAGTATGGGAGAAAAAAGAAATAGTATATGAGTTATAAAATAATATACGAATTAAAAATATAATATATAATTAAATAATTAAATTAAATTAAATAATGACTTATTTATATTTTTTAAAATATAAAATTATTAGCATAGTATAACAATAAATAATAATTGGAATGAATACAAGAAAAAAATATGAATAGTAATTAAGTTATAAAATAATATAAAAATTAAAAATATAATATATAGTTGAATAATTTAATTAAATTAAATAAATAACTTATTTATAATAAAATAAAATAAAATAATACGTTGTTATCATAATAATAATAAGAATAATTTAATATAAAAAGAATTAAATCATAATTATTATAATATTATAAAATATTATATTTAAATTATTAAAAAATTAATATAAATCCGTGCAAATGCACATGTCTTTACGCTCCATAGTTCTTATCTGGGTTTAAGCTCAAACCTACTAGATGGGCCCACATAAGCCCAAGCTTCATTCATTACATGCAAATGTGAACCACGAAATGTAAATTAAGCATTTTCTTTTTTATATTTAATTTAAGGATAAATTATAAATCAGTAAATTACATTCTAGTGGCACTTCATAGACTTGTTTTTAAAGAGATACTAGTGCTAGATTTCCTTTCAAAAATGTGCCAGTTTTATGAATTATAACTTTTATATTTCCAAAATGTCTTTTTTTCAATTAGGTGCTATTCTCACCTATTTCATGCGAGACATTCATACTTTCTAAATGTATTGTTATCACAAATTGCTAATTGATCTCATTGTTGATTACCTCTATTTTTCCGATCACCTCTTATTAGTCTCCTTTGTTTTTCGATTGCATTTACTTGTATTAATTGCCTTTGTTTTTCTGATCACATTGTTACCATGTATTTGTGATTTTTTTGTCAATGGAACAATGCCTATTGCTCATATGTAAGTATAAGGTTGAAACCATGGTATTAAAGATTAATACTAAAATAGAATACAATGATTTAGTTCAAATGATGTATGTGAATTTTAAGGATCTTTTTCCTGGTGATTTTTCCTTGTCATATTCTTTCCTTGGCCGTCCTGTTTATTTGCTAAGGAATAAGTCAGAACTAGATAATATGATTGACTTAGTTAGAATTCTAAACTTGAAATATTTGAATATTAGCGTTAATATTGATTCGAGTTCTACAACACATTCACTTTGTGATGTTTCTATTTCGGAGAGACAGGTTATTATTTTTTATGTTACGGAGTGTGATGTTGCTTTAGTTCTAAGTAAGGGGGTTTTATTGTTTGATTCCTAGTTAGGTGGAGTAAGCCATGTTGGTCAGAGGTTCCTTAGTGGTGTTGTTAAGTTTAGGAATACATTATGCAAGTATTTGATTGAGAGAGATTTTTCATTTGATTAGGTTAGAAATACAAAAATGAAGGTGGCAGCTGTATGCTCAAAGAAGCACGAGGAAGGTAATGAGTGGGCTGTTATAGCTTCATTATCCAAGGTGAATAATTGTTTTTATATCAAGAAGTTAGTGAATTATCACACTTATAGTCTTGTGTTAAATAGTTCAACTTCAAAAAGGATGGGTTCCAAATTAATTTTTTCAATTGATGGTGGATTTAGTTAGGGGATCCCTATCATTGACAGCCAATGAGATTGTAAATCATTTTCAAAATAATTATGGATTAGCAATTCCCCATTACAAGGCATGGCGTGCAATAGAGAAAGTAAGGGGTATGATATTTAGTGATTTTAATGACTCCTTCAAATAAATTCAAATAAATCAATTAATATGTATCTGCTATAAAAGAAGTGAATCCCAGTAGCTGTATTGTGGTGGATGTGGATGATAGTAATAGGAGATTCAAAAGGATGTTGCATTTCGTGCTTGTATTGAAGGATTCATATTTTACAAACCACTTTTATTTATTGATGTGACTTTTTTGAAGTTTAAGTTTAAAAAGGTTATCCTATTAGCTACGAGTAAGGATGGCAATCAAGGTGAGTAATTTTTGAGTCAAGAACGATTCTGTTTGGGCCCTTCCATTCGTGTTACTATTTTGCAGGTTAAATAGTAACATGGCATCCCTTGTTACTATTTGGTTTGGAAATAGTAACATGGAAGGCCATTTGTTTTTTACCTTTTCTTTTGTTAGTATTTTCATGCAGAATGTCCCCTTATTTAGATATTTTATTTTGAGTTTTATTGACGTTACTGTTTGAAAAGTAAATAGTAATATCCATAAATTAGATGAATTTGTAGTTTATATCAGTTGTATTAATAGTTGGATGTACTAATTTGGCTGCTGGATTAATGTTATTGTTAGGAGATAAAACAATAACATGGAAGTAGTGTGGTTGTTTTTGTTTTAATGGTTTATGTTTCTATTTAGTGTGATTGTTCCATTTTAGGGTTGTTTCCTCTAACTCTTGCTGTGGTTGATCTTGAAAATTAGTTTTAGTTCCTTTCACAGTTGTTCACTGTACTTGATGTAGACCGATGTGTGACTTTTATTTTTTATCATAATTTAGGATTGCTCAAAGCAATACTAAAGGTTTTTCTAATAACACCTCATTTCTTTTATCTTCATCATTTAAAATAGAATTTAAGGGACAGATTTAGTGATGCTGTATTTTCAAATTCCTTCAAGGAGCATATAGTTCACTTATTTGGAATTTGTGCATATTCCCTAATAGTAGGTGCGTTCATTAAGAACATGGTAGTTTTCAAATGGGAAGAAGGTCAAATTGCTAAGAATTTTCTTACGGGGCTTGCACCGGAATATTGGTCAAATGCTTTTAGTTGTAGTTATCATTATGGTGAGATGACATCAAATACAGCTAAATCTTACAATTCATGGATTTATGATGCAAGGAAGTTGCCAATCACAAATACGGTTGATAATATTCGTTCAAAGTTGATGGAATGGTTTGCTAAACAAAAGTTAGAATCACTATATTGGAATGGTGTTATTTTTCTGGTTTGGTTATTGAGATCAGAATTACACTTAAGAAAGTGCAGACATTTGGTTGTTAGGAAGTCATTAGAAACTGCTTTTAAGGTGTTAATAGATCCAACTCTGTGTGTAGATATTTCCCAGCACATTTGCACTTGTAACTAGTGGCAACTAGATGGCTTTCCTTATGTGCATGCAGTTGCTATTATAAGAAGATGTGGAATTTCTTTGAATGTAATTGTTGAGAATCATTTCCATGTAAGCACGTATAGAAAGATTTATAAACATGTCATACACCCTATTCCTACAATATTAAGGTAGGAGGTTGGTATAGGTGATGAAGGAGCTATCTTACCTTCAATTTCAAAAAAACAAGCAAGCAGACCTAAGAAGATAAGGATTATGTCAAGAGGTGAATGTGTTAAGAAAATTAGGTATGGAAGATGTGATAAACTAGAATATCACAATAAGAAAAGTTGCAAGGAGGCAGCTTGAATGTAGTTTTTTTTATGGCACAATTGAATTCATTATGATTTTTTTTCCTATGTAAAAAGGAACAAAAATGTGATTTAAATACATTAATGTAAGTGATTATTGGTCAATATTAGTACTTGACATTTTCCTATTTGATTAAAAACTAAAAACTACATAATTACTTGGGCGTTATTATTTTGATCGAAAATAGTAACACCAAGGTAGAAGTTCATAAATATAGGGTAAATGAATTCTGAATATTTAAAGGAAAACATGCTGTGTTTTTATTAGTTTTAGTAGTAACATCAATGAAAAAATAACATAATTACTTGCATGTTACTATTTTGATTTGAAATAGCAACATCAATGAAACTTGAAATTAATTAATTTTTGAATGTTAAAATAAACTAAAAAGAATAATATGCTTCATTTTTATTAGTTTTAGCAGTAATATGAATGAAAAGTAATGCACAATTGGATGTTACTATTTTGATCGAAAACAGTAACACTAAGGTAAAAGTTCATAAACATAAGATAAATGAATTTTGAATGTTGAAAGAAACTCGAAAGAAGAGCATGTTGTATTTTTATTAGTTTTAACAGCAACATCAATGAATAAACAACACAATTACTTACATATTACTATTTTGATTCAAAATAGTAACACCAAGGTAAAAGTTCATAAATCATAGGGTAAATCAATTCTGAATGTTAACATAAACTAGAAAAAAGAATGTACTATATTTTTATTAACATTTATGATTGAATGTTATATATAATTGAATTTATAATATTACACGCAATTGAATGTTACATATATGCATAATAATCAACTTCAACTGGAAGGATTGAAATCCCTGAGGAATTTATTAACTAATCTTGCTTTATATTTCCTCATAGATTCCAGCAGAAATTATTCTTCAAACTCTTTATTATTGAATAGATCCTCTATTTGTTAGTAGACAAAAATCCTACAATCTTGCTTGAAATTGTAAATTTGAGGAATGAGTTAGTTTGGTACCTCCGAGTCATGGTACTTTTCAATTAGAAAAGAAGTTGTTACTTACGATGCAGGTTCTTATTATGATAACCTTTTGTATGATATGATTTCAAAAGAAGGCTCTGCAATTGCTAGTTCTATTCTCATATCCATTTCATTCTTTTAAAGGATTTCATTCTTCTTTTTCTCGTAATAGTCCTTCTATTATTAAATAAAGAAGTTAGGTAAGGTATCAAGTAAAAAAAGGAATATGTTATTATTTGACCTGTAAATAGTAACATCACAATGAAAATTGAAAATGAATTCAGAAATCAAGCATCATTAAGAAGAAAATCGATAAAAAAATGACATGTGATTGTTTTCACTTCTAATAGTAATATATTGTTTCATTATTCTGACATATCATTGTTTAGTATGAAAACAATAACACTAATAAAAAATCAAAATAAATAGACAAATGAAGTTTGATTAACAATGAAACTGCGACAAAATAACATGTTACTTTTTTCACACGAAACAATAATATTAACCAAAAGTAACATATTATGAAGTAGCATCACCTTTGATATGTTTTCTCAAGGGGAAAAATGTGTTACTATTTTCATACGAAAGATAACATGTTATTTTTCGTTGGACTGAGATGTTATTGTTTACTCTAGAAATAGTAACATCAATCAGGAAACAAGATAGATAAACAAATCAATTATAGTTAGTGATGAAAATTCAAGAAAACAATAAATAGTAATAACACTTAGTATTTGATCATAGTATGAATATTACTTACCACCATTTTGGCATTATGAAAGTATGGATCTACAGCCCACTCTCTTCTCGACCTCAATGAGTTGTAATGAGTTCACTTATAGTCTGTGTTATTAAGCACGAGCAATGTGTAGTGATTGGGGTTGCTGTAGTCATTGAAACCCGTTAAGTTTATTGGAAATAAAATAATTTCTATAGCCATTACTTCCTCCATCTTTGCATCAAATTTGTATTGCCTTACTTCCGATATGGTTGAAGCAAGATCACAATATAAGATTGTCAATATAGTTTGAATGCGAGTTAATACTAAAGCATTTTCTATATTTTACATTTAGGGAATTAATTTAAGACCTTACCTAATAGAAGTTATCAAATGCAAATATCTTATTTTTCTTGGATGTGATAGTCAAGCTGAGAATGTACATGTGGTTATCTATGATCTGAAATTGAAAGATTAGTTCTTGTCAGATGAATTGGTTAAGAAGAAATCAAACTCCAAATAGTAACATTACTATTCCTAATTTTTAATAGCACAAGTAGTTGCATATTACTATTTGGACTCCAAATAGTAACATCATGTTTTTTAGCCTGAATAAACTCAATACTGCTATGTTATTGTTTTGACTTAAAATAGCAACATAACTATAAAAAGGAATAAAACAAAAAGTAATGTTGTAAAAGTTCAGAGCATACACACATTGTTTGTTATTGCCTTATCTAATGTTATAAATATGTCCTGCTGAGGAGATGTTCAAACAAAAGTCCTGCAAATGGTGATGTGGCAAAGAAATGAGTTAAGGTAGTAGGCAATAATGTTGAGTTAATTAAAGAAATCAACAAGAAAATAGGACATGACTTATGATATGTTTCCTATTTTTCTTATTTGGACTATTTTGTTCTTGATATCTTATGTGAGGTATTTTGTAGCTGGTCACTTTCTATTTTTTATTGCCTTTTGAGTTTGTTTCTTTTTAGGTAATTCTATTATTGTTTCCTCTAAGATTATTATAGAAGTCTCTTTACTCTTCCCAATGTCCTCCTCAATAGGTGTTTTTTGTTTTCGTGTTTATTTTTGTTTTTGTTTTGTGGGGTTTTTTTCATTAGCTTGAGTGTGTGTAGTCTATGTCATGTTTTCTTTTTCTTGTTTTTGCTTTAATCGATGTGATCATCGACCTCTAATTGGCCTCAATCTTATTTTGTTCTTCAGCTTCTATGTTTTATACCTTTTCCTATTCAACCACTTACACATTTATTTCTATTAGTTGTGCATTCAGCTATTTATTTTGATTTTCCAATGTTTCGATGACCATTTTGAGGTTCTTTTATCTTCTTTGTTATGTTGGATAGTTGCACTTGGAGCTGTATCTTTTCGTGTGTGAGTTTTGTGACTGTTTCTTTATTTTGTTGTAATTGTTACTTTGACTTCTGAATTTTCTCTATAAGAAACTTCAATTCATCGGTTAATTCATTTATCTTGTTGTTTGCATTGAAGAGTTGGTCTCTCAGCTGTTATACTTCATTTTTGTCTTATTGTTGGTACTCTTTGTGGGACAGTGCAATATCTGCAAATTGGTCCAGTTTTGGTTTGTGGTTGAATTTTGTACTAGGCCATTCCTGTGTCATTATCACTTCCTGATTTCTCCAATTGAGGGGGTGTGATTTGTGTTTTTATTTGTTCATGGTATTAAATTAGTTTCAGTTGTGTGTGAGGGTTATAAAGGAGGTGTATTTTTTCACTTGTTGGCTCGAGTTCTCTATTGATGACTTAAAATATAAGAATCATTCCTTACTAGTTTAATTAGTTGACATGTTTCTATTTTAGTGAGAAACAGTAACATGAAGATAAAAGAGTAAATGGAAACATAAAACTAACATTTGTAAAGGATTAATAATGAAACACAATAAATAAATAAAATGAAGTATGATTAAGAAAAAAACTTTGACAAAAGAAAGTGTTACTATTTCCACCAGGAATAGTAACATCAGTTGAGATGTTACTATTTTATGTGAAAATAGTAACATGAAGTAAAAATTAGGAATATATTGACAATGCAAGCGTGATTAATAATAAAAACTGATAAAAAATAACATGTTACTATTTTCAAAACAAACAGTAAGATGTTATTTAGTTCTAGTGACATGCTTTTGTTTGGTCTGAAACAGCAATATCAACCATAAAACACAATAAATAGACAAAATGATGCATGATTAACAATGGAACTCTCGATAAAACAACATGTTACTATTTTATATGAAAACAATAACATCAAATAAAAACTATGAATAAACTAACAAATCAACTATGATAACATAAAAAATCAATAAAAAAATATGTTACTATTCTTAAAACAAATAGTAACATATTTTCTTGACATGTTTTTATTTTCAAAATAAATTGACTTTTTGCCAAGGTTATCTGAAACTGGCTGATAAGTTGATCCCTTAGTTAGCAGATGAGGAGCTTTATGTCGCATTTGAGGCATCTTGGTACTTTTTGAATGTGATGCCTATTAAGCACATTTGTTGTCCCACACACCCAATACTATCAATAATATATTGTACATTTTGTCATATTAATTTTCAATAGAAGTTGCATTAAAAATGGAGTAATAAAAGGGCACCTTTGATGTCATTAACAAAAAATCTACTAAAAAATGAACATGTTACTGTGTGTAAAATAAACAGTAACACGTTACTATTTAGTATTCATATAGTAACACACGCTAAAAACTCAAAGTAAATAGCTGAATCAAGTATTTAGATAGTAATATGCACTAAAAACTCAAATTAAATAGAAGAATCAGGTTCACTAATAAAAAAACTATCAAAGAATAATATGTTATTGTCTGCAAAAACAAACAATAACATGTGTGCTATTTAGTATGTAGATAGTAACATGAACTAAAAACTTAAAATAAATAGATAAATGAAGTCACACTAACAACTAAATTGCCAAAAAATGTAAGGTAGCTCTTTACACACAAAATAGTTACATGTTATTGTTTGGTGTCCAAATAGTAACATGAATGAAAACTATCAAAAAACATGCAAGAAAAGTGGCAAGAACATTCAATTAAATGAATATAAATGAATGAAGATAATATCAAAGAAAATGACACAAAGGAAAAATAAGTTTGACAATTGTGACTTACTAACAATAGCATGACACAACTGATTACATTGGTAGGCTATCCCTTGTAATTGAACTCATTAGTTGCTCATGTATGTGTTAAGACCACCCATATTCTGCTATGTCATCTATCTCCTCCACATATTTAAAGTATGACCAAGCCAGTATGTGAGCTCTCTTTAGTACAAACAGGGTCACCAACAGTATCAACATTATAAGGCACAAGACATCTTGAACATCAGTCTCTGATGTTCCTCCCACTACTCTTTAGAGTGCATTGAATATCATTAATTTTGTTAGGCGTCCTTGGCCACAGAATCATCTAGTGTTTAATTTTGATTATGGCCTCTTATTAGATGCTATCTTGATAGGGTGTTCTCCATCACTTATTCCAAAAATTAGCTTCACTGATGCAAGTGTTATTCTTAGATGTTTGCCCTCAATTACAAAATGTTCATTCTTATTTAAGAAGGTTGCAATTACTAACCGTATTTCTTGATTGCTCTTCTGGCATATACTGCATCAAGCTCCTTTGTTATTATTGCATTGATGAGAATCTAAAAAGGGTTTTGTTGCAGCATCATCTTGTATTTCTCATTAAATTGAAGGTCATCAATCTACCTTATACATGCTAGTAGATTGGACTTATATTGCTAGAATCTTGGAGTTTCTTCTTCAATTTCTTCTGCCTTTCTGCTCAAATAAATTGACAAATTAAGTATTATTATTAAAAAAATATGTTACTATTTTTAGAACAAATAGTAACATGTTATTTTCTTCTAATGATATATTTTTATTTTGTTTGAAATATTAACACCAAGTAAAAAACACCATAAATAGATAAAATGAAGTATAATTAATAATAAAATTTTGAGAAAATAATGTGTTACTGTTTCCTTAAGAAACAATAACATCAAATAAAATGTTACTATTTTACGTGGAAACAGTAACATTTAACACAAATTGAAAATAAAATAAACTGATTAATCAAACATGATTAACAACAAAATCAATAAAAAAATATGTTACTATTTGGTATCAAAGGAGTAAGGTATTTTTATTTGTTTCTATGTGAACAGAATGCCAATAAAATAAAATAATATATATTGTGCCATGTTTCTATTTGTCATACAAGCAGTTATTATGTATTATTAGTGACAGTAATATGCAATAAAATAGTGTGAGATATGTTTATCATTCTAATTTATAGGGTTTCAACTCAATGTACATATATATCCACATCCACGCAAACAATAACATTTTCCATCAAATTAATTGTAGGATAATCCCTATACTTGAATCAAGATTGAGAGGATGTGGTTTTACCTATTAACGACCTATCTTGACACTTCTAATTTGTGCAAAGTTACTATTTGCAACTGGTTTTAAGTTTCTGAAGTTTGAAAATGTTAATTTCCAATTGTTCAATGTCATCTGAGTTTGTCTAGTGCAATTTTTTAACAATTTGTACAATATCTTCGTTCAATCTCTCAAGTTTCTTCATTGGTATTGCACTTTGATGGAATGTGATTCGTTGTTTCTATTTCATGTATTTTGTTCTTCCTGGGATGCGCTATAGGTGCTTGTTTCATCTTCTGGGCATTGTGGTTTGTCATTTCTGTTTCATGTCTTTTCTTTTTCCCATTACGTGTAACTAGTGCATCGTTTTGTCTTCTAGGTATTGTAGTAATTTGACCTTGGTAGCTGCACTTAAATAAAATAAAGTTTGGTTGGGCTACCTCACTGCAATAAATTGCAGCAAATGGTACCAGCTTGAATTTTTCCTATTATAAATTATTCCTTTCAATCAAATGCACATGTAATATACTTTTTTTAAAAGAAAAGTAGTATTATGAAGGATTTTACTTTCTAAAAAATTGAGTATTTTCACCATTAAAAACTTATATTTTTAATTTTTAATTTACATATTTTAAAATAAAAAATAATTTAATAGAGAAGATATTTAATTTAGGAAAAAAATCAAGTCGATACCATTTATTGTAATTTATTGTAGCGAGGTACCACATGTCTGTTTTCTTTCATTTAAGTTCACCTACAAATAGTAATTTACTAAGAAGTCTAAATGACAAAATGATACACTCAAAGCGCATCTTAAAAAGAATAAAAACAATGAAACAGAAATCTCTGTTATTACATATTAAAATTAGAAAATTTTTAATTATATAAAAATAAAAAATAAAAGATTAAAAAGTTATTGTTTGAAGACATAACAATAACATCCTCTTTTTTAATAGTTTAGTTGTTAATGAGAAATAATTTATCCATTTATTTTAAATTTTTTATCGATGTTACTATTTGAAGATGAAATAGTAACAAGTTATTATTTGGAGACTGAAAAACTAACATACTATTATTTGATAATTTGGTTGTCATTTGGACTTAATTTATCCATTTATATGAAATTTTTTATCAATGTTATTATTCGAAGATGAAATAGTAACATGTTACTGTCTGAAGACCAAACTATAACATTCTGATATTTAATACTTTGATTGTTAATGAGACTTGAATTATCCAATTATTTAGAGTTTTTAGTTAATGTTACTGTCTAGAAATGAAACACTAACACGTTATTGTTTAGAGACTAAACAGTAAAATGCTGTCATTTAGCTATTTAGTTATTAATGACACTTAATTTATCCATTTATTTTGGGTTTTAGATGATGTTATTATTTGCAAATGAAATAAAAATATTCTCTTCTTTGACAGTTTAGTTATTAATGAGACTTGATTTATCAATTTATTTTAAATTTTTATCGATGTTACTATTTAGAGATGAAATAGTAATATATTACTGTTTGAAGACTAAATAGTAACATGTTACTGTCAGGAGACCAAATAATAATATATTGTTATTTGGTAATTTAGTTGTTAATAAGACTTAATTTATTAATTTATTTTAAGTTTTTGTTGATGTAATTATTTGGAGAAGAAATATTAACATCCTCTTCTTTTACAGTTTAGTTATTAAGGAGACTTGATTTATCAATTTATTTTGAATTTTTCATCAATGTTATTATTTGAAGATAAAACTGCAACATGCTACTATTTGAAAATCAAATAGTAATATACTATTATTTAGTAATTTAATTATTAATGAGACTTAATTTATTCATTTATTTGAAGTTTTTGATCGATGTTACTGTTTAAAGATAAAACAGCAACATGTTACTGTTCATATACTCAATAATAATATATTGTTATTTAATAGTTTGATTATTAATGAGACTTTAATTATCCATTTATTTAAGATTTTGATCAATGTTGTTATTCGAAGATGAAACAGTAACATCCTTTTCTTTTACAATTTGGTTATAAATGAGGCTTAATTTATCTATTTATTTTCAATTCTTGCTCAATATTATTATTTGGAGAAGAAATAGTAACAGGGTACAGTATAGAGACCAAACATAACATGCTATTATTTAATAGTTTAGTTATTAATGAGACTTGATTTATCCATTTATTTTAAGTTTTTGTTAATGTTAGATGAAATAGTGACATTCGCTTATTTGACAGTTTAGTTATTAATGAGACTTGATTTATCTATTTATTTTAAAATTTTCATCGATGTTACTATTTGAAGATAAAATAGTAACATGCTACTATCTGTAGACTAAACAATAACATGCTATTATTTAGCACTTTAATTATTAATGAGACTTGAATTATCCATTTATTTGGATTTTTTAATCGATGTAACTATTTAGAGATAAAACAGTAACACATTTCTGTCTGGAGACTGAATAATAACATGCTATTATTTGGAAGTTTAGTTGCCAATGGAACTTGATTAATCTATTGATTTAGGATTCTTTATTAATGTTATTGTTCAGAGATCAAATTGTAATATATTACTGTCTAAAGAATAAATAGTAACATGTTATTATTTGCCAATTTGATTATTAATGAGGTTTGATTCATCTATTTATTTTAGGTTTTAGGTTGATGTTACTGTCTATAAATCAAATAGTAACATCCCCTTCTTTGGCAGGTCAATTATTAATGAGACTTGATTTATCCATTTATTTTAAGTTTTTGGTCGAAGTAACTATTCAGAGATGAAATAGTAACATGTTACTATCTGGAGGCCAAATTGTAACATATTGTTATTTGGCAGTTCTGTTATTAATGAAACTTGATTTATCCATTTATTTTAATTTTTATTAATGTTATTGTTTGGAGACAAATAGTAATATCTTCTTCTTTGATAGTTTGGTTATTAATGAGACTTGATTTATCTATTTATTTTAGATTTTTTATCGATATTATTATTTGGAGATGAAACCGTAACATACTACTATCTCAAAATTAAATAATAACATACTATTATTTGATAGTTTAATTAATAATATGACTTCAATTATTCATTTATTTGGAGTTCTTGTTTGATGTTACTGTTTGAAAATAAAATAGTAACATGTCACTATTTGTAGATCAAGCAGTAACATGCTATTATTTTACAGTTTTATTATTAATAAGACTTGAATTATCTATTTATTTTAGTTTTTGGTCAATCTTACTGTTTGAAGACGAAATAGTAACATCCTTTTCTTTAATAGTTTGGTTATTAATAAGACTTAATTTACTCATTTATTTTAGATTTTTTATCAATGTTATTGTTTCAAGATGAAATAGTAACAAATTATTGTCTAGAGACCAAAAACTAACATGTTATTATTTAATAGTTTGGTTGTCATTTGGATTTATTTTATCCATTTACATGGAATTTTTTATCGATATTATTATTTGGAGATGAAATAGTAACATGTTACTGTCTGAAGATTAAATTATAACATGCTATTATTTAATAGTTTGATTATTAATGAGACTTGAATTATCTAGTTATTTAGAGTTTTTGGTTAATGTTATTATCTAGAGATGAAGTAGAAATACGTTACTATCTGGAGACTAAATAGTAACATGCTGTCATTTGGCTATTTGGTTATTAATAAGAGTTAATTTATCCATTTATTTTAGGTTTTGGTTAATATTATTATTTGGAGATGAAACAAAACATCCTTTTTTATATTTAGTTATTAATAAAGCTTGATTTCAATTTATTTTGAATTTTTTTATCGATGTTACTGTTTGAAGATAAAAACAATAATATATTCCTGTCTGAAAATTAAATAGTAATATACCATTAATTGGTAGTTTAAATGTAAATGAGATTTGAATTATCCATTTATTTTAAGTTTTTAGTTGATATTACTATTTTGAGAAGAAACTATAACATGTTACTATTAGGAGACTAAATAGTAATATGCTATTATTTAGCAATTTAGTTATTAATGAGACTTGATCTATCCATTTATTTTAGACTTTTGTTAATGCAACTATTTAGAGAAGAAATAGTAACATCCTTTTCTTTGACAGTTTGGTTATTAATGAGACTTGATCTATCCATTTATTTTAGACTTTTGTTAATGCAACTATTTAGAGAAGAAATAGTAACATCCTTTTCTTTGACAGTTTGGTTATTAATGAGACTTGATTTATCAATTTATGTTGAATTTTTCATAAATGTTACTGTTTGGAGGCAAAATTGTAACATGCTACTATCTGAAAATTAAATAGTAACATACTATTATTTAGCAATTTAATTACTAATGAGACTTGATTTATCTATTTATTCAAAGTTTTTAATTGATATTACTATTTGAAAATGAAATAGTAACATGTTACTGTCTGCAAGCTAAATAGTAACATGTTGTTATTTGGTAATTTAATTGTTAATGAGACCTTAATTATCCATTTATTTAGAATTTTGATTAATGTTGCTATTCGAAGAAGAAACAATAACAACCTTTTCTTTAATAGTTTAGTTGTTAATAAGACTTGATTTATCCATTTATTTTGAATTCTTAGTCAATGTTACTGTTTAGAAAAGAAATAGTAATAGGGTATAATTTGAAGACAAAAAAAGTAACATACTATTATTTGGCAGTTTGGTTGTTAATAATACTTGATTTGTCCATTTATTTAGAATTTTTTATCGATGTTACTGTTTGGAGATGAAACTGTAACATGCTATTATCTAAAGATGAAATAGTAACATGTTATTATTTGATAGTTTGATTGTTAATGAGGCTAGATTCATCAATTTATTTTAGGTTTTAGGTTGATGTTACTTTCTATAGACCAAATTGTAACATCCTCTTCTTTGGTAGTTTAATTATTAATTAGACTTAATTTATTCATTTATTTTAAATTTTTAGTCAAAGTAACTATTTGGAAATGAAACAGTAACACGTTACTCTTTGAAGACCAAACTGTAACATGCTATTTTTTAACAATTTGATTGTTAATGAAACTTGATTTATCCATTTATTTTAGGTTTTTGTTAATGTTACTATTTGGAGACGAAACAATAACATCCTCTTCTTTAATAGTTTGGTTATTAATAAGACTTAATTTATCCATTTATTTTAATTTTTTTATTGATGTTTCTCTTTGGAGATGAAATAGTAACATATAATTGTCTGAGGACCGAATAGTAACATACTATTTTTTTGTTGTATAATTGTAAATGAGACTTGACTTATCCATTTATTTTCAATTTTTGGTTAATATTATTGCTTAGAGATTAAATAGAAACATGTTACTATCTAGAGAGCAACTAGCAACAACCTATTTTATGCAATTTGGTTGTTAATAAATCTTAATTTATCCACTTATTTTGGGCTTTTGTCGATGCAACTATTTGGAGAAGAAATAGTAACATCCTCTTTTTTGATAGTTTGATTATTAATGAGACTTGATTTATCTATTTATTTTTAATTCTTGATCGATATTACTATTTGGAGATGAAATAGTAATATGCTATTGTCTGAAGACTAAATTGTAAGATACTATTTTTTGGCAATTTAATTTTAAATGAGACTTGAATTATCCATTCATTTTGAGTTTTTTATTAATGTTACTATTTGGAGATGAAACAAAAATATGTTATTGTCTGGAGACTAAATAGTAATATGCTATAATTTAGTAGTTTGATTGTAAATGAGACTTGAATTATCTATTTATTTAAGTTTTTTGTCGATGTTACTGTTTGAAGATAAAATAGTGACATCCTTTACTTTGATAGTTTTGTTGTTAATGAGACCTGATTTATTCATTTGTTTTGGATTTTTTTTGTCAATGTTATTGTTTGAAGATGAAATAGTAAAATATTACTATTTGAACACTAAACAATAACATACTATTATTTGACAGTTTAGTTACTAACAGGACTTAATTTATTTATTTAAAATTTTTTATTGATGTTACTATTTGGAGACAAAATAGTAACATGTTACTATCTAAAGATCAATCAGTAACATGCTATTATTTGATAGTTTGATTATTAATGAGGCTTAATTTATCCATTTATTTTTTATTTTTGATCAATGTTACTATCGGCAAACCAAACCACAACATCGTCTTCTTTAGTAGTTTGATTATTAATGAGACATAATTTATCCATTTATTTTAGATTTTTAGTCGATGTAACTATTTAGAGATGAAACAGTAAAATGTTACTATCTAGAGACCATTACTGTTTGAAAACCAAATAGAAACATGCTATTATTTGGCAATTTGGTTGTTAATGAGACTTGATTTATCAATTTATCTTAGATTTTAGTCAATGTTATTGTTTCGAGATAAAATAGGAACATCCTCTTCTTTAACAATTTGGTTATTATTGAAATTTGATTTATCCATTTATTTTAAATTTTTATTGATGTTATTGTTCGAAGATCATATAGTAAAATGCTATTACTTGGTAGTTTAATTGTAAATAAGACTTGAATTGTCCATTTATTTTAAGTTTTTGATTAATTTTATAGTTTGTAGTTGAAATAGTACCATGTTACTATCTAAAAATTAAAAAGTAACATGCTATTATTTAACAATTCAGTTGTTAATAAAACTTTATTTACCCATTTATTTTAGGTTTTTGTCAATATTACTATTTGGAAATAAAATAATAACATCATCTTTTTTGACAATTTGATTATTAACGAGACTTAATTTATTTATTTATTTTAATTTTTTTATTAATGTTATAGCTTGGAGAATAAATAGTAATAAGCTACTGTCTAAAGATTAAATAGTAACATACGATTATTTGGTAGTTTAATTATTAAAGAGACTTGAATTACCTATTTATTTGAAGTTTTTTTTATCGATGTTACTATTTGGAGATAAAATAGTAACATATTTTTGTTTGCAGACTACACAGTAATATGTTGTAATTTGGCAATTTAATTGTTAATCAAACTTAAATTATCTATTTATTTAGGTTTTTTGTTAATATTACTATTTGGAGACGAAACAGTAATAATCTCTTCTTTAACAGTTTGATTGTTAATAAAACTTGATCTATCCATTTATTTTGAATTTTTTTATCAATGCTATGGTTTGAAGATGAAATAATAGTATGTTAATATCTGAAGATAAAACAGTAACATGCTATTATTTAATAGTTTAGTTGTTAATGGGACTTGATTTATCCATTTATTTAGGATTTTTTTATTAATGTTACTATTTACAGATGAAACATAATATGTTATTATTTGAGGACCAAATTGTAACATGTTGATATTTGATAGTTTGATTATTAACAAAGCCTAATTTATCCATTTATTTTGGATTTTTGGACAATGTTACAATTTGCAAACCAAATAGTATAATCCTCTACATTAGTTGTTTGATTATTAATGAGACTTAATTTATCCATATATTTTAAGTTTTTGATTGATGTAACTATTTGAAAATGAAATAATAACACTTTACTGTCTGGAAACCAAATAGAAATATGATGTTATTTGATAGTTTGGTTGTTAATGAGACTTCATTTTTTCATTTATTTTAGGTTTTGCTCGATGTTACTATTTGAGGATGAAACAATAAAATATTACTGTCTAAAGATTGAATAGTAACATGCTATTATTTGATAGTTTAAATGTAAATGAAACATAAGTTATCCATTTATTTTAGGTTTTTGTCAATGTTAATATTTAGAGATGAACAATAACACATTATTATTTGGAGACTAAACAAAAATATCTTATTATTTAGTAATTTAATCGTTAATGAGACTTAATTTATTAATTTATTTTAGGTTTTTGTCAATGCTACTATTTGGAGATGAAATAGTAACATCCTCTTCTTTGATAGTTTAATTTTTAATAAGACTTAATTTATCTATTTATTTTAAATTTTAAATCAATGTTACTATTTGAAGACGAAGTATTAACATGCTATTGTCTGAAGACTAAATAGTAACATACTATTATTTGATAGTTTAATTATAAATTAGACTTGAATTATCCATTTATTTCATGTTTTTGGTTGATGTTACTGTTTGAAGATGAAATAGTAACATGCTACTATCTAAAAATAAAACAGTAACATGCTGTTATTTGGTAGTTTAATTGTTAATGAAATTTGAATTATCTATTTTTTTATGTTTTTTATTGATATTACTATTAGGAGACAAAATAGTAACATCTTCTTTCTTAACAGTTTAGTTATTAATGAGACTTGATTTATCCATTTCTTTTGGATTTTTGGTCAATGTTACTATTTGAAGATCAAATAGTAGCACGTTACTGCTGGGAGACCAAACAATAATATACTATTATTTGATAGTTTGACTATTAATAGGATTTAATTTATCCATTTATTTAAAATTTTTTATCGATATTACTATTTAGAGATGAATAGTAACATATTATCGTCTAAAAAGTAAATAATAATATGCTATTATTTAATAGTTTGATTATTAATGAGGCTTGATTTATCCATTTATTTTAGGTTTTTAGTTGATGCAATTGTTTGGAGATGAAATAGTAAATCGTTATTGTCTGTACACTAAATAGAAACTTGTTATTATTTGGTAATTTGATTATTAATAAGTCTTGATTTATCTATTTATTTTGAGTTTTGGTTAATGTTTCTGTTTAGAGACGAAACGTAACATCCTTTTCTTTGACAGTTGGGTTATTAATGAGACTTAATTTATCTATTTATTTTGAATCTTTTATCGATGTTACTATTTGTAAATGAAATAATAACATGTTACTATCTGAATACTAAATAGTAACATGCTCTTATTTAGCAGTTTAATTATAAATAAGACTTGAATTATCCATTTATTTTAAACTTTTTTGTCGATGTTACTATTTGAAGATGAAATAGTAACATGTCATTGTTCGAGGATCAAATAGTAATATATTATTATTTATCAATTTGATTGCTAATAAGACTTAATTTATCTATTTATTTTAGATTTTTGTTAATGGTATTGTTTAAAGATGAAACAGTAATATTCTCTTCTTTGATAGTTTGATTATTTATGAGACATGATTTATTCACTTATTTTAAATTTTTTATTGATGTTAGTATTTGGAAACGAAATAATAACATGCTACTATCTAAAGACAAAAAAGTAACATACTATTATTTGATAGTTTAATTATTAATGAGACTTGAATTATCCATTTATTTGATATTTTTTGTTAATGTTACTATTTGGAGATCAAACTGTAACATGCTATTATTTAGCAATTTTATTGTTAATGAAACTTTATTTATCCATTTATTTTGAATTTTTGTTAATGTTACTATTTGGAGATGAAATAATAACATCCTCTTCTTTGACAATTTAGTTATTAATGAGACTTGATTTATCCATTTATTTTAAATTTTTTATTAATGTTACTATTTGGAGATGAAATAGTAACATGTTACTATTTGAAAATCAAGCATTAACATTTTATTATTTAGTAATTTAATTGTTAATGAGACTTAAATTATTCATTTATTATGAGTTTTTGGTTAATATTACGATTTGAAAAGGAAATAGTAATATGTTACTATTTAGAGACCAAATAGTAACATACTATTATTTAGTAGTTTGGTTGTTAATGAAACTTGATTTATTCATTTATTTTAGGTTTTACTCGATGTTACTATTTGGAGATAAAATAATAGCATCATCTTCTTTGATAGTTTGGTTATTAATGAAACATAATTTGTTCATTTATTTTATATTTTTTATTGATGTTACTATTTGAAGATGAAATAATAACATGTTACTATCCGAAAACTAAATAATAACATACTATTATTTAGTAGTTTAATTGTAAATGAGGCCTAAATTTTTCATTTATTTTAGGTTTTTAATCAATATTATTATTGTTTAGGGATGAAATAGTAACATTCTCTTCTTTGATGTTTGATTGTTAATAAGACTTGATTTATCCATTTAATTTAAATTTTATATTGATGTTACTATTTGTCGACCAAATAGTAATATACTATTATTTACCAATTTGATTGTTAAGGAGACTTGATTTATCCATTTATTTAGAATTTTTTGTTAATGTTACTATTTGAAGATAAAACAGTAACATGTTACTATTTGGTTGACAAATAGTAGCATGTTATTCTTTGATAGTTTTATTGTTAAGAAAATTGCTATAACATTACTATATACTAAAAGAATTAGGGAGAAAAAGTTTAATGTGAGATTCAAATGAATTTAAATTGAGAAAAATGAGGTCATGGTTGGCAAAACAATAAGAAAATGAAGAAAAATTAAAAAAGTTATTGAAAAGGCCTTTTTACTAGCTAGAGTGGGCATGGCAAAATGCCTTTGGCTTTTGCAAAGAAATAGATATTGAAACGTTACATGAAATTGACATATAATTTGCCCTAATCAATAATCGAGCATAAAGTTATGATCATTCAAAGTTTTGAGCTCAATCTAAATGCTTCCAATCAGTTGGACCCCATCAAAATCAAAATTTCTTATTTTTTATTGAAAGATCATAAGAAGATGAATGAAAATGAATGGTCATTTGCAAAAATTGGTTAACTAATCATGGAGTTGTGCCTTTTCAAATTTCCTGATTCACAACTGCCTTCTCATAGTAAGAAAAATGGTATTTTGGGAATACAAAACTAATAATTCATAAAACTAGTACCTATTTGAAATAAAGATTAGTACTAGCACCTCTTTGAAGGAAAGTTTAGGACATGACACTACAATGCAATTTACTATTTAATTTATTAAGAGGTAGAACTTATGTAACATTACCTTTAAAAAAGAGGTAAAATGTACATAACCTTATGAAGTATGGCCTTATGTTAAATAACCCCTTTAAACTTTCAAATCTTACAAATAACTCCTAAAATTTTTCAAAATATGAAAATACTAGAGAAATAGATATAATAATTTACCAGCACTTCTATATTACTTAATGGTGGTTTAAAATTATCGGTAAGTACAAAACTTTTCCAAGTATAGCAGTGGTTTTCAATCATAGATAAGTAAAACATGACATTAACAATTGTTCTACCTAGTTACCTGAAATTTTAAGCTTTTTGTGTTTTGAAAAAGTTCGGTTGAATTCAAAATCACATCACCAAGCGTTAAATTAGGCCCATGTTTATCATAATATCTCAATAGAAAAACTTGATGGTATTATCATAACATCATTACAAATAATTATCTTAACTTTACTGATTATAAGATATTATCTGAAGGGATAAAGCATAACAAAGTATTCCATATCTCAATTAGGTGTAAAAATCATATCATTACAAAAGTCCCCATCAATCATGGCTTATTTTCTAAATATGATGCCAAAATTGACATTATCCAAGCTTCTTATGGATGAATCCTATATAAGACAAAGCACTATAAGTTGTAAAAGCCTTTAATGGAACCAAAAGAAAAGTTATTAGTGACATTGAACTCCTAATTCAAATCAGCCTTTACATTTTTAATATATCGTTCCAAGTTATAAATATTAATCAAGCATACAATTGCTTATTAGGTTACCTAGGATTTATTTGACAAGAGTTGTGTCATCCATCCAACACCAAAAGGTGAAGTTCATAATAAAGAATAAGTTAATTATTGTATCTAATGAAAATGATATGCTAGTCATCAAGCCTTTTAAGTACTCCCTATGTTGAAGTAGCAAAAAAGGCACTGGAAATTGCATTCCAAACTTTTAAAATTACAAATGTCACCTACATTTAAGAAAGGTCATCTCTCCTAGGACCATATCTATCTTTTGTTGGTCTGTGTCCTAGAACCAATCATATAGATGATTGAAGTTATACACAATGTATTATGTTTTATTTTAGGTAATTTAATTATTATATTTTATTTTTATAATTTTATTATTATTATGCGCAATTTATAACTTAATATAATAATTATCCTTGGAATAGCTTCGCTATTCATAAAATGCCCCTAGTCAAGTATTATTACGAAAAGGATAGTAATAATACATCGAGACTAGTATGTATAGTGACTGATGATTACGAATCATGGATATGTGATATCAAGTCAATACATGAGTATATTGGTAGTGAATAATGTACTGGACTGACCCACTATGAGAATATTGCATAGATAGACGTGCCATAAGTTATTCTCATATGATTACAAATACATATAAACCTTTGACCTGAAGTCACTACGGTTCCCTACATGAGGAATTACTCACTTTAATATTGTCCTATGTCACCTTTAATCAGGATGACAAGTAGGGCATTGATTGGGTGTGTCATAAATCGTGCAAAGGGAAGTGAGTGATGTAGATGGAATTTTGTTACTCTTGTATAAAAGAGAAATATCCTTGGGCCCCTTGATTGAGTGAGACTTAGAAATGCATGGCCATGCTCAATTGAATTAATATGTGATATTAATCATTTATTTTAAGTCTACTCAGTATCAAGAAATATAAATTGAACATTGACGAGGATGACACATTCCATGCCTCTAGTTCAATTTGGATATTATTACAAAAGGATTATGATGCAAAACGTTGATCATGTATTAGGTGGATGTCGAATCACAGACATTCTTACTACTTGAATGGCAGTGATGTATTGCTAGATACCACTTACTGTCTATGGCTCAATAAATAAGTCATTGTCAACGTAGTAAGAACCTACAGGGTCACACAAAAGGAGTAGGAATAAGACAATAATTAATTGGACTTTAATTATATTAATATCCAATTAATTGGACTTATTTTCGTGCATATATATATTGTTAAGAATAATAAATTCATGTAATATATATATTATGTGATATTATTTGATATTAAAGTAATATCAAATAATTATTTTATCAGATATTAGATAAATATATTATGAGATAATATTATTTTGATATTTGATAACTATATGCAATTATCTAATATTAAGATATTTATATTATGAGATAATATTATTATCTAATATTAGATAATTAATAGATAAGTCCTATCTCTCCCCATTATCTCTAGGATAAGGATAAGATGAGTTGTTAAGTGTGATTAGGATTTTGGAAGCATTATCCTAGTTGGACTAGGATTATGGCTTGCCTAAGTTCTATAAAAAAGGGACTTGAGGGCAGCACTTTAACAACACGCTCAAAGCTTCCATACAAACCCCAAATCACTCAGAAAACATCCAATCCTAATTCCTAAAGAGAAAAATGCATCCTAGCAGATTCATGGAGGGTGAGAGGTCGTTGTTCATTCCGTGTGGATACCGTAGAGACGCTGTACCTTCCAGCTGGCGTTTGATTCATCCGCTCTCAAGTTTTGATCAATAGAAACACGAGTGCCCAATAGGTAAAACCCTAATAATTGATTTATGTTTTTTGCATGGATCCTAGGTAGAATTCGGATCAAATTTTGAATTTCCGCTGCATATGATAATCCAAATTCCTAACAGTGGTATCAGAGCTTCTTGCAAAAACATAGTTCTGATTATGTGTTTTACCGTCTTTGATGAATATTTATATGATAAATACATGTCAAATCTATTTTGGTTTAAATCAGAAGTTACACGTTTTGATGAATGTTTATGTGATAAATTAATATCAAATCAGTTTCTGTTTAAACTAGATATATATGAGATATTTGCAAACTCGTGTATGGTTCTGATTTCGTAAATATATATATGATACATATGATCTGAATTTTGAATCTGATTATCAATTGATGAGATTAATTGTATGAATATGATCATGCATTTTTCTGCTTCATATTCAAATCTATTTTATGCGTAATTCTGAGTTTTTCAAATGACAAACCCATGAATCTATTCTGAATATGTGATGTTCTCTACGTTTAATAGCATATAACCTAATCAGCACATAATTAATATGATTAATTCTAAATCTGTAAAGACTTGTTTAAATTCATTAAGTTGAATTTGGTCTATGAGGTATATGTATGCTTTAATTTAAACACGGCTGGATTTGTATTGATATGATTAAAATTATTCAAAGTGTTTGGTTGTAAATCCTATTTTTAAACTATGATTTGAATGTCAATCATATATTCGAATTGTTCGACTTGGGGTGTGTCAATTGTTAGCAAAATGAATTAAAATTTAAATGTCAGATGAATTCAATTTTTGGTCAAGGGGGCTCCGCCCCCCACACCCTTGGCAAGGGGCTCTGCCCCCTTGACCCCTGCCCGCTAACCAGCTAGCGAGACCGCCGTGCTAACTCTATGTAGCGTTCAAAAATTGTTTTTGTTCTTAAGGCGCTGTTTTAGAACATGATTTTTTATGATGATAATGTTATCAAATATATATGTCAATCATCTTGCTTATCTTGGTTACATATATTTCTTAGCAATTATTACATATGATGCATGAATGTGTTGCATAGTATGGCCCTTGGAGTTTTTAATGGATGGATTTTAAAATACGACCTGTGTGTCGTGTCTTCCTCTATTTCTCTAATGTATATTCTCTTCTCATCTCAAATCCCCCCGAATGTAACTCAGGGTTTCTGTTGTAAAATTGTAATTGCAATGGAGTATTCTTGGCTTGGAACAAGGAGAAGCTAAGGAGCTATGGGACATGAAGAAGCTAAGGAATTAGTTAGGAATGTCATTAGAAAATAGAATTTTAGGGCCATACTATGTGACATTTTGATTTCTTTATTATGTGATGATATTGATGAGCATGCATTTATTATGTGATAGAATGTGTTCTTACTATGTGATAGTTTTATTCATTGCATGATATATGATATACAGTAGTTTATTTTATTCATTTACTTTATATGATATATGAGATATGCTAGATATATTGCATGAATAAATAGGCTAGTTATGGGAAGATCTGATAATAATTAAGTTAAAATCCCTCATCTAAATTATTAAGTCAGTAATAATTAATGATTCCTTCCAATGTTTGGCACTCATCAAGGCCTCGATCGACATAAGGTAGGTTTGCTAAAGCAAGGTACCTCATTTATCTTGGTGAGATGCGACTGGATAATAGTGATATCCGAATATCAAATATTGGGTCCGACTTAACTAGGATGTCTTAATAGGATTGAGACCTAGAGGCATAGAGTTAGGCTTTAGTTTATAAGATAGACTAGAACAAGTGTTGTTCACCCAACTATCCAAGAGTTGTATATGATACAATTGGCAAGTGTTGCTTACCTAAATAACTAAGTTTTAAGTGATTAGCCAAAGCTAACTTAAGGCTTGGTGGAATATGGATCTTGGCCCACTAGAAAGCTTAAACAATATGACTTTCCGAATTAATAGTGAGGGCTATTAATTTGAATGAAATAGTGGGAGGTACATTCAATAAAAGACCTTATTAAATGTTTTAAATTTAATACTTACTTTGCATATTTCTGTCGTAGATAACCAATGGTTAATACATCAAATAACTTATCACTGCGATCGGTCCTTGAGAACGACAAACTGAATGGAACAAACTTCCTAGACTGGTACAGGAATTTGAGGATAGTCCTCAAACATGAGCGAAAAATGTATGTCCTAGAGGAATCTGTTCCTCAAGAACCTGAAGTTACTGCCCCTCGAGCTCAAAAGGATGCTTAGAAGAAGCATCATGATGATGCATTAGATGTCGGTTGTCTCATGCTGGCTATCATGGACTCTGAGCTTCAGAAGCAACATGAGAACATGAAAGCTTATGACATGCTTGAGCATCTTAAGAAGCTTTATGAAGGCCAAGCTCGGCATGAGAGGTTTGAGGTGACAAAAGCCTTATTTCAGTGCAAACTGGCAGAAGGAAACCCTGTTGGGCCTCATGTACTCAAAATGATTAGGTATGTTGAGAACCTTGAGAGATTGGATGCTCTACTAGGTCAAGAGTTGGCCACTGACTTAATTCTGCAATCGTTGCCACAGAGTTATGGTCAATTTATCATGAATTACAACATGAATGAAATTGACAAACCACTGTTGGAATTGTTAAGCATGTTAAGAACTGCTGAACAAAATTTGCAAAAGACTAAGCCTAATACCATAATGATGGTTCAAAAGGGCAAAGGCAAAGGAAAAGGCAATGGCAAAAATAAGAAGGATTCCAAATCCAAAGGCAAGCCCAAGTCTAAATCCTCTGCACTGAAACCAAAAGGGGGTGTGGCTAAGGAAGGGACATGCTTCCATTGCGGTCAAACCGGACATTGGAAAAGAAACTGCAAGGTCTATCTGGAAGATCTAAAAAAGAAGAAGGGAAGTGAGACTTCCGCTTCAGGTATCTATGTTATAGAAATTAATGTTTCAACTTCTACATCTTGGGTATTAGATACCGGATGCGGTTCTCACATTTGTACAAATATGCAGGAACTACAAAGGAGTAGGACTCTAGCTAAAGGCGAAGTGGACCTACGAGTTGGCAATGGAGCAAGAGTTGTTGCGCTAGCTGTAGGGACATATTATCTATCTTTACCTTCTAGTTTAGTAATAGAATTAGAGGATTGTTATTTTGTGCCTGCTATCAGCAGGAATATTATTTCTGTTTCTTGTTTGGACAAGAAAGGTTTTTCATTTATAATAAAGGACAAAAGTTGTTCAGTTTATTTAAATGAAATATTTTACTGTAGTGCACAAATGTTCAATGGGCTCTATATTCTTGATCTTGAAATGCCTGTCTATAACATAAACACTAAGCAATTTAAATCAAATGATTTAAATCCAACCTATCTCTAGTATTGTCGTTTAGGCCATATAAATGAGAAGCGCATATCCAAGCTTCATAAGGATGGATTGTTGGATTCATTTGATTTTGAATCATATGAAATATGCGAATCTTGTTTGCTAGGAAAAATGACTAAAACACCATTCACTGGACACAGTGAAAGGGCTAATGATCTATTAAGTCTTATACATACTGATGTATGTGGGCCTATTAGTTCACTTGCTAGAGAAGGTTTCCAGTACTTCATTACATTTACTGATGATTTCAGTAGATATGGATATGTGTATCTTATGAAACATAAATCAAAATCCTTTGAAAAGTTCAAGGAATTCAAGAATGAAGTGCAAAACCAACTTGGTAAAAGTATTAAAACACTTTGATCAGATCGAAGTGGAGAATACTTAAGCCAAGAATTTGATGACTATCTAAAGGAGTGTGGTATGTATCACAACTCACTCCACCTGGAACGCCACAATGGAATGGTGTTTCAGAAAGGAGGAATCGTACCTTGTTAGACATAGTATGATCTATGATGAGTCATATAGATCTTCCAATTTTCTTTTGGGGGTATTCTCTAGAGACAACTGCTTTTACGCTCAACCGTGTTCCCTCTAAAACAGTTCAAAAGACTCCATATGAGATATGGACTGAGAAACGTCCTAGCTTGTCTTTTATGAAGATTTGGGGTTGCGAGGCCTATGTAAAACGTCAAGTTTCTGATAAGCTTGGACCCAAATCGGATAAGTGCTACTTTGTAGGGTATCCTAAGGAAACTAAGGGATACTATTTCTATAATCCTAATGAAGGCAAAGTGTTTGTCACACGAACTGGTGTTTTTCTGGAAAGAGAATTTATCTCTAAGAAAAACTGTGGGAGAAAAGTAGAAATCGAAGAAGTGCGAGACTCACAAAGTAACACTGAACCTATAATAGAGCTTGAAAAAAGACCACAAGATGTTGTGGGTCAGGAACTAGCTCAAGTAACACAAGGCCTACGTAAGTCTGGTAGGATACGCCATGAGCCCGAGAGATATGGATTTCTTGTAACTCAAAATGGTGATGTTTTGCTCATGGATTAAGATGAGCCTACAACTTACCAAGAAGCTATAAAAGGGCCAGACTCTGAGAAGTGGCTTGAGGCCATGAAATCTGAGATGGATTCCATGTATACTAACCAAGTATGGACTTTGGTTGATCCACCTGAAGGGGTAAAACCCATTAGGTGCAAATGGGTTTTCAAGAAGAAAACCGACATGGATGGTAACGTGCAAACCTTTAAGGGACGATTAGTCGCAAAAGGTTATAGGCAAGTTCATGGTATAGACTATGATGAGACCTATTCCCCAGTTACCATGCTTAAATCCATCCGGATTTTGCTTGCTATTGCAGCTTTTTATGATTACAAAATTTGGCAGATAGATGTCAAAACTGCTTTTCTTAATGGAAAGCTCCTCGAGGATGTGTACATAACACAGCCCGAGGGTTTTGTCATTCCTGAAACTGCTGGAAAGGTATGTAAGCTACAACGATCCATTTATGGATTAAAGCAAGCTTCACGGAGTTGGAATCTTTGTTTTGATGAGGCAATCAAAGAATTTGGTTTCATCAAAAATGAAGATGAATCTTGTGTTTACAAAAAGGTTAGTGGGAGCACAATTATTTTTCTTGTATTGTATGTGGATGATATACTACTCATCGGAAATGATATCCCTACACTACAAACAGTAAAGACTTGGTTAGGGAATTATTTCTCGATGAAAGACTTAGGTGAAGCTGCCTATATACTAGGTATTAAAATCTATAGAGATAGATCAAGAAAATTGCTTGGCCTAAGTCAGAGTACGTACATAGATAAAGTGTTAAAACGGTTTAACATGCAAGAATCTAAAAGAGGAATTTTGCCTATGTTGCATGGCATAAATTTGTCCAAAGCTCAATATCCTTCGACACAAGATGAGAAGGACCGCATGAATAAGATACCATATGCATCAGTAATTGGATTTATCATGTATGCCATGATATGTACTTGTCCTAATGTCTCGTATGCTTTAAGCATGACGAGCAGGTACCAGTCAAATCCAGGTGAACTTCATTGGACTGCCGTTAAGAATATCCTTAAGTACTTAAGAAGGACTAAAGATTCATTCTTAATATATGGAGGAGAGGAAGAACTTATTGTAAAAGGTTACACTGATGCCATTTTCCAATCCGACAAGGATGACTTTAGATCGCAATCAGGTTATGTATTTAACCTAAATAGTGGTGCTGTGTGCTGGAAGAGTTCAAAGCAGGAAACAGCGGCTGACTCTACTACAGAGGCCAAGTATATTGCTGCATCTAATGCGTCAAAAGAAGCTGTTTGGATCAAAAAGTTCATTACTGAACTTAGCGTTGTTCCTAGCATTGCAAACCCAGTGGATCTCTATTGTGATAACAATGGAGCCATTGCACAAGCCAAGGAACCCAGATCTCACCAGCGATCCAAACATATACTTAGGCGCTTCCATCTCATTCGAGAAATCATCGATAGAAGAGATGTGCAGATATGTAAAGTACCAACTGATGATAATATCGCCGACCCACTATGAGAATATTGCATAGATAGACGTGCCATAAGTTATTCTCATATGATCACAAATGCACATAAACCTTTGACCTGAAGTCACTACGGTTCCCTACATGAGGAATTACTCACTTTAATATTGTCCTATGTCACCTTTAATCAGGATGACAAGTAGGGCATTGATTGGGTGTGTCATAAATCGTGCATAGGGAAGTGAGTGATGTAGATGGAATTTTGTTACTCTTGTATAAAAGAGAAATATCCTTGGGCCCCTTGATTGAGTGAGACTTAGAAATGCATGGCCATGCTCAATTGAATTAATATGTAATATTAATCATTTATTTTAAGTCTACTCAGTATCAAGAAATATAAATTGAACATTGACGAGGATGACACATTCCATGCCTCTAGTTCAATTTGGATATTATTACAAAAGGGTTATGATGCAAAACGTTGATCATGTATTAGGTGGATGTCGAATTACAGACATTCTTACTACTTGAGTGGCAGTGATGTATTGCTAGATACCACTTACTGTCTATGGCTCAATAAATAAGTCATTGTCAACGTAGTAAGAACCTACTGGGTCACACAAAAGGAGTAGGAATAAGACAATAATTAATTGGACTTATTTTCGTGCATATATATATTATTAAGAATAATAAATTCATGTAATATATATATATATATATATTATGTGATATTATTTGATATTAAAGTAATATCAAATAATTATCTTATTAGGTATTAGATAAATATATTATGAGATAATATTATTTTGATATTTGATAACTATATGCAATTATTTAATATTAAGATATTTATATTATGAGATAATATTATTATCTAATATTAGATAATTAATAGATAAGTCATATCTCTCCCCATTATCTCTAGGATAAGGATAAGATGAGTTGTTAAGTATGATTAGGATTTTGGAAGCATTATCCTAGTTGGACTAGGATAATGGCTTGCCTAAGTTCTATAAAAAAGGGACTTGAGGCTAGCACTTTAACAACACGCTCAAAGCTTCCATACAAACCCTAAATCACTAAAAAAAACATCTAATCCTAATTCCTAAAGAGAAAAACGCATCCTAGCAGATTCATGGAGGGTGAGAGGTCGTTGTTCACTCCGTGTGGATACCGTAGAGACGCTGTACCTTCCAGCTGGTGTTTGATTCATCCGCTCTTAAGTTTTAATCAATAGAAACACGAGTGCCCAATAGGTAAAACCCTAATCATTGATTTATATTTTTTGCATGAATCCTAGGTAGAATTCGGATCAAATTTTGAATTTCCACTGCATATAATAATCCGAATTCCTAACATCTTTTGCATCTATAATAATTTCCAAGGTTTTTCTTAAACATGGATTTGAGCATGGAAATGAATTAAGGAAACATTGCCAAGGTTGTAAAAAGCCTTTCAAACTTCTAATAAATTATTTTAAATTTGAATTAGGATATAAGGCCACAAGAAAAGACAAGAATCATTGATAAGAACAGGAAATGATTAGCATGCTTTGAAAATCATAAACCATAAATTGAAGGGACTCATATTTGTGATTTAAAAGAAAGCTTTTAAAATGTTGGATTTTATATTAAAGTTTCAATAACAAATGATGTTCATATAGATGAAGATATAAGCTTAGTGTAGTCATGTACTTAAGACATAGAGCTTAACCATAGGTGATCATTGAGCTTCCCATTGTCATAGAGCCTAAATCAAAGTAATTCACGTAATCATCCTTGAAGACTTGGCCTAAAGCCTTAAGATTTAGGTTGTGGAAAGGTGTTCATATTTTTTTTATAGTACTTGCTTCATATAATAAATGCATCATTTATTGCAATCTATGCTCATTTTCCTTTACCTTTTTAGTTTTGCTTATTCTATCCTTTTTCTTTATTTATAAATCCTCTTTAAACTTAGTTATCGATATCATATGTTTAAGAATGATAATGTTATATCCCCTATATATGATTTTGATCATCCTATTGGTAATATTGACAATAATAAAGAAAATGAAGTAAAATGTTTATTAAACTCTTAAGGCTAGTTGAACAAGAAAAAAAAAAGATTTAACCTTATGAAGAATCAATTGAGATAATTAATTTAGGCCTTGAAATGGATAGGCAAGAAATAAAGATTTGTACTTCAATGTCCAATGCTAAAAAAGACAAGTTAATTAGCCTCATTCTTGAATATAGTGATATTTTTACTTGATCATATTAAGACATGCTTAGAGTAGGTATTGATATGGTTATTCATGAATTGCCATTGAAGCTTGGGTGTAAACTAATGAAGCAAAAATTGAGGAGAACAAAACCTAAAATGGCTTTAAAGATAAAAGAAAAAGGTCAAAAAGCAATTTCATGCTAAATTATTTATAGTTACCAAATACCTAAAGTGGGTTGCTAATATTATTCTAGTTCCAAAGAAAGATAGGAAGGTTTGAAAGTGTGTTAATTATGGAGATTTGAATAGAGTGATTCTAAAGATAACTTTTCTTTGCCACATATTGATGTACTAGTTGATAACATTGCTAGATATGTAATCTTTTCTTTTATAGATGGCTTCTTTATTTACAATGAAATTAAAATCGATCCTCAAGATATAAAGAAAATGAATTTTGTTACTATTTAGGAACTTATTGTTATAAAATAATGCCATCAGGTTAAAAAAATGCAAAGGCAACTTACCAAAAGGCCATAGTAACTTAATTTCATAACATAATGCATAAAGAAGTTAATGCTTATCTCAATGACATGATTATGAAATCTAAAATAGAATAAGATTACATTAAGGATTTAAGGAAGCTATTTGAAAGACTAAGAAAATCCCAACTTAAGCTAAATCCAACAAAAATGCATATTTAGTATAAGATCAAGGAAGCTTTTAGGATTTGTAGTTAGCCAATAGGGAATTGAAGTCAACTTAGATAAAGTTTAAGCCATTGTGGAAATACAAGCCCCATGCATAAAGAAAGAAGTTCACACCATAAGATTTGTATCTCAATTAACAATCACATGTGAGCCAATATTTAAATTATTGTATAAAAACTAAACTATTGAGTGGAAAGAGGATTGTTATATGATCTTTGAAAAATTAAGCAATATTTGTCTAAGTCACCAATTTTGGTACCTCTAACACACTATAAGACATTTATCATGTATTTGTCTATTTTGAAGGAATTTATGGGTAGTGTGTACACATGATGAATCAGGAAAGAAATAGAAAGTTATATATTTCTTAAGCAAGAAGCTCATAAGTTATGAAGCTAAATACTCATTGTTGAAATGAACTTACTGTGCTTTATTATAAGCAGCTTATCACTTGAGACCATACATGTTAAGGCACATTATATGGCTAATATTAAAGATGGATTTCATCAAGTATATCTTCAAGAAACTTGCTTTTACTAGTAGGATTGCAAGATGGCAAGTGCTTTTATTAGAACATGATGTTAACTATATTACACAAAAGGCAATAAAAGGTAGTATTCTTGTAGTATTTTTTTGCTAATCAACCTATTGAGGACTATAGGTTAATGTAAAGTGAGTTTCTTGATGAAAACAACATAGCCTTATTTAGAGATAAAGAAGATAATGAGTATGATACATGGAAGTTACTGTTTGATGGTGCATCTAATGCATTAAGGAATAAAATTGGTGCCGCATTAATTTCCCTAAATGAAACATTATCCCATTCATAGCAAGGCTTTGTTTTGATTGAAAAAATAACATGGTAAAGTATGAAACTTGTGCCTAGAGTATTCTCATAGCAATAGATTCAGGGATTGAAATTCTAAAGGTATATGGAGACTCTACATGAGTAATCTACTAATTAAATAGAGAATAGGAAATGCAAAATGCTAAATTGATTCTCTAACATAAATACATATCAGAGATATTTGAGTATTTTAATGAAATCACATTTTGATAACCAAATAACAAGTTCTTTGGTGACTTTATCCTTTATGTTCAAAGTAAATTGCAATGATAAGTATCATATCAAGATTGAAAAGCGAGACTCCTAAGTATATTGCTTAAATATTGAAGAAAAGCCTAATGGAAAGTCATGTTATAATGATATTAAATGCTTAAGTAAAAGCTAAGAATACCTACCAAGGACCTTAGAAAATGATAAAAGAACCAAAAAAAGAATGACAATAGGTTTCTTCTTAACAAGGAAGTTTTGAACAAATGAAATTATGACACCATGCTACTAAGGTATGCTGACACTATAGAAGCAAAAAAAAAATCATTAAAGAAATACACAAAGGTTTTTGTTCAACACATACAAATATGCATACTATGGTTAAAACAATTCTAAGAGTAAGATATTATTAAATAATAATAGAGTTTGATTACCTTAATGATGTGAGAAAATGTCATAGATGCTAATTTTATGCTAATAAGATCCACATACCTCTAACATTATTAAATATTCTAATAGCTCCATGGTCATTTTCAATGTAAGGAATAAATATTATAGGCTTAATCGAACTAAGAGTCTCGAATACTCATCAATTTATTCTAATTTCCATTTATTACTTCACAAAATAGGTTAAGGCTTCCTTTTATGCAAGTTTAACTAGAAATGTGGTGATGAAATTCATTGAAGGGAATTTGATATATCATTATAACATACACGAAAGAATTATCACAAATAATTCAACTAATTTGAATGACAAATTGATGGCAGAATTGTGCAAACAATTCAATATAAAGTACCAAAACTTATTACCATATCACCTAAAGATGAATAAAGCAATGGAATCATCCAATAAGAATACTACAAGGATCATTTAAAAAATGATAGTTGTATATCAAGATTAGCATGAAATTCTTCCTTTCACCCTACATGGTAGTTAGATATCTATTCACACATTAATAGGGGCTACTCATCCATTCACACATTAACAGGGGCTATTACTTTCTCATTAATCTTGGAAGAGAGGCAATACTCCCTATTGAATTCAAGATACCATCATTGAGAAGTTTGATGGAAGTAAAATCAGAATAGGCTGAATTGATTTAAGCTCAATATGATCAATGAAATCTTATCGAAAGAAAATGATTGTCTTCATTATGCTATAACCAACTTGATCATAAAAGATTAATGAGAAGATATATGCTAAAAACTTGCATCTTTGTTAATTTCAAGAAGAAGATTTGGTATTGAAAATGATATTACCAATTCAAAAGGGTTTTTGAAGTAAATGGATTCCAAATTATGTAAAACCATATGTTGTGAGAAAAAGTTTTCTTTAGTAAAGCCTTGATTCTTACAGACATGGATGGTGAAGAGTTACTACAACCTATCAATTCAAATAGGATAAAAAGGTATTATGTTTAAGGCATATTTATCTCTTATTCACTAATACGGCTAATATATCTCTCCATGAATGAAAAGTAAAGACATGCCATATTAGGGAATGAAATAAATGACACCTTTTCAAGAAATCGATAGATGGCTCATTTAATAAGATTCATTATGCTTAGTTTTATAATTTTTAATAACGGAGTAATATACAAAGGCATTTGATGTTATGGTTCAAAAATATATCATCGAATGGCTAAAATCCTTTATAAACCCTATAGCAAATATTTTTTTACTTTTACTATTGAAATCTTTTGTTGAACATTTCTTCATTCTTAGCCTTTATTTTGATTATAATAACCATTACTATTTCCTTTCCCTTCTCCTTGTTTAAATATCATGCATATTAATATAGTAAATGTGTATTGGAAGACTATGAAATATTTTATCCATCTAAATGTATCTAGGACTACTTAAATGGAATCAATAATGCACATATAGTCAAACTAAGCATAGGGAAGAATTAAAAGAAATGAAGCCATCTCAATTATTAGTGTAAGATTTGAGTTAAACAAGGAAGAAATAAGTATAGTTGGAAATAATGAGATTCGATACTTTCTAGACATGGCCTTCTTGGGAGGAAATTCTAAAAAAGATAAGAGTAAGAAGCTCTTCTAAAGCTAGAGAAATAGTTAAGTATTCTTGAATTAAGTTATGTTTGTATAATTTACTTTGATATTAAATCAAATTTAATCAAATTGGGTCAAGCCCATGCTAATCTAGGTTATTTACCTTTTCATTTTTTTAATTAAAACTTAATTAACTTAAATAAGCTTGTGTCAATCTTAGTTATTACCTTCTCATTATTAAATTAAATTTAGTCAAGTTGAGTCAAATTTGTGTTAATCCAAGTTATTTAATTTGCTAGATTAAGCTTGTGTCAATCCAAAATTATTTAATTTTCTCATAGTTAAATTGAAGGTAATAAAACTAGGATAAGCTTGAATCAATTAAGGTTATTTACTTTTTTGCCATTAATTCGAACTTCATCAAGTGAGGTTAAGCTTGTATTATGAGTCATTAACATTTTCATTATTGAGTTACTCTCATCTTATCATGGGTTGTGTCAATGTTTTTACTCACCTTATAATCTTAGAAGGTGACTAAAAGGGGTAGTTGTTGATACTTAATTTTGTTTAGACAAGAATACATTTGGTAAAATTAGAAATATTTTAAAAAAAGCAAAAAAAGAAAAAAAACTTTCCATCTCTTCCACACCATACCTTATGATGCATGTTAGGTTAAATTTCTTTCAAGTGGTAGATGAGCAAAAGCATGCTTATCTATAAGCATTAAATTTTTATAGTTCTCCTTTCCAATTTATTAAGCACAGCAAGTCACCTATCTTTGATTTCCTTAGTAAACTAATAAATGAAATATCTCTTATGAAGATTTGGTTACCAAAATCTCTCAATATGAAAAGAGGAGCGAAAGCTATTCTAAACACTAGAAAAACAAATAGGGAGGAGGAGAGGAAATAATTAGAGAAAGAAAAGAACAAGGATTAAAAAAAATGAGAGATAATAGAGAGAAAACTTATAAAAAGGAAATTATTCATCATCAAATACACATTCTTTTACCCTTATTCCCAAAAATCTCACTCTTAAGATATCAAAATCCTTACCTCTTTGAAACTTTAGATACAACTTTAGGCTTAAAGGTGAATTTCTATCCTATTCGTAAAGCATATATTATGATAATTTTACTTACCCAAAATGAAATCATATTTTTTTAAAAAAAAAATTGTGTTGTGAGAGGAATAGAAAAGAATAAGAATTAAGGAGACAAAAAGTTAAATGAAGTAAAAAAAATCTTATCTTGTCTATGGGAAAGGTTCCTCGAAGCCTAGTTGCGTAAGATGAAGAAAAAGAAAGAAAAGGATAAAGGGATAAGTAGTAAAAGAAAAGAAAGCAAAACTTAAAAAAGTGTAGTTTTGGGAAATGGGACATCGCATGTAATCCCACTATGCACTTTGTTATCCCATTCTCATATCTTATTATCTTATTTTCTTTTATTTTATAAAAAATAAAATTTTAAATTTGTATTTTAATTTTGTTATATTTTTTAAGATATTGACTTGTACAATTTCTATGACAGAATAAGTTATAACAGATCAAAGGTTTAGTCTATTTTGGTATTTTTTTTTATAAGAGATATTTTAGTAGTTAAATTGGTAAGCTAATTAAACTAAACAAAAATCTCAATATTATTGTACAAAAATTATCCTATATCTATCATATTTTTTATGTACATTATGTTTCAATTTGTTTCACTATTATTTTTACATCTTTATCCATAATCTGAATTATATCTTCACACATATTTTAATCTAAAATATAATAAAATTTCATTCATGATGGATTAAGATTGGAGAATGCAAGTGTCATATCTATAGTCCCAATATTCCAGAAGTAACACTCTTATTTTAAATTTGATCATGATAATGAATAAATTTGATAAATTAAATCCATAAACATAAAATTGATGTTATTACTTTTTATTAAAAAAAGATAGACAAAAATAAAAGTTGAAATAAGGGGAGAAGTCACAACAAAAAGATAATAGGACAACACATGTATAGTTGTCCCTTTCTAGATTTTCTTTTTAGTTTATTAATTTTAACTTAACACTATTGGCAATAGTTTGACTCTTATTAATTTAAAAGAATTTGATTTCATTATTTTTTTTTTTGTTATGATTTTTCATATTACAACATAACAATAAAAAATATAAATTACAATAGTTTATTGTCTAGAGTATTATTTTTGCTATACCATTTTCAAACCAACATAATATGAATCATTAGTTTAATTTTTTTTCAAAAAGAACGATATTGACCAAACTAGTTATAAATATCATAAAATCTTTATTACTATAATTTTATTTTTAAAAAATTAATGTTATGTTCAATTTCAATATTTAAAGAATGTTTCTTTCTTTTATTATTTTAACATTTATGTTAAAATCATTTTATTAAAAATCTTTCAAAAATAATAAAAATGTTGCCCATGACATATTGAATTTAAATAATCCAGTTACAAGTTTGATTATAATAGTATTTAACATTATTGAGGTGTTTTATTTTATTCAAATCTTATAATGAAATTGGATGGATTTAATAATCAAATTAACTAAAATTAAAACAACCATACTAGTTTTTTTTTTTTGTAACTCTAAGAAAAGAAATTAGTTGGGATGTGTAAGTATTGTTGTAACATTACAAAAGTGGTGTTTAAATTTTTTTGTTTTATTATTATTTTATTTAAAAAAATATTTTTTACAAACACTAATTTGTAATAATTACTCTAGGCTTATATATTGTTATAAATGGTAATAGCTTATGTTACCCACTCTTATAGGGATCATATATCAATTTTGATATTATAAAATATAAGGTGAGACATACTAACCATAATATTTTTTTTTCTAGAAAAACACACACATGTATATATATATATATATATATATATATATATATATATATATATATATATATATATATATATATATATATATATATAAGGAGCATTGTAATTCATTTAAAAAAATAGTATTAGAATAAATAGGTAACCGTTCTTGAATAAATGCTATAAGGTGCTAACACTTTTCCTACATATTATTAACTCCCAAGTCTTAACTCTAAAGATGCAAACCTCTTTAGGTTTTCCAATCATATCATTAAAAATGATTGGCATTGGCTCCATTCTTTTTATTTATACTCCAACATTGAGCCAAAACAACTTGTCTTTGACATTGTCATGGAGCATGTCATGACAATGGGAGCATGTCATGACAATGAGTATGAAACACCATCTTATGTATGCCTTCTTTATGAATCATCAGTTAATGGTAGCCCAATCATAAGACAGTCTTTAAGAAACACTGTGCTTTTTGTAAATTATTGAACAAATCATCAATCCTAGGTTATGGATATCAATTCTTGACCATGACTTTGTTGAATTGCTAGTAGTTAATGCATAATTGCATTGACCTATCCTTTTTTTTATAAATAGCACTAGTGTTTCTTATGGTGAAGTATTGGGTTGAATGAATTTTTTATCCCCGAAGTTTTGTAGTTACTCTTTTAGATTTTTTAACTCAGCAAGTGCCATAAAATATAGTGGAATGGATATTATCTTGGTTAAGGGCATTGCATCAATAGTAAACTTGATCACATATTTTAGTAATAGTCTAGGTAACTCTTTAGGGAAAATATTAATGAATTCATTTACCACTAGAACCTTGCTGACTTCTTTATCTTTTACTTTCTTTACTTTGCCCATTGATATAATCTAGGTTATACAACCTTTCTACAATAACATTTAAACTTTCATGCATGACACGAAACTAGGTACTATCACATCCCTTCTCTCTAAAAAATATTTATCATTTCTCTCTTTGACTGATAGGTAATTATCTTATGATAACAATTAACATAAGTGTGATGCTTGGATAGTCAATCCATCCTTAATATCACGTCATAGTCTATCTTGTCCAGAGTTATTGTGTTTATTTTTATAGGATATTTATCTATCTTAATTTTGCAACCTTGCACCCATTATGTTGTAAGGATCATATCCCCTATAGGAATAGCAACCATTAACACATTCTTCAATTTCTTATAAGGTCTTACTAATTTATTAGCTAATTCTTTAAATAAAAATGAATAAGCAACACCATGGTTAAATAAAACTTTTGTTAGAAAATTTTTTACTAACATTATACCTATCACAATCACATTTAAGGCTTAAGCTTCATAACCAATGGAAGTAAACACTTTTGCTTAAGATCTATTTGCTTCTCATCCTCTATTACACCTTCTAGTACCATGACCTGGTATTATTTATGATCTTATGGAAAAAATATTCTAGGTGGTATGCGTACTTAGTGTTACTACGTTATCCTTATAGTGTCTTATTATGCAATTTCAAGCTAAGTGACATGTTCATCCATAATTATAACATGCTCTTGGCTCATATCCAGAAAGTCCTTATTGTTTAGTCTTGCACTGGTGACAATAAGGTATCATGTTTACTTAATATGAGATAAAGTAAGCTCTACTTGTCACCTACATAATGGATTCCAGTCTATTGAAGGTACTTGCTTAAAAAAATAGTAAGGGTTCTTATCGCCTTCTTCTTACTATCAAACCTTATTTGCTTTCTTGTAGATATCATTTTGCTTTCTCTCCTTTCCTTGGATCATAGTTATTGAGTGGATTACTTAATTTAGGGCATGCTGATAGGTAATGCCATTAAACATATTATCTTGCTCAAAGAAATAGTCCTTGAGTCCATTCATGAATAGTTTCACTCTTACCTTCTTGGTGGGTAACAAATATTTAGCATAATAAGTAAGTCGAGTAAATTAGGTATCATATTGTAGCACTATTAATGTACCTTAAATCAATTGATCGAATTACCATGCCTTAGCTTCCTTAATGCTAGGTAGTTTAAAATGGTCCACTAGATTAGTTTAAAACCAATCCCAGGTTAAAGATTTAGTAGTTTCATCTCGTTGTTCCATGTATTAGGAAAACTAGTAATGAACCACATCATCCAACCGATATTTCGCTAACTTTACATTATAAAGTTAATACATCCTAACATTCTACCTATTCTTTCAATCTAGTTAAGGAATTGATAGGGATTTACAAAAGGATCAATGTCATCATACCTTAGATCTTTGAGTTTCAAAAACTCATGTACTATTTGCAACTTTTCTCTTAAGGCTACTGGGGGAGGTGATTATCACTGACTTTCATCCCTATTTGGAAGCTAGTTTCATTTTTAGTTTTAGATTTTTGCTTCTACCAATTGTTCTACGGTTTGCTATAAGGTTGTAACCTAAACTAGTATTTCTAGCTATTTATTTCCTCTATGTTTGTTACCTACAAATGAATTAGTAAATCTAGCATTCTCAAAAGCTTCTAGATATTCTCTAGTACACCATCTTCTCTTAACTATAATCCTATAAGCTAATAAATATTAGATATTAAATCTAGTCTAAATTTATACCTACTTCTCTTGGGTCTCCTCAATTAATGCTCGTTTCTAATTCTAATTGTTTGATTATGATATAAAATATATTTCTTAGGGTTCCAATTTCCCATAAAAATTTAAAATCATGTTCAAATACTAACCTTATCATAACCCTTTTTTCTTGCCTATCATGACTGATGTAGAAACATAAGACTGATATCCTTACAAGTCTTTCTCTCTTTCTTTCACAAAATTTTTTGTTATTTTTAAAAAATATAAGACTTGGAATAATTCTTAACTAGTAATTTTTTTTTATTTTTTATAAGAAATTATGGTGGATGAAAACTTTATGAATATGAGGATACTGCATTATAGAAAACTCATAAGTTTTTATTTTCTTGAAAAGATTCATTTTGACAGCAAAAATATTTTTGAAATTAAAAATGAAATATCTTTTCCCTATAGAGTGTGAAAATAATAACATTCAAACATCTTTTAGAGTCTTATGATAGAACTTCTTTTTAATACTAAATGAAAACCAATATTATGAAGTTTTTACTTCTTTATTAAAATCATGTACTTGATTTCTTTAAAAGAAGTTACATATGATTTTATAAAACTCTTTGTAAAAAGATGGATTCTTTATAAAAGATGAAAGTTTGATTTATATTTTTCCTAAATTTTTCCCCTGAAAACCATGACTCAAGAAGAAGAGAGATGATTAAATCCCTCTAATTTTTTAAAAAATAAGTTTCATCATAAAAGAGAGACAATAGAATAGGACTAGCTTAGTTTTTGAAAATCATATGAATGTTTATTTTTTAAAAATGAAGTCATAAATTCAAAAAATGACTTCTTTGAGATTTTTCTCTAAAGAATTTTTTGAAAAATAACAAAGAAAATAATAGTTTTTTGAAATGAAATTTCTTAATAACAAATTAAAGGAGTTAATAAAAATAGTTCTAGTAAGTTTTGAAAAGTTGCATAAAATTCTTTTCTTATTTCCTATATGCACGTATTTATGAAATAAAGTTTTCCAAAATATTAGTTTTTTGTATTTAAGAATACTATCACATAAAAATATTCTAATTATCATACATACTTAAGATTAAATATTAATATCATCATGTGTAAATCATGCTAATAAATTATGCGAATAATTATAATGGAAACATAGTCTAGCATGCATGAGTTTAGGCCTGATAGCCTAGTACAAACCAAGTCAAAATCATAATGGGCTTAAGCACAAGACCTTAATTACAAACCAAAATAAAAGTCTTAAGGTTTAGATAGATAAACATACTTTACTAGCTAGTTGGAGGTGATTGTGCTATGTTAGAAGGTCCAGGTCATCCTCATTCAAGGGATTGAAAATGTCCATAATCATGGAATTCGTCTTGAAAGTAGAAACGAGTCATCCCATTGTAATTAACCTTTGGAAAACAACATATTAAGGCCAAAAAGAGTCCACCAATAAGGACATGTGGACCTTTAACTTTTAAAAGCCAAACTAAGTTAAGTATATTTTAGTAATAGTATTGAATATTAGAATAAGGGAATTAATTATAGGGTCCATCACTAGAAAAAGTGTCTACAAAATTAACTAGCAAATAAATAGTGAGTATAAATCTCAATAGAAGCCATCAAACCTTTATTTTAATGGGTTTGGCTATTTAAATACATGTAGAAAGAAATACTTATAGAATTATGAGAAATTTTATGAAATTTCCTAAATACCTTTTATTTTAAAAATCAAATGACAAAAGGTATATGGGTTTCCACCTTGTAACCCTTTTTGACCTTATACCTCTTTGCTCTACTTTTATTTCCTAACTACTAACCATGCCTTTTTTTTCCTTAATAGAAAAATGTCAAGGCACTGACCATTCTCCCCTTACAATATATATCAAGTATGCCACACACAAGTAATATGCCATATGCCCATCACAAGGCCTTAAATGTCACATAATCATAGTCTGGTCTAAATATCATTTATTAACATGTCATTTTATTTCATATATAAAACAAGCCCAAATTAAAATGTTCATGTCTATCTAAATTCATGGATTCAAGTTCACATAAGTCCATAGTTTTATTTAGGCTCATTCCATCTAAGATCAAAGGAAAAGCCTATATGGTTATAAAGTTCTATAATGGGTTCATAGTGATCTTTTAAGTCCATAATTTGTAAATCACCTTTCTTTTTGTTACCGAAAATTTTAGAAAAAATTTCCCTTTTTTTCCTTATAATGGCTACAACATATATAAGGAAAATTAAGGTTTTTTTGCTTTAATTTTTTTCATATATAATCATTCACAAAATTTTCCCCAAATTTTACTAAGTAAAAATATGAGCTTCCAAGCTTAAAATTCATCAAATTAATAGGAGGAGCTCATAGGTACGGTGGCTACTTGTGGGCTTCTCTCTTATATTTTAAGATCATCTAACCTTAAATGTATCCTAATAACACATTTAAATACCTTGAGTTTTTATCTATCAATTTCTATACATAAATCTATACTATATATTTGCTAAAATCATTAAATTTCTCATACATCAACTAGTATTTGAAATATATATTAGCATATCTATTAAGATTTACTAAAAGAAACATATATCATTTTCATAAAGCCATTAGACATATAGATGTGTTAGAGACATCCTAAAATCATATTATCATGCTTAGAAATTTACTAGAACACAAATATAATCTAATATGATTTTATACATGAATATGTTCATAAGCCTTTTTATGGTTCATAATCATGCAAACATAACCTCCAAAATATATTTTCCTCAACTAAGCTCATAGAAAGGAGAGTAAGTAGCAACTTACTTGGAAAAAAATTCTTGATTTGGTAGAAAACAAAAAACAAGATTCCAACAACAATCTTTTCATAGTAAAATCATAAGTTTTGGAAATATTTAAGTTTTAGAAAATATGAGACAAATACAAAGTGATATTATGTGAAGAAAAATTTACCTTGGTTAGTAAGGCAAGAAAGTTGAGAGTTTCACTAGTAAACAAGGAAGCAATGGTTGCTTGCTTAAAGTGGATTGGTGGTCCTAATGCTTGATTGTAATATCCTTAGGAGATTTTTTCCTAAGAACTAAAAGTATCAAAGTAAATTAACACTTTCCAGATAAACGTGCTCAATTTAGGGAGATTTTAGATATGGATAACCTCCTGTGAAGTTTTCCAAACCCTTTGAAACATTGATAGAGATAAAACTTAAGTTAAAATATTGTTAGAAATATGCCCAAAATATTAGAAGATTTTTGATAGAGTTTAACTCGATTTTAGGGGGTCGGGTGAGCTGAAATTCAGTAAAATAAGTCCGGAACTGATATAATTCAATTTGGATCATTTAAATTCCTTTTGGGATGATTTGGAATATTTTCTAGAAGCCCAAATTGAGTTTTTGAAGGTCCAAAACCATGCAGCCTAAAAAAATTTAGGAGGAAAGCCAAGGATAAAGATAGAAAAAGTGAGAAAAGTGAGGGATATTTTTGTAACAAAAGTTTTATCTCTAGACTTCTCTTGAATTCTCTCCATTTTCTCTATTTTTTTGGTCATTTTTAGCAGCAAAAATGTGTCCCCATGCTGTTCAAATAATCAACAAAAAATTCTTAAAGTAACTCCACATACTTAAAGATGATTGGTTCATATTTTAACTTCCAATTTTAACCTTTTTCTTGAAACTCTTTTTACCACTTCTAAACACAAATTTTCTGCATTCTTCTTTAGTAAAAACTGTGGCTCTCTCCTCATATTAGCCAACTTTCAAGCTCACTTTTAATTCATAAAAAATTTCTACAAGAAAATTTTCTACAAGATTTCAAGAGGTAACCATGCAACTGCTTCTTTTCTTCATGCCTTTATGGAAGATCTTCTTCAAAGTTCTCTAAAATTTAGTTTATTATTTTAACTAGAGTTCAGCTACCTTTAAGGATCCTCTAGAAAATTAGAAGGCATAAAACTTAGGGTGAGTAGCAGCTCACTTGATTTTCCATTGAATTTTGATTACAAATTTGCCAATATTGCTTTCTAGAATTGTGATTTCATGAAGCTAGGTGTGTGGCCATGCAATGAAGGCATGGTGCTGAAAACTAGTGTTCTCAAGTTGTATTTGAAGATATTAGAACAATATTAGCATGAATGAATTATTAGATTACCATTTGTTAAGCCTTGAGTGTAGATGGAATAGAAAGAACTTAGAAATTGTTTTGCTGATTTTGCTTCTAGAATTCCTGAAATCCAGAACTAAACCACGAATTTTAGGGGCATGCTAGGACACCTTAAAAATTCAAAACCACACATTTACTAGTCTCTTATGATGTCATGATACACATATAATTTATGGGTATTTTTTAGAAATTTTTAGAAACTTGAACAAGGGACATTTCTACACAAAGGTGCAACTCGCCCAAAAACAAGATGTGAATAATTTCACTTCTGTTCTTGAATTATTTGGGTTACTAAAAGATGAGTAAAAATTCCATAAAAAATTAATGATACCTTTACATGTGTTGGTTAAAACATAGTAAATTTTCATGATAATTAAGCTCATTTTCCTAGTGAATAAATTCCTACAATTTCAGAACTCCAGTGCTGCCAGAGATTGAAACTGTTTTGGAAGGACATGATTCATGATTTTTCTGGGTAGATTCTCTTAATTAATTGTGAAACCTAAAGACTCATATTTGTCAATTAACATGTTGAGAACATCATATAATTATTTGACAAATTTTGGAGGTGTTTTAGAAGACATAAAAAGGTCTCTTATGGTAACATGCCCTCTGCTACCCTGTTCTGGAATCTGAACGTGAATAGTATTATTGAATGAATATTTGTAAAATGCACTAAGTATTTGATGCTTAGAAATACATTGTGATGATAGTAGAATATTATTGGAATAATATGTTGAATTATTGTAATTATTTGAATGTTCTTTAATGGTATAAAATATAGTAATAGATTAGATTAAGTTGTAAAATGTACAATGTATTGAAATGGTGATACATTATGAGAATATGCAATGATTACACTCTTTAATGTTAAATTTGAAATCTATACTTGTTACATTGATAAAGGAAAATTAATTAGGTTACTAATGGCTAGTTGGTATTGACCATACCTTTATTATGATGGATTGACATGATTTTGCCTTAATTGGCACGAAAAGCCTACAAAAGCTCATTTGTGTTACTTGATACGTGTGGGGGAGATTGGCCTATGGCTTGCCGTATCCTTCTAGAAGAAGGAGATGTTGGAATTCAAATTATCATATGTAGCGAAAATTCAAAATTTGATCCGAATTCTATCTAGGATCCATGCAAAAGATATAAATCAATAATTAGGATTTTACCTATTGGGCACTTGTGTTTCTACTGATCAAAACTTGAGAGAACGAATGAATCAAATGTCGATCGGAAGGTACAGCGTCTCTATGGTATCCACATGGAGTGAACAACGACCTCTCACCCTCCACGAATATGCTAGGATGCATTTTTTAAGGGTGTAAAATAGACGGACCGGACCGGTCCATTTTAGCCCAATCCATTTAGGTCTGGTCTGTATTACCCATTAAAAAAATGGACTAAATGCTAAGAAGTCCATATTTGGTCCATATCCTTAAGGATATGGATCGGTCCACAGACTTTAACTGTAAGTCTGCGGACCAGTCCATATCCGCCCGGTCCATGTGGATTTTAGTCTGCTCGGACCGATCCATATTACCCGTAAAAAAATGGACTAAATTTTAGATGGTCCAAGTCCGTAAAAACCTATAAAGTTTGCAGATCAGTCCACGAACTTCGGTCTATTTTACACCTCTAGCATTTTTCTCTCTAGGATTTAGGATTAGATGTTTTCTGAGTGATTTAGGGTTTTATGAAAGCTTATGAGCGTGTTTAAAGTGTTCCCTTCAAGTCCCCTTTTATAGAACATAGGCAAGCCACAATCCTAGTCCTATTAGGATAATGCCTCTAAAAAATCCTAATCACACTTAACAACTCATCTTATCCTTATCCTAGAGTAGAGATAGGACTTATCTATTAATGATCTAATATTAGATAATAATATTATGTCATAATATAAATATCTTAATATTAGATAATTGCATATAGTTATCAAATATTAAAATAATATTATCTTATAATATATTTATCTAAAATCTGATAACATAATTATCTGATATTACTTTAATATCAAATAATATCACATAATAATAATTATATTTATTACATGAAAAATATATTATTATTTAATAATATATATATGCACAAAAATAAGTCCAATTAATTGGATATTAATATAAAAAGTCAAATTAATTATTATTTTATTCCTACTCCTTTTGTGTGACCCTATAGGTTCTTACTACATTAACAATGACTCATTATTAAGCCATAGACAGTGAGCGGTATCTAGCAATATGTCATTGCCACTCAAGTAGTAAGAATGTCTGTGATTCGACATCCACCTAATACATGATCAACATTTTGCATCATAATTCCTTTTGTAATAATATCCAAATTGAACTAGAGGCATGGAATGTGTCATCTTCGTTAAAGTTCAATTTATATTTCTTGATACTGAGTAGACTTTAAAACAAATGATCAATATCACATATTAATCTATTTGAGCATGGCCATGCATTTTTAAGTCTTACTCAATCAAGGGGCCCAAGGATATATCTCCTTTTTATAAGAGTAATAAAATTCCATCTACATCACTCACCTCCCTCTGCATGATTGGTGACACACCTAATCAACGCCCTACGTGTCATCCTGATAAAAGGTGACATAGGATGACATTAAAGTGAGTAACCCCTCATGTAGGGAACCATAGTGACTTCAGGTCAAAGGACTATATGCAATTGTGACCATATGAGAACTACTAATGACACAAGTCTTATCCATGCAGTATTCTCATATTAGGTCAGTCCAGTACATCCATTCACTAACAATGTACTCATGTATTGATTTGATATCATATATCCATGATTCATAATTATCAGTCATTATACATGTCAATCTCGATATACTATTAGTATCCCTTTCGTACTTAACTAGAGCCATTTTAGAAATAGTAAAACTATTCTAGGGACAATTATTATATTAAATTATAAATTGTGCAAAATTAATAAAATGAAAATAAAATAATATAATAATTGCATTGCCTAAAATAAAACATAATACATTATTTATTATTTCAATCATCATATGATTGGTTCCTAGGACACACACCAACAGGAGAGGGGTGGTAAGAAGTGGAGGGAAAAGGTTGAAGGCGAGTGGGATAAGGTTGGCTTGAAGAAATAAGGAAGAAACCTGTATACCATACTAGTCATTTCTATTGATGTAATATTAATACATAATGTATATGATAGGGGCTAAATATTAAATGCGAATAAAGCTAAGTATATGGAATTTTTCTAATCTTCCTAAATTTGTATTAAAGAAAATTGATTAGGGAAAACCATAGGGATAAAGATTGAGTAGCTACTTACTAGGTATTTTATATACTCACTCTTTTTCAATGTTATTTTATTTTACAGATAAATAACAAGGAGTTTCAGCGGAGGAGTGATATACTGCATAAAACCTTCTGTCTCCATGGGGCATAGCGTAATAAAAATTACTATTTTGAGTCGTTCACTATATAGTTAAAGTCTATGTGTATTACTAAATAACTTTGTTATGCTACTGTATATTAATATCATAGATTAACTTTTCATTGCACGTGCAATGTAATTTACTTTACTTATATTATTTGATGCTATTATGTATTCCCCTTTTCTTATAAAATAGTCAAATATAGTTTCTTACAAGCTTGTAAAAATGTCTGATTGATTAGATACTAGTTAGATGTTTTTATGCCAGTCACGATACTTGAAATTGGGTCGTGACATTGATTTATGTCTAGGTTTAGTAAGTATGGTATTTGAGAAGACTTTTCTCTTTAGAAGAAGTGAAAGGCATGTAGAATGAAGAAGAAGATATGAAGTTTTGGTTGAGAGTTTGCAAAGTTCCAAGAGAGCTTTGTGGTAGCCAATGAAGTTATCCAAAGCAACTTTCCACATGTAAAATGGGTTTTGGCATGAGGTGAAAGACCAAGTTATCCCTTATAGTCATATTACTAGAATTATTCATTAGAGAGAGTGTAGGGTAGCCATTTTCATCTTTTAAAAGCTAATAGGGAAATAGGTAAGTTTGAATGGTTCATGCATGTAAGAAAGTGATATACTAAGTTTTCTAATGTTAAAAACTTTTACAACAAGTTTTCAGCCTTCCTAACTTATGCTACATAACCATAAGGTTGAGTAAAGGTCTTTGCCTTTAGGTTACATGGAAATTAAAAGGTCCATAAATATATTAGGTTGTAAATACTTTGATTTTGCACAAAAGTAGCTCTTAAATGGGTTAAATTGTGATTTTTTGAAAATATTTAGGAAATTTCATGATTTTTTAAAGTAAAATTAATTTTATAATTTAAATTACTTCAAAACAACATATAATCACATTTTGGAAGATTCAAAACTCAATTATGGAAAAATATGAAAGACCTCAAACACTAGTGAAAGGAAGAAAGTCGATAATAAAAGATCTCATATATGTAAAAGCTTGATGTGCACAAGAAAAAGACAAGAGCTTATTTAATAGTAACCTTCTATTAAACAACACTCTTGTTATTTTGGAACTATTGTAAAATTAAGTAGTTCATGCAAATTGTGTAAAAGTTCATTTGGTTTTTTCTTACTCCTTATTATTTTTACGAGTTTGAAAAACATAAGAGGGATTAAATATTTTCATTTTTGGAGTTTTTAAAATGAAAACTCATTTTTTCCATCTTCCTCATTTTTTTATGAATTTTAAGGTTCTCTTGAAACTAGATTTTAATATTTACTTAGTAAGAAATTTCTACTAGTTAAATGACTAAGTCTATTTGCGTATTAAATCAATAATAATGTTTTAGTAGCTTTGAATAACCCTAAACTAATTATCTTTTAAGGTTTTAGGATTTTACATATTTTTAACTTAAAAATTTGCCCTTTATTTGAATCAAAATTACATCTAAACCCTAGTTAGACATGGCCCACAATTTCGGGCTTCTTTTTGGAAGGCCTAATGCATTTCTCTTTCTAAGTGAACAAAATCCACACTTAGGTTAAGCCTCCTCATTGTCTTGGCCTTTTTGGCTTTTCTGGGCTTTTAGACAAAAATAGCTTACTAAGGGCCTTTTTAAAAGCTATTCTAATATTAGGTACTTAATAAAAATTTGCATAGGCTAGTTAAACTTAATTTTTCATCCTAATTTTTGTATAATGATCCTATTGGCTTTCAAAATTCTTATTAGTAAACCTAATTGGTCTACTCAATTAGGTTTTTAGTGAATGAAACAATAACAAAGGCACTTTTATATAAACAAAGTGCATCTATTAAGCACTTTAATAGTTGTAAAGTCATTAGATGTGAATAAGAAACTTTTTCAACCTCATCAAAATAATGAAAATCTCTTTAGTCCTAATGTACCATATTTGAGTACAATTGAAACACTAATGTATCCTATTAATCATATGTGGTCCAACATATCATTATTTGTAAATGTATTAGCAAGATATAGTTCTTCCCTAAAATGAAGATATTGAAATGGGGCTAAGTATATACTTCAACATATCAAAGTATAATGAATATATATTTGTCATTCAAAAAGAAGTCCTTTACAATCTCATATGAAAATAATTCAACATGCATAGTTGAATTGGAAAGGATACACTAAAGGTGATAAAGTGAAACATATCTTATCAAAATTCTTTTTTACATGTGACAATCAAAAGAGGGGTGATGTGAGTGTTTAACAAATTCATTTAAGCGATAATATGGTAGATTTGTTCACCAAGGCACTTTCTAGTATAGTGTTTGAAAAGTTACTTCATGACATTGGTTTATATTAGTTTAGATATCTCAAGAACTATTGTCATGAGGACAAGCAAATACACATTGTGTTCTTTTTTCCTTAGCCAAAAATTTATCCCATTGGGTTTTCCTAATAAGATTTTTAGTAAGAAAATTCCCCATTATATATTACAATATAATCTACTCCTTTATATAATGGACATCCAAAGGTGAGTATTATGAATAATTATAATTAAATATGGACACTCATAATTTAAGCAGATATTTTATCCTCCTTTTATGGTCAATTATTATTTTCACATTACGATCAATTATTAGATTTTATTTTTTGTATGAGCCATTATGAAATTATAACCTATGACATATGTTCCTTATAAATATAAGGTTATAAGAATCATTTTCTAGACAATTAAATCAAATATTCTCCTTCATATATGTGATAACCTCATTTTTGGATATTGTGATTGGTATAAAGATATTTGACTAGTATCAAGATACTAATAAACTATTCTTACAAGCCTTTAACACATTTCTAACTTATCTATTTTCATAACTCTACTAAAAGTATAAATAAATGCTTTTGGAAAATAGCTTTACTTGCATATGCATAAAGCAATTCATAATTTACACAATTAACTATTATTTATGCCAGAGTGTAAAATTTTGAAAACTTAATTCTGTATATATATATATATATATATATATATATATATATATATATATATATATATATATAGTGAAAAATAATATATTGAAACTCTCAGGCACTATTTGTAATATTTATGCATAACTATAATTTTAGTGTATTAACAAAAATTACTATATATTAGCACAATTCTCATATATTAACAGTCACTTCGATGTACTCACAGTAATTCTCACATGTATTATTTATGAAATTAGTTAAGAGAATGGCTATAGCAATTATTTGCAAAATCCACTAAATGGCTATAATTGATATATAGGTTTCTCTTTATATCTTTAGTCCAATTTTACCCCTACTACCCTAAACACCAGGCCACCAATCCTTACCACTCCTCTCCTCCTCTGCGAAGGATGTATATCTCCTCTCCCCCTATAAATCATGCATAGGATGAGCAATCATGCTTACAATGAGCAATGACAAGATGTCATAAACATATATAGGCATAAATCATGCATTTTATTAACATATATCATTGGGTATGATCAAAATACCAACTATACCATAAAGGTTTTATTAATAAAATTTGCCATTCTCATGTATCCAACCTTCAACAACACATATTAATATATTTACTATTGATATACTATCTTTCTATTCAAGATAAATAGCTCAAATATCATCAATTGTATCATAAAACTTAATCATAAAAACTTAACCATTCTCATACATAATTACAATCCACCATCACATGACCTATATCTAAGGTTTTTTTTTAACCCTTCCATTCAAATGTATGATAACACTTAATCATTCTAAATGGCTAGCAATTTATAATTCAACATCATATATGATCACATAGTGTTACGTTCAAGGTTGATGCATACAATCTTGTTATCTATAATAAGAGAAAAACATAATTTGTAAGAGTAGCTACCAATATGATTTCAACATTATCCATTATTTTATAAATTCAAATTCCTTTCAACATTTCTCAAAGGAATTTTAAATACTTACACAGCTAATTATCATGTACATATCACAATTTGGTGCCTTTTCAGAGCTCCCATATTAACTCAAAATTTTATCAAAATTAGTCCTAACATTCCTAATACAATATTACACATCAATCATTAATTATTTAGTATGATCTATTTCCATGGTTACTGTTCACATAGAACCAAAAATAGGAATGCAAAATAGGACAACATGTGAGCTTTCTCAATAAAAGTCCCATTTCAACATCCAAATTATCTTCAATTGTTACCAAATTTTGGTATAACATCCTTGACATGTTAATTAGTGAAAAAATTCAATTATTTCATAAAAATTTCATGGTGATACTATTCATACAAAACCAAAACCACAAAATTGTCAAAACTAGACAAATTTGAAGCTATTGTGATAATTAAGCTTTTCTAGCATCCAAATTAACTCCAATTGTAACCAAATTTTTATGTGATGTTACTAACATTCTAGTAACCAAAGAACATTAATTATTTTAATTTTTCTCAATTAAAATATAACCCAAACAGCAGCAAAATAGAACTTGCAAAAATCCATAATTCTATTTTAATTTCCTATAGCTATAGTCCATAAAAATTGCATTTCATTTCTCTAAATTTTTCAAAAAATTCTCAACTTTCTCCATATCTATCATAACACTATTTGTGACATTAAAACACTAAAAATTGAAATTTTAAAAATGTCAAATCCATGATTACAAATAGAAACAAAAACATGTCATAGAACTATCCTAACACAATATTGATCCTAGAATTTTCCTCTGATCATTTCTTGAGGAAAAACTTTCTAAGTCATCTCCAACTATTTTCAACACTATAATACCAATATAATAATATCATATTAATAACCATTCAATATCACCACTTAAATTACATTTATAATGGCAATTTCATCAAAAATTTTCATTTATCTTAAGAAAATCCAATAGAAGAAGAGGTAGTGCCACTCATCTTAATTTATTGAGTTTCTAACTTAATAGAAAACTTTTAGAATAATAAGAAAGAAATTCCACTAAAATAAACTAAATTTTAGAACTTTTAGAGAGAAGACTATCATCAAAAGTTGAAAATAATGATAGAAAACCCTAATTAACTTGCAAAATTTTGATGAAACCTCTTGGAATTTATGGAGGAATTGAAAACCCTAGCTTGATATCTTAGAGGGGCTCATGGCTATAGCTAATAAAATGAGCAAAAACTTGTCCTAAAATGATTCCATTTACCTTATATTAAAATCCTATTATGAGCTTGCACTAAAAGCCCTTTTATTATTTTTTGTGAAAATTTTTGAATGATTATTCAACACTTATGGCACTATTTTGTTGGCATTTTTTAGAAGATAATTACTTCAAACCAATAAAATTTAGCCAAATAAAATACCTAAAAAAATCACTAACATTGCCCTTAGTTTTCTACTTATTTACTAATTTGTATTAGATTTTTCTATAAAAATTAAGCCTTATTTGGGCCTAAAATTTTTCTAATTTCAACATAATATTTAGGTCAAAATTGGTGGGGTTAAGGTGGCCCACTTAAAATAAAATTATTTATTTCAATTTCAATACCTATCTTTCGAATTTCAGGCTATCCAAGCCAGTTTTAGGTTACTTGAGCCCCTAATTTTCTATTAAACTTTAATAAAATTTGCACAAATTTAGTGTTGGGCTTTTTATGATGTTTTGAACCATAATAATGTCTAATATAAATTCTACAAAAATTTTAGATAGATATACCCTCAAACTATCTTTATGATTTAACTAAATTTTACCCGATTACAATACTAGGTTTCTTTCAGAGTGATTTCTATTCAAAATTTCTTCTTGGATTTTCTTCCTCTATTGGATATTACAATATATTTCTTTAGTTATTTCTTTGATGTTAAGTTTATTCATAATACCTACATAATTTTACTTCATTATCAATAAATAACAAAATGTAATAAATGTAATTTAAATTAAGGAAGGAATATATTTAATCATTTTAGTTAGAGAAAAATATGTATAAATTCCCTAAAATTAACCCCACTAAATCTACAAAACTTTCAAAAAAACTCCTTAAACTTTGATTAAAAAAGAATAAAAGAAAAAGCATAACCTATGCAATTTTTTAAACAAAGGAAAATTCACATGAATATTTCCTTCAAAGCCATTGTTAAGAAACTGAAAATTTCTAAATTGTACTATGAAGTTTAGAATTTCTAGGGGTAGAGTTATAACATCATAGAAATATCACACTAGAATATAATGAGAGAATATATGTTAAAGCTCCTATGGTTAATGTTAAAAATAGAAAGCCACACTGCATGATTATTCTTTCTTCTTTTTTTTTAAGTTTTGATATTTTGAAACTTGATTTTAATTCAAATGAAATATTTAAGTTTTTTTTTCATAGAATGGCTCTTGATCATGCTTTTATCATTATTCTCAACATGGGTTAACCTTTTCAACTTATACAAAAGATTAAAAGGATTATTTTTAGATTTTGAAAAGATCAAAGAACTTATTTGTGAGTTTTTATATATCACAACACTTTTCTTTAAAGGATGAAATGTATTATTCCTTTTTAGTTGTTTGCATTGTTTTAGCAATTATCCTATTGAGATTAAGATTTCAAGGCTATATACAAGAAGCATAGCCTTGATAATAATGGATGAAAAACATATCTTTTTTGTTTGGTAATGCAAAAATCATATCTTTTTAAGAGATAAAATACATGGCTCATGCTTGACTGGCACAATAATTACAATTCTCAATAATCAATTATAGACTTAATGACTAATTATAGCATTTTTTTTCAAAAATATTTGATCACTTTTAAATTATTTAAATAATTAATTAAAAGTAATAATTCTATATTAAATTAAAAGATATTCAAAATAAATTTTATTTTAATCAAAATTATTTTAAAAAATTAACATTTTTATCCATATTAATCTCTTTTTTCTTTTTTTTATTTTATTGTTAAATAATTGACTTCTTTTCACTCATAAGATATAGTATGTTGAAGCTTCATTATTAAAGTTTGGACAAAACAAAAAGCTTCAAATAATCAAGGTACAAACCCTAAAATTTAAGTACTCCTAACTTAGCTAGAAAAGTCTTAACATCTTCCTAAATTTTAGATTCTTAAGTTAAAAGGTTTGGTGTTAGTCTTCCACTTAAACTTTTCATCCTACTCATATCATCACATACAAAATGTTAATATCACAATAACTTAAAGACTTTAATGATAAAAAAAAATAATGGTTTCAATTTTAGAACTTAACTTACCATAAAATTAATTTACTATTATATTAAAATGTAAAGAAAGTTATTTCTCTTAAGGTTTAATGAAATTATATGAACCTCCTAATTTAGTATTTTTTTTAATATAATAGGCGAAATCCAAAAGCTATGGAACTTGAATAAACTCCAAGTCAACCAACAATAGACAATTGCATTCTATTGGTACTTCTAGTAAATGTCCAAAATTAGAATAATGTCAAGTGGCATATTTGGCTAGCCAATTAGCCATTGCATTTTGCTTTCTATACACCAAAGAAAACTTTACTTCCTTATCCAATGCTAGCTTCTCCTTGATCCGTATAACTAGAATATAACAAGGATGTTCCCTTAAACCTCCCTTTTAGTATTAAAACATAAAAATACTATACTTAAGTCTAAATTTATTTTTTTCCTTTAATAAAATGATAAGAAAAGATAATTACATAGTTTAAAAAATTATAATTTTTATATAAAAATTGTAAACATTATAGAAAAGTAATTTTTTATAAAATAAAGTGATTCCTTGCTATGAGTAAAGTAACAGTTTAGATCTTGAGAAGATTTTAGGCAACTATTCATCAAAACAAGAAGTTTTTATGTTAAGATTTCAATTCCATCTAACTCCCTCATCCAAATCAAATTGGATCTTTATAGGAGAAGAATCACAGGGAATTAAGATATGAAATTTGCTAAAAATTGAAAGTATTGAAATTCCTTACAATTATAAGATGAGAATTGGGAGGGATTATTGAGGTTCTTCTTAAAGAGGAGCTCTAGGGTTTTAGATAGTTGAAGATGAGAAGAGACATGAGAGAATGAAAAGGTTTTTGCATATTTTTGTGAGGATACTATGAAAATGTGACAAAGGTCATTTTTAGGAAAAGTAAGGTTTACAATTTCCATTTATTGTTTATTTCTTCTTAACTATTAAACTTAAATCATGATGATTATATCATAAATTCTTCCTACTTCAAATCATCATCAAGTTCTAATAGTTGAATAAACTATTCTTTTATTAAAATTTTGTAACATTTTCATTACTCAAGTTATTTATCATATTAATCATTTTAACAAATTACTACTAACCACTCCCTAAATTCTTAGGACTCAAGATATGCCATTAAAATAAAAATAAATAAATTTTAATCCTAAGGACATGATAGTATACCTTTTTTAAAGGAATTTATCCTTGAATTCTCTAAGATAATGCATGTAACAAACTAACCAATTATTGAATGCAAAACTTAGATACTATGATTTACCAAATAAATGCAGGTATTTATGCCTTATATTAGTTTCCAATTCTCAAGTGACATCATCTTCCTTATGATGCTCCTATAAAACTTTTATTGACAGTACTTCCTTGGATCTTAATTTTTGAACTTAACATTTAAGGATCCTTACCAACTACTCTTCGTAAGATAACCTAACATATAACTAAAAAGCTCCTTTATAGTGACATGAGAATCATTGGCCACATATTTTTGAATCATGGACATGTGGAACATAGGATGAATAGCATGTAAGCTATCTGATAGCTTTATATGGTAAGTTATCATTCCAATATGCATAAGGATTGGTAAAGGTTTTATCTAATAAGGTGCAAGTTTTCCTATTTACTAAATTATATAACTTTTTTCATTGATGAGACTTTAAGGAATGCTTTATCTTCCACTTAAAATTCAAGTTCTCTCTTTCTCTTATTTGCATAGGACTTTTTGTCAGTCTTAAGCCATTTTCAACTAATCTTGGATAATTTGTACCTTCTCTTAAGCATTTATCACCAAGTTGGATCTTAAAAGTTTTTCTTATTTTAGCTTAAACCATCCTATGAGAGATCTATATTTCTATCTATACAATGCTACTGTTACTATAAGTAAATTCTATAGATGGTAAGTATCTTTCCTAGTTAACCCAATATTCAAAGCCAAACATTCAAAGCTTATCCTCTAACACTTGGATTATACTTTTTGATTTCCCATCTCTTTACAAATGACATGTCATGTTGAAATATAACTAAGTCCTCAAAGCTTGTTAAAAGGATTACTAGAAATAACTAGTGAATTAAGTATCTTCATTGGAAAATATGGTAATAAGGACTTTATAAAAGGGAATAATTTTATCTAAGTATACCTGAGCATATTGCACTACTAAGTAAGTGGTTTTTACTAGTAAGAAATATGTTATTTTGGTTAATCGATCCACTCTCACTTGGATGGAATCATGCCCTTTTATGGACTTTGGTAAACTTTTCAAAAAGTTCATGGTTATACACTCCTATTTCCATTTTGGAATTTATAGAGGTTGATGCAATCTTACAAGTTATTAGTGCTTTACCTTTACTTACTAACAAGTAAGACATTTAGTCACATAGTCTAATACATTTATTTTCATCCCTTTCTACTAAAAAGCTTCTAACAGATTGCAATACATCTTGGCCATTCTCGGACACATAACATAAAAGGAATAATGCAATTGGTGTAGTAATTCATTTTGCTCACTTGAGGGAACCTAAAGTTGTCTTTGGTGCCTAATTAATCCTCTTTCATCAACAATTAGATCATTATCTTGGTCCACTATCATCCCTCTTTTCAATATAACATATTAAGGATCATTTTTATAAGATTCCTTAATTCTCTCAATTAGCATAAATTTTACATTCATTCAAGCAATATATTTTAGTTGCTTAATAGCATATAAGCCAAAGTATTTGATGATTTTTTGCTCAATGCATTAAGAACAACATTTGCCTTACTGGAGTGATAAAGAATTGAGCAATCATAATCATTAACAAGTTTCATCCATTTACATTATGTTAGATTCAAATCCTTTTACTTAAAGATGTATTCATAATTTTATGATCAACATGAATCTCATAAGTTTCCCAATACAAATAGTGCTTCCATATTACTGTAGTCATCTCTAGATCATATGTTAGGTAAAGCTTTATGCTTTTTTAGTTGACATGAGGCATATTTAATGACTCTTCCATTTTACATTAACATACAACAAGGGATAATTCTAAAAACATCACAATATACTACATATCCACTAACTCTTAATAGTAGAGTTAATATGAGTTTTGAGGTTAAACACTTCTTTAACTTTTGAAAGCTATTTTGACAATCATCTAACCATACAAACTAGACTCCCTTTCGAGTCAACTTAGTCAATGGTTTAGCCAATTTAGGGAAATCTTTAGCAAATTTGCTATAATATTATGTTAAACCTAAAAGTCTCTAGTTCTTTGTGACAAAAATGGGTCTTAGCTAACTCTTCATAGTTTAGATCATTTGAATGTTTAATCTAACCTCTTCTTAGGACACCACATGCTTTAAAAATTTCATACTAATCATCTTGAATTCATATTTCAAAAATTTTGCATACAACTTTACGTAGGGTTTGCAACATAATTATGAGATATTGAGCATGCTCTTTCTCATTCTTCAAAAACATTAGGATATTATCCATAAACATGATCATAAACTTATCCCAAAATAGCTTCAACATTCTATTCATAACATTCATAAATGTTATTAGCACATTAGTTAAGCCAAAGAACAGGAGTAAAAATTCAAAATGCCCATATTGTATTTTAAAAGTTTTCTTTAGTATATCTACCTTTCGAATATTTAATTAGTGATACCTATATTGCAATTCTATCTTTGAAAAGTACTTTGTACCTTGTAACTAATCAAACAAGTCATCAATGTGGAAGAAAGGGTATTTGTTCTTGCTTGTCATTTTGTTCAGTTAGTGATAGTTTATGCATAGGCAAAGAGATCCATCTTTCTTATTAACAAACAATATAAGGGCTCCTTAGTAAGATGAACTAGACATAATACATCTTTTATGCACTAATTCCTATAATTGCACATTTAGTTCCTTCAATTCAATTAGTATTATTCAATAAGGAAGTAAAGAAATTAATTCTATGTTAGGTTCTAAGTTAATGTTGAACTTGATCTCTTGATCTAATAGTAATCTAAGTAGCTTTTCCAAAAACACATTCAAAAATTCACATGTAACTTAAACCTTGTTTAAAAATAAGATCAATTAATTCAAATCTCTATCCATGGATGAATAAGCAATACATTCTCTTTTAATAAGCCTTTGATCCTTCATGCTAGATGTTAAACCTATAATTTCAGTAAACCTTCTCCATAAAACACAACTAGTAAGGATCCATGTATAGGAAATGTCATAGTTTTATCAAAATAATTCATACACGTATGGTATTTAAATAACCAATCTATTCTTAAAATCATATCATAATCTACCATGTTTAACAATATCAAGTTCGTAGGCATAACATAACTATAGATAACTATAAGGCACTGCTTAATCACATGAGTAGCTATGATAACTTTACCAATAGGCATCATCATTATCAATAATGGATCTAAAATACCTTAACAATTATTGAGTAAAGGGAAAAATGTTTTAAAATGAATGAATGGGTAGCACTAAAGTCAAATACCACCCTAGTAAAGAGTTTATCAATACTAAAAACACTTATTACCACTACATTAAGCAGTTGAGCTTCATATCATATCAAAGTAAAAACCCTCACTTGATTATTCGGTCATATTCTTCTAGTGATTTCTTCTATCATTACCTCATCTAGAAGTAACCTAAGTTCTTATCAAAGTAAAAGAATAAGTCATTAGTGCACCCCTATTGAGGAGTGGTGTAATTAACTCTAAAGCTTAAGGGATTTCTAATGTACTCCCTAATTTTATGGCCCATTTTTCCATATTGATAACACACCATGTCAGCTATCCCATGTGTTAATGGAGCTTTTAGCTGCAACCTAACAGCTCTCCCTAGGTTCCATAAGTTATGATAAGCCAAGATGAAGCTGAAGGGAGGAACGATGGTAATGATGAGAAGGACGTTAAAGCTTGGTAAGAGAAAAACTGATTAGAGGCTTCATTTCAACACTTATTTCTAGCTTTAAAATATGTTATCTTTTTGCTCCTATAAGCAACACATGCGGAGGCACATAGCAGCAAAGGTTCCACTTTGATGTTGGGTATAGAGGAATAAAAGACTAACTAAGAGAGAAAAAAAAAGAGAAATGGAAAGGAGAGAGAAAAATTATTCTGGAATGAGAGAGGAGAGTCAGGAAAAATGAAAAAGCTGAGCTAGATGCTATTATACTATGCTCGAGAAAAAGAAAGAAAATATATATATATATATATGTATATATAAAAAAGAGATAAAGGTGGTGGAAACCAAAGAGAAAGAATGCAATAGCAAGGAGAATAAAAAATAAAAATAAAAATTCTAAAGCTACTATCCAAAATTTTAGTAAAGGAAGAGAGAAAGGTGGAAATATGAAATAAAAAGGGAAACCAAATTTTTCTGAAATAAATAGAAAGTACAAACTTTACTAAATAACAAAAGAAAAATGTTTAAAAATGAGCTGCGGGTTATGATTCTGTGTTTCTCACATAATGTAAGCTCATCTCTTTTTTAAATCTTAGCCTTTCATGTATTTGAAAACTCAATTTTTATAAAACTTACTTTATTTAAAATTTCATTCCATGTAATTTCAATTTTCCCCTCACATATATATATAAATATGTATTTGAAATAATCTAATGAATTTAAAAGTCCTAAAATGATTATTTCAAATTTTCAAAATTCTTAAAAATAATTCATCAACTACAAACAAATTATTCATAATTCTTTAAAAAAATTATTTAAATAAGTCTCAAATTAATAATAATCATTTAAAATAAATTTATTCTAAATTTTAACCATTCTCAAAAATAATTCGTCAAATGCAACAAATTATTTTCATAAATCTTTGCACCTATAATTACTAAAACTAATTTTTTAATTTATGAGAAATGTTTTATAAAAATTATTTTAATTTAATATTGCATCAATAATAACCATATATAAATATTTTTTGAATATTATTAAAGATATTATTTTCAATACTCCAAAACCATTAATATGGAAAATAAACTTAAAAACCAATATCAACCAAATAAATAATGTCACGACCCCTCTTTTGGCTATCATGACCGACGTAAAGACACCTAATTAGTACTAGCTTCCAAATTAGACATCTTTACAAGCCTTTGACCTCCAATTACGTTTTAGAAAAAGTAGGATAACTAGTGTAAATAATTCAAATGTACACATAGAATAAAACTTTTATATTTATAAAAATAAGTATCTATTTATATACAAGAAAATTATGGCTACGATAAACATTTGTACAACATTTACTCTAATGGTCAAACTCACTAACCCAGTTAGGACCCCATTTTGGATCCTTCTCAAGATCCGATTCTGAGGATGTACTAGTCTCACTAAATACTGGTGGGATTGTGTTGCTTCCACTACTCTCGGTTTCTGCAATACGTTCTACTAGGAAGAACCTAAATGGGCTGGAATTGGAATTAAACTTTTCAACTATAAAGTCAAAATAAACTTCGGTACCATGTAGAGTCATCCAAGCATGCCACTTGACTAAAACCTTAAACATGCTATGTGGGGTTCAAACATTCCCAATGTAAGTATTGATATGCAGCATCTGATCCACAGTTAGTACCTGAAGAAGAGAAAATCAACAAAAGAATGAGTATTTACAATACTCAGTGAGTAAAAACTAGTTTCCTCATCCCTAGTATATACTGGGGAACTACTTATGCCTGGATCTTTTATTCATTCCATTTATAACATTTAATTATACAATACATGTTATAAGAAATGGTTATAGTTGGCATGCAACCTTATATTTTCGGTTTGGCCTTATCCCACTCACCTGGACCTGAAGCCCCTCCTTTTCCCTCCACTACTAACCACCCACTCTCCTTCTTCATGAAGGATGTTATATCTCCCCCCTTATCAATTTCATATGCAAGTCCAGCGGGATGCCACTCGCATTAACCACTATGCAAGATAACCAAGTCCAGTGGGATGCCACCCGCATCAACCACTATTACGTCTCTTGTAAGTAAAATGCCAACTACACCATGAATGTTTTATGCAATTCTCTTACCATTTCACACCACAATAGGATTAGGTATCCCCATTAAATCATTCATATTGTTTAGAAGTGGCATTGGAATAACAATACACCCTTAGGGTGTAGCAACTAAAGCACTAAGGATTAATATCCTTGTAAGAAATAATTACATCATTTTCATGGGATTTCAAATGGTAAAAAATGTTCTCAACATCCCAAATAATAACTAGAATAAATGTTTTTTGAAGATTTCATTACATAGGATTTCCTATTACAAGGAAAATTACAATTTTCTCTTTTCAGAACACATTCTGGAAAGGTCTAGAATGTATTTTGTTGGAGGAACTACATCAGTAGTAAAAATTATGAAAATTTTATCCAAGGTTACTCACATAATATGTAACCACTTTGAATTTTCCTAGAATTTTTCTCAAACATTTAGTGGTCCTAAAGTTTTCGTGAACAGCGCTGGTCAGTTTGAAACTTTCTTCTGGACAGTATTAGGTCATGATTTTATTGGAGAACCAAATCAAATCTTATGGCCATGAAATTTTTACACAACGTCAACAACATCACAATAGGCTACCAAAAAGTTTCTCAGAATTTTTCGTGACCATTTGGTAGCTCAAATAAACCAAAATCCGAGACTAGGTAGGCAGGTACCCTTTTCTGGACAGCATTGATAACCTAACATAAAAATTCATCTTAAAAATATCTAACAATTTCCAAAAATTCTAAAAATTTCCAGATTACATATACACATAATAAGGGACCATAAAATGTCAATAACAAAATTTTTTTATGACTTTACATCTATGATTTTCGTGGCCCTTTTTCAAAAAAATTTCATCAGCATGCTGATTCCAATCTTCTCATTGTTCTCATATGATTTCAACCATTCTATCATGACAATATGCAATCCTTGACTTCCCATTATCCTTGGGTTAAATTCATCATTCCAACATCAAAATTTAATACATAAATTCATCACAAATCAGAAAACACAGCAGCCCACACAAGGTTGGAATCAATAACCTTAGTATCTAACAATCTCATCAACAATTTTAGGAATCAATCTATGAATTGAAACAAGTTATTACTCACCTTAATTCTTCACTTTTTCCTAATCTTTGGCTGGTTTTTATGCGCATTGAGAGAGCTTCATGCAAAGGAAATAAATTTTAGACACTTGGAAAAGAAAATTTAGAAGAAACCATAGGAAAAATTTGAAGAGTTTTTGCTTGATTACCTTAGAAAACCTTTGAATTTCACTAACAAAGCTTGAGATGTTTTCTTATTTTTCTTCTTCTCTTCTTAGTGTGCACGAAATTTTCTGGTAAGGGGCAGATTTTTTGACCCTAAAAACCCTAATTACCTTTTAGAATAATCCTTCAAAAATAATTCTAAAGATCTCTACATTTTTCTATAATTTTCCTCATTTTTTTGTGATAAAAGGAGACACTTGGGAGGCCTTATTGAACATCCAGCTGCCCCTCTAAAAAGGCTGAGAAATCAGCTCTTAATCTACTAATTTTAAGCAACCTTTACTGCTAATTGAGGTTTATTACAAAAAAAAGACCCAAAAATTTCACCATTTTTGCACTTAAGTCCCTAGCTTCTTGGAGAAGTTTGAGATCAGCCAAGGGCCCACGTTTTTAGGCCTAAGTTTTCATATTTGGGTCTTTAAAGTATAGGCTAATCCAACCCAATAAAAAAATTTTTTGAGTTGGATAAAAAGTAAAAAGGATTTATTATATTTTGGCCCTAAATTGATCACTTTTTTTGCAATTTCACCCCTGGGCTTGTAGATATTTCCTAAATTAAAATTTTGGGCTTTCATAATCATTTTTATACTCCAAAAATTAATTTAGGCTAACCACCCAAATAAAATAATTAATTTATGAAATTTTCGGCTTATTTTCCCCCTTTTCAACTTACCGGGTTTCAAAACTTTGATCAAATTGTAAAGGAATTTTGATAAACTTATTCTTAGGTTTTTAAATCCTAATTTACATTTATTGTAATGATTGTTAAAATTTTTAAAGTTTTCTAGTTGATCCCACTTCGAAATTATCCTTTCGGTTCGTCCGAATTTCGCTTGATTTTCCCCTCGAAACTTTTAAATCAAGGTTTCTTTGATAAAATTCCTTAGTATTATTACCCTATGGTGGGGTCATTACAAGTTCTCCCCCCTTTAAAAAAATTCATCCTTAAATTTTTCTAATGTTAAAATGGTATTTGAAATTACAACAAGCTATCATAAGAAAACTTACCTAAATAAATTTGGATATTTTTTTCGTATCTCTTTCTCTGATTCCTAGGTCGCCTCCTGAATTCCATGTTTGTCCCATACTACCTTTATCATTGGGATTTCCTTGGTTTGTAATTTTCTAATTCGTTGATCAACAATTTGTACTGGTTGTTTCTTGTATATTAACTTCTGATCTAGTTCTACTGGTACCTCTGTTAACACATGGAACTCATCCGAAATGTATTTTTGTAGCATTGACACATGAAAGATAGCATAAATTGCTTTCATATTTTCTGGTAACTTCAACTAATAAGCGACCCTTCCAACTTGTTTGGTGTATTATGTATAGACCAATATATCTAGGGGTTAATTTTCCTTTCCTTCCAAATCTCATGATTCCTTTCATAGGTGAGACTTTTAGAAATACGCGGTTTCCCACTTGAAATTCTAATTCTCTTCGCCTATTATCAGCATATGATTTACGTCGACTTTGAGCCGCTTGTAATTTTTCTCTAATGATTTAAACTATGTTCATGGCATCTTCAACTAGATTTGGGCTTATCATTTTAGTTTCTTCGGGTTCAAACCATCCGATTGGCGATCTGCATTTTCAGCCATACAAAGCTTCAAATGGTGCCATCTGTATACTCATGTGGTAGGTGTTATTATATGCAAATTCCATCAGAGGCAGATGCTTATCCTAGCTTCCTTCAAATTCTATCACGCAAGCTCTTAGCATGTCTTCTAAGGTCTGAATCGTTCTTTGAGATTGTCCGTCAATTTGCGAATGAAATGCTATACTAAATCCCAATTGAGTGCCTAGAATCTTTTGAAATGATTGCTAGAATCAAGAAGTAAATTATGACCCACGATTAGATGTTATTACTAGCGGTACACCATGCAGTGGAATAATTTTATCCATATAAAGCTATGCATATTGTGAGGTGGTTTACGTTATTTTTACTGGTAGGAAATGCGTAGTTTTTGTAAAATGATCTACTCTAGAATTATAGCCTTTATTGGTACGGGGTAATCCTGTTAAGTAATCCATTGTAATGCTCTCTCATTTCCACACAAGTATTTGAATATTCTGATAGAGTTCCACCGGGTGTTGGTGTTCTACTTTTACCTATTAGCAAGTCAGGCATTTAATTACGTATTCTCGAATGTCTTTCTTCATTCTCTCCCATCAATAAACATTTTTCAAATCTTGATACATTTTAATTGCACCTGGATGCATAATATAAGATGATTCATGAGCTCTTCTCAAGACTTCTTTTCCCATGCTGGTAGGCACCCATAAACAACGACTATTCCGTATTATTCTATCTTCATCCACTATTAAATTTGCCTTTTCATCACTCATGGCTGCATTAGCACACATCCTAATCCCACTCTGGAAGCATCGCAATACACTATATACCCCTCTGTATTCTTGGGAAATGTTAACACCGAAGCTGACATCAAACATTCCTTTAACTTCTGGAAACTTTGCTCACATTTAGCATTCCACACAAACTTACTCCTTTACGAGTTAATTTGGTTAGCGGCGCAGCTATTTTAGAGAAATCCTTCACAAATTTCTTATAGTACCCAGCCAATCCAAGAAAACTATGAATTTTAGTTACCGATGATAGTCATGGCCATTTAAGCATAACTTCAACTTTTTATGGGTCTACTTGTATTCCTTCTTGTGAAACTACGTGACCCAAAAATTGTACTTTCATCATCCAGAATTCACATTTTGAGAATTTAGCATATAACTTATGCTCCCGCAATGTCTGCAAAGTTATTTTCGGATGCGGTGCATGCTCTTTCTCACTTTTAGGATACACCAAAATGTTATCAATAAAGACTACAATGAACTTATCAAAATAAGGCTTGAAAATACAATTCATCAAGTTTATAAAGGCTGCAGGAGCATTTGTCAATCCAAACGACATCACCAGAAATTCGTAATGTTTGTAAGGAGTTCAAAACGCCATTTTTGGAATATCTTCTTCTCATATTTTCAATTGATGATAACTAGAATGCAAATCTATCTTTGAAAAATATTGTGAAACCTATAACTAATCAAATAGATCATCGATTCTTGGTAAGGGATACTTATTCTTGATAGTAATTTTATTCAACTGCCGATAATCAATACATAATCGCAACGATCTATCTTTCTTCTTTACAAATAGGACCGACGCTCCCCATGGAGATGTACTGGGGCATATAAAACCTTTATCCAGCAAGTCTTGTAATTGTTCCTTTAATTCTTTTAGCTCCGCTAGTGCCATCCTGTAGGGTGTACTGGATATAGGGTCTATTCCGGGAATCATTTTGATTGTAAATTCTATCTCTCGATCTGGTGGTAATTTTGTTAAATCATTCGGGAAAACATCAAGAAATTCCTTTACTACAAGGACTTATTACATTGTTCTTCCCTCTTTCCCATCTTCCTTTATCGAGGCTATCCATACTACATGGCCTCTGTTGATAAATTTTTAAACCTTGGTACACGATACAAAGGTTGGCATTCCTGGCCTCCTTTCACTTTGGAAAGTTTGGACTACCCTTCCTTCCAGTTGATAGGTAATGGTCTTATAGTAACAATCAACACAAGCATGATATTTTGATAACTAATCCATGCTTAATACTACATCATAATCGACCATTTCTAACTCACTCAATTTTATGGTGGTTAGGTAACTATCTATTCGAATACTGCAATTGTTAAGACTATAAGTTGCCAAAATAGTCTCCCCAACCACAATTGTTAAGCGTGCTTGGTAGGAAGTGTTAATATTAGCCTCGAATCTCCCTCCAGTTGTCCCCGTTACAATCTCCGCTAGCTAGTTCTTCTTCTAGTGGTTTGCCCGTTACTTCTTGGTGTACTTTGCGTAGCTACCACTCTCCCCATACTCCTATTGCTTTCCACTTGGAACTGATGTGCTCTTCTTTCTCTTAGACCACCTTCTCTGCTTGACCTTTCAGTCACACGAATCTCTGCTCTGATGGCCTGGTTCAAGGCTTGCTTATAAGAAGTATTGTCTAACACGTCCACTCAATCATAAAGGTAGTCATATAATCCATGCATGAATCGATTGACTCTTGCTTGCTCGGTAGGTATTATATATTCTGCATATCATGATAGTCAGGTAAATTAGGCATCGTACTGAGCTACAGTCATTAGTCCTTGAATCAACTTTTTGAATTCTCGAGCTTTTGCTTCTCTAACGCTCAATGGTAAAAATCTATCGATGAACTCTTCTTGAAATAGCTTCCACGTGATTGGTTCACGTGCCATAATGATAGGTTCTATATTATGAACATACCAGAAGTGTGCCACGTCTTCTAACTGGTAACCCACTAATTCTACCATCATATTTTCATCACATCCAAACAACCTACAAGTCCTTTCTACTTGATCTATAAATTGATATAGATCAGCTGTAGGTTCTGTGCCAATGTATTTAGGGGGTTTAATTTTTGAAATTCATACACCATCTGTAATCTTTCTTTTGATTGTAACATCGGAACTTGTTGTCTTGGTGGTGATCCCAAGGGTGGGGTAGGAAATTTTTTATTCTGGTTCAGAAATGTATCTAGTGTCTGTTGTAACTTTACAGTCCAATCCAAAGCTGTAGAATGCTATAGTTTTACCCTTTTAAGGTTTTTAAAGGGGTATATTTACTAATGCCTCATTTTATGGTGTTTCCATATGCATTTTAGTGGGTCGACGAGGCATTTGGGGTTGAGTCTGCCTTTTCCTAACCATGGTTATCTAATAATAATCTAAACTAATAAATAGAATTAATTTAAAATATGAAAAATTACCTAGGACTTCCATGGATCCACCACTGCTGGTACTTACTTCTTGAGGATGTTCTTGAACCCCATAGATTATTTTGATCACCACAAACTTTCATACATAGTGTTATAGGTATTCAGGATCATGCTCTGATATCAACTTTGTCACGACCCCTCTTTCAACTATTGTGACCGGCATAAAGATACCCAATTAGTGCTAGCTTCCAAATTAGACATCTTTACAAGCCTTTGACCTTCAATTACTTTTTAGAAAAAGTGGGATAACTAGTGTAAATAATTCAAACGTATACATAGAATAAAACTTTTATATTTACAAAAACAAGTATCTATTTATATACAACAAAAGTCATATAGGTAATATACAACTAGTACCACCAAGCTCTAGTAAAGTCTAACCAACTCTTTATCCTCCTCTGGATCAGGTTTAGGAGGAGTTGTGCTAGACCTGTTACTAGTTGTTCTTTCTGCTGGGACTATGCGGTGGAGGGAAAATAAAATAAAAGCATTTTGTTCATCATCTACCTATCTAAAGTCTATGCTATAAAGTATGCCTATTTTAGGTAGGTTGACCCCTACTTCGGGTGGATTAATCCAGATTTCAAAGTAGAATTCTATCACACAAGTACCAAAAGGGGTGAACACGTGTCCTTGACAAGTATCAGCGTATCTCCACAGGTCCACGATTTTTACCTGAAATGACAGTTTAAAGAAAATACAGAATGAGTATAAATATACTCAGTGAGTAATAACTAGTTTCCTCATCGTTAGTATATACTAGGGAACTACTTATGTCTGGATCTTTCATTCATTCAATTTATAACATTTAATTATACAATACATGTCATGAGAAATGGTTATAGTTAGCATGTAACTTTATATCTTTGGTCCAGCCTTATCCCACTCACCTAGGACCGAGGCCCCTATCCTTTTCCCTCCACTAATAACCACCCACTCTCCTTCTTCATGAAGGATGTTATATCTCCCCCCTCATCAATTTCATATGCAAGTCTAAATGCCAACTATACCGTGAATGTTTTATCCAATTCTCTTACCATTCCATGCCACAAGAGGATTAGGTATCCTCATTAAATCATTCATATTGTTTAGAAGTGGCATTGGAATAACAATACACCCGTAGGGTGTAGCAACTAAAGCACTAAGGATTAATATCCTTGTAAGAAATAATCACATCATTTTCATGGGATTTCAAATGGTAAACAATGTTCTCAACATCCAAATAATAACTAGAATAAATGTTTTGTGAAGATTTCATTACATAGGATTTCCTATTACAAGGAAAATTACAATTTTTCCTTTTTAGAACACATTCTGGATAGGTCTAGAATGTATTTTTTTGGAGGAACTACATGAGTAGTAAAAATCCTAAAAATTTTATCCAAGGTTTCTAACATAATATGTAACCTCTGCGAATTTTCCTAGAATTTTTCTCAAACATTTAGTGGTCCTAAATTTTTCGTGAACAAGGCTGGTCAGTTTGAAACTTTCTTCTGGATAGTATTAGGTCATGATTTTATTGGAGAACCAAATAAAATCCTATGGCCATGAAATTTTTACAAAACCTCAAAAATATCACAATAAACTACCACAAATTTTATCATAATTTTCCTGACCATTTGATACCTCAAACAAACCAAAATTGGAGACTAAGTTGGCAGGTACCCTGTTTTGGACAGCATTGATAACCTAACATAAAAATTCATCTTAAAAATATATAACTATTTCCAAAAATTATAAAATTTCCAGATTACATATACACATAATGAGGGACCATAAAATGTCAAGAATAAAAAAATTTTATGACTTTACATCTAGGATTTTCGTGGCCCTTTTTCAAAAAAATTTCATCAGCATGCTGATTCCAATCTTCTCATTGTTCTCATATGATTTCAACCATTCTATCATGACAATTTGCAATCCTTGACTTCCCATCATCCTTGGGTTAAAGTTATTATTCCAAAATCAACACTTAATACATAAATTCATCACAAATCAGAAAACACAGCAGCCCACACAAGGTTGGAATCAATAACCTTAGTATCTAACAATCTCATCAACAATTTTAGGAATCAATCTATGAATTGAAACAAGTTATTACTCACCTTAATTCTTCACTTTTTCCTAATCTTTGGCTGATGTTTAGGGGCAGTAAGAGAGCTTCATGCAAAGGAAATAAATTTTAGACACTTGGAAAAAAATTTAGAAGAAACCATAGGAAAAATTTGAAGAGTTTTTGCTTGATTACTTGGGAAAACCTTTGAATTTCTCTAACAAAGCTTGAGATCTTTTCTTATTTTTCTTCTTCTCTTCTTAGTGTGCACGAAATTTCCTAGTAAAGGGCAGATTTTCCGACCCTAAAAACCTTAATTACCTTTTATAATAATTCTCCAAAAATAATTCTAAAGATTTCTATATTTTTCTACAATTTTTCTCATTTTTTTTGCTAATAAAAGGAGACACTTAGGATGCCTTATTCAACGTCTAGCTGCCCCCCCAAAAATGCTGAGCAATCAGCTCTTAATCCACTAATTTTAAGCCACGTTTACCGCTAATTGGGATTTATTACAAAAAGACTCTAAAATTTTACCTTTTTTGCACTTAAGTCCCTAGCTTCTTGGAGAAGTTTGAGATCAGTCAAGGGCCCACGTTTCTTAGGCCTAAGATTTCATATTTAGGTATTTAAAGTGTGGGCTAATCCAACCCAAAAAAGTTTTGTTTTGAATTGGATAAAAAGTAAAAAGGATTTATTACATTTTGGCCCTAAATCAGTCACTTTCTTTGCAATTTCGCCCCTGGGCTTGTAGATATTTCCTAAATTAAAATTTTGGGCTTTCATAATCATTTTTAAATTCCAAAAATTAATTTAAGCCAACCACCCAAATAAAATAATTAATTTACAAAGTTTTTAGCTTATTTTCCCCCTTTTCAACTTATCGGGTTTCAAAACTTTGATCAAATTCTAAAGGAATTTCTATAAACCTATTCTTAGATTTTTAAATCATAATTTTCATTTATTATAAAATTTATATAAATTTAAATTTAAACTTAGAATATTACATTCTCAATCATTTGTTACCCTAAAAAATTCTAAATTTGAGACCAATTAGAATAGGGATTTGAAATGAGCAATTTTAAGTGTTTCACTTATAACTTAGTTTTTCTTACATCTAAAAATTTATAAAAAAAAATTATTCTACAATTATCCTAACACTAAATATGATCTTAAAATGTCAAAAAAATTAAATTTTAATAATTTCTAATCCATCCTTATAAAGAGAAACAGAACCATGTCTTGGAACCATTCTCATACTACTTTAATCCTAGAGTTTTATGATCATTTCTTAAAGAAAAATTCATATATCATCTCTAACTCATTTAGCACTACAATACAACATAATGTGATAATAATAACATATATATAGCTCCAAAATCCAACCATTTAACATCACCACACATACTACATTTATAATGATAATTTCATCAATTTTCTTCATCTAGTTTATGAAAAATCAATAGAATAAAGAGTAATTGCTACTCACCTCAACCTCTTGAATCCTAACCTTGTAAAAATCCTTTGGAATAGAACAACAATAGCTCTAATAAAATAAATCAAATTTTAGGAATTTAGAAGAAACAACCATGAAATCTTGAAGATGGATCAAGGTAACTCTAAGTTACCTTACTAGAATTGAAAAGCCAAATTGAAAAAACCCTTGAGCTGTATTAGAAAATTAAAAACTCTTGTAAAAAGGGCTAGAGAATGCATGGTTTGTCTAGTGTGTAAGTAGGAAAAATGTGCAAAATTTTACCCTAAAATCCTACATATATAATACCTTAAAATACTAAGGTTTCCTTGTTAGAAATCAACATTGGAGCACATTTTTGTTGCTAAAAATTAGATGATTTTTTTCCAAATATACAATTAAAATGAGCCAAATAAATTGTCTTAGAAAATTATTAACAAATGCCCTGAGTTTTACACTTATTTACCAATTTACCAAATTAAATTTAGGCCTTCTTGAGCCTTATTATTTTGATTTGAAATTTTTGGTTTTAAAATCATGTTTTGGCCCTAAAATATTGTATTAAGTTAGCCCAAATAAATTAAAATTATTTATTTTAAATTCAGGCTTAATCTCTAGGTTTTCAAGTTGACTAAACCATATTTTGGTTACTCAGGATCCTAATTTTTTATCAAATTTCTATAAAATTTTATAAACTTAATGTTGCATTTTTTTTATAATATTTTGATCTATACTAATATTTAATATAAGTTTGACAAAAATTTTAGTTAGATACACTAAAAATCTAGCTTTTAGTATAGTCGAATTTTACTTCATTATAGGATTTCTATTAAGGTAAATTTTCTATCCAAAATTTCTTCTTAATTATTTTTTTTACTCTATTAGGGTATTACACCTTTAGGAAAGCACCTAGTCGATTAGGAAGAAAAAGAAATTTCCAACATAAAAAATTATAATGTAATTAAATCACAGAAAAAATAACTATCCATTTTTTAACTCTCTTTATCCTTATTCCTTATAACCCTAACCATGTCCCTCTAGGGTCAACCTTCTACCATTACAAAAAGGTATGTAAATTTGATTTATAAGTCATAACATAAGTATCAATGCCCCTGCACTATCATTCTTAACAATTTCACAATGCACAACACAATATAGACATCTCAACTAATTTTTCAATTCCATATTCATAGCATAAGCATTCATATTTGTATATATATACCTAAGGTCATAAATGGCTTATTAATTCAAATAAAACTTAGTATCCTAATTTTAAGGTTTCATAATATATAAAACCTATTTACGTAGCTTCCTTCCATTCATAAGCACAAGTACATTTACTCACTTATTTTACTCTCCATTATTCATATTGATATTATTCATCCTCATCTTTCATGGATAAGAAGTTACAATGCTATTTAAATTCACTAAACTCACAATGATATAAGGAAATAGGGCATTAATCAACTATATAATCAATTATAAGTGTCCAAAGAAGAATTCCACTAACTATAATCAACCATATGGCTAATTATAAAGGACCAAAAAGCAACATTGCAAAACATAGTCAACTATATTTGTCTAGATAGCAATCTTGACAAGTTATAATTGACTATGTAGTTAATTATGTTAACCAAAAAGTAACCTTAATCGGCTTAATCGACTATATAGTTTTATAGCTTCGTTATTTATAGATTTTTCTATAAAATCACTATTTATCTACCACCAACAGTCTTTAAATCTCATTCTTAATAAGTAATCTCATAACCAAATTATCAAAATTCATAGTAACTACTTCTAAACACTAAGATCCATCATTAAAACATTGGATTTGAGGTGTAGATCATGATTTCACACATTTAACTCTAACACACTATAAGAATCAAATTTGAATGAAGTAATGGATTAAAATGAAGGCTTAAGTAAAATATTACTTAGAAGGCTTAGGAAAAAAGATTAGATGGTGATTGAGAATGTTTTGAGCTTATATTCATCAAAATAAGAGGTTTTTAAGTTAGAATTTAAATTCCATCAAACTCCTTCATCTAAATCAGTAGAAAAATAAAAATAAGAAATTAAGTTATGGATCTTGCTAAAGATTGACAATATTGAAATCTCTTATATTGATGAGATCATAATTGGGAGGGATTATTAAGATTCTTCTTAGAAAGGAGTGTTGGTGCTTAAGAAAGTTAAGGAAGAGATGAGAAATGAGAGAATGAGAAGGTTTTAAGTGTTTTAGCAAGGATATTGGGAAAATTGTGGTGAAGGCCATTTTGGAAAAAGCAAAGTTTACAATTTCCTTTTATCATTTTTTTATTTGCCAAACTCAAACTATAGTAAATATCTCATAAATTCTTTCTACTTTAAATCATCATCAAGTTCCAATAATTTAATAAACTCTTCTTTTATTAAAATTTTTCAACACATTCGACTCCAATTATTTGCCATATTAATCATTTTTAACAATTTGCTATATTCCTTTCCCCAAATTCATAGGAGTTAAGATATGTGATTAAAATAAAAATAAAAATAAATAAATCTTAATCTTAGAAGTGTGATATTCATTATACCAAATATAAAAATAGGATGATGTTCATTTCATTCCTAGTTATACCAAACTTAATTAAAGAATGCCTATTCAATTCCATTACATTCTATGGTACTAAATACAATGTTACTTCTCCTTATTTAATTTCTTTTCCTTTACATTTCCATTGGTTGGACAAAGTGTGCACTTAAAGTAGAATAAAGGCCTCACTTGATCTTACTAAACTTTAGGGTCGATTAGAATATTTTTATCCTTTTTATTTTTCACAATTATTTTATCTTTAACATTAAGAACCATTGAGATTCTTAGTCAAAAGAAAGATTGAAAAACTTGAAAGGAAAAAAAGAGTCATCAAGAACAACAGGGCAATTCTCTTATTATTAACTTTTAAAGAAAACTATAATAAAAAGCATAGAGGAATCAAAATGAAATATTCTTAACATATTTTTATTAAATAGGCCTACACATAAGTAGAGCTATTGAAAGAGATTTGCATTCATAGGTGAGTCCATAAATCCACAAAAAAATAAAAACTAGGACTCATAGAAAGTGAGTTCATTTAAATATGAACCTAAAGTTACATAGACTAGACAACTCCTAAATGGGTCCACATTCTTTCTTTCTTTTTTACATTTTTAACTTTAAACTAGGGGTGGGAACCGGTCGGTTAGGACCAATTAGTAGGCATAATTCCAACTAACTGCTCTTAATCGTTTATGTTTAAATTCCAACTAAAATCAACCACCTAAAACTTCTAATCTGAAAATAACCGACCAAATCATTTGGAGTGGTTTTAAATGGATTCGATCAGTTTTAATAGCAAAATAGCCCTGTAACAACCAACAACATTAGCCATTGCAGTAGATACTTAGTTTCTTTTGCTCTCTATTTAGTTTTCTTCAATTTGTTGGAAGCTTATTTTTTTGTTTAGTTTTCTTCATTCTATTAGAAGCTTATTTTTCATGTTATCTATGACATAAACTTTCTTCATTTGAATGACTTAGGGTTCACAGTAATCTTTATTCTGAAAGCCACAGCGAGAAGAGACTAAAGTATTTAATGCTTAACTTCCACAATTAGCACCACACATTCTAAATTCTAGACATGGTCCCTCCTCATGTCCATCGCTTTTTCTATCTCTCCCTTACCATGTTTCTTTATAAAAAGTTATCCCATCAGCATGGAAGGATTAGATATAACTCTCTAGAGCTACTTGGTTAGCAATGCCTCGATAAAAGCTTTGAGATCTAAGAGCCCTAAGTTAGCCTTACTGGTAGTCGAGATGGTGAGATGTCCAGAAAGCAAGATTTATTATTTCTAATCATTTTGCTGGGTAAATTAGGTCAGGCAGCGAAGTTCCTCTTAGGAGCAAGTTTTGAAAAAAGGTGGTTAGTCTTCTTCCTTAAAGATTGAATACAATTTAAGATTTAATTGAGCCTAGTGGTTTTGGTTAGGATGTAGGAAAACTAAAAATGGTTTATATTTATGTGTAAGTTAGTCAAATCTTGAAGAGCATATGTTCTATTTTTGGGGTGACAGATTAGCTTGCATGAACTGCTTCAAAGTAGGGGGTTTATATTATCAAAAGAGCTTACAACATGCTTAATTTGAGCAGGAATCCAACATAGTATACATGTCATTTTACTTGGAGTTAACTTTTAAAATTCTATTCCTAAACCCTAATAAAGGGATCTAATTTATTTTTAGTAAGTGTAGATGTTTTACCTATAAAAGATGTTCTACTACATCCAAGAGTTCAACTTGATCTTAGATGTCCTCTATGTCATGAAGACTCTAATCCTCCAATGCCTTTTTGCTTAGGCTATCTAGTTTGGTTTTAATTTATTTATTAGATCTGAACAGTTGTAGCTACAAGATCTAAAAAAATTGGTTAAATAAGCCTTTAATAGGTAATAAGATTCAACAAGATGGAAATTTGGAATTGGTGTGTGTTGTTGCTATCATCCTTTACATGATTTGGTATGTGAGGAATCGTGTGGTGTTCGAGAATTAGCCTTGATTCAGAGATGGAATAAGGAGTACCTGTGAAGAAAAGGCCTAAGGAGAAAAGGAAGAACAATGCGAATATAGCTGCAGTTATAAGGCGAGATGGAGACCAGATGTCATTTTTACTTAGGACATGATCAGGTTCAGTTACAAGTGGTTACAACACACTCCACCTGCAACCAATTGAAACACTAAAACTAATCACTTATTTAATCCACTTCAAACCATTTGCCTTGTATCACCCGAATCCAACTAATTTTTTTCGATTCAGATCAGTCGATTATGAGCAGATCAATTCAAATCTCCCACCCTTACTTTAAACTTAACAATATACTATATAACTCATCATTGAACCAATCTAATACTCATTCCTAAACTCAACTCTTTTATTTTTCCAATAAACCCAACTTAAATAAATTATTTTTAATTTAATGATTTGGTTTCTAATTTAATAATTTCAAAGTTAGCTAATTGTTATTATAGTTTATTTAGTTTTAAATTATTGATATGAATTAAGAATGCATTAAATGTGTAATTTTTTTAATTCATAGCTATTATTTTAGATTTATAATTGTTCTAAAAAGTTTAAAATTATTTTTAAAAAAAAGAAAAGAAAAAGTCTACAAACTTGATCCTTAAGTTTGCAAACTTTAGGACTCAGACTTCCATTTAGGGAGTTCATATTTTTTGGAAACCAGCTTGCAAATGGACTAAATAAGTTCATTTAACATTTATACATGTGGGATTTGAAACAAAAAGAGAAGTTTATATAATTTCAATAAATTGTAAGGGAGAATAATGTATTTTACTTGAAAAATTATTCACTCTAAATTGTTCAATATTTTAAGGGAAAAATTACATTATATGTGTAATTTTACTCTTTTTTACTTTATTTATACGTGTGAACACTATATTTTATCTAGTGACATTTGAAATTTTCCTAAAAAATACCAAAAAATAAATTTTATAAAAAATACGAATATATATATATATTCCTTGAAAAGAATAAGATTTTGATTCATTGATAATAATTTTATTTCTATAAATATCTCTTTTTTTATATTAGGCATATTTGAAAAAATAAAAAATTGAAAATATAAAAATACAAAATTTGATTATTACTTATCATTTTGTCACATAATTGTTTACTCCTAATATATTTTTAAAAAATAGTAAATAATAAATATTAAATTTGAAATATTATTTCTAATAATTATTAAAAGAATGATTTATTTTAATTCAACATCTACATTTATCATTTTAAAATTTGCTAAATTTTTAGGAAAATAATTATAATAAAAAATATTTATTTTAATTAGTTTATTAAAAATATTGAAGCTATTAGGAAGAGGATTTTGATCCCTTCCTAGTCAAATAGGTAGAAAAATTGGTTAAAGAAACTCCTTATTAAATTTGTTCATTTATCAAGAGGATTAAAATTGACAAATTAATTAATATCATGGACGGGATATTTATGCCTCCTTAACAAGAACATAACATAGTTTAATAATTTTATTTAAAATCTATCATGATTATTAAAATAATATCAAGGGCAGCATATCCATCCTTCCTCAATAAGAATATAAAAAACTCCAACAAATAATAATTATAATCCATATGCATAATAAAAAATTTTAATTAGGGATTATTTAATTTTAAATTGATACTTGTCAAAGAGATTAAAGAGAGGACTCCAATCCCTCCCTAAATATAAATAGAAATTAGAGAGATGAGAAGACTAGAAAAAAATCATAAGAAGAAAAAGCAAGAGAAAATAAAGAGATAGAGAGTTAAAATTGACTAGTGAAATTTTGCAAAGTTAAAAGAGTGAAAGAAAAAGGAAAGGAGAGACAAGATTGAGTGAAAGATATTTATTGTGTTAAATTAGGAGTAGTGACTTCAATCACATCCTTAATCATTTTTGGGTGTCAATTGTCAAAGAGGAATTACATGTAAAAAGGTTTATTCATAAGTGCAAAACTTTCAATCATTGTTGCATAGTCTAAAATATCTAATCTTATTTCTAATTAAAGGTACTAATTAAGCTTTATTTTTTTAATATAAATATGATTGAAATGAAAATATGGTTCCTTATAAATTCTCAAGGCTGCCCTATAAGTTATGGATGGTGATTAAAAGTAATGTATTTATCTAAGTATAGTATAAAGAGAAACATATGTTTTGACTCTTATTTTAATCACTTATTTTTGGCATAGGTTTTTATGATTATAGGACAATGAGAATGGAAAATAAGAAAAGGTTTTCTTATTTGTATGAAGGGTAAATTTCATGTATACTATTGAATTGATAAAAAAAATTAACATGTGTATTAGAAAATTCTACATAAATTACCCTATTTTGGAGATAAATATGATTCCAATAAATAATTAGGATAGGATAAAACTAAACAAGTGTGCTAGAATTTAACAGATTTTTTATTTGGAGTTTTTTATGCATGATTTAATTAATATATGATACCATTTGTCTATATGTACATATACCTTGTTTAAAATATTGACTACTTTAAAGATTTCACTTATCTTTAGCTTTGATATGGATTATCACTTGCAAGTCTCCCACTTTACATAACTTATTTATTTATTTTTAAACTAAAAAGGTCTTATACATTAGATATAAATTACACCACTAGAAAGTTCCAAACTCGTTGACTAATGATAAAATGGTAGAGTGTCAAGCCTGGCATAGTGGTCATGCCTACTCTCTCTAAGCTCAAGAATAGTACCCCTAAGAAATTATAATTTTTGGATCTTTTAGGAAGAACCATATGATGAATTAGGATTTCACACATTTTTAATTTAATTTATGACATTTATCATATTTTTTTGTGTTTATAAATTTATATTAATTTTTTTTAGGTTATAAGAGAACTTTGGATAAATTTTTATTATTAGGTTACTTTTTCTTTTATTTTGCATATAATAAAAATAAAAAAATAAAATACTAAAAATTAAAAATATATATTTAATTTTTTAATATTATTTTAAATTCATTTATTTTACATAATTTTAATATAAGAGTAGTTCTTAAAAAGTAAAATCATTCTTATTTAATTCCTTTTTAAAAAATAAATATAAAAAATACTTGTACAAACTATGTAGAGTTGGATTCTTCACTTGAAGGTACATATGCCTTACTCTTATAGGTCAAGTCCATCTTTTATAAATATATTTTTTTATCCATTTAAATTTTAAACTCTTTTTTTCCTTTACTTTAATAATTTCTATAGTCAATTCTCTCATATCTTACAATATTGACTATGGCCATTTAGTGAGCTCATTTTTCTCTCTATTTTTTTATAAAGAAATGAATGCTACTTAAAATAATATAATTAATTTATTTTCTATTTTTATAATTTAAGGGATTATTAAAATATTTTAAGCATAATCTATTATGTAATTTTATAATAAATATCCTTTGAACAAATGTTATGATATGTTTAACACCTTCCTTGCACATAATTAGACACCTGAACAATTAGTCAAGTGAAAAGACCTACCTTAATAATTTTTTTCTAATTTTTCCTTTAAAGATTTAATGGTGACTAATATTTATATTTTTAATTAAATAAAATAGTCATCATTTGCGTCCTGACATCTTTGGATACATTGTAATAGTTTGGCGACTCTACTGAGGATAGTTAGAGAGTAAAGCCTAATGAAAATAATTATGAAAGAGATTGTGGCCTTTTGTATCATTTTGTTATATGTACAAATGTTCATTTACTTATTCATTATATATTTTAAATTTTCTATTCATGTTATCTTTATGTTAGGCTTGCTAGGAATTATTATACTTTACCTCACACACTATTGGACCCTATACTTAAATCTATGAGTAACTATAGGTTAGGGGAGTCACATAATAAGGTGTCAAGGGAGGATATCCATAATCAATTTTCATAAAGGCTTCGGCTCAAACTATACCTCGATCCATAAGTTTAAGTGCATGAGATGGTGTTTATTCCTCCTTGCATTTCTTACTATGGGTTAGGATCTCTATATCTCTTATAAAAGAGTAGTTTGTTCTACTATAAGACATAAAACACCTTGAAAACCAATGCACCAATAATGGAGTAGTGACCAACCATTTAGGGAGAGATGTAAGCCACGAGTGGTAATAATCCATAACCTTAAGGCATTATAATTTGAAGTCATGGGGGAAATTTCATCTTTTAATTTCATTCCAAGAAATAACATAAGACCACACTCTCATTGACCTTTTTTTTATTTGTCTTTTATCTTAATATTTTCATAACCTATTAAAAAAGGAGAAAAAGGTGCCGATAACCGCCTAAAATTAACCCTTATGATTCATTATACATCACCATAATTTTCTATTTAAAAAAAACCCTTTTTATAAAAAAAGTTTTTTCCTTTAACATTAATAATAATTTGTCATGAATCCACTAGTTTCCAATGTGGAATTTCTTCTATTCATGAGTTTTTTTTACTTAAATCATCATAAAGATAGCTAAAGGTATATTTTCATTTAAATGATTTAAAAAAACCATTGTTTTCAAACATTTTTTTAATTCTCATTCATTTTCAAGTCAAAATCTTACAAATTTTTCTATTCAATCATATTTCAATAAAATTTCATTTTCTTTTCTAACATATCATATCGATTATTTCATTTTAAAATTTTATTCTATCTTTCAAATAAAATGGTCAAAATATTTTTTTACTTTTTAAAATTTAGATTTATTTTTGAGAATTTGGAATAATAAAGATGATAATAAATTCTAAAGGTAATGATAATTTGTAAGACCTTATAAAAAAATCAATGCCAAAACATGTTCCTAATGAATTTGAGACAAACAAGAAGAGGAATTCTTAGACTTATCCAAAAATAAAGGAAAGTGATTAATAATTACCACTTTTAATCTTGAAGGAGCATTTATGTTATTAAACCTTGAAATTGTAATAACCAACTAAAAGTAATGCTTCAAGAGATTTTATGCCAAATATTCAAACACTAATATATGGATAATTTCTTTTCTTTTTTAATCGAAACACTTTTATCACTTGTTAGCCCTTTTTTCACTTAATATTTCTCTTACCACCAACATTTTAAAACCTAGGTAAAGATGAGAATTTGCTAATTCCTTGGTTGAAGAAAAGAGAATAAGATATATAGTGATGACACTTATAAGTAAAGAAAAATGGTAAAAAGTCATGCTAGGAAAAAAAAAGAAAAAAGTCAAGTACTTAAGAAAAAAAAGATCAAACGTTCAAGAAAATAAAAAAAGAATGATTTGAAAATGGTGAAATAAAAGATAAAGGCACATTTTCAAAGGAATGATCATTTAATATTAAAAAATAGAGCTTTTGAAAGTATAAGTGAGCAATCAAAAATTAAATAACCTAAAGTACTTGAACTAAAATTATCATCAAAATCCAAGATCAAATCTTGGGCCTTTATGATCTTTTTTTCATAAACCACATTGATACTATATTGAACCAGTTAAAACCTTTAGATCCTATCTTGGTAATTTAATATTGTCATGCAATCTCTTTTTGTTTTTAATAAATAAAAGGGGCACAGCCATAACAAAGAAAATAACTAATCTAGAATCACTCTAGAGGTAGAAACCTCACTAACATCAATTAACAAAATAATATGAAGATTAGCAAGAGACGTGTCCAAGAAATGCATTCCCAACTCATATGAATGATTGCAATTTGCCAACCAATTTGCACAATATTACTTTTTCTATATGTATGTTAGAATTTCGCTACCCAACTCTTACTAATTAATCTTTTACATTACATGATTAACCTTCAAGTGTGTAAATTATCCACCTTTCATTCATTAATCATAATCACTAATGACTTAGAATCTGATTTAAGAATAATATGTTTGAACCTTAAACTCCAAGTCATAGTTAGTTTCTCCAAAATTCCCTAAGTTTTAGCCACTTTCATTTCACAATAACCCAAACTCTTATAAAACCTCTAATCATTCTCTTTAGAATTTTGTACAATTCCATGATAACCAACCTTATTCAAATGACCATTAATTGATCTATCACAACTTATCTGCACTTAACCATTCTTTAGACACCTCTAAATAACATTAACTATATGGTTCATAGTAATTTTTTCCACACCATGCAAGCAAACCTCAAATATATAAACATCACTAACAAAACCTATGATTTGTATGATAGGTTGCTAAAAAAAATCAAACTTTAGCTTAAAAATAGCTTTATTTCTCCAATGCCACAAAAGCCAAACAATAACTCCCCACATTAATAATCATTCTTTATTATATGTATAAAATGAATCCTTAGCTATATTTAGCTTCACCCTTTGCTTAAGGTAAGCAATGAAGAAATGTAATCTTTTCTAACCTTTTACCAAGTGAAACCAAGCCTGTTTCATAACTAGGTAGTCTTTTAAAGCATGGATAGGATCCTTGATTGAATTATAACAATGAAAGTAATGCAAATTGCCAATGTTGCATTTCTTATGCTCTATATTAATTATAAGTCATTATTGTATAATCTCCTTAAGAAGAAATGATATTTCTCTAAACCAAGCCATCTCCAAATTTTTATCCTCAAGTTATCAGCTTTTATGCAACTAGGTTGCATTAACATGTTATATGCATTATAAACCATAAAGCATCTTGACTTGCTCTAATGCTAAACTTTCAAATTTATGCCATTTGAGTTATTTGGCAGCAAAAATGCCTACAAATTGAACTAAATATCAAGTAGGAGAATGTCACCTAAAAGTTGTCAAGTCTAGCCTTTTAATGTATTTCCTATATTAACAACAACAGTAGTGTTAAACTATTGAGGAATCTTCCTGCAAGTTTTTTCTTTTAAGCAATAATAACCAAACCATCTATCATCCCAAAGCCTTATTAGTTTTCCATTTCCAATGTGCCAAGCTATTCTATCTAGACAATGGTGCCAAAGTTTATAAAAAGCCATCCATATTAGAGAATCTCCATTCTTAGCAATAGGAATAAGATTTATATTAGTATTTTTTTGTAATACCTAAATAGAGCAAAAAAGTTCAAGAAGGAACTTTAACTAGAAACCTCCCAAATAAAAACCTAGTAAGGTAATTAGGTGAAACCTGAGTAGATTGTAAAAATAATTTAGAAGTATATCTAGTTAGAATTTTTTATAGAAAATATATTAGGGACTAATATAAGTTGAAATATAATTAAAAACCTAATACTAAGTTTGAAAAAAATTCTATAAAGTCCCGATAGGAAATTAAGAGCTAGGGTAACTTGAAAGCCTAAAGATTAGGCCTAAATTTCTTGTTTTGGCTAATTTCACTTAATTTTTTAGGCCTAAATATGATCTTAAAAGTAAAAAAATGAGGCTCAATTAAAGCCCAAACTTGTGAATGAAGCTTTTGGCAATAAGATAAATAAGTGAAAAATTAGGGGCATTAGTTAGTGAACTTTCTAAACACTATTTAGAAGATTTTTATTGGATTTGAGAAGAAAAATCTTCTAATTTGGCCTAGATAAATCATGCATCATGTGTTTATTTATTAACAAATTTTCACAAAAAAAGGAAAAAAGAAAAAAGTGCCATATAAAGGAAGCCTTAAAAAAGGACTTTATATAGGGCTTTTAGGTCATTTTTGCATAAAATTTTTTGCTTTTCTCTAGCCAAAATCATGAGCTCTCTAGGATTTTCCACTAGGGTCATCAAGTGTCCAATAAATCTTAAGAGGTTCTACAAATGGTTCCATCCAATTCTTTATATGATAACCTAAGTTTTCCTTAATTTCCTTTAAGTTTTCATGGAAATTTCTTCTTGAAAATTAGTTTATTTTAGTGAAGTTACTACTTTGAGAGGTACTTGAAAGGCTAGAGAATCAAGGATTTGAGGTGAGTGATAACTATATCTTGTTTTCTTGAGTTTTCCCATAAAAAGAAAAGAATATGGTGGTATATCCTATTATAAGTGTTTAGTTAAGTTGTAATGTTGTATGGTCTAGTTTTAGTATTGCATAAATGTTAATATGATGGCATGATATTAGTATTTTAGTGCTAATATTGATAGAAGAAGATTCATAAAGGTTTCTCTTAAGAGATGACAATAGATATATGTTGAGTTTAGAAGCAAAATTGTTAAGGTTGGACCATGCTCTATTTTTTATTTCTCTTTGGAATCAATGATTAGAAATTGCTAAAATTTTAATTTTTGGTATATTACTATTACAAATAGTGTTAGGATAGATATGGAAAAGGTTGAGAATTTTTGGAAAATTTTAGAAATATGAAAAGTTATTTTGTATGGCCTTTTAGTATAAGAACTCCAAATTTGGTACTATTTGGACAAGAATTTGAATGAGAAAAGTTACCATAATTAATTTTTTTGGTTATCAACATGTTAGTAATCTTACATAAAAATTAGATGGCAATTAGAATTAATTTAGATGTCAAGAAGGCTCTTTTTTTATAACAACTCTAGAATTGCCTAAAATTGGTAACTTTATGTTTTTGGTTCTATATGAACAGTATCAATATGATAATTTAATGAAGCAATTGAAGTCTCTCATTAACTAACATGTTAAAGTTGTTATATAAAAATTTAGTGATAATTGGAAGTGATTTGAATGTTGAAAAAGGGCTTTTATTAGGATTACTCATATACTATTCTATTTTGAAATTCAAGCTTTTAGTACCATGTGAATAGTATCTGAGGATGACTAAATTGTAAGAAACTTTATGTTTGATATTTATTAATGTATTAGAAGCATTAAATGAAATTTTGGTAAAAATTTAAGATGATTTAAAAGCCCAGAAAGTATTAAACCTTGGAAGTATTCATAATACCCAGCATGTTTATTATTTGATACTTCTTATTGAAAAATATTGCAAGTAATTAAGAATTATGATTCATTTAATAATGTTTGAGTTATAAATTATTAGCCGTTCAAAATAATTAAGTATTGTCACTATCTTGAATGAAAAGGTTGTATATCAACCTCAAATATAATGTCATAAGATGATGAAATGTGAATACATATGAGAATGGCAAGATTTTATGGCATAATTGGTATTCTAACCAAACCCAATGAATTTGAAATGAGTAATTAGGAGGGAGTTTCACATCCTTCACAAAGAAATAGAGGCATGGTAAGGGTTGAAGGGATAAGATTGATGGCCTTATGCCTAAGGTTGCAGAGGATAAGGCTAGATTAAAGATATAGGAAGAAATTTATATACTAACTATTGTCATTCTCTTTGGCAAATTATGTAATCATGGTACATAAGAAATTTAATCAATTAATATTTTACACTATCATATATCTTATTCATTATGGTGAAAACTCTCTAGAAAAAGAAGAACAGTAACCATTCATTGAGCATATTTATACTTATACCTTTTTTGTTAAATTTTATTTAATGATATAAAGCATGGATCCCTCACAAAAGACTAACATCTGAGCATGATCCTTCCTCTCACCTTTGGGAACCCTCATTATAGTAATTTATGGTGTTCTAGTTAGAATTTATATCTTCTGATAGTATTTATGTATAAAGTTATGTTTTCAAAAATAGTGTACTCTTGCACAAATTTTATTTATCATAGTATATGTAAATTATATTTTAAATTTCTTTATGCATGCATAAGTGAAAAATTATTTTCTATAAATGCTTTTCTATATTCATGGTTAAGTTATGAAAGTAGATAAGTTAGAAATATCTTAAAAACTAATAAGGATAACTAGTTAGTATATTAATACTAGTCAAGTGTCCTTATGCTAGTTACAATACCTAAGAATCGGGTTGTGACATTTTTAAATACTTATGCTTTAAAATCTAAGCCCACAAATCTAAACACCCTAAATATAATTGCCAAATTGATTTAAGCAAGCATGCATCATTTCTATTTTTCAAATTTCTAAAACTTAATTCCTAATTTCTTTATTTTGGCAGATCTTCAACCATGCTATTATATGAAGCCTTTGCTCATTCACCTCATAACCCTAAATAAACTTAAGTTCATATCTTTTAATTTTTATTAAAACAAACATAAGGATTGTAGCAATTTGCATTGCATAAACTAAAAGATCCTAAATGACAAACTTAATCAACATTGAACAACCTACCATAGAAAGATAAGAAGTCATCCATCCTACAAACTGATAAACTGATTTTGAACTTTTTTAATTAAATAACTATAAGTATCCTTTATGACTCTTTTATGAATAAATGGCACCTTTAAATACATTCCAAGATTTAAAGAAAGAGCAAAACCACATTTATTAATAATGTTGTTTCGCATATCCATTTTCACATTTTCTGAAAACAAAATATATGTTTTAGCATGATCTATCTTCTTTCCTCAAATTTGATATAAAATTTGTAGACATTTAAAAACAATATCAATTTACGCTTCTGATAATTTTCTAAGTAATAGCAAATCATCTTCAAACATGATATAAGATAGATGAGGCACTAAATGACTAGCTTTCAAAGGAATCTAATGTGTAAGATATTTTCTATATTATTTCCTCTTATTTTATACCACTAAGTGTGTTAAATATGCTTAATTTAATGGAATTGATCTTATTATATGATTAGGTGATATTTTTCAATGTTTTTAAATTATTCAATTAATGCTTGATTTTAACATTATTTTAGGTTTCGGCTATAACATAAGTTAAAGATATCTAAATTAGGTAATATTCACATTGTTCAAAATGTTAGAGAAAGTTCTAAAACTTCTATGTTTTGACTGAAATCCAATTTGAATGTTTGGATTGTTAAATTTGGTTATGAATTAAAGCTTTATTTTTGTCCTAATTGAACCAATCTTGATTTTAAGTTATAAACAGATTTCTAGGAGTCTAACTGAGATGAAATTAGTGCTAAAGATAGATAAGATCTATGGAACAAGTTTTAAGTTTAGAGTTTAGCAAAACTATGCTATTTTGGTAGTTAAACTTAAGTTAGAAGGTGAATTAAAAATTTCTATTATAGTAAACACTATTAATAATTTAATTTGTAATTTTGGCCATAGGCTGCCAATTTATGCAAGGCCACACTCTTTATAAACCTCAAAGACAAATCTACTTGTCCTATTAGATTTTGTAGCTAGAAAAGTCAAATTTAAGAGGTTTTATGCCTCCAAAGTCATACATTCGCTTTAGATAACAATCTTCTTCTACCTTTCTCTTGGAAAACCTCCATATGTGATTGATTTTCTACATCAAGAACTTTTCTCTTAATGTTACTACTTGAATTGTTGAAAATGGCTAAAGCAATTAGCTATAGCCTAGAAGTTTATTTATATACAAAGTTGTAATCAATCAAAGATATTACAATTAAATATGTGATACTAATATTGATCTTAATCAAGGAAAAATATCAATCTAAAATAACTTCCTAATATGTACATAATCAATCTAAAATCATTCTAGAATGATTTCTTAAAAAGGCATACAATCTTAACACTCCTCCTCAAACTGGAACATATATATCAAATGCATTTAACTTGTTATATATATAATCAATTCTTAGTCCTTAAAGAGATTTTGTAAAAATATCAACTAGTTAATCATTAAAGTTTACAAAAATAGTGTTGATTATGTTCAAAATTATTTTTTCTCGAATGAAATGGCAGTCAACTTCAATGTGCTTGTCCACTCATGAAAGACTAGTTTTGAGGTAATGTACAATGCGGCCTAATTACACATATAAGTTCCATGGAACCTAATTGATATAATTTGAGTTCTTGTAAATTTTTTTTCACCCATATGAGTTCATATGTGGCTAATGCCATAACTCAATACTATACTTCTGCACTTAATCTTTCCACCGCATTTTTCTTTTTACTTTTCCATGAATTAACCAAGTTTTCGAGGTCATCACTAATAGGTAACTGGGGGCTTTTCTTATATGGATGTTACAAGTGTAGGATCATAAAAAAGAATAGGTAAAACCTTAGTTATAAAAGTGAATTTTGTGAAAAAAGAGAAAAATATAGAAGACTCAAAGAATGTGACATCAGTAGAAGTAAAAAATTTATGCAAGGTTAGTGAATAACAACTATGACCTTTTTGCGATCTTGAATACCATAGAAAAATACATTTGATAGATTTAAAGGATAATTTATCTTTTCCTAAAGAAAGATAGATTTTTTAGAAAAAAAAACCAAAGAGTGAGAAATTTGATTATTCAAAATAGAATAAAGCATATAATTAATTGAATAACATGTTGTTCAAACAACATCAACCTAAAAATGAAAATGAACATTTGCATGTATCAAAAGAGTTCATGTAGTTTCAATCAAATGTCAATTCTTTCTTTCAGCAATGCCATTTTGTTAAGGTGTGTATGGACATGTGCATTTATTGGTAATACTTTTAGAGGAGATGAAATAAAAAAAGATGTAGAAAAATATTCTCAAGTATTGTCACTTCAAAGTATATAAATTTTAACACTAAATTAATTATGAATTTCAAAATAAAGGACTTAAAAATTGAAAATAACTTAAAATGATCTTTCATTAAATATAACCATGTACATCAAGAGTAATCATCAATAAATGTAACAAAATATCAAAAATCCAAAGTTAAACTAATACGAATTAGACCCTAAATATCAAAATGAATGGCAGAAAATAATGACTCAATTTTATTATGGGTTCTACTAGGGAATGAGTTTCGTACATGCTTACTAAGTTAATAAGACTCACACTTTAAAGACTTTAAAGTTGAAGGATGAGGAATCATTTTGTGAAACTTTTTGATAGTAGGGTGACCCAAATGATAATGAAGTAACTCAGGTGATTTAGTCACAACACAAATTACTAAAAAAGTTAGTTAGATGTAATAAAGTCTTTACAATTCATGCCCAATGTTAATTGTCATCCTTATACTCTATCACTATATGGAAAAGGAATTAGCAAAAAAAGTTATAAAATAAACAAGAATGCATGTAAGTTGGCTAACATATATCAAATTTAGTGAGTAATTAAGAATATAAAGGATTGATTTGAAAGGTAAAGATGAGAAAGGATTTTCCTAGCTAATAACTTGTGTATTAATTTTTTCCATTAACTAAAATGATAATAGAAAAATATTTATTAGTATAAAAATGAGTAAATAAGGATTTGTTACCAGCTATATGATCAAAAGCTCTTGAATCAAGCACACAATTTCCTATATATTTTAAATAAGATAGATAAGCTATAGAATTACCAAAATGTGCTATGAAGGCAATACTTTTTCCTTGTTTATGCTAAGTGAATAGATTTTGAAAGAACTTCTGAAGCTCTTAGTCAGATAAGACTAAGTGATTACTTGTTTCATTATTAGTTAATTTTGTACCAATTTTAATATTAGCTAAGGTGGCAAACTATGCGGGATATCTAGGCAAAACCTAGCAATACTCTTATGAATGCTTAGCTTTTTGGCAATGATTGCAATAGTAATAAGAGTTTCCTTATCCTCCATGTCTGTATCTATCTCTTTAATTTTCATGACCACCTCGACCTTTATTATTGGAATAAGATATTAAAGTAGAATTATCATTTCTTGTAATAAAAGTGATTAAAGGTTTATCATTCTTTGTGTTAAAAGGTGTGGGGGGTTTATATCATATTAGGCTTGATAAAGTATTATTCAAGGTTAGAATTTAAGTAAAAGCTAGTAGCTGATTATGAACTGTAGAAAATTGTAAGTTAATATCAGTAAGAGTAACAGCCATAAAAAATTAATTTTATTATGTCTCCTACTTAGTGATATCAATTGTTATAAGTAGTAGTTATTGGAATTCTTCTAAAATAATTAGGACTCTCTTAATATAGGAAGAGATGCTAGAATCCTATTACTTCAAATTGACCAAATTGTACATAAGAATATAAAGTTGCCAGATGTTATTTGAATATAATTGTTTAGCCTTTTCCTACACATCATAACAACTTATAGAGGAATAAAAATGGATGAACAAACCAGGTTTAATAAATTATGACAGTAGATAATAATTAAGCATCTAATTTTTCTCAAGCTAGTTAATTAGGTGTGAGGATGTCTATAAGCCTTTTTGTCTAGTGATCTTGCACTTCCTGCCCCTTAAACTAAGTTTGAACAATAATAAACCATGAAACATAATTATTTTCATTTAATTTAACTGATGTGATGGTAAGATTATCACTAGATAAAGAGGAAAAGTTTTTCATAATCTTTGAATTTTTCTTCCATGTTAAAAAGGTAACTAGAAAGGCTACAATTAGAAAGTAAAACCTAGAAAAAGAAATTAAACCTTAATATTTATATCTAAAAGAAGAGGATCTGATATTTAAATTTTAGAATTAAGGCCACAAACAAATTTGGCAAGGAGTCACAATTATTATTAGGTGGCACATACTGTTCATCCACATTTGGAGTAGCAGTGCATGGGCTTCACATGCATCTATAGTGGTGGCGCATTTGAGGAGGCCAGAAATTTATTAATAGTGACAATTTTAGTGGTCATTCTTCAAAACACATGTTGTTGCTTCGTGAATTAGAGTAACTAGATTGGGAGTTACTACTATGATGCAAACAATTTTTGAAAAAAAAAGAACTTTGCGTTTAGGTTTGCAGGGTCTGTGTTTACAAGCTTGAAGGTGTTTAGGTTTATAAGGTTTGTGTTTTGAAGTTTGGAGGTGTTTAGGTTTATGTTTCTAGGTAGAAGAAGAGAGCTTGAAATTCAATAAAAGATAATTGAAGCAAAAGCAAAGTCCCTCAATGTAAGGGCTCTAATACTAACTAAATTGTTGAAAATGGCTTAAATAATTAGCTACAACCAAGAAATCTATTTATATACAAAAGTTGTAATTAATCAAATATATTACAATCAAATCTGTGATACTAATTCTAATCCTAATTAAGGAAAAATATCAATATAAAATAACTTCCTAATATATATATAATCAATCTAGAATTATTCTAGAATGATTTCCTAAAAAGGCATAAAATCTTAATATCACTTTTAATTTAATTATCTTTTATTTTTTAGCACTTATTGTGAATGATTGCTTAAATAGTTTTCTAATTATGATTAGTTAGTTAATTATCTATTATAGTCTATAGCTAAATGATTAATTGTAATTAATTCTTGCTTATAGGTTAGTTATAATTGATTAAAATTAGTAGTGATTAGGCTTTAGTAATTTGATGCGTGGATGAATCACTAGTTATTTAATAAAAATAGAGAATGAATTGGTAATTTTCGCATATAAAGTTGTAGATTTAGTCTTAACATTATTCTTAATATTTAACATTATTATTGATTAGATTTAGGCATGTGTCTTGAATCAAAATCAATAATGAGAGATTAATTTAAGTGCTTGTTTTAGACTAATCAACATTAAAAGCTTGATACAATTATTACTAACATTGGGTTAATTTTTTGGTTAAGTAGTTTAATTAATTATGAATTCTGTTAGAGGTTTATAACAAATCTGAGAATTAAAGCGTGAAATTCCTTGGATAGAGCTTTTATTTTTTGTTTTACTCATTTTGATTTTGTTTTTATTATTTTATTTAAATTGCTTTTGAAAATCCTAATTTTTACATTCTATTTTAACTGATTCACTTCTATTCCCTTGAAATCAACTTGGACTCACCCTATCTATATGTGAAAGTAGGTTTGATATTAATTTTTAGTATGAAATGATGCGCATCAAAATTTTAGTGCTATTGCTAGGAAAAGTTTATTGGATGGCAAAGATTTTAAAGAAAATCTCTTGCAAGACCAGTTGAAACTTGGTACTTTAAAGGCAAATGTGTTGAATCAATTGCAATGTCTAAGCAAAGACATTAAAAAAAGACACTTCTTGGAAGGTAACCTTAGCTTTCAAATTTACATTTTCTTTCCTTCCTTTTTGATTTCACTAATCTTTTATCTTTCTTATCACTGATATGTTTTACATTAAAGACAATGTAAATATTAAGTTTGGAAGAAAGAATTCTAGGATTTTTATTTTTTGTGTTTTGTTTTAAGTTTCCATGTTTCCTTTTGTTCTTTTGAGTTTTCAAATAAAATAAAAACAAAAAAATTACAAAAATGTGCTTTTTTTTACTTGTTTTTGGAGTCTTTTAAGTCATAGTTGCTTTTCTGTGACAAAAATTTTACATTTTTCATGAGTTAGAAGAATTTGAACTTGATAGTTTCATGACATGGTTCAATGAATTATCTTACTTTTTGAAATTAATTAATGTAGTGAAGGACTTTAATCGATAGATTGAACTTTGGTAGCATATCTTACCTTTTAAGCCTTTATAGAAATTTATGTTTTTCTCTTTCCATTCTTATGTATGATATTCTTGCATGAAATTTGTTTGTCTAAAACTTGTTATGATTCTTTTTAAGATTGTATTTGTACATGCATGCATAAATATTGTAAAGGCATTATTTGAATATGCTAATACCAAATAGTTAACTTTGAAATTTTATCTTTGTTGAATTCCTTTGAGCCTAATTATCTCCTATTTGTTATTTAGCCCATTAAAATATCTCCCAATGATAAATAAATATCTTTACAAAACCTTAAAAATTAGTAAAGCATTTGAAATTCTTATGAGAAGTATTCTTAAATAAGTGTGAGGCTGTATGTATGTGTAGTTATGAAAAATATCATTCACTTCAATTTCAAATTTTGATTAAAAAAATAAAAAAGAGAAAAAATGAAAAATGAAAAAGAAAGAAAGGAAAAGAGAAAGAGAAAAAAAAGAATAAGGCAACAAAATTAGGAAAGAAAAGAAAAGAAAGAAGTTGATGAGAATTTAGAATTAAAAGTTGGGTTGTTTTGTTGAAATTGTAATTATTCATGATCTACCTATATGTTTATGTTTCAAGTATTCTAGTAATTTCTTTCATTTTACCCGTTCATATCTTGAATTTTCCTTCCTTTTCTCTCTACCCATATTACAATATTGAATAAAGTCTTTTTTATTTGTGTTATGCATGTAATTTGAGTAGTGGAGATTAGATAACAAATAAGCTTATGGTAATTCAATTTTTCAGAATGAACTTAAGTGAAACACTTATTATAAACACTTGAGAGTTAGAAAATGAATTATATAAGAATCTACTAATTTAATCTATCCTTTTTTAATGTACTTACTATGTTGATTAATTTAAATTTATCAAGATTTTTGTTCATGATAGGGTATGATTCTTGATAGCTTTGATTGTCTTCTTCCTTGCAAATTTTATAATTTGAAGCCATTAGCAAGTTTATCTTTTGTTCTTTATTTTTCAATAAGTTATGGTTTACAAAAGAGTTTTTAATAACATTATCTTTACTTGAGGTTATGGAAAGGCTAAGTGTGAGAAAATTTGATGTGTAAGATATTATCTATACTATTTTCACTTATTTTATACCTCTTAATATGTTACATATACTTAATTTAATGGAATTCATCTTATTATATGATTAGGTGATAATTTTCCAATGTTTTTAAATTGTTTGGTTAATATTAGATTTTTACATTATTTTAGGCTTTAGCTATAACATGATTTTTAGGTGCCCAAATTGAGTGATCTTTATATTGTTAGAAATCTTAAAGGAAGTTATAAAACTTTTATATCTTTGCTGAAACATAATTTGGATGTTTGAAAAGTCAAATTTGGTATCACCACCCATCTTACAGTTATTGTGACTAGTGTAAAGTTACCTAATTAATGCTAGCTGTAATACCCCCAAAATTTAAATTTTATAAATTTCAATGCTTATGAATATTTATTTAATTAGTTAATATTTGAATTTAAATTTATTTTATTTAAAGGATTGTTGAAGTAATATTTTAAATAAAACAAGTTTTATAATGGGAATTGCTAGAATTTAGTAAAAGAGAACTAAGTAATTAAGATCAATGATTGAGATTTAAAGTAGGTGGATTTATGATGGGATGAGAAGCATTGTAACAAAACTTGTAGCCACCATTTTCTCTCACCTCCCCACCGCCACTTTCACTCCTTTTTTCTAAATTTTTCCCTTTAAAGCTCAGTTTTTTATATATATTCTGGTTTCTTTTTGTTAAATTTCGGTGAGAACTCTTCTTTTTCGTCACACGATACAACAACTTTTTCTCATCAAAAGAAAAGGATAAAAAAAAATGTTGCTATTCTCTTTTTAAAACAATATATATATATATATATATATATATATATATATATATATATATATATATATATATATTTTCAGCAGCTTTCTCCTTTTCTTTCCCGTGTATTCTCTCTCCCTCTCTCCCTTTATCTAAAAAATTCCAGCAGCTTCCTTTTACACACATACAGCACCACCTCTTGTTTTCAGTCTCTTCTTACAAAGTAAAAAAGCACAGCCCCCTATTTATATATTTTCTCGTCAACACGGCCTATCTTGGACGCACACAGTGTAACCGCGACTGGTGTGAAGAGCTTCCTAGCCGTGCACTGCTTCCCATTGCTGTGCGGTAAGGTTTGCTGGCAATTCTCCTTCGTCCAGCCACCATTGCTGACAGCATGGAAGAACAGAGGGAAGCAGATAGCTTTTAGGAGTAATGGTTGTGCTGTCGTTGCTGGCTATTTCTAGTGATGTCGCCATCGGCATCAAAGCTCACAGCTGCAGATCATTTCCTACCTAACGCTGAGCTGGTGGTGTAATGGGGGTAAAGTACCGTTTTACCGTTTTTTCGTAAACTTATTTCCGTTTTACCGTAATTTGGAAACATATTACCAAAATACGCAAGGCACCAAGTGGGATGGCGCTCTCGGGGTGGGAGGCGCCACCCAGGATGGCGCCTTTAGTGGCTTTGAGGGCGCCACTTTGAATGGCGCCCTCGCCCTGTGTATTCCTTTTTTTTTCTTGTTTTTCGTTAAAAAATAATTCCTCTTTGCTTATTCCTTTTTTTTTCTTGTTTTTCCTTAAAAAATAATTAATTTTGATACCAATTCAAAAAGAATTTTTATAAATAAATAATATATGATTGTGACTAAAAATAAATTACTTATTTCATAGTTATATTTGATGTCATAAAAAGATATGTTAATTCCACTTTAATATTTAATACATAAATTTACTATAAGAATTAAATAAGAAAGTAGTTAATGATAATAATATAAATAATAAAAATAATAAATATTTAGTAAATAATTAAAATTTATTAAAAAAATATAGTATCAATAAAAAATAATTACTTAAATAGTGTGAATGTCTCTCAAAATTTGATCCAATGACACTTAATATTTATCAATTTCCAAAATTATAAACTTCCAATGTTCAAAATTATATTATTACAAGTAATTATTTAATACGTTATTACACATAAGCAAATTTATTGAATTATTCAATAATATTCTTTATATACGAAGTTGAAGAATGTTAAAAATGAAAAGAAATATAATGAAATAAATATATTTTTTTATTTTATATCTATTCCCATAATATTCTTGCTGCTTTGTATTTATTTCAATAAAATTATTTTTATTTTGTAACAAAGTAAATATGAAATGAAGAGGTTGAAGATAGTTGAAAATTAAAAAAAATGTGGTTATTTAGTTGCAATAATCTTTTAATTTCGTAATGAAACTAAAATTGTAACATGAATTAATTCATTTTTATTTCGTGACAATGGTAAAATATTTTGGCAATGAGAGGCAGAAATATCGATTAACTATCTGTTAAGAAACTTTTACTCGTTTTATCGTTCGTTCGAATCATTTTTTCAAAATACGCACAGAAGTTACGGACAACGGTGGAGAGACGCAAGACGAAATGGCGTCGTTGGCGCTCAAGGGAACGGATGCCAGACGAAATGGTGTCGCGCTCAAGGGAAGGGATGCCAGTTGGAATGGCGTCGTTGGCGCGCAAGGGGTGAGACGCCAAGCGATATAGCACCTTTGGCCTACGGCAGCTCGCTCCTCATTTCTAAGTTAATTAGCCGCTGACCGTGTCTATTGTAAATCCAAAAGACTTGAATTTTGGTATTGTATATGGCCAGCATCCCCATCTACATTGATAATGGTGCTATGTATTTTTATTCTTAAACACAGCATTTAGTGTCATTTACAAGAATGATGATTATTTATCCTTCAAATATTATAATTAATATTATTATTTTTTTAATATTTATTATAACCATTTATTCCTTTCTTCACTAATGATATTAAAATAAAAAATGAGAGAAAAATTTAATTTAAAAAATATATATTTTATATTATGAAGAAAAAATTGTATAATTTATTTTGATGGGGTTTATTTATTTTAACACAGTAAATAAATAAAAGAGTAGATAATTATAAGAGTTGTGAAAATAAAAAATTAATAATGTTAGTTATTATATTTCGGAGATGTTATCATCATCATTTTTTTTAAAAAAATAAATATTGTAATGATTTTAAAGTTTATTATTAAAGATATAAGTACCTACGCAAGCAAATAAAAATGTCGTAATAATTAAAAGCATCCTAAATGTTGATGTTTGACAATAAAGTAGTAAGATAGATGTACATAAATGTATAATAAACATGGAAAAGAAAGCTAATGTCTACGTAAGTGATGTCCAGTCCCACATCCAGGATCGGTAATGTGGCGGCCATATCTACTGACCCTCTGCGCAGGCTCGGGAGTCACATCCCTAGCGTGTGTGTCTCCTCTACCTCTAGCTCCCGCTCTGCCTCTGCCCCTGGCTCCCGCTCTGCCTCCAGCTCCACCTCCACCTCTACCTCTATCTACAAGCTCTGAGTCATCTGCCATCATGCCAGGAAGTGCTGATCCCTGATCCTGAGTCTGAAAATCAAGTGCAGGATGATACGGCTGTGATGGACTAACATCACCGGAAGGAAAGGCACGGAATGAAGATGAAACTCCTGGTATGTGTGTAAATGCTTGGAATGAGGATGAAACACCAGAAGTGAACGGGTACACCTGGGATGGTGGCGGACCATATAGTACAGCCAGGAACATGAGGGAGGATGAAAGATCATGAGGTGCAGTAGGGTACATATGAGATGAAGCAGTAATACCAGGCATCGTCATCGTGGTTTCCTGGGCAGTCGATGGTGGAATCTGCTGCCCTGTCGAAGCGGACGGAACATCAGCCTATGACGTATGTCGTGGAGCAGTGCGACGTCGTCGACGAGAGTGAGGCTGGTCATGGTCACCCTCTGCAGGATCTGGGATATGATGGGCATGGGGTGCTGGCTCCGCATGTGAGTCAATAATCACATGATCAACCTCCTGAATGGCGTGAAGGATGGACTCCGTCGCTGATCTAAGCGCTTCGAAGGTGAACCTAGCCTGCCCCTCAAGTGTAGTGTAGTCCTGTAGCGTGGACACCTCATCTACCTGTGCAAATTATTAACATTAAAGTTAGTTACAATACTAATGCATTTAAAGAAAGTCAGATACAGAAAACTAGCATGCAATATTACCACAAGGTCTAGCGCTCCCCCAACAGGTGTAATACACCGCCTGGTAACCCATCTGTACCATGACATGTAATCGGATCGTGGGCCTAGAACTAGTCGTGCGATCGGCTCGGCGATAGCGCACAAGTCTCGCCGGATATCCCACTGTGCAATATATGGCTGATGGCGGATGTGTCACTCCTCATCATGCCGACCAGACAAGTGAAAGCAATGGACCTCCGCGACCTGCTTCGATGGCTCAGGAATAGCCTGGCGTAGTCCGAACTGTCGCAGAACCCTATCCGGCTGGTGCCACTCGATAATCTGGAAGTGAATGAGCGGCACCACTGCTGTCCACATGTCACTCCTGTCAAAGCTTCTGCTTATATTTACACATCCTAAGATTTTATTTTTATTACCTCTCTCATGCCATATTAAAATTTCACATTAAAAAATTCTCCAAATATGACTCTCACCTAGGCCCTAAAACTTAGTTTAGAAAGTATTTTATCTCGTTTTTTCTTCTTTTAATACCACTACATATCACAGTACATATAAATTTTTACGAATCTTTTATAAATTATGATTTCACATCTTAAATTAACCTTTCACACCCTAGACCATAACAATCAATATAAAATTAAAAACTCATATTATTTACATCATAATATTTTAAACAAATTTCTGTACCACTATCAAAGATATTTTCATGATGACTGGTAAAAATTATAATATAAGCACAAAATTTATAAATATATTAACCGGTAAGTATTAGGAAAGGCAAACAGAAAAAAAACCTCTGCATAAACAAAAAATTTGTTAGATATTTTAATAACTTTTATCTCTAAGTAAAAATTGTTACATATTACTGTATCAATAAAAAAAATTATGCAAAAAATGCACTAAAATAAATATACTCTACAAGACTATATATAGAAAGGAACAAATATAATAATCAATAAAAAATTTAATTAATGTATATTTAATTTTAAATATAGTGATTGAATTTTATTATCACCAAAGATATTATAACATGTATATAAATAAAAATTAATTTAATTACTAAGTATTGTTTCTTACATTTAATATAATATTTTTTATTTTTAACAATAAAATGCATATTAAAGCTTTAATCTATTTAGAATATTATAATAAGCTAAAAATACATAACTTATTATATTTATGTTAATTAATGATGTCGATGTTTTAAATCATAAATAATATGGGTGGATATAAAAAATAATACAATAGAGTAAATAACAAGAAAACAATACGTACAGTATAAAATAATAAAAAATTTACTGTATAACAAATTAATTAATTAAATTAATTACATAATTTATATAAAATACATCTATAATAAAAAAAACCATATATCTTACTGTTAAAAAATAGAATCTTTACAAAATATCCTTAGTTGATAGTTACTTATTTTGACATATATTACTTTAAAATTCTCCCAACAATATTGATTAATAGGGTAATATATCCTCGTAATAATTAACATATAATAAAAAAAATTCTTATTTCTATCATATCCTATATCCTAAAATATTTTATACTTTAAAAATATCTAAATATAATTTTTACCTACTTTGTAAATTTTATTTTAAGATACTTTCTTTTATCCCCCTTGTTCTTCTTTTAAAATCACAAACCATCACAAATTATACAAATTTGTTCAATTTTTTCCCTAAATTCTATATCATAATTTCACAGCATTAATCATAATAATAAATATAAAATAAATAATTTTTTTCATTGTGAAATCTATTCTTGTAATAACTAATACACATTAGAATATAAATACACAAATTATAGAAATATTAACTAGTAAAAATCATCAACTATCACAGATCATATAAAACACCACAAATTTTTTCTGGATCCTAAGTCATAATTTTAAAATATAAATAATAATAATTAATAAAAAAAATCATCTCCTACTGTAAAATATATTCTCATAATAACTAATAAAAATTACCCTATATATATGAAAATTATAAAAAAATTAACCAGTACCGATCACATACTAATTACAGATAATATAAAGTTTAGCAAACTTTTCCAATGCCTAATATCATTTTTTCATATTATAAATCATAATAATTAACAAATAACATAAATTTTCCTATGAGTATAAATATAAAAATTATAAAAATACTAACCACGGAGAACAGCAAAGAAAGAGGACCGGATCTGCTCCTAAGAATAAAATGTTGCTGAAAAATATTGTCAACAAGAAGAATGCTTGTAGAAAAAATTTCCACAACCAGCGTGCGAAGAGGTTATGAATCAGGATTGGGTTTGAGGGGGGAGAGTGGCTGCGCTGCGGTGAAGAAGAATGAGGGTTTGATGTTGCGGAACCAGGGTTCGGGTATTTAAAGGCGTCCAAGCAAATTTCAAATTTTGAAACATGCTTGAAGGCGCCAGTCAACATGGCGCCTTCCAGCATGTTTCAAATTTGAAACTTGCTTGGAGGCGCCATGTTGACTAGCGCCCTCCAGCATGTTTCAAAATTTGAACTTGCTTGGAGGTGCCAGTCAACATGGCGCCCTCCAGCATGTGTCTGTCCCCAGTGGCGCCAACCAACCTGGCGCCCTGCGTATTTTGGTAAATTATTTCAAAACAACAGTAAAACGGAAATAAGTTTATAAATTATCCGTATTACGGTATTTTACCCGTGTAATGGGGGGAAACATAAGATGCAGCAAGGTAACTATTTTTCCTTTCCCGTCACCTCTGTCCTCCTCTCCCAACGCTCTCTTTCCTTCTTAGAAGTAAGAACACTGCTGTGTAAGAGCTTGAGTAATAACACCCCATTATCGCTGTAGTTTTGTTCTCGAGTTGCATAAGGCACCGCCACAAAGAGCTGAGCAATGGAGTATGAGGGAGTTAGATGTCGTTGCTGTTGCTGTTTGGAAGTTGCGCTAGACGTAATAACATGCTGGATTCTCTACAGGCAGCATTAAGTCAACAATGAGAATGGAGGGATACTGTTCTAGCACTCTTCCCCTGTTCCATTCAAATTTATTTTTACGGGTGCGGGATGTTGGGTTGGACAGTAGCACCTGGAGCTAGCGGTAGCATAATTAATTGAGGTGATTCTATTGGTTCTAAATTACTAAATAAACATGAAAGTTTAACCTGTTTTGCAATGTTTGGAGTGTTGTTCTTGGGTGATTATAAGAATCATACAATCTGATATTTTAAGGATAATTACATTTTTTTTAAAAAAAATAGCGTGTTTCATCATACTGTAAATTTATGGGTGGTTTTCTTCACACAAATTTGAAGTTTACTCTATTGAGTATTATAGGTGGTTAACTAGTGTTAAAATATGAAGATTTTAACTCCAATTTAAACCATGAGTGGAAATATAGCTTAAAATGTTTTATAAAGTTAATAGCTTTAATAGTTAAAGATGTAAGTTGAACAAACTAATAGCTGTTGGAAATTGAGCTATTAGGTTATGTAAAGGAAAAAAATTAAGTTGGAAGAATAAGTGATGACCCTATATTTATAATTCATTATTGCAATTTATAAAATAGAAAAAGACAAAAGGTGAAAGCAAAAAAGTTAGGGAATCTTGATGCTGTTGGGTGATATAGTGAGTATATATTTCACTACCATTTTTATTTTAATAAAAAAATGATTTAGAAATTATGAATTATATTGTTCCTTTCATATCCACATTCATGTTTGTATATTTATATATAAACTCAGTTTCTTAGTATAAGAATAGTTAACTGTTAAGTGATTGATAGTTGATTAAAGTGTACAACGGGAGCATGATAATGTTAATAATGATCGTTGAATGCTTATAGTTGAACTTTTTGTCACTTGTATGGTAGGAATTATAGTATGAAATGTGATTTGAGAGCTAAGCCCTCATATATATACTACCTATGCATTCTACCATGGATAGCATTGGAAATTATGAATTATGCTAGAGTACTGATATTGGAAACTATGAATTATATTGGAATGATGCTTTGAAAGCCGAATGGAAAATTCCTAGCAAAAAGTTAGGGAAGATACATGATTGGTTTGAGAGTCAGATGGAAAATTTTCGATGAATAGCTAAAAAATGCTTAGAAATAGCCTTGAAATGAGATAGTGGCTACATGAATGGCTACTGTAACTATTACTTGATGTTTTATGATATTGGATTTTCTTTGTTTGAATATCATTTCTTTACATGGTTGCCAAAACTTGATGTAATTGTGATGGTTTGCGTGTATTTAAACTTTAATCGCTATTTATAAGTGTGAAACTTACTCGGAATGGGTAGTGTATAATATTGGGTTCTAACAGATAGTTGAGACACTTGTGTTTGTAATGTGAGAAACAGAGTTTGAGTTATGTGCAAGTGGACTCTCATTTAGATCATGGTTTTATAAATTTCAGAGATCCAAGAATTGAATTTGTTAGTATGCAATTAATGTATAGATGTGATATACAAAATTGATCACCTACAAAATACTGGTAGATATATACTCACTAAATTCTTGTAACTCACTTTGTTTTATCTTCAATGTTTTTAGATTAAAGTGAGCATATATGAGCTTATTGCATCTATGGAGATTTTAGACTGCCTTGCCAAGAGATTTGACAATTAGGATAGGAGTTAATAATTAGTATAAAGATCTGTTGGATGATGATGTGTGTTGCATTGATTATAAGTGAATAAGTCAGAATTTAAATTGTATCATGCACATGTTGATTCTGCCGTATCTAGATAATACAAGTTTTGTATTTTAAGACATGTAACCCTCAAGAAGTGTCGAAAGATAAGGAAGACTTTGTCCATTTTTTTTGTAAAAATCTTAAAATAAATTTTAAGTCCCCTTGGAATTTGGAAACTCCTATGAGATAAAAAAAGTAAAAATTGTTAAGGTTTGTGGAAATTAGTAACAGGATCCATGCCAGTCACGATCAAGACGGGTCATGACATTAGCATACTAAATAGATATCTTTACAAGCCTTTATACAACTCTAATGTCCTTATTAAATTAATATTATCAAAAGACATAAACATCTAAACTCAAAATATAGAACTATGCACATTATAAGTTCTAAAATTTAATATACACATACATATACATATCCAAAAACTATTTATGTAGATTTATAATTTATATAATATATATATATCAAATAACACTAACTTAGTTATATCCATTAAGATTCCACTTCTTTGGATTTGATTTTATGAAAGAAGAGTAAACATCTTTACTAGTGGAACTCTTAAGTGAAAGAATCCAATTCAAAAGATATATTATAATAGGATTAGATTCTAAGTCTATTTGTCTAAGTTTTATTTCGTAATCTACTCTTATATTTATAGGGATAGACTCTGCTCTATACCAAAATAGTATTTCATGAGTGCCATAGGGAGAATTAAAGCTTCCAATGTAAGTATCAATTTGCTACACTAGTTTTATAATCTGCACATGTAATTAGATCGACACAACAAAAGAGTGAGTATAAAATATACTCAGTGAATAGCTACTCATCACCTTATATAAAAAGGGTTTTCACCATAATTGACTAACCTTTACTTTATGTGTAATTGCTATCTAATATCTTAAGAAGAAGTTTTCTTATATTCAATATCGATGAATCTTATTATAGAAAATAACAATGGTAGATATACAAGTTTGACCTTATATCTTCAATTCAATCTTATCTCCCGTCACCCTATGCTTAAAGCCATCAATCTTTTCCTTCCATTACTAACTATCCCTCTCCTTCACTACGAAGGATGTTATATCTCCCCATTTTAATTCATAATAAATAGTAATAGAATATTAAAATATCAACCATTTAATCCATTTCAATAGGTATAACCAAATATCAACTATGTCATAAGTATTTTATGTAGTTCACCATTTTATTATATACATTCGAATTCTTTTTTCAACATTTCTTAAAAAAAATCACAATCAAACTTGTATATATATACCATGGTTTAAAGCACTTTGGTACTCCCAAATTAATTCAAAATTTTACCACAATTTCTTTCAACACTTCTAACATATTATTAGAAAAGATATAATAATTAAATTGCACTAATTATCTCCACAGGTACTGTTCACAAAGAACTTAAATGAAAAGTTCAAAAATAGGACAACACAAAGGACATTTGTAATCTAAGCCCCTTTTCATCAATCAAATGAAAACCAATTGTTTGCAAATTTTGCCACAATATTCCTAAGATAATAAAAAAAGGATAACTTAAGTGTTGTACAATAAATTTTATGATTTTGCTAGTCCATTAAAGGCATAAATTCAAAATTGAAATTTTTAAACAACATTAAAGCTATAAAAATAAAGTTATAACATCCTAAATATCATGTTTACGGAGTTTCATAATTTTTCTTAATCATTTGATGTCTCAAAAAAATTGAAACTTGAGACCAACAAGAGCATGGTTCTCAAATGGGCATATTTAAGTATTTCATCACTAACATGCTTTTTTATGCACCTAAATTTTTTTATAAATTCCCAACTTTATCTATAATTGTCCTAACACTAAATATGATCTTAAAATATTAAGAATTGAAATTTTAAAAATTTCTAAGCCTTGAATACATAGGGTGACCGAAAGCACTTCTTTTACATTACTTGAAAGGTTTGTTGTCTTTCCGACAATTTTGTATCATCATCTTTCTTAACAATTTCCATGGATTCTTTTAACACCACTCTTAATATCAATATCTTAAGAACCAACCATCATATTATCATTTATAAAACTTCAAAAAATCAAACCAAACCCTAACATATTGATCTCTAAAAAAGACATAGATCAACAATATCATCATCTTTATGGAATAATATTAAAATAAGGAGGAGTGCCACTCACTTTAATTCCCTTACTCTTTAAATTTTTAAAAATCCTTTGGGATAGCAAAAAAGGAGTTTCATGAAAATAAATTAAATTTTAGACATTTAGAAGAGGGGATCATGAATTCTTTAAAAAATAAGGGAAAATCTTAAGTTATCTTATAAAATTTAAAAATGTTAATTGAAGAACCTCTTAGAGATAAGTGAAGGCTTGAATTATTCACTAAATTCCCTCTCCCTTCTCATGGTTTTCCTAGCCAAAGGAGCAGGATTTTTCTACTTCAAAATAGCCCACACTCATATATAAAATCCTTAAACCCTAATTAAAAAATTTACAAATTTATTATTATCATTTATTGGATTTTGAGAAAAATATTAAACAATTAGCTAGCTACTTGGGACCTCCAAGTGTCCCTAATAATCAAAAAATAATTACCCTAATATCCAATAAAAATAAGCTACTTTAAAAGGATAATTAGGATTTATTACAAAATGACCCCAATTTTTCACTTTCTGCACTTTTGCCTCTAAATTTTTGGACATTTTTAGGGCCTTATTTGGGCCTTCATTTCTAAACTTTCACTCTTATTTTTAAGCTTAAAAATTTGATTTAAGTCAACCTAAAAATTTTTCAAATTAACACATTTAATTTTCAGCTTAATTTCTCACTTTTCAATTTACCCGTATTTTAGAATTTCAACAAATTTTCATGCAAATTTTCCTAAACCTATTATTAAGTTTTTAATTGGATTTTTATCTATTTTGATTCCTAATAAGGTTTTCATAAAAATTCTAGTTGGGCTCACATCCAAATTATGCCTACGCTTCTTCTAAATTTCGTTCAATTTCTCACTTTTCAATTTACTTGTGTTTTGGAATTTCAACAAATTTTCATGCAAATTTTTCTAAACCTATTTGAGCTTTTAATTGGATTTTTATCTATTTCAATGCCTAATAAGTTTTTTCATAAAAATTCTAGTTGTTCTCACATCCAAATTACTCCTACAATTCTTCTAAATTTCATTTGATTTCTCTATTGGGTTTTCTAATTCATATATCTTCTAATAAAATACCTATTTAAAATTTCTTATCCTATTTTGGGACATTACATTTGGCTCTAAATTTGAAGCTTTATTTCTATCCTAATTGAACCAATCTCGGTCTTTTGCTTATAACTAGGGCTCCAAAAGTCCAACTAAAGTGAAATTAGTGTTAAAAGTTAGATAACACCCGACTGAATAACTTTTAAGTTGGAGTTTAGTGAAATTATACTATTTTTATGGTTAAACTTGAGTTAGAAGTTAAATTATGAGATTTTACTATAGTAAACATTATTAGTAATTTAATTTGTAATTTATACTATAGGCTTCCAATTTATGCAAAGGTCCATTCTTTGTAATCCTAAGAGACATATCAACTTGGCCTATTAGGTTTAGTAGCTAGGGAAATCATATTTAAGAGGTTTTATGCTTGCAAAGGCATACATTCTCTATAGATAACAAACACTCTTCTTATACCTTTCTCTTATAAAACCACTATGGATGGCTAATTTTCTACATTAGTTCAAGAGATAAGCACTCCAATTTGGTTTGATTTTAAGATCATTCTCTTATTTTTACTTTTGGTTTAATTATCTTTTATTTTTTTACTCATGTTGTAAATGATTGCTTAGATAGTTTGCTAATTACAATCAGTTAGTTGATTATCTATTGTAGTTTATAGCTAAATGATTAGTTGCAATTAGTTCTCCCTTATATGTTATTTGTGATTGATAGAAATTAGTAGCAATTAAGCTTTGATAATTTAACATGTGGGTGAACCATTAGTTGCCTAAGAAAAACAAAGAATAAATCAGCAATTTTCACTTATAAAGTCGTTGATTTGGTTTTCCCAACATTCTTAATGTCGTTGATTAGATTTAATTTAGGTGCTTATTTCTAGATTAATAATCATTAGGAACTTTACACAATTTTTGCTAGTATCAAGGAAATTTTTTGTAAAATAGTTGAATCAATTGTGAATTCTATTAGAGGTTTATAATAAGTCTAAGAATTGACGTGAGAAATTACTTAGATTGAGCTTTTATATTCTATTTTACTTTGTTTTAATTTTATTTTTATTATTTCATTTAAATTGCTTTTAAAAACTCCTTTATTTTTACATTCTATTTTCATTGATTGATTTTTATTTCATTAAGTTTAACTTGGACTCAACCTATATACGTGTCAGAATAAATTCAGTATTAATTTTTAGTGTCAAATGACAAGCATTAGACCCATTCCTTCTTTATAACTACATCATAAATTATATGGGATAACTTATTCATATATAAAATAAAGATATATGGAGATAAAGAATTATCGTGATGAATACCATGCAAAGGTTTGAAATTTTAGTTTTACTGCCATTCCAAAGCACATTTATAGAAATAATTAAAGTGCACTGCATATTAATGTCAATAAATTGATTATATACATTTATCTCCATAAGTTGTTCTTTAATAAAGTTCCAATTTAGCCTATCAAATCATTTTCCAAGATCGACTTTGATGGTAAAAAAACCTCTCTGACTTTTCATCCTTATCATGGAATGAATATCTCTTAGAAAATAACAATGTTGTCCCTCATCCAATGGCCAAGCAAAAAACTAGCCTAAAAAGGAGAAATCAAATTTGTCAATATAAGCTTTAATCTATCGACAATTTTCTTTTTAGTCTTTTATAAAGGACATTATACAAGGATATAGGGAAAAATTAATTAATAAACTCTAGCTTATCTACTTAGGAATCAGACAAACCAACATTTTTTAATATTAGATATATCTCAACCCTTAAAAACTTCTTAGATATAATTGCACATAACTTCTCCCATCACCTTCCAATTCTTTTGATAAAATAAAGCCAGATAGTCATCATCTCCTGGAGGTTTATCACCATATATTGAGAAAATGGTATCTTTAATTTCAGCACACATCACTAGAGCAACAATCTTAGTATTTTTATTAGAATTTAAAATAGGAAATCTCTTGTATCGAAGAATGGCTTAACTACTTCCTCATAAGAAAACAAGTCTTGATGGAAATTTTTTATCAAAGACCACAAATCACTTTACTTCTCTACATGGTAACTATCCAAGTTATGTAACATAGTAATTCTATTTTTATTCCATCTTATAACTATTTTAGTATGATAATATCTAGCATTTCAATCCTTTTTATCCAACCATTCAGCTCTTAACTTTTGCTTCTAAAGAATTTCCTCTTGTTTCAAAGTTTTAGTGAGATCTGTTGGTAATTCTTTCTTTAATTTTCTTAGTTAGGGATTATACTTTCTCTCCTAAACCTATTTAATACTATTGTGCTTGCTAGCAATTCTTTCTTCCATTTCCATAAATGCCTAATGATATTTTTGTTCCAATACAAAATGACGAGTGTAAATTCCTCTAATACCTATGTAATATCCACATCTGATCTCCAATTTGAAAACAAAAAATCACTTAATGCATCATGGATTAACCGAATATCTTCAAACATGAAAGGATGGTCATTAGAATTAATAAAATTCCTAAAAATGTTTATCACAATTGGATGATGATCAGAGTAAAGTATTGGCATCACTTTAACATAAGCTTCAAGAAACCACATTTGCCAATCCAAATTACATAAAGCCCAATCCAATTTTTGAAATTAACCTCCTCTCAAATTAACCTCCAAAAAATTACAATTAGGAATCCTCTTATTAAAAACTTGAGCTCACTACTAATTAAAAGGAGCTTCTTTTTTTTCTTTTTCAGTTCTTAAATGTCATTAAAATCCCTAATCACGACTCAAGCTCCAATCAATTACGTACTATTTATTCTTAAATGATACCAAAGTTCAATTTTTATCTCATATGAAGGGTTAACATAAACAATAGTAAAGAACCATACCTCACCATTCTTTAGGATAATTTTTAGATAAACAAATTGAAAGTTCTCCTCGAACATTTCTATATTCATAAATTGATTCTTGCAACCAATCCAAATTCCTCTTAAATACCCATTACCTAAAACCAAACACCAATTACAAAATGTAATACTTTGAATGATATTTTCCCTTTCGTTAGTACTAATCCTAGTTTCTATTAAAATTAACATGTTAAGAATACAACCTTTTATACTTATTTAAACATGCATAGTAAAATTATTATAACCAACATCTCAATAATTCCAAAGAATTATTTTTTCCACCATCATAAAGAGAAAGATAGAAAAGTTACCACACTAAGATAGACTTAAATTCCATATTGTCAAAACCCATTTTTTATGTTACCAATTTCATGTAATCTTCTTCATCACACCAGTAAGCCCCACTCATTCTCAAGTATGGTGGCTTAAGATTCATCACTAGACTAAGATCTATTTTCTTTATCTCCACCTTTTAAGAAAGCATAATCTCATTAATATCCATTTGAGTTTTCAAAATGTGGGAAAGCAACATCATGTTATTAGGCTCTTCTATTAAGAAACTCAACACAACTAGTTTTGGAACATTAATAGTAAATTTACTTCGTATATGGGGCATACTTTTCATGCCATCACTTTTTTTTTATTAATAAGTTATACCAATTAGGTTAACATTCTCATTTTCCTTTTCAATTTATATAGGCGAACCGTACCTTAAGTTTTTAGTCACATGCCTCTCTCCAATATTGTTATTCATCATAACTTTATATTTAGCAAAGCTTTTAGTCTCATCTCTTTTACTACTCTTTAAAACTTTCTTTAGACCACTAACTTCTCCTCTAGTCACCTGTAGACCATCTTCCATCATTACCTTATTCTCCTTACCTCCATCCTTCTTAGTGGAAATATTAAATTTAGAACAAGACTAATTCCTCATAACCATATTCTTATTCTTGCCCTGTTTAAGGATTTTGTTATTTCATGGATTTCTCTTTCTCTGGGCTGTCATTTAATCCCAATATACTATTGTTTTAGAATTAACACCATTTAAATAAGTTTTTTAAACATCATTAGCCATAGCATCCCCTCCTTTCTCTCCATACTTATTAGTTTCAATGGGCAATGAGTATCATAATGTCTATATTTTCCATATTAAAAGCATATAATATGAATACTTTTATACTTAATGCAATATTTCTTCCCCTTAATGGAGAAATTAGCTAATAAAGTTTCTTTAAGATTTATCTCCATACACACTTAAACATATTTCCTCTTGCTTGATTAACCATTGTTGTATTAATTTTAAGCATTTTTTAAACCCAATTTCCTATAAACATAAAAAACTCTTCATTATAAAGCTAAATTGACAACCTTATAATCTAATCCATATTGCTACTTGATTAATTTTCACTTCTTTCAAATCAAACTCTATGTTTTATCATCTGATGGTTAAATAATGATCATAGATAGTCCATAAACCACCTTTCAAAGTAATTTCATAATCTTCTAAAGCAATAAATTTCACCAAAAAAAAATTCATATATGAGATCAATAATATCAAGAAGGCCTTTATGAGTCTAAAGTCAATGCAATTTATTCTCCAGGGCTTTAAATCCAATCTTTCTCCTTAAAAGTTTGATAAATAATGTTATTTTCCATGGTTTACTCATCTTTTCTTCTTTCTTCAGAGAAATAATATAAGCAAGGCAAGGTTTACCTTCATTAACTATTTCAACAATTTCAAATCCACTAAAATCATCATTATCATCTCCCATCTCTATTCTTTCATCATCATAAACCTGTCCTTGTTTCAACCTAAGCAAACATGCTTTATGAAATCAAGGCAAGATTTGATATTTAGGATCCTTTTCTACCATAATTAGGTCCCCATACTTACAAATTCCTTCCTTCTTTCTCATGAAAGCACCCTCTCCATTTTTTTCACACTTCAATTCAGTAAATTTTTTCATACTTCAATTCAATAAATTAATTTCTTCCACTATGATATCTTTTTCCTCTTTTGTTAAAACCCTAGCAAAGCTCTCTTTTTTTTTCAAAATTGTCATGTAATCTCTTGAAGTTAGAAGTTAGATGTTAAATAAATAAAGTAATAAGGAGGATTATAAATTTTAAGCCTTTTCCCTTTTCTTTCTAAATAAACCAAGCACTAAGGCGACATTGCAAACTTCTAAAGCCTTCTTTGAGAATTATTTTAAAATTGACAAGGAAAAATTTTGTTCTAAATAAAACTAGGGTAAATTTAACTCAAAAGATATTCTTTATGTGACATACACCAAATTCTCAATACAAATGTCTAAAATGTCCCTCATTGAGGCAAGTTTGCATTTTATTTTCCTGAAAGTTCTAAATTGTTATAACATTTTGATATCTTGAACATATTTTGAAAATCCCTAAACTGGAGGTAAATTTTATTTTCTTTAAATTTTTCCTTCAAATTAGAGCAAAATTTTAATTTATTCAAATTATTTTTTTACTTTTTTCCTCTAAAATTTTAAATTAGGATAATTTTTTATTTTTAGGGAATTTCTTTGAAATTACAAATTTAGGTAATTTATGACTAAAAAGTCATTATGTTTTAGGATTTTGATTTAATTGATCTAAAATGTTAGAGACACCAATTTTTTAAGTTAAGTTTTTTAATATTTTGAAAGTTATTATTTGCATTACTTAAAAGAAAATGCAATTGACATTCTCTTAAGTTATAGGAAATCAATTATACACATTGGTTCAAAGTTGAAAAATCAAGATTAATCTTTAACAATGACTAAAACAGCCAATGAGATTCGTTCAATCAGATGGCATCATTTCATCCTAATCCTTAATAAGTGGCACATATCTAGCTAAATATATTATCATCTTAGTCACACACCTATCTTTTCAACCAGGATAAGTGTAATTGTCAACCATTACAAAGTAAAATTAATCAAACATGTTAAAGACAATATCAACAAGAATAAGACTCAAATCTACTACTATATTAGCACACTATTAAATAGCAAGGTCCTATAAAGGGTTCCAAGTATATGCTTGATAAGTGAGACATAATTCCATATATTAACTTTGCCTAAACCTTTATTAACTTAAGTATTGGAATGTGCTCAACAAACTCTTCTACCATGTACACCTAACCTTTTACTGTTTGTGCAGGTAGCTTAGTTTGGTTCACACTTTTTGAACCCAATTGAATCCTCAAGAATTATCAATCTTCCTATCAATTTAGTAGAAAGTTAATCTTGCTAAGCTTGATTGACATCCATTTCCTTGGACAAGCAATTATGTTTATGCTTCAAAATTCATCAAAATAAAAAAAAATTAATTATTAAATTAAACCCAATCAAGCTTGGTTGAGTCTATGTCAAGTTAGGTTATTTATTTTTTCTTATTTACTTTTCTCTTATTAAATCAAATCCAATTAACTTAGGCCAAGTTTGTGTCAATCCAAGTCATATATTTTCATTTATTTACTTTTCTACCATTAAATTAAACTCCATCAAGTTAGTTCAAACCTATGTCAAGTAAGATTATTTATTTTTGTTTATTTATTTTTCTACCATTAAATTAAATCTAATCAAGTTAGGTCAACCTTGTGTCAAAAATTAAGTTGAGTCAAGCTTATGTCAAGCTAAGTCATTTATTTCTATTTATTCATTTTTCCTCCATTAAATTGAATTCAATCAAGTTAGGTGAAACCTATGTCAAATCATTTATTTTTGCTTATTTAATTTTTAGTAGTTAAATTAAACCCAATTAAAGTGGGTCGAGCCTGTGTTAAGATAGGTCCTATAATTTTTTCATCATTAAATTAAACCAAATTAAGTTAGAATGATCCTACATCAAGTTAGATTATTTATTTTAATTTTTTTTACTTATCTTCTATTACATTAAATCCAATCAAGTTAGGTTGAGCTTATATTAAGCCAAGTCATTTATTTTCATTTATCTAATTTTGTTACATTAAATTAAACTTAATTAGGTTAGGTTAAGCTTATGTCAAGTCAGGTCATATTTCTTTGTTTTTTTTTTTTGTCATTAAATTAAACCCAATCAAGTTGGGTTGAGTTTATGTTAAACTAGGTAATTCATTTTCACTTATTTACTTTTCCATCATTAAATTGAATTCAATCAAGTTAATTCAAGGTAAGTCGTTTATATTTGCTCATTTACTTTTCTACGATGAAACTAAACCTAATCAAGTTAACTTTAACCTGTGTTAAGTAAGGTCATTTATTTTTGCTTACTTGTCTTTATACTATTAAATCAAACCTAATCACATTAGTCAACCTTCCATCAAGCCATGTCATTTATTTTTGCTCATTTACTTTTTCGACTGTTAAATCAAACCCAACCAAGTTAGGTTAAGTTTGTGTCAAGGCAGGTCATTTATTTCTACTTATTTTTTTTTCCATTAAATCAAACTTAATAAATTTTCTCCTTTAAACATGCAATTCAATCCTTTATCTCCTTTTATTAACGCTTTTAACATGTGGTTAAATCATTTGTCTCCTTTTATTTATGCTTGTAATAAGTAATTCAATCTTTTATTCCCTCTTTTTATTTATGCTTAAGATATATGGTTTAGTCCCTTATCTCTTTTTATTTATGATTTAAACATGTGATTTAATGCCTTGTTTCTTTTATTTACATTTTTGTGCAATGCCTTCTTTCTTTTAATTTTATTTTTGACATATGGTCCAATCCTTTGTCTCTTTTATTTATGATTTATGCATAAGGTTTAGCCTTTTGTCTCCATTACTTATTCATTTAACATGTGATTCAATCCTATGGATTTTTTATTAATCCATTACACATGCAACTTAGTCCCATGTCTCCTTTTATTTATGCTTTTAGCATGCACTTTAATCTCTTGTCTTATACATTTCAACACATTGTCTCTTTTATTTATATTTCTCAACATACAACATAGTCCTTGGTTATTTTATTCACATTTCAAACATATGGCTTTGTCCTTTATCTCTTTCCATCTATATTATATTTTACTGCTTTTAGGTTTTTTCCCTTTTTTTATCTCTCTTTTTTTCTTCTTACATCATATTTATATGCTTTCAAAAAGCCTAAACAAAATATTGTATTCTATCTTAACTTGCTTTTATCAAAGAACATTAAACATTGTGACTTTTAATTCTCCTCTACAAAGAAACAAGTAAAGAGGGGTTATCATAAACATTATATTTTGTTCGAATCACATATGAAAATATCCTAAAAATACTCCCAAAAAATAAATTTTCTAAAAAAATACAAATATATACATATTCCTTCAAAAATAAGATTTTGATTCATTGATAATAATTTTGTTTCCACAAATAGCATTTTATTTTTTTGTTACATTAGATATATTTGAAAATTTAAAAAAATTTAAAATATAAAAATTAAATTTTTTATTATTAGTTACTATTTTATTATATAATCATTTTCACTTGATATATTTTTTAAAAATGGTAAGTAATAAATATAAAAGTTAAAATATTATTTCTAATAATTTTTAATAACGATGATTTATTTTAATTTATCATGTGTGTTTATCATTTTAAAGTTTGCTAAATTTTTTGAAAAATATTGATCATAAAAAAAGAAATTCTATTTATTTTAACTAGTTCATTAGAAATATTGAAGTCATTAAAAAAAGGATTCTCATCCCTTCCTAATTAAATAGGTAAATTTGGTTAGTGATAATCATACTTAAAGTTTATAGTTTATCAAGAGGATTAAAATTGATAAAGCAATTAATATCATGTAGTGGATATTCATCCCTCTTTAAAAGGAATAAAATATTATTAAAATAATATTAGGGAGATGATATTAATCCTTCCTCAATAGGAATATAAAAAAAATTGCAATAAATAATAATTATAATCCATATGCTTAATAAAAATATTTAATTGGTATTCGCCTAATTTTGAATTGATATTTATCAAATAGATTAGAAAGAGGACTTTAGTCCCTTCTCAATTATAAATAGGAATCACAAAGATGAGAAAAGTAGAACAAAATCATAGGAAAATAGTAAGAGAAAATAAAGAGATGGAGAGTCAAAATTGATTAGAAAAATTTTGCAAAGTAAAGAGAGTGAAAGAAAAAGAAAAAAAGAGTCAAGATTGGGTGAAAGATATTTGTTGCATCAAATTAGGATAAGTAATTTTGGTCACATCCCCGATCAATTTTGGGTATCAATCATAAAAGAGGAATTACATGTAATTAGGTTTATTTGCAAGTGCAAAACTCTTAATTATCTCAATTATTGTTGGCTTTGTTTTGCGTAACAAATAAGTAAGCTTATAACTTATTGACTTAGTTAATAAGTTATAAGTTAACTTTTAGAGATATTTTTCACACTAATTTACAAGTTACCTAAAGCAACTTATAAGCTTTTATTTAATAAGCTACTACTTCTTTAAATTCTTTTTAAATTTATCTTTATTCTTTTTATTAATTTACAACTCATGCCTTTTATAATATAAATCTAAATATTTTTTATAAAATGTAATTAATTTAATTTTAAAGTAATTATAATTTTATAATAAATAATAAAATAAAAATTAAATAAATAAATAAATATATAAATTTATAAAATATAATTAATTAAATATTAAATATTATACTTTTATTTTAAAATTTTTCATTACATTAATATAATTTAATTTTTAAATAAATATAAATTATTTAAATTATATATCTCTTTCTGTTAATATGTCCTTTTATGTCATTTTGTAATTTCAGCTAGTTTAATAGCTAATTTTACAAAACACTATAACTAACTTATCAATTATCAACTAATTTATCAATTACTAACTAACTTATTAGCTATCAGTTAATTTATTAGCTACTTACATGAAACGGAGTCATTGTGTAATGCAAAATGTTAATTAAAAGTATTAAGCTTTAGTTTTTCTTTTAATAAATATGATTGAAATGAAAATATGGTTCTATATAAACTCTCAAGGTTGCCCTATAAGTTATCAATGGGATTAAAGGTAATATCCTTATATAAGTATATTATAAGGAGAGGCATGTGTTCTAACTTATATGTTAATCACTTACTATTATCATAGGTTTATTGATTGTGCAATTATGAGAATGGAAAATGAGGATACATTTTCTTATTTGCATGCACAATGAATTTTATGTTTATTATTGGGTTGATAAAAAGAATTTAACATGTGTATAAGAAATTTCTCTATAAATTGTTTAGTCCTTTTTTAAAGATTAATGTGATTCTAGTAAATATTCACAATAAGATAAAATTGAATAAATATATTGAAATTTAATAGGATTGTTATTTGAAGTTTTTTATGCATGATTTGATAAATATCTTATACCATGTGATTATATGTGCCTATACCTTGTTTAAAATATTAACTACTTTGAAGATTTCATTTATCTTTAACTTTGCTGTGGATTATCACTTGTAATTCACTTACCTTACATAACTCGTTTATTTATTTATAAAATAGAAAGGTTATATGCATTAGATATAAATTATATTGTTGAAAGGTTTCAGACTCCTTGGCTATTGATGAGATAGTAGGTTGTCCAACCTTTTATAATGATCATACCTACTCTCTTGAGACTCAAGAATAACACCACTAAGAAATTAGAGTTTCTGGCTCTTCCAAAAAAAATCATAGGATGTATTAGATTGCATATATTTTTAATTTAAATTATGATATTTATCAATTTGTTTATTGTATTTATAAATTTATATTAATATTATTTTGAATAATGACAAAACTTTAGGTAGATTTTCATTTTTAGGTTACTTTTTCTTTTGATTTTCATATGATAAAAATAAAAATATAAAATGCTAAAAACAAAAGATATATGTTTAATTTTTTAATTATATTTTAAATTTATTCATTTCACATAATTTTAATATAAGTGTAATTTTTTAAAATCAAAATCATTTTTTTAAAACAAATATAAAAATGCTTTTGTGAAGTATGTGGACTTTAATCCTTTTCTTAAAGGTATATAGGCATTACTCCTATAGGTCAAGTCCACCATTTTAATTTTTTTTATCAAAATTTATATGTTCAAGTCTTTTTCCTTTACCTTCATAACTTCTCTAGTCCATGCTCTCACATCCTACAATAATGGACCACTTTTCTCTCTACTTTTAATAAAGTAGTAAACGAATGCAATTGAAACATTTAAAATAATCTATCTAATTTATTTTTCACTTTTTTTAATAATTATCATTATCTTTAAGGAATTATTAAAATATTTTAGTCATAATATGTTACATACTTAATTTCATAGTAATTATTCTTTGAATAGATGCCTTAGGGTGCTTAACACCTTTCTTATGCATAATTAGACTTCTAAACCATTTTTATGAGAAAAGGACTTGCCTTATTTATGTTTTTTAGTTTTCAAATTTTCTTTTATAAAACTAGTAGACACTCCTATTTAGCTTTTTAATTAAATTATATAATCGTTATTTGCATGTGATGTTCTCTAGGCATTTCATGACAATATATATTATTGATATGTTGTTTTAATTGTTAATACTTTGCTCACATAAACTATCTTTTGTCTAAAATTTAATAGAGAATTCATGTGCATTCCACATGATCCATATTTACCTAAATTTTAATTGAATTTGACATTCAATTAGAATCAATTAACCTTAAAATACTCAACTCCATTTGAGATTTGTTTTTTGCAATTTAGTTTATGATTGCTAAAAAAATGGAGATATGATTATTTTGAAAGTAAATTAGTTCAAGTGAGTGTCAAATTAGGTCAAAATTTTGGAAGTTAAAGATCATATGTGATGCACATAAGTTCTTCAACAAATTTTGGACAAGAAATAGTTTATGTGATTGAAGTGTTAATGGATGAAATGAGAAGTTAGTGAATCTCATCATTTAAAAACACTAATGAATTAAATGAAAAAAAATGAAACCATATTTAAGTAAAGTATAATTTTCCTTATTTTAAGCTACATTAGCTTATAATTTTAAATAATTAATTAATGAGTTTCAAATGCTTGTATCTCCTTAATCTCAAGTATATTCAAGTATCTCCTTCTCATCAAATTATTGAATTAAGTGAGGAAAAATGGTGAAATCACATTCAAGTAAAGTATAATTTTCCTTATTTTAAATCACATTAACTTCTCATTTTAAGTGATAAATCAATGTGTTTCAAATACTTGCACCCCTTAATCTTTGGTATGTTCAAAGATCTCTATCTCATCTAATGAAATACTTTATTTTTACAAAATTATAAATGTGCCAAGGCTTGACCATCGAATGATCACGGCAAAATTCATTTGTCCACTTAAAATGCTTTTATAAGTTTTGTAATCCATGTGTTCAATAAGGAAAATTTTAAGGGGTTGAAAACGAAATCATAAAATTGATACTCTTGAATGTTTAGTTCATGTATAGTAAATGCCAAAAAAAATTAATATTTTTATTAAATTCTAGATAGGTAATTATGTTTCCATGGTATAATTTAAAGGAAAAATACAAGATCAGTAATATAAGTAGAATAAAATAATTATACTTTTATAGTTAACCTAATTTAACATTCATATCCATTCTTAATTTTGTGCTCATAATCACTTGAACCACAATCTAGCTCCTAAATAATGATTAACCTCCTCAATCATGATCAATTTCTTGAAAAATATAAGCAAACTATAGACAAAATCTTTCCCTGTACTTAACCTAGAACCTTTATTCTTAAATAATAACCTTGTACTAGTTTTGATGGAAAAACATAGTCTATGTTTACATCAGAGAGGTAAGGACCTATCTTACAATATAAATAAGGTCATGGTTTTACTTATCATAAGATCCATATCATCTAACCTACATCGAGTTTAAGCACTAATAAAAATACAGTACTTTATGTCAATAATTGGACTAACAAACATTGAAACTAATTTTATTTATGAATTATAGGAGGTTCATAACTAGGAACTCTAACAATCTTCTACTTAGACCCATATAATTCATAAATAGTGGCCACTTTAAGTTAATGTCAATGTCACAATGGTATTATTACACTCATAAGTCTAAATTGAGATCTTAAGCCTCAACAATACAAAAAATTATATTTGAAAGAGGTGTTAATATCATGCACAATGTATGCACACACCTTATTGACTAAAAAAATTAATATTTAATAGGGATATTAACTTAAAATATGCATAATAAGATTTATATAACTTTAAATGTGACTATATGTAAATCTCCAAACAATGCCCCTAGCATTTACCTAAGATGCTAAATAAGAATCAATATTCTCAATACTAATAACTCACTATCACTAGAAAATGTGCACAAATAATACATGGCAATATCATGAATATTTCATTAAGCATATCTCAAGATAAATAACAAATTCAAAATAATTACTTCTAATATTAAACTCTTAATCAGTACTTTAGTAGTGCAATGGCACCTACTGTTATCTTAGAGGCTTTATTCTTCATTATATCTAGTGTTTAAAGCCAAGACCTTATGTGTATACATTAAATGGATTACCACTCCTATCATTACCAAAAAATATAAAACTCCCACTAACCCAAGACATCAAAATGTTTAAATAGACCCATATTGGTTGCATGATCAAGATACATTCCAACTGCCTAGATTTTGGATAGTAGATCCACAAGCATATAATTTGTGGAAATATGCTCAATGCAAGGAATATGCTCACATATCTTCTCTTTCATAAGCTAGCATTTCACATTAAAGTGCTTCATATAGGTAAAACCTTTATTATTTAGAGAAAAGAGAAAAGACTATGATAATAGTATTTTCATAGTAATAATTAAGATTAAAGTCAACAATGGAATTCATTGAATATACAGCTTCACAAGCAAATTTATAGCATACAATATACTTTGCTTCTATAGTAGAGGTTAATGTAAGTGATTGCTTATTATTTTTCCATGGCACAACTCTTCTTACCATCAAAAAGATGTATCTAGATGTCAATTTGTAATCATTTGGATAAACAACAAAAATGGAGTTTAAGTAACTTGTAATGGCAAAATTTCTTAATCTCCTATAAATTAGCATGTAGCCTTTCATACCTTTCAAGTACCCCATTACTCCTTTAATAGCAGTCCAATGTCTCTAACTAGGATCACTCAATATCACCTTAGTACATGTATAATATAAAATATATTAGTACATGTACATACCTGAACATATATTAGGCTACTATGACTAACATATATAGGACATTATTCATCTTTTCTCTTTCTTCATCACTTTAAAGACATTAGACTTTTAAGAAAATTTCATCCTTCTAAATTGGTGATGAAGCATGAGAACATATTTGACATGTTAAACCTTTTCAGTGCTTTCTCAATGTACAATCATTGAGACAAGCCAAATGTACTTGGGGACCTATCATGGTGAATCTTATTACCTGAAACAAAATAGGCATTCCCTAAGTCTTTCATTTCAAATTCCTTTGACAGTATATATTTTGTCTTAGTCAACATGTTCATATCATTACTTACAAAGAGAATGCTATTAACATATAGAACTAGAATTACAAACTACCTGTACTCATCGTCATGTATATGCACTAGTCTACATTATTATTTTTGAACCTAAGAGGTTTTACTATCTTATCAATATTAAAACATCACTATCTAAAGACTTATTTTAAGCCATATATGGGCTTTTTCATTATGCACACAAGGTGTTCTTTGCTCTTTTCTTGAAAACCACATTATTGTTTTATATACATTGTCTATGACAAGTCACTATTTAGGAAAGTTGTTTTAACATCTATTTGGTGTAGTTCCAAATTAAAATGGGCTACCCATGCCAAAATAATTTGGAATAAGTCCTTAGTTTATACTAGTAAAAGGATCTTTTTATAGCTTATAACTTTTTTATGAATGCAATCCTTGGCTACTAACCTGCCATTATTCTTCTTAATTTTGTCTTGAGCATCCCTTTTTATCTTAAAGACCTATTCAGATCTAACTAGCTTACAATTTACAAGTAATTTAACTAAATCTCATATTTGATTTTATACAATAAGGCCAATTCATTCTCCATTGCAATGATCCATTCTAAAGAGTCAAGCAAACACTATGAGACCTTTTTAAGGAAACTTCATTAATTAATTCTATTAACTTTACATCTTCTACTATTGGTTACATTGGACCAAATCATAGGATGGCAAAAGATGATTTAGCTAGCTATTATGTTAGTCTGCCATTGTCTTCCCTAAGTCGTGATCGATGTGGAACCTAATAATTTGATTATCATTAACCTAACTTATCTATATTTGATATATAAACATATTAATTGGTATAAGATACCAATACTATAATTAACATTAGTAGTTAAGGATAATGATGATATCCATCAACTTTAGCTTCTACAAAAATCAGAGAAGTTAAGCTTACTTATAATTGCTAACATAATCAGGAATAAGCTAGCCTAATAATCCCAGTGAATGAAAGAAACTCTAACCAAACTATCAACTTCTACAATCCAAGGCCTAAGAGACATATTTACTTATAAACAAAATTAATTGTTACTTATAACCACCAAAGGAAAGCTTGAAGGACCTATCCTTATTATGATAGTAATGAAAGCACTTTAACTTAAGAATTTGCCATTTTAAACATGGAGGGGTAAGTCAGGAGGATTGGTGAATAAACATTTTAAAACAAAGAAACAAAAAAAGCAATTAAACCTTGTCAACTAGATTTACCTCTTTTTACATAAACTTTAACTCTTACATAAATTCAACAATAAACTTATTAGTAAATGTAACAATCTCAAATGCATAATAAGAGCACAACTTCATATCTTTCTTAATTCAAGAATAATAATTCAATGTCATTGTAAAAGAATATATAATGGAAAGCAAGTAAAACTTCTTATAACTTTCATCCATCCTATCCCTAACAAGCTCATCCTTTTCCCTTCAAGTCATCTTTATCCTTTACAAGCATATATTAGATTTGGTGTTCAATTCACAAAAGTATCACATCACCCCCTCTCAATTCTTATAAACAAATGTGCAAATTAAACTCAAATATTGCAAGAACCATTCTATAACACATTTTCATATGTCAAAATAGCACTATGCCTCTTTATATGGCCTTAGCTTATGCGTTCAACATCATTTAATGCATACTAATTCATACTCTAATCATAGGATGAACTTCATGCTTGAAACTAGTGAAATGAATAAGTTGTAAAAACATCAAGGTATAATGGCTTATCTAATCCAAAAGAGCAACTCTTTATAGGTATGAGTTATGTAATTGATTATATCGGTCTAAAGGAAAAACACTGCCCAAATATAATCAATTATATATGGTTAGAGAGCAAGGCTCTCAATGTATAATAAATTATGTTACTGATCTAGATTTTTAGAATAAGTCTAAGGAGCATAATAGATTATATTTGTCTAAATAGTAATTTCTCTGAAACATAATTGATTATGGCTTAGGTTTCTGCAAAAATTCCTACGAAAATACTATTTATTCAAAATTAAATCCTCAAAACTTCTACTTACATGTTACAATGCTTAAACAATACACCATATATTACATTCATATTACCATATCAATTAGACCAAACAAGAATTTCAAATCAAAACACACAAATTACCACATTTATTCTTAATTTAGGAAAAAAATAGCAACCTTAACATTATTTAACCTAAACCATTCAAAATCATCTGGATCCATTAAGAATGCTTACTCACCTTGTTTAGAGGACATGATAGGAAGATAGAGTTATGGTTTTCTTATCTTTAATCATTCAAAATCAATAAATTTAAGGTTAAAGTTCTAAAACCCATTTTTTGAGCCAAAATTTTTATTATCCTAAATTCAATAGGAAAGTGGAGAAGAAAGCTTGCAAAGATTAGAGCCTAGAAGGATTAACCTTGTCTTGATTAGAGAACACAAGAGATTACTATAGATTAATGTTATTTTTCTTGCCAAAAAAGAGAAAGAGGAGAAGATAAAGAAAAGGGATTAGTGTGTTTATGATAGGGAAAGTGAGGAATAACTAAAAAAATAGGGAAATAAAGGAAAATACGACCAAGGGCAAAATTGAAAAAATTCCCTAAATATCCTCCACACTTAAACATTTAATTCTATTTATACTTAGCCTTTAAACATCTCACTTCTTTCTTTTTCTAAACTTTTTCACATAAAATTACTACTTCAAATTTCATTAAAATAATTAATTATATTCCATATAAGATTTTATCCCCTATTTCATTACATTAATTTATAATTCTTCGCACAAATTATTTTAAATTTTATAGGGTTTAATAATATTTCCCCTTTTAAAAGAATTCATCCTTGAATTCTTAATACCACACTAACTTTATGATTTCTACAAAAATTACACTATAGCAATCACTAAATAGATATGGTTGTTTCTATAGCATATTTGACTCCAACTCCCAAGTAGCCTCTTATATTCCATGTCACTTCTGTCATGAACCATCCTAGGGCACATGATCGATATAAGATATTGCTAGGTGCAACTACCTACTAGCTTATCCATATAAGCTATGCTAAATTTGAGATCTATTAATAGATTGCCTAACTATCATAACCATGTTCAACTATCCATGCATCAATAAACATGTGTGCACATCTAGACTAACTATCCTATGGCTTACCTAAACATTAAAACCTTCGAGCAAGCTTACTTCCAAACTATTTGACAACTATTGAGCACCTAAGGGGATAATCCCCTAAAAAAAACAAAAATAAAAGAGTGAGTTTCTTTAGAAGCCTTGTAAGCAATCAATAAGTTACTAAAAATAGTTAATATATATATGTATGTATGTGTACTTATTATAACATAAAACTTACAATTGGTTTCATATGGAATATGTCAAAGTTTTTACTCAAAAAACATAAATGTGCTATCCCCACCTTCATTGAGGAAAAGAAGAACATTTCAAAAGTTAAACCTATCTATTAAATTGTATGCATAGATATGCCATGTAATTACACTAAGACCATTCGAGGTTATGTTACTAATTGATCTTTATAATATCACAATTCACTAATAGCATTTTATATCATTCAATAAATATTAAATAAGAGAAGGCAAGACAAAATGAAAGAAGGTGAATCTCTTTATGACTCCATTTAACTTTATCTTTCACAACCCGACCTTATCCTTCCAATGTCAATCTTATCCCTTCACAAATAGGTACATAGATCCGATGCAATAAGCTATACTACAAATATCACTGCATAAACAAATGCCTTAATTAATGCTTCATTCTAAGCCACGAGCTTAAATCATCCAAAGACATTGTCATGACCTAAACTCGATGTAACCAGCGTGGATCCCATTACTCAATTTTCATAAGCTTTAACATTATTTACTATAATTTTACTTAATAGAAATCTTCTTATTTCTATATAACTCACATCCATTTCAAATTCTTATGAGAAAACGAATAAAGTTTTCCTTATTTTTAGACACTTTCTAAGGGCCACATATCCTAAATCATAAATCCTGTATTTGTTACAGATATGACTACATTATCAATACATAGAATACTAAACCTCTTCAATATGAATACGTAGATAAATAATTCAACACATCAAGTATTGAATCAACCTAATCTCTATATGTATACCCTAATCCTATTCTAATTGTCAAGATCCTTCAACTAGGCCATCTTTGATTCTTCATTCATACAGCAAAGCTCAAACATTTTTATCTTAACCTGAAAACATTGAAGATAGAAAGGAATGAGTTACGAGAACTCAGTAAGCATATATTTATCCCTTCTAAATCTAAATTTAATTATATTAAATGGTCACATGATGATTAGATATTTAATTAAAGAAGTAATTGCAATCCATGCTCCCTGAGTTATTGAAACATATAGAATCAAGACTTAAGTTGAGTATTCACCTATATATAACTTAGATCTCATATTTTATGTTATAAATTACAATAATCTTAACTTTTTACTAGCATATAATACCATCATTATATCACACACACCCATTTTTTGTGGTTGTCACATTCATAAATAGCCATGAAGGTTTAATTACAATTGAATCATCACAATCACATCAAGTCTTTATAATCATATCAAGCTGTAATATTCAATCACAACCAGATTTTCGATATCATATCATATTACATAACTATTCATAATTAACATACATGTATCCATCTTTTATCTCCCAAGTCAACCTTATACCTTCCATAAGTTGTCCATCTTTATCCCTCCAAGTTTTGTCTTATATCATTCACAAGCTGCCATTGGGAATTTTTCATCTAGCTTACACATTATCACCTCGTCACATTTCTCATTTCAAATGCTATTTATGGCATATTTCGTATCATAATATGCATAATAGAGTTAACTCTACAATCACAAGATTCAATGCAATATTAATGCAAAGCAATCATTCTATTATCACGGTGCAAATCAAAGCACGTAAGATTATATATATAGCAAACCATGCCTTTTTACATGGCCATAATATTCATTCACATTTCAATTTAAATCACACCACACTTTTTAGTATACCAATAATGGCAAAAGTACAATCACATTACAAATATCATTTACCTGCACATTTCGATCGTAGTTAATAACATTAGGTAGTATTTTCACCATGCCTCACAAGCTTATTCCAATAGCACTCTTTCAAACAGATAGCTACCAACTCATCACATACAACATTTTTAAGTTTCTTATGCATAACCATACAACTGATTTCGTAATACATATATTATAATTCACCATTTACCTTATTTAAGATTCATGGATGAATGGGTATGTGATCTATAACATTGATAAGTGGGACTATAATTTACAACATTTAAATACTTTAATATTAATACATTAGATTAGAGTAAGATATATATACTCATCTAATGATATTTAGTTAACTTTAGATGTTCCAATACATCTATGATTACTTTTGCTCCCTTCTTTTTTCACTATTTGTAATGATAAATTATAAACGTAAGAGCATTACTTATCTTATCTCTAAATATCCTAATTCCATGTTCAAATCATAACATAGTAAATTATTCTAGATTATTGACTTCTTATATTTCTCCAATGTTAGATTTAAAACTAAATTTTTATCCTTATATAATAATTTGTTTGGAATCGAGCTTATATGAATAAAATATTAAAATGCAAGGCTTTTAATCAAACTTTATTCATATCACTTTATCATCTTATAATATCACTCTCTTATATCTTCAAAAAAATTATCATAAAGAAATTGGAGATTTTCATAAATGAAGACTTTTCAAATCACGCGTAAAATAACAAAAATATTAAAGCTTTATTATTTAACAAGGCCTAAATCATATTATAAAACTAGACACTTGGTTCTAAATAACTTAAAAACCATTTTAAAGAAATCAAATCATATAATTTAAGTATTTACTTGAATTAAACTTTGAATATTAAAAACATAAGTTTTTAAGATACTGATTTACTTTAAGGATGCTAGTATATCATTCTAGAGCATTCATTTCTAGTCTTATTAGTTCTATATCGAGTAAAAAGAATATGATAATAAAATAGGATTCTCTCTTTCTAAATCCATCATAAGACAATTGAATTATTAGAACTTTATACTAATAAAATAATCTATTTATATTATTTTATGAAGTTACACATCTGATTTATAATATTTTACCTATACTTTAATAAAATCACTTGATCACAATTCTCTTATCTAACTCTAAACCTTTTTTATCACATTAGTACTATTTGCATACTAACAATATGAACTGAATCATATTACCATATATGTATATACATATCATATAAGTTTCATATCTTATAGTATCTCAATCTTAATTTAGCCATAATATGAGGTAATCAATTTATTATCTTAATCATATTCATTCATAATACTATAACTTTGAATCCATTCATGTTTGGATACGAGCACACCCAATTGTTATGCAGTAGTTCAACACTTCTCATGTGTAATCATAAACTAAGCATAATCATAATTACAATCTCAATTAAAGCATAACTAACCATAACTAAGGAATAGGCCATACAATATCGTTATCATATCATTTGCAAAAGGTTAATCAATAGTAATTAATAAGAAATAGATGGTGCTTTGGAAGCACCATTACACACTATGATTTTTATCATAATAGGAAGCAACTAAAATCACAAATTTTTTGTACTCGTTCATATTTAGGTATACAGCTACGCACATTCAGTCTCTTGGTCTTACAATATATTATCTTAGAGTATAGAACAAATAGAGTATAGGGAAATTAAGTAGAAAAGTTTCTAAGATAGATATACACTTACTTGGGAATGTCCATTTGCTCCAAGGATCCCCAAGTATTCCACTTTCATCTCTTTTTCCTTTTTTCTACTTTACAATTCATGAGGATAATTTATAAACATTAAGATTACTCATTTCATGATCATTCCAATATGTGTTTAGCATATAAATATCATAAACTACTTATCTTTGATCCTTAGGAATCAAACACCTCGTGTTGGACCCTTATAAATCATAAAAACACAAAATAAGTTAGGTATGGTTAACTATAGGGTCACCATAGTTATGAACTTTGAATGATATTTTATGGATGATTCAAAAATATGAATAAATTATTTGTAAAACTTATTTCATTGAAAATAGATTCAATTAGCTTTCCATGGATTACTTATTTGCCTAAATCAGCTAAGTTTTGCAAGAGTTATGCCTTTTTAAAGATAGACACAAAAAGTTCTTTTTTTTTAATTCTAATTATTGGTTCTCTATCAATTATTTTAATAATATATCAAAATGTGTACAAGATTTTGATTTAAAACTAAATCCATTTGAAAGCATACTCAATTACCTTTAAAATGATAAGTAGGTTGTTTAAAACGGACATAAAATGAAGGAGTTATACCCCTTCAAAGTTAGTATAAAATTCTATAGTTGATAAATCGATTCACCCACCCAATTTTTGCCTTAGAATTAATTAGTTACTTGATTCTAAAGCCTACTTTTACCTCTGGACCCCTGGAATCGATTCACACATGAAAATGTCAATTTTTTTTATAAAAAATTTACTATTCATCCGACTTCAAATACCTTTTTAACACATATTACATACCAAATCTTAATATAATCATCAATATACTTGTCTAACATATTATATCACCTCTCTCCATCATTTATTATTTCTATAATATCAAAATAAACTAAATTTAAGCAAATCATAAAATAACCCATTTTTCATCTATACCATCATATAACCTCAAAATCCATAAATTTAAGTAGATTATCCACTTGCCTTATATAGAAGAGGATGCTAGAATGCTAGTTTGATGATCCTTCAACCCTAATCACATAAAAACACATGGATTCCTAAGCTATGCCTTAGAATACCTAACAAAATAAAATAAACCTTAAAACCTTCATTACCTAAGAAGAAATAAAAAGGATTCTTGATGGAAACAATGTTCTTACCTTAATTAAATAAAAAAATCAAGAAGATTTGAGTCTCCCTTACTTAATTGATGAAGTAGTGGGAGAATTATATGGAGAGAGTTGAGAAGGGTTAAGAAATGGACGAAAAATGAGAGGGATTAGAATGTGGGGGCTAAAATTGGAAAGTTAAGGCCCTAGGGGCATTTTGAAAAATTACTCTTAAACCTCTTCTATACTCACACACTCACTCACATCAGTACATAACTTTATACTTTATAATTCTAATAAATTTTCCCTTATCAAAATTTAACCCAAATTATGTTCCCACATTCTTACTATTATTAATTCAATTTTATTTCATATTTTAGATATAAGACCCTTAATCCACCTAAATCTACCGGTTGCTTTAGCTATTTTTTCTCACAAAATAATTTCTAATTTACTATATTTTAAGGAGCTTGTAACAGACATTCATACATATACACATATAAGTTAATGCCTCAACTAGTATGCTTATCAAAGAATAAACAAGAATACTGCAAGATACATAATATGCATAAACACATGTACAAAAGTATCAAATAAATACATTCGTATGTTGTCAAGCTATAACATGAAATTTGTAAAGTCTAGAAATGATAAATATCAATGACACAATTTAAGTACAACTTTCACCAATTGAATTCACAAAGCATGCACACACATCACATCATCATTATATTTTTATGTATGGTCACACATCATTCATACACCATTATTTGATGTATAATAATAACTCTCAATGCTTTAAAACCTTTAGTATACTTTAACCCATTATAAACATAGTGTGTAAAACCTCTTAGAATATAATCAACTATATAGTTAACTATATAATCCTTGAAAGCAATTACGTTGAGGCATAGTCGACTATAGAGGTCCAGAAAGTAAGATAATGGGCTTGTAATCAACCATGTAGTCAATTATGCAATCCTCAAGAACAATTCTACAGGGGCATATATGACTATGTAGTTAACTACAAGAGTTTAGAAAGCAAAACTTTAAGGTCGTAACCAACTATATAGTAAACTATAATGCATAAAAAACATATTTTTAGGGCATATTCAATTATCGCTTAGGTTCCTAAAAATTTTCATCAAGATACATAGTTCATTCATGATTTCAACACTAAGATTTTATCTTACAAGCTAATTTCTATAATCAAATCACTAAATATTGCATTCTTATCATAATACACATTAAATTCAACAAGAAATTCAAATCAAAACAAATATATCATACAATTTCTCAAGATTGGTTTTAAATATAGAAAGCCTAACTTCATTCAATTTAACTTATGAAGATTAACTAAACTCAATTAGAATGCTTATTCACTTGGTATGGAGATTATGCCAGGTGAAAGATATTATAGTTTGCTTACTTTTATTCCTTCAAAAACTAAAAATTTAAGGTTATGGCTTGAAAACCCCTTTTAAGCTAATTTTTTTAATTTTTCCATATCCTAAAAAGATTGAAGAACAAAATTTACATAGATTGAAGGTAATAAGGCTTTACCTTGCTTAGATTGAAGAGTAGGTGTGATTTGATAAGGATTTAGTGCCTCTTGCTTACCAATGAGAGAAGATGAAAAAGAAAGGATAAGAGGAAGATGAAGATTAAGGGCTTTTGTGGAAGGATAAGGAATGTTAACTAAAAAAGGGAGAGATAAGGATATATTGGCCCAAAGCATATACTAGTTTTTATTCATTCTCAATTCTATTTAAATTTTCCTATTTTTATTAACTATTTTGCATAAAATTCTTATTTTAATTTTTATTAAAATAATTAATTATTTTTCTTACAAGACTTTATCCCATATTTCTTTATCATAACTTGTTATTTTCATATAAATTATTTTAAATATAAGGGGTATAACAATTCATAATGAACTCTCATCAAAGATACTTCCTTAGACCTTAACTTTCAAACTTGATAATCTAGAATTTCAACTAACTACCCCCTATATTGTAGCTTGGAATTGAATTGCAATAGTTCCTTTCAAATCACATAAGATACATCTAGTATGTACTTTTTCAAGCATAAAAACATGATACACCTAATGTATGGCTCATAAATAGTCTAATAACTCTAACTAGTAAGCTACTACTTCTATATGCTTAATGATATAGAAAGGTCTAATAAAGTAAGGCACTACTTTTCCTCTCTTCTCAAATCATATGACTCCTTTCATGGGTAAGACTTTAAGAAAAACCATATCTCTTTTTTTAAATTCTAATTCTCTTTTTCTTTTATTCACATAAGACTTTTATCAATCATGCACCATCTTCAACTAGTTTTTAATGGCCCAATTTTCTCTAGGTCATTTTTTGGTTCAAACCATTCTACTAGAAATTTGCACCTTCAACCATAAAAGGCTTTATATGGAACGATTTTTATACCTAACTAGTAGATATTATTGTAAGCTAACTCGATCAATAATAAGTACTTATCTTAGTTACTTTTAAACTATAGGGTGTAAGCTCTAATCATATATTCTAAGATTTGAATTGTATGCTTTGATTATCCATTTGCCTGTGAATGAAAAGTCATGCTAAAACATAGTTGAGTTCTCAAAGCTTGTTGGAATGATTGCCAAAAATGAGTTATGAACTACATATCTCAATATGATATAATGGTGATCGACATTCCATAAAATGACATTATTTTCTCAAGATATACTTAAGCATATTGGACTGCCAAGAAAGTGGTTTCAACTAGCAAGAAATAAGTAATTTTAGTTAATAGTCAACAATAACCTAAAAGGAGTCATGTCCCTTTTGAGTCTACAATAATCTTATCAAGAAATCCATTATCACATATTCCCACTTCCACTTTATACTTACGAATGGTTAATGCACTCCTATTAAGTGTTAATGTTCTATTTACTTATTGGCACTTAAGGCATTTCATTACATAATCAAGTACTTCTTTCTTCATCCACTAAAATAAGATGATAAAAAATGATATTTTTTTGAATCAAGTATAAAACAAAAAAAAATATTAAAATCTTATGCTAGAAGAATGATCTATTCACATCATTTAATGAAATTATACATTTAACTCCTAATTTTTTTTAGCTCTATTTCAACAAAACCACAAATCATATTTCACACAGGGTTTCTTGAATCATACACAAATCATCCAAACTATTACAAGACAATACTTTATAGATACTTTAATCACATTAATGTAATATCTTATACCATGAAAATCATATTTTTTGAAAGCATCATCCTATTTTTCATTTTTACATAAAAATAGATTTTATAGATCAACTTTGAACACTAAAAAATATAAATGCTAATGATATTGAAGGGCTTTAATCATATCATTCAATCATCTTACATCATGAAACTCTTATTCTTATGTATGAAAATGGATCTTCTAAGCTGCAACTATACAGATTACCTTACCTTATACTAGAGAGCTTACTCAAAACTCCATCGACAATAATCACTCATCGAACTACTAGCACAAAGAAGGGCCAAGCAGGCCTAGATCCTACTATTCCAGCCATAAGCTAACGGTTTTGTTATAGCACTGTTGGTTACTGGCTAATAGAAAGCTTCTAGCATTGAGGTGAGCAACATTCAATTGAAGAGAAAGAGAAATCACTAGAAAGATAGAAAGAGAGAGAAAGTGATGAAGTGTAGAAAAGAGAGGGAGAATTATGTTTTAAAGTAAAAAGCCTTTTGTGTTTTTGAGAAAAAGAAATAGTTAAAGGAGATTATATAGAATGACTAGGTGTAGATATACTCAATTTTTCCATTAAAGCTTGACCCTTATTTTATTTACTTTTTTATATAAAAGCAAAATTAAGTGGTAAAACTTAATCCTAACCACCCATTCTCTCTTTCTATATATATATTTATTTTATCATTCTTATTTTTCCCTAATAATTTCTTTAATAATTTTAAAGAAATTCAAGAACTAAAAAGAAAACATTTAAAAGAATTTTGTAAACTTTGGGAAGGTTATTTTATTAAATCATACATAGATTTTCATAAATTCTTATATTCATTAATTGTTAAATACTTTTAGCTTAATGAAAAATTTGTCATAATAATGATTTAAATACATTTTATGACAAAATATTAGTTAAAATAAATATAATTTAATTATTATTGTTAATTAAATAAATACTTTAGAAAATTTAAAATGATAACATTTTTAATCATCATATTAGGATATCACAATGCGTGACTAGCGTAGAAAGTCATTATAAGCAATAACTTACTAGCCTTTCCTATAACTTATCCAATGCAATATTTCATATGCAAGTGAGCTATACTTTTAAAGAATGTGCAATTTTCAAAAGTTAATTACAATTTGTATTGAAAATTATTATGCAAGTTCACTCCAACTATCCCTGCACTTACCTTAATGCTAAAATTTTTGAGTGAATCTACTTACATCCTATTGGATGTAGCTAGAAACCTCTAGGAAATATTCCTAAGAAAGGTAAATAGAGAAAAAAAAAGAGTGAGTTTCCCCTAAAACTCAATAAGTAAACATCATTCAATAAGAATTTTTTTAAAATTGAATATTGGTACCTAAGTATAGGAAATCAAACTTAGGTTCAAGAAGGAAACTTTAGGATTATATCTAAAATAATTAATCATATTCTTATACCTTTATTAAGGAAAGTGAAAAGATTCACTACAATGCAACTTATTTGTTAAAAGTTACAACACATGTACACATATTCTTCGATACCAATTAAGACATCTCTAAATACTTATTACATTGAAGGCATACAAAAAAGTCCATTTTATTCCCATTCATAACATAAATTCCATTAGTAATAACACATTCATTGTTACCATCCACACTTATTAGTGCCATCATTCATGCACATACATACAAAACTGATCTTATCATGTCATATACATAGTAACAATATAAAGAAAATAAATAAACCTCTTTATGATTTTCAATCAGCCTTGTAACCTTAAAAAACTCTATCTTTGTTCCTCTCAGGTCAACCTTATACCCTCCATAAGCCATTTTCTTAAATTTGATTTTTGAATAATCAATACACATATCACATTTCATTCCTTTCTTTTATCTTATCTTAAATTAAGGTCATGTCATGACCCACTTTTGATTGTGACCAGCGTGGATCCTGTTACCGGCTCCCGCAAGCCTTAATTATTTTTCCCTCTTTCTAGTTAACAGGAATTTCTAAATTATAGGGGAATTCAAAATTTATTTTAAGATTTTTGTGAAAAATGAATAAAATTTCCCCAGTCTTTAAACACTTCCTACGGGCCACATACCCAGGATCATCATACACAAAATACAATACAGTTTCATACTTATGCATGCAATCTATTTAGCATATCAAATAGTCTAACAATTCTATGTTTAGGATGCTAATCCCAATTCCAGCTATCAAATCTTTCAAATGAGGCAGTCTTTAATTCTCCATGGATGCTAACTTGAAATCATTAAATTAGAATAGAGTGAGTTCCATGAACTCAGTGAGTATATAACTACCACTAACTTGTAAGTTATCAACTTAGGTATATTAAAAAGTAATAACAAACTAATTTCTAAATTTCTTGAAATATATAAGGATTCGTGTACACATGACTGAAACTCTATTTCACGTAACACAATCACAAGAGTCTCAGTTTCCTATAAGAATTCATGATTATGTACTACCCACTTTGGGTAGGCATCATACACAAACAACCACTAAGGCTCAAATATAAACAGATTATCACAATCACATCATCAATATAAACCAATCACAAATAGTCATATGATGTCACATATTCAAATACAATAAACATACATATAGTTACTCTATGGTATCAAGGCCAATTTTATACCTTTCTCAACTATTAGTCAGGAATTTCTCATCTGGCTCTTAAATCAATATCACATCCATCTTATATAATTCGTTAGGAATTTCCCATCCGACATTTATATCATTCCTTTATCACCGATTGTAATATTCGATATCACTATTCTAGCATCATTCATTACTTTCCAATGACTCAAAAAGCTCAATTCACAACACTCGCATATAACTATATTTATACAGAAATATAAAATTGATACTAATAATAAGAAAAACATAACCCAATATTCAAAAATAACTTTTAATGAGATAATATGAAGTGGTGAGATATATACTTACTTGAAATCGCCCACAAATTCGAAGGTTCTCAATTCTTTATCTTCCTTCTTCTATCTTCGCCTATTTATCAATTTACAAAAATGAATTATTACATGTGTATTACTAACTTTTCTTCCCTATTTTATATTACAAATCCATATTATTTGTTTCTTGTATTTCCTATCATAAATTGATAATTCAAATATGCTCTTTAATCTTTCTAAACTATAGCTCCTTTTGTTTTCAAGCCTGTACTTGAAATATTAACCCTTCTTATATATAATGGCTAAATCATCTAAACATCACTATTCACATCAATATATCAAATTATACACTTATTCATAACCCGAGCATGATATAATAATGTTTCATATAACTTTATCATTATATTTTTTCACTATTAGCCCTTAATCCAATTATATAATTGAATTATTCCAAATCCTCACTTATGTTAAATTATTAAAATATGCTTCTCTAATTAATCTCAAAACACCCAAAATATTAGATTAATTATAATAATTTCGATTAATCCACAAGAATTCCCCATTCATCACATTCCAACGCCTAAAAATCAATTTTCCCAAACTACTGTTATTCATTCAAAATTTATATAGGGGGATTTCCTAAGTTAAACTCTGATCTTCACAATTGCTTTAGTTTCAGGATGAGAAGTAATCTACCTCCCTACAAGGTGACCGACTGGAGCCTCAATGGTGATAAAAGTTAAGGAAGTCCAGCAAAATGAGGGCCCAAAAGCTCTGCATGGTTAGTACCTTTCTCTTTATTTCTACTCACTGCTCGCACTCTCCTCTTTCCCCTCATTTTCTATTTCAGTTCTCCTCCTTAAAACAGCAACAGCGTAGTTTCTCTCTTGCTGGCATGCCTTACAACCATTAGACAGCAGCAAGCTCGGCCAATTTCTGTGCTTCCCGCTCATATTTATTAGTCATTTGTCTTGCCCCTAAGGTCTTCCTCGCACTACAAACCATCACTGCCCGGCAGGAACAGAAGAAGTAATTGGAAGTTGTGCAACATCGCAGCTCTATTTTGCTGCTCTATTACCGGTTGCAGCTTTTTCACGAATAGTAGTAGTTCGGGTGATAGCCAAGAGCCCCGTTCCTTAAAGCGGCAGTAGCAAGATGACACATAACAAGGAAACCGAGAGAGAGAGCTCACTGGTGTGGAGTTAACGTTGAAATGGCAACGAGCTAAGAAGAATTATGGTTCCCCTGCTCCTTCCCAAACAACAACTCGTACAGCTTTTGTGCACCATGAATGCTGCTGGTTGGCTGTGGATAGAAACATAACAGCATTGTAGCCCGAGAGAGACAGAAAAGATAACATAATGAGGAAAAGGGAGCTACAGGAGGAAAGAGAGGGTGGTGGGAATAGGAAAGGAAGCTGTTGGTTTCATAGAGAGAAGAAAAAGAGCAGCTGAGAGAGAGGCTGTGGTACTCGTTTTAAGAAGCAGTTTTGTTGGTGAGAAAAGAAATCGAAAAATATGAGAGAAGGGCAGTGCAAGAGGGCAGCAATAATTTCTTAAAAAATCTAGAGAAGCTGCTGCCCACGTGTACATTAAGAAGATTGTAGAAAAGTAAAACATCTAGCAAAAAAAAAAATGAATGTGGAGGCACGATATCCGAGAAGAAAAATGCTGCAGAAAAATAGTTGCATAAGAATTCAAAAATCGAGGAAAAGAAAGAGAATGATGAGCTAAAACCTTTGTTATGCGTTTCATGCGTACATCATTTGCTTTTACGCTCAAAGTCCCAACTCTCTAATATCTTGTTTCTAAGTAAAAATCCATTTAAACCATCAAATCTTCATATTTTTCAAATTTCTCATTTTCTAATAAAATACTCCAATAATATTTTTAAATAACTAAAATCTTCACAATCATATTTTTATAAAATTAATTTTATTTAGAACCTTGAAAATTCTCATAATTTTCAAAAATAAGTCATTAAATGTAACAAGTTATTTTTATAAATCTTTACCTTCATAATCTCTATAACCAATTTCTCAATTTATAAGAAGTTTCTTGTAAAAATTATTTTAAAAATTATTTTAATCGAATCTCAAACCAATAATTGTCATAAAAATAAATGTATTTCAAATACTATCATCAATATAATTTCAATATCTCAAAGCCTTTAAAGGAAAGAGATTCAAGTTCAATTATTAATCGATTAAATAAATATTTATAAATATATAAATTCATGAAACTAAAATTTTAGGATATTACAGGTCATCATATTTTCATGGCAACACCATGCCTGATGCATGGCCAAATATCTTATCTCTTCTTACAAATACATAAGCAAGTTCAATCATATCACATATTATGTGTCTCAACACATTAACAACTCATTTCTTTTCATAAGCGACATAATAAACATATCTTCATTACACATCATATGACATTGCACCTTAATTTCCTATTTTATGGTCATATTTTCACATAATTAACTCGAAATTATCATATTCTACCTTATTTAATGTTTAGGAACCATACATACTACATCTCACTTCATTCCATCATGGTCGTATCTATTTTATTTTAATATCAATCTATGTTTATTAAACTATGCTATTATGCATATTAACAAGTGTGTTTAATCAAGGAACCAATGGTTGGTAGCTCAATTACCAACCATTTACTTCTAGGAAGCAATCCTTTCTATTGAAAAATGGTTAATTATTTTGGAACAAATAGTTATTCATTTATTACTAGAGTCAAACTCACCTAATATTCCAAAGCAACAATTAGCTATTATGAACAAATAGTCCACCATTTTTCTAGGATTCAATAGAAATCCTAGTGTAATGAACACTATTAATGATGCCATTAATTCCTTCCAAACTTGTTTATTACATAACCAACCCATTCTTAATCATCAATACACATGTACAACACTTTGCTTAAGCCATTTACATCATCAAATCAAATTAAACATCTTATGTAATCTCATTTTTGAAGAAAATTTTCATTAAAACCTAAAACTTGAACTCAACCAAGAAATTTCAATTAAATATTCATAATTATGATTAGAATATTCATTCACTTATTATGGAAGAAGTTTTTAAAGATTAGATTTATTGTCTTTTGACCCTAATCAACCAAAATCCTATAAATTTCACATTAGGGTTCATTTCTCCCTTTATGAGTAATATACTAAAATCTTCTCAAATTCAAAGAAGATCAAAGAGATTCAAGTGACTATAAAGGTGTCACAATCTAAACCTAATCTTGACCAATTAAGATCCTATTATTTAGTTTTCATAGCCTTGACACTAAACTACACTAATTCATTATTAATTTTTTTACGAAAAAAAGGGACAAAGTTCCCTTTATTTTTAGGTACTCCTTAAAGGTCATACACTCTTTATTTTAAACCTATTTTACATATACCTCAACAATAACACAAAAATACATACAATAGATAAACAATTCAACATATCAAAAACTTATACATCATAATCTTTATATCTCTAATTCCCTAGTTTAGTTTTAATAAAATTTCCAACTATCAAGCTCCTCTTAGATTGCCTTGGACTTTTGCCCAAGCTACATAATTTGATGTTCTTAAATGGAATCCTAAAATTTTTAAAAGAACGAAGTGAGTTTTATAGAACTCAATGAATGTACAACTATATGGACTTAACTGAATGGAAACATTTGAGTTTAGTTTTAAGATAAAATGAAGAACATTGATGGAACACTACCATGAAACTCATGCTTGTACTTATGTCTATCAACTACAAATTAAGTTTAATTCACATTCATAACCAACCTCTATTCATCAACATATAAATACCTAACTACCATAATGATAAATAGATAAGAAGAAGAAGAACAACAACAATAATAATAATAATAATGACAAGTCAAGTAACTAGCAATAGTTAGCCACCTTGTACCTACTGGTATTTATCAATCATAATCCTATCCTTATCCCTCTTGATATTTATCACTACCACTAGTATTGCAATCATAATCACATGGTCCACTTTGTGCCTCCTAGTATTTATTAGCCACAATCTCAACCTTGTCCCTCCGGATATTTATCACTACCACTAATATAATAATCATATCCACATGATCCAAATTTAGCATCATATATCAATATCTCATTTCTAATATCAAATAATCAAGTCATTTCAAGTACAATTTCCATAAGTAATCATAGCAAATATCCAATTTGCATAGACAATCTAATTCATAACCTTGTCAATATAACAATCACAAGTACAAACATATCCTTAGTTAGAGTCTATATTTACAAAATATTTAAACATTATTAACATGATGTCAACTCTACCTCATTCATAAGAAATAAATAGTAGACGACTAACAAATCATAAATAATGCTCTAACATCACCATTAAGCATCACAAAATCAAACACAACCTAAACTAATTAAATCACATTTTAAACAACCATATAGACAACAAACCTGACTTTATTCATCAATTCAAAATCATCATATAATTATAAGATTCCTATATAAGATAAATAAGAACTAAAACATTTAATAAAAAAAATAGTGTTAAAGATAGTTATAAACATACCTAGCACCACTCACATTTCTCAAGAAATCCTAGAGCATTCATGATAGTTAACAAACTACAATGTTATTTTATAAAAAAAAAATTGAATATATATATGTCATAACTTGTTTTGATCATAATTGGCATGGATCTTGTTACTAATTTCCATAAACTTTAGCTATTTTTCACTTTTTCTATTTAATAGGAATTTCCAAATTTTAAAGGGACTTAAAATTTTCTTTAAAATTTTTGCACAAGATCTCTCTTATTTTTGAATACTTCCCTAAGGCCACATGCCCTAAAATACGATAACAATTAACATTCACACAGTACAATACAGATTTACTTTTACACACAAACAATAGTTCAAAACATCATATGATTCAATAATGCTCTATTTGAATGCAGATTACATTCCTAATTGTCAAATTTTTATAGAAAAATGGACAAAATCTCTCCTATTTTTGGATACTTCCTGATAGTTACATGCCCTAAGATACCACAACAATCAACATTCACACAATACAATAAAGATTCAGTTTTGCACACAAACAATAGTTCAAAACATCACATGATTCAGCAATGCTCTATTTGAATGTAGATTATATTCTCAATTGTCAAATCTTCCAATTCAAGCAGTCTTTGATTCTCTATGCATGTGGTGTAGCTTAAGTAGCTATCTTAACTTAGTGATTCGCATCTAGTTCATGAATCCTTGATTATTTCGTTTTCATCATCCACTTCCTCCTCTTTGCAATTCATACAGATAAATTCATTTATTAAAAAACAATCCTAATTTTCTTTCCTAGTTATCTTAATTTCTACTTCATCCATGGTATAGTATCAATTTCATTATTAACTCCTTTACTATTTTAATATTTTCTCATAAAATCAAAATATGTTACGATATGATAATTTGAAAATCAACTTAGACAGTGAAAATATTGGAGTTCAAAGTTCTAGAAAGCTTATTTGATGCTCCATAATTATCCTAGGTTATCACCTCCTTTATTTATTATTGAAAACTCAAAAATTCTTATATATGATGAATTTTCCAATTCAAAGTATAAATAATCAAAATATTAGATTCTAATATTATCAACATGCTTTAAATATGATCTTGAGCTTAGCTTTCCCGTTTCATTCATACCATATCAAGTATTCAAATGATATGATAAAACAAAGTTTTCTTTAATCCTTGAATGAAACCACTATAATATTTGAAACAAATATATTTTTTTAATATGTTAATCAATCTATCTTAACATTTCACAATAAAAAAACTTTATATTTTGCATATGCATCATCATTTTCTCAAAATATATATAAAAGTAGATTTCTTTGAACCATGCATGAATCTACCATAATAATAACATAAAATGTTTCATTTATATTTATTTTTTTCATTCTATTTTATCATTTTGCGAAATGAAAATTCTATTCTTCATATGCATTATCATGAATATTAAACACATAAATGAAGTTTTTGGATCATACATAAATATCTGAGATTAATTATCTTACTTTTGTATTTTACCACATAAAAATTATATTCTTATATTTATCATCATCCGTATCTCACACAAATATATATATTATTTCATTTATTTTTTATTATTATTTTTTAAATGGATTGGATCATCATCAAAGTAAGAGCTTCGCATAAAAATCCCTCACCTTCGCTTGGAAATGTCATCGATGAGATTATCACCACTAAAGAAATGCTAGGATTTGTCGAAAAGGTTAAAGAATCTCAAGCTTTGTTACTACCTCTAACAATTTCGGTAGCTTCTTCATACAATAACAATTTACAAAAACTACGGGCGAAGGAGAAACACTAGAAGAATATGTGCGAGCTCACTAGTGATGGAACAAGGTTAGACGTTACAGATTAGAAATGTTGTACCTTCCCTATTCTTCACCAAATGCTGCCTAATAACCTTCATGTGCCACAAATAGCAGTGGTTGACCACATATAAAAGAAGTACAAAGATGCATGATAGGATGACTCTCCAATCAACTAGATATGGTGCAAAAACAAGGAAAGGAGGTTGTTGTTGACAGTAGGAAGAAGAAGGAAAAGAAGATACTATCTAGTGAGAGAAAAAGAAAACCCTAAAAATAAGAAAGGGCACAGGTGGTTAAGGATTCTAAAGAGAGAGAGAGAGAGAAGCTAGACTAAAAAGGCATACAATATATAATATATAAGAATAAAGTGAGGGCGAGAGAGAGTTGGTAGTAAAAAATAAAAAGTTAAGAGTGGGGGTTGACGAAAAAAAAAGGAAAAAAGTGCTAGAAAATGATAAAATATAGTAAAAATAAAAAGGAATGTTGATTTACACAATGGAGGTACTGACATATATATATAATGTCAACTATAGGTTTCTATTTAGTGTGGCTAAAGTACATTCACTATCTTACATCTAAAATCTTAGCCACTTTTCTTAATTGCCCATTTTTTTTCACTAAATCCTAACCATTCATTAATATAAACCAATTGTATTTAAAAATCTCAATTACTTTCAACCTTCCTTTATTGCATATTTGTAATAGTTTAACAAATTTGAAAATCCTAAAATAATTTAACACTTTCAAAATTTTCACAAATAATTTATTGAATATAAACAATTTACGTCATAATTCTTTGCATTCATAAATATTAAATATTATTTCATAAATTGTAAAAAAATCCTCAATTTTCAAAAATAATTTCTCAAACATAAGTAAATTATTTTCTAAATGCTTGTATCCATAATTAGTAAAATTATTTTCAACTTATACGAAATTCTTTATAGGACATTTCAAACCAATCTTAAATTAGTAATGATTATATATATATATATATATATATATAATTGAATAAATAAACTTCAAATATTTTCACCAGTATCATTTTTAATATTTCAAAACCTTTAATTCAAAAAATAAATTTAAAATCAATATTAGTTAATAAATAATTTATCCATAAATCTCAAAACTTATATATAACTTTATATTTAAATTGGGGATATTACAATATATATATTTCACCTAAAGATTATCATTTTAGGTTCTACTTCTAGTATATAATTCCTTACACTTACTCCTTAATATTTATAGTTCTATTTCATTAAAATCACCTATTCCCATTTCACATATTTTGGGATTCTTCCATTTACAATTAAATCAACCATAATATTAAAATTTAATTTTCTAGAAATGCTTAAATCATACTATTATAACATTCTATTATTAAAAAATCAAATTTTTTTGATAAGTTTTGTCAATAATCTATATTCTTTATGAATAGGGTTTTCTTAATTTAAGCTTGAATCATCTAAAATATTAGAATGAACACTTTAAAAATACTCTAATAATGTTATCCCATCATTCTATATCATAAAATTTTTATTTTTCAAGAGCCTTATCATATATCTTAACTACACACAAAATAAGTTTTCTAGTTCATCTTAAAATGACATAAATATTGAAATTTGATATTTTAAACAAGCTTACCCCTTTTCTAAAAGCTAGCAAAGTTGTAATAGCAACTAAGGTGCAGAGATTCTAGCAAGATCAAGAAGATAACAACTTTCCTCATTGATCATCTCTGATTAAAACCTAATTATTACCTTTTTACAGCTAGCAAGGACAACATAGTGGTAGTTGCTATGGTAAGGCACAACTCTAGTAGTAAGTGGAGAGCAACGGGCGATAAGGGGAGCCTAAGAAAAAGAAAGAAAAAAAGAATGTAAGGAAGAGAAAGGCAAAAAAAGTTTTAAAAAGAGAGAAAGACATTGCTTTAGTCTAAAGATGATAAAGCCCAAGAGGAAGAAAAGAAATAAAGAAGTCATGGGTTGTGATTTAGAGTAGCCAATGCACCATAAGCTCATCCTTCTAACCATTGATCTATTTGACTATTTTATCTTCCTTGTAAATTTTAACCATCATTTTAATTTTTATTTTTATCTTGCTTATCTTCCCCTTTTATTTTTCAATAAATCTAGAATATGTCAATCAATCTAATAACTCCCAATGGAATTAAATAAAAAAATACAACTTTAATATTTCCAAATAGTTATTTGGATACCCACATATCCTTATCAGATAAAATACATAGCAATAAGTATTAAGTACATTTACAATTATTAAACATTTTTTATCTTTCCTAATGGATTTTATAATAGTTCAATTTAAATTCTAAAACTTAAAATAAAAGTTTAAAAGAATTATTTTATTAAATCATACATAACTTTTAATAAATTTCCATACTCACCCTTATTAAATACTTTCGACTTTATGAAAAAATTAACATAATAATTATTTAAGCATATCTTAAAATAAAATATTAGTTAAATAAATATAGTTAAATTATTCTCTTCAGTTAAAATAAATAATTTGATGTATTTATAATAATAAAAAAATTAAACTTTACTTTAGGTATTAAGGAATATTTTATTGTATTTAAATGAAAGATTAGGTGAAGATTAACTCCAATCTAGCTTGATTGAAGAAGAAATTTAATGGGAACAAAGAAGAGAAAGGAGGAAGAAAAGTTTGAGATTGGAAAAATAAGGAATAGTGTAGAAATGGGTTGAAGCTTGGGGCTAAATAGGGATGAGGCCATTTTTATCTCTTGGTTTTAAATTTATTTGGTATTCACATTCTTATTTCTAAACACTTACAACCTTTAGTACTTTTATTCAAGGCCCTTTTCTTCAATATATTATTCCTATTTCCTTTATCAAAATTTGTTTATTCCAATTAAAACTTTGATTTCAAAAGTTTAATATCATATTAATTGGCTACTTGATCACTTTTCTAACAACTTAGAACTTTGTAACTTTAAAGAAAATATAAATAAATATTTGCTTAAAAAAATTCACTAAGGATTCAACAACAATGCTTTTGGATGGCATTCAAATGCCTATAATCTTAACATAATAAAATGGTTTTGTTTTGCAAAGCTTCTGAATCCATAATTAGTGTGAGAAATGTGTAACATAAAAGCACATAGTACAAAATTGTCCAATGAGGAATTGTGCATAAAATATTAAACTTCATATTTAATATTTGGACGTATACTTTATGTAATATTTACAGTAATTCAAAAACATAAGATTCACACTTTATGCTTTTAGGAACATAATTTGAATAAAAGCATGTCCAATATAAGTAGAAACTATAAATATTAAAAATGTAGTGAAGCATTCAAAAATGCATCTGCCAATCAATAAAGAAAAAAAAAGCATATAGATATATGTCCACATATGTCCAGTAAAACAAATTTCAAAGGTATTATATATTGCCAATCCTCATATCTCTAGAGGATATCCATAGGTAGTAATGTGCAAATAGATTTCAAAACTATATATTTAATATGAAATATGAATTTATTAAAAAGCATGGATTAAATAACATAAAAGGTATGAAATAAATTCACTAATCCATAGCATATTGGATCACAAAATTAATTATCCAAAATATACAAAAATTTATTCAAAATTGCATATTAAATTAAACATGAAAATATAATTAACTGATTCTAATGTCAATATGCTGAAAAAATTAATATTTTTATTAAATTTTGGATCAGTAATTATGTTCCATGGTATAATTTGAAGGATAATACAAGATTAGTAATATGAGTAGAGTGAAATAATTTGACTTTTATAGTTCAACTAATTTAGCATTCATATCCATTCTTAATTTGCCATTATTGCACTCACGATATCTTGAATTACAAGTTAGCTTCTAAATCATGATCAATGTTCTAAATCACAATCAATTACCTAAAAAATAAGAGCAAATTGTAAATAATATATTTCCTTTTGCTTAACCTAGAACCATTATTCTTAAAGAACAACCTTTCACTAGTTCTAATGGAAAAATTTGGTCCATGTCTAAGTCAAAGAAATAGAGACCCATTTTATAATATAAATTAGGTCTTGGTCCCACCTATTATAAAATCCACACCCATTAACTTGAATTAAGCCTAAGTATCAATAAAAGCCAAGCACTTTATGTCATTGATTAGGCTAATTGACATTGAGACTAATTCCATAATTAGGAATTTTAATAATAGAACCTATTACCTTTATTTACTTTTAATAATTTTTTACTATTTCATTTCCATCATTTGCCTAAAATTTCCAATTACATTACTCAATGGAAACAAAAACCAATTCTCTCTCACCATCGTGACCATTATCCACTACCACCAGTGCAATCACCACTACCGCCGCCGCCGCCATCACCATAACCAATACTATCATAGTTGTTATTGTTGCAACAAATGTCACCATCATTGCTACTGTCATCACTATTATAGTTGCCATTACTAATGTCACTCCCAACACCTCATCCATTCCCTGACCAATTAAGCAAATACTAAAAAGAAAGGAATCATAAATAATATGATTCTATTCTCAAATTAAACCAAATATTTCAAAAAAATGCAATAGTTGTATTTCTTTTTCTCCCCTTATTTGATTTCATTCCTTTTTCATTCTCACATATTGAGCCCAACACTTCCTAAAATCATTTAAACTAATATTCACTAGTTGAAAATGAAAGGTAGTCGTAATAAACTAAGTCTTAGATTATCACATTATAAGATTAAAAAGTTAAACTACATTTTAAACTTACTCTAATTTGATATTAAATTCTTAATGAAACAAACAATAAGAAAAGGAATCATAAAAAATATGATTTCCTTCTCAAAATGAATCAAATAGTTTGAAAAAGAAAAGCAATAATTTTCTTTCCCTTTCTCTCTCTATTTGATCTGATTTTATTCACTTTCAATTCTTACTTGTTAAAACAAATCTTTCTTAAAATCTTCTAGACTTATATCCACTAAAAGAGAATGAAAGGCATTTATAATAAGCTAAGTTTTAGATTGCTATATTATAGGATTAAATTGTTAAATTACATTTTAGACTTACTCTAGTTTAATATTAAAAATCTAATTATATATATTTGAAAGTTAAGATATAAAAGCTCTATTTGCTTTAATAAAACAACTTTGATGAGATAATCTTGCTTACTTGTATTTATCATTATAAAATATTAAAATAGTTGAAAATTGTCCACTTGTTTAATGTTACATATAAAAAATGTAGTGAAAACAACATTTAGATAAAAAGTCACTTTTTTTTACTAATACAATATCATGTATTATTTTTTTACTTAAATATAAATGATATAAAAGCCCTTTACTTATAAATATAAACAAAAGCTTTTAGCTAAAAAAAAATTTCCCTAAGCATAAATTAAGTTGAAATTGCCAACATATTTCATGGTGTTTCCTATTGTTTTGGGCAACTTTCCTTAATTTTCTATTGTTTCAAGGGTTAAATCACACTTTATATTTATTGGTGTTTAGTACGTGAAATTTTTATAATATTCTCAAAAAAATGTTTTAAGAAAATTACATATTCTCATATGTTATTCAAATTTTTAAAAAAATATTTTTAAAAATGAAAATTTAAAAATATTTTTAATTCAATATTTCTTTAAAGTATTCTCATGAAGGTGACTATTCTACACTTCTATGATATGGAAATGTCTTAGGGATATAAATAGATAATTTTGCTTACTCTTCTATTAAAATCTTATCATCACTACTTTATTTCATTATTACCTATCACTATTAACCACTACCAGCCATAACCTACCACCAATTATTTGCTATTATTTATTTTTAGTGACTACCACCCATTACTAATAATTGTTATTTACTATCCTTTATTGTCAATTACTATCCATTGCTATCAACTACTACTATCATTTATCATCAATGGCCAATATTAGCTACCATTGCTATTATAACCATCGTCAATTGTCAATAACCGTTAGCCATTAATACTATTATTGATTATTGTTGCTATCAATCATTGTTGATAATTTCTCACATTGTTAATTGGTCAATTTTCAATAAGAACATTTTTGACAATTTATCAATTATTTTAAAATTTTATAAATTAATTAAAAGATAATATTTTAATATTTTTAAAAATATTTCTAATTGAATAATAATAATGCTATATTTTTAAAATTTTAAATATCATATACTCAAAAATAAAATAAAATTCTTAAATTTTTTTATTGGAGAAATTAAATTCTATCTTTCTTATTAGGTATTGTACATAGAGATAACAATTTATGTCATTTAAATTAACCTATTTATTAAATGTATTAAAATAAATCATCTATCTAATTTGTTTAATAATTTTAACTAATAAAATTTATATTAAAAATTATTTATTAAATAAAATTAAATATTAATTTTATAAAAATATTTTAATTATTAATAAAATATTATTTTTAAACTTTTATTATTATTTTATTAAAATAAAAATTTTATATCTTTATTATATATATCTATTTATAATTTTATTATTAATTATTTTTTAAAAATATTTTTAAAATTTTAATATAAATTTTTAAATGAATAGACATAATCTGAATCCTAATAAATATATCTATTTTTGTGAAGTTATTATGTTGCGTCATAAATTACTATCTATAATTATGTCCTTTGATTCCTTTCTAGGGAGATACACTTGCTTAGTTACTCGTTCCCTGGCTCCTGTTAACTGCTTTGTTCCCGAAACCCTCATTGCTACCATTATTCAGCAGTATTATAACTCCACCATATCAGGCAAACACCAATAATGGCTGAAACTCAATTCAACTCCAATTCATAAACCCTTCTAAACTTCTTGTGTCACATTTTCTATGTGTTCTTCTTCCATATTATCAACCTTCATATCAAGAGCGCTGCCCAGAAATTTTCACTGAAGTTCCCAAGAAAATCAAAATGATCCACTCAAAACCCTAATCAAGTTTCCTGGTCTTCAAATTATCGATTCTTGACTCTTAGAAGCGGTTCAGAATGATTGATAGTGTTCGTAATGATGCAGCAGCAGCAGCAGAAGAATCCCTCTGCGGTGCCGTCGCAGCTCAACAATCCTCAGTCGTCTTCTACCACCAGCACCTCCCTTAGATCACCGCCACCTTCTGCAACTTCAGGCCAGTCCCAGCTTTCTTCCCCTCTCTTTCTGTCCACTCCAATTCCCACTCCCCACCGCCAGCCTCTTCAGCCATCACTTCCACCTGACCATGTTATTGGACCGGTTATGCCCCTCGCAGCGGCACACCCGACGGGTGAGCCGGCTTTGAGCGTGGCGTGCCAACTGCCAAGAATCCGGCTTTCAGATATTGCCCCGTATGATGGGGCACCGGCAGGGCCATATATAAGAGCAGTGGAAGCATTAGCTGGGTCTTTGATGAGACACAATGCAGCTCTGATTGAATTAGGCAGTGAGGATACTGCTCTGATGCGGTGCGGATTGGAAGGTGCAAGGCTGTTTTTTAGGAGCAGGGTCCATCAGGGTGTTGGGAAGGGAAGCCGCGGGGTTTACATGTACAGGGCTGGAAGGTAACTTTGATGGGCTTCCATAATCTTTTAAATAGTCTGTCTCTAGTTTTTGAAGTCTCTCGCTTATTTGTATAAACTCAAATGTTACATCTTCTAGAAAATATATCTCAGAACTCATTCCTTATGCGAATGTCATAGACTCATAGCAAAAGGCGTTGTTGTTTATGTTATTAGCTTTGTACTTTAGTTGTGATTGTTTTCTATTTGAGAGTTTATGCATTTCTATCTTTCCAATGATAAAAAATGCATTTTTCTTTGGAACAGGTAAATACGTTGCACCTTTTAAGCAGTGTATTTCAAAATTCATTCCTCATCTTATTTTTATTTATTTATTTGGGGGTGGAGGTGGGGGTGCGGCTCCTTGAATTATTCAGTTAGTCTATAACTTTCAAGACTTGCACTGCTTTGAGGGTTGGAGATGATTGATAGCCCTTGTTGCTGCTGCAATTTATAATTTTTGTGGACCACCTTTTTCAGGGCTTTGGAAGATTGGGATTCATCTCCCCCCTGTATGGCTGACATTTTTAGGTGCATGGGAAAGGCTGCTCGTTCTGCTCTGTGTGCCATTGCAAGGCATCTTCGTCTTCGAAGCGAGTAAGGATAATGATAGTGGACCCTCCTGTCTAGTTTGTATGTCTTGTCTATTTTCTGACATTCCACTCTATTCCAACCATCTTTGGTACTCACTAAAAGTAACCTTATGCAGTGCTTTTAACCATTTGCTTGATGATACGCCATTGCCCACTAATGAGGTGTCCTCATCCATTCTCGTTGCAACCTATTCGCATGCTTGTTTGCAAAATGGAAAAGGTGCCATTGGAGGTGGTAAACCAACCATGAATGGTGAAGTTGAGAAGGGATTGCTGACATTGATATCATCGGACACTCCTGGTCTTCAGGTATCTTATAATTATTTAATGCAAAGCTGCAGTGAACTGCCGTTGTCTGCTTTCCCTCATCCTCGTCATGTGGTGTCATCTAAGAATATTTATTTGGTCTATATGGCTTTTGCTCAAAAGCAGTAAAAACATGGTGAGCGTTGGTGGCTCTATGCAATTGATATGAATATTCTGTTTGCTTCTTTAGGTTTATGATCCCAATGGCCGCTGGTACCTGGCGGATAGTGGGTCGACTCCTGGGGATCTTTTACTTCTAACAGGCAAGGCGCTTAGCCATGCTACTGCAGGCCTTCGCCCTGCTGCATCATATAGAGCGGCTTCTGATTATTTTCTGGGCACTAATGGTGGGGGAAGGTATGAAATAGTTCTCTCTTTTTCTAGATAGATTATAATTTGAATCAGAATTGCTATTGTTCTTTGAAATCAATTTGCAAAATTTTGTTTAAAATGCCAAATTGAGCTTTTTGATTGTAGGACATCTCTTGCATTTAGACTAATGCCACAGGGCAATGCTATATTAGATTGTTCTCCAATAGCAGCAGCTGGCCATGTAATTCCCCAAAGCTATGTTCCTATATCTGTAAGCCAGTTTATGGATGACCTCTCTGCTGAAGATGAAATAATAGGTGGCCAATCTGATAATACTTATGTAAGTTACTGCGAGTATGTAATCTCCAAGGGATCTTCTATCCAACTAAGCCTACTTTTTCCTTTTTGATTATGAAGTCTTTAATTGTAAAGTAAAGTAGAACACATATCTACTACTTGCAGAAAATTTTTTATTCACGACATTTGCTCTTTCGTTTCTGTTCTAGTTTTTTAATATTGAGAAATTTATAATTAGTCCATAAGTACACATGTAATTAGCTGTCCTATTTGTCATAATCTTTTGTTTATCACTGCATAAGAAACTATTTAAGATAATCACCTCATCTTGTTTCTCTCTACTTTTCTTTCCTATTCTTTATGGTGGCATAGCTGGGGTGAGAAGTCTATCATCCTAATACGGCCCCATGTCTCTTGACCCTTCCTTATGTTGGCATTTCTTGATTCTCTCAGCTTTCTGTTTCTTTTGGCAATCATACAGTTGATTCAAAATTTGATATCTCTTGTTAAATATTTTAATTCAAATTTAATTTTTTAAATAATTTTCATTATGTCCCATATATTGTTTTACTTATTCAGAAGTGTTGATTCATGTATATAGTAGTACGATTGTCTTTATATTTGTTTGCATTGGGTGATCTGGTTCCCACTGAGGCATACAACTCAGAATGATGTCATAATGGTTCCTCTTTTATACTTTTGCTTCTCCCTTGTATTTAGTAGCAATCCTATTACTTTTGATAGTTTCATTTTAGCAAAAGATGTCTCTTGTATAGGAATAAAACACATGCGTTTTTTATTCACAGGTTGCTCGAACCAATGTGAACAAGGAACCATCATTGAGAAGTGTTCTATCAGACCCTGTGTCGTAAGTTTAACTTTTACTCTGCAACCAATTGAGCTGTTTGCCTTGAAATCAGACAGGAATGTGTTATTGGTAGTATGTTGTTTGCCATTAACTTTCTAACACAAATTATTTAAGTCCATTTCATAGAATGCCAACGTTACCTTAAGAATTGATTACAACAGATGGAAGAAAGAGAGAGGGAGAAAAATGTATTTTTGGAGATACATGTTGCCCTGATCAGCCTTAAGATAAGTTATTTTAGCATGATGGCGTCAAATGATCCCTACAGCTGACCCTATCTAATGGGATGATACCTGGTTGTGGTTGTTGATGTGGTTACTAATACTATAAATTGTTGATAATGATATTCAAACATATTATGATACTATGCTTTTAAAGTACAATATTCAGATATAGGAATTTGGTATACACATTACTTTATTATATTTATGACACTGTTCTAAAACCTGTTATTTCGTTCTCCTTTATTGATTTATTGTGGCCCAGTTGCATATGATACACATATAGGATATATTAATGAAACCATATTATCATTCCACTGTTGTTGCTTTGTTGCTCCCCTAAACCGATTTTCCATCTCTCTGCATCTATCTTGGGACAAGAGTGAGTGACTTCTGTGGTTCTGACTATAACAGAAGCTAGTACATTTATGCTTATACACGTTTCGACAAATGCTTGATTGTAGCATCTTCGGAAGCAAAGTTCATATGACAGTCTATTCATTCTACTTAATATATTTATCTCAATGAGTACAATCTTTTATGAGTGAGTAGAAAGGATTCTTTTACAACTGAGCTTTCTTTGTGGTGTAATGTACAGGTCTTGATGGAGATTATGCATTCATGATAAGAATAAGTAAACCTCAAAAAGAATTAAAAAAAAAATCTACTTCATTGGGTTTTAAGAGTACTTCATATATATATATATATATTGGAAAATAATATGAAGCTTTGAAACTCAGGCTGCAATATTGGCGGCATCTTTCTGTTGGTCTCTTTCTTACATGTAGAATTTTCTGTTTCCATCTTTCGTATAATTTAAAAAAAAAAAAAAAAAATCTAACTCTGAAACATGATAAGATTATATGTCATGCTGATTTTCCTTCCCTTTTCAATCAATTCACCAGTGGTACATTCCTTGAAGATGCCATGTATGTCTCATGTGGACATTCATTTGGGGGTCTCATGCTGAAGAGAGTCATTGAAACTGTAAGTAGGACTTTTTCCTATCCAATCAAATCTAGTCTTTTATGCACATAGTTGCTTGCCTATATTAGAAATTGGGAGCTCACAGCTTATGGAAGATAATTGTCTATGAAACAACAAGGTACATGTAGGTAAGGATGTAAACAAGTTAAGTTATTTGTGAGTAGTTCAAGATTGACATGCGAAAAGCTCGATTCAAATTCAACTTTAAACAAGTCAAGCCTAAATGAGCTTGGCTCAATTAATATAGGAGTTAAGCTTAAGCTTTATACTACTGGACTTGAACTATTTATAAGCCTGAACAAGTCTAATAACAAAAAATATATTTTTATTTTTCTACTTCATATAAATAATATAATGTCTAAAAAAATTCAATTATACTAGTAATTGTTGAGATTGCTTGAAGAAGTATAAGTGTAATATTTTGGTTAAAGTAATTAGCTTTTTGACACATGTCATTTTTTTGCTAAATGTAATTATTGTAATTATATGATAATTGTATTGATATTTTTAATATATTTGACAATTATAAAAAGTTATATTGATAAGTAAAATGAGAATAAAAAAATAATATTTGATTTATATATGAAAAATAAAATTTCAAATTTATGTAAAATAATAAATTAAGTACTTGGGATCTTTTTTACAAAGCGATGGGGAAATTGACGGAGATGTTACACACAGGATACAAGTTGGATGGTTAAAAAGAAGAAAGGCATCTGGGGTGATTTGTGACCGTAAAGTACCTACTAAACTTAAAGGGAAGTTTTATCGGACTGCTATACGACTAGCTATGCTCTATGGTAGTGAATGCTGAGCTCTAAAGGAATAACAAGAGCAAAAATTGGGGGTACCAGAAATGAGAATGTTAAGATGGATGTGTGGTCATACAAGAAAGGACAAGATAAGAAATGATTGTATACAAGGGCATATTGGTGTGGCACCTGTTGAAGAGAAGATGACAGAAAATCGGTTAAGATGGTTTGGCTATGTGCAAAGAAGGCCATTAAAGGCACTAGTAAGGAGAGTTGATCACATGGTCTTTAGCCCTGTGAAAAAGTGCAGAGGGAGGCCAAAGAGGACATTAAAGGAAGTTATAAAAAGGGATCTCTTAGTGAATAATATCACTAAAGACTTAGCTTTTGATAGAGCCCAATGGCGTAGTGCGATCCATGTAGCCAACCCCACTTAGTGAGATAAGATTTTGTTGTTGTTGTTATTATTGTAAGGTTGTATAAACTTATTAAAATTTGAATATTCCAAGTTTAATTAAAAATTGAGGTCTAATGATATATTTCTTGAATAAGCTCGTATAAACTTAGTTAAGCTCGTGTTCAAGTCAGGCTTGAGTTCGAGTTTGGATTATTCAAGCTTAATAATGTTTAGCTCAAGTTCGAACTCATTTATTTTTAGTGAGTTCAAGCTTGATCATATAGATGCTCGGCTCGTTTGCAACCCTAGACATAGGACAGCTTATATTTGTCCTTTTAGGAAAATATATTATTAAAAGAAAGAATATATGTGAAGAAGATAGTGCAGCTTATTATCAACTTCAGATTAGACTTCTGTTACTGAGTGCAGAACAATTAGAACCAACAATTGGGGCCATTTAGGTTTTTTCTTTCTTAAATTGTAATGGTGTACCCAACGTAAGATCCTTTTTGGGTTATGAACTTGGGCTTTGTACATTCAATCCATTGATTCCAAGTCATGTATTCATAGCCTGAGCTGATGGGAATCCATGTATTCATTAGATTTCCCTTTTAACTACAAATTTACTCAGCTTTTGTTTGCATATATCTTTTTATTCTTGCGCTTGCATTGTCTTGTTTCTATCATATTTCTACTATGGGCTATAAATTTTGCATGGGGAGAGAAAATAATCATAATTACTATTATTGTTTCTGTCACAGTCAAGATGTACTCTCTGCAATGCAGACATTGAGACCAGTTCTTTAATTCCAAACCTTGGTATCTTCCCCTTCCTTGTTTTATTATTCTTTTTTGTGTGCTTTCTCCATCTACACACATTTATTGCTTCTGCTGCCTTTACTCTTGGTTATGCTACATTTTTCTGATGTGATTGTTATTTTTTTTTTATTTTTTTTGTTTTTTGACTTAGACTGTTGTTTGTCTCTACAGCCCTTAGAGCTGCAGCTGCAGCAGTCAAGCATGAGGATGATAGAAGGTTATTTCACAATGCTGCCCTTCGAAAGCGGCGGAAAGACATGGGTGACCAAGTGGACTTAATAAGAGCAACCAGGGTATATACACAATTTTGGCATATGTTCAATTTTATAAGCTTTTGAAAGAAACGGTCCTTTTCGTTTGGACTTCAAATGAAAGATTCCTCAGGCTATATGCTGCATTTGTAACTTAAAACAATTGTTGGCTATTTTTTTTTTTTTTTGGGGGGGGGGGGTTATAACTATATGGCTAGTTTTTTAACTAAGAAATTGCTTTAAATAAAATAAAGGTACAACCCGTGGCACATATTCATACAAAATTACATAGAATGTTCCTGAAATAGTATCTATTTAGGTTGCTTCTAAAATTGTTTCGCATTTTTTCAGTTATATGGAAAGACTCATTATCTTGTTTCTTAAAATTTTGGGTTTTATATCACATTTTACTTCTACAGAAGTTGTTACTGGCAATATTGCAACATAAGGTTGTCCTCAACATGTACTACCATCACTGCCATATATGACTATAAGTTGTTGCTTATTCTGATTTCTAATGATGGGAAAAACATGTCCAGGATTTGAACCCCCCCATCCCAAAAAGAGAGAGAGAGAGGGAGAAGGATAAAAGTAAAGGACTCTGTTAAGGAACGAAATACCTGATATTTGTTGCCTTTAGGAAATTTATGTACTTAACTCAAATTCTTCAGGAAAATGGAGATGTTGCTGCTGATGATGGACTCCACCGTGGAGTACAGTACCCATTTTCAGTAAATGAGAAAGTGGTTATTAAGGTGAGGTTGTGTAATTTTTAAATTTTTATGTCGCCAGTTTTGGGCCATGACTGTGTCAGGTGGTCTGAGAACATGTGACAACATTCCAATTTCTACAGGGTAACAGGAGAACACCAGAAAAATTTGTGGGAAAAGAAGCTGTCATTACATCTCAGTGTCTCAATGGTTGGTGAGTTGACAAGAGTTACAATGTTATATTGCTTTTATGCTCTTGATATTTAAGTAACTGTTGATCTAGGAATTTTAATATCAGAAGCAAGTTGTCTTGAACATAACTATAACTAGTACTTTATATGCTTTGAAAAATTCGGTGAAGATGTTTGATGAGGGGATAGAATGGTTCTTGCTTTTTTTGTATCATATATAGGAGTCAGTGTGAATCAAAATTATTATGACATGCTTGAATCTGTTGAACTCAACTTGGTTCACTGTTTGTTTTCAGAAGTATGAGATTTGCTTTTGCTCCTCTTTTGGTTGGCATAAAACTAACGAGATTCATAAAGCAAAACTGAGTTTTTAGAGTGATTTCCTTTCTTATGATTAGTATAGTTATTGAATTATTGGATAATAGGCCTTAATTGAAGGTAGATAACCTATGAATGATTTCAAATTTCTAATGCCTACACTTTCCAGTGCTAAAATTTGAACATTTGTCATGAAATTATTGAATTATACTGGATAGACATGCATTGATGTTGGGATATTTGTACACAAATATCAATGACTTAAGTGGCATTTGATGTTCTTTAGTTTGTTTTGCCTTCACATCTCAAATTTGATCCTGGATCCTCGCCAGAGTTTAGTAGTTCAACTATTCTTGCTGTCATGATTTATTAAAAAAATAATAATAATGAAAAATAAAAATTTGCAACTAAACCTGATAGGAAGTAATTCCAAGTCCACCTTATTTTCTTTGCAGGTACTTGCTCAAGATTATTGGAACCGGAGAGAATGTCCGCCTGCAATACCGGTCTCTTAGGAAGCTCTTGAACTCGCCTATTATAGAAGATCAATGTCCCTCACAGCCAATTCAAAATACTAGTTCTTAAAATTGATTTCTTCTGTCAGTTTTCTTTCATTCTTAAACATGAGAAAAATGGAAAAGCTTTGGAAACCATGATCCATGATAATAGTAAATAATTACAAGTTTACTGATCCGGCTTCTGACAGCATGTGAATGAGGTTCAAGTAATGTACTGTTGTGCTAAAGAGATGATTTGTTCAGTTCTAATATTAGGATTCAGACAACTTACCATTGTAAAGATAGAAGGGAGAGATGATCTAAATAGCATGTATGTTGTACTTTAGCATTTATATCTATGAATAGTAAATGTTAATTTTCCCTGATGGGTTTTTCTGTGTGTTCCTTGTGGTGTATGGCCTTCATTTTGCCGATTGAATACCGTAGTTGCTAAGTTAGAAGAAATCGGATGAATTGGTAAGTATATCCACGACATTTGCATAGACATATAAGATGAGTAGAAAATTCACGATCAATGTGGGTAGTTTATGGTCATAGGATAAGATGGACATCCTTAGTTAGAAGTCGTATTTTTTATGGGTTTATATGAAGAAGTTTGCACAGTTCAAACTTGCGCACTCTTGCTGTAGTAGGGGCGCGCGCGTTACTATTAAGATTTTTTATAATTGAAGTATTTGGGAGTTTTTAAAATCTATCTTCATTTTTAATTTAATGTTTAATGACTTAATATTTTTTTGGACTTAATTAATTACATAAAATAAAAAAAGAATGTAATTATCTGATTTTAATTTACAAATAAAAAATAAAATTTTTAATTTAACTTAATTTAAAATTTTTTAATGATATTGTTTTACATTTAAATTTAAAATTTTAATTTTTATATATATGTATCTAGTGATTTAATTACTTCTAATAATAATAAAAAATATTAATACAGGTTCTTTGTGAGCATCCGTGAGCACTCTTTGGTTTTTCCTTTTTTGAGCTTGGTAATTTTTTTTTTTTTTTATGGATTTATGCTAGCAAGCATGGGTTCGAGTTCAAACAAATTCAATTCACACCATATGGGCCCCAAGCCCCACATGCCCAGCCCACAATGCCCAACTCATCTTATTTTGCACGGTTACATTTGCAATTACTTTGCCTTGTTTCTTTTATAATTGAGGGGTAAGGTGAGGTTTTACCAATTTTCATACAAGTCTCGTAAAAATTTATAAAATAGAAGTTGTAGCTTTTTAAATAAATTTTTACAATTTTTTTAAAATTTATAAATTTGTGTAAATTTTTTATGTAACAAATAGCATAAAAAATCATAGTCTATTTTTTCCTTTTAGCACTAGGATCTTCTCCGCCTAAGTGAGAGATTAATTTCTTGTGGCACGCGTTATCAAGCATCAAAGGTGGAGATCTCTCAAATGAATTTTCTCCATATATAAGACTTGGATTGAATTTAGGACATCTAACTTAAGATATTTAAGTCCTTTTTACTTAGACTACTTCATGTTAGTAAATAAATAAATAAATTTCTTATTTTTGCATTGAAGTTGCAATTTTTAATAAAAAAATTACAAGAAAATATAAAAATCTTTTGATGATGACAAGAATGAAATTTACTCAAAATCATAATTTATGTACTTTTCTAAGTACATATTAAATATAATTTACTCAAAATCTTGCAAGTTTTGTGAAAACAAGTTATAATTTCATTGATAAAAGTTATACTACAATAATTTTTTAAAATATTTTATGATGTGTTTCAATTTTCAATGTTATCTTTTTGTGAGATAAATTTAAAAGAAAAGGCAAAAAAAAAAAGTCTACAAGCAAAGTTAACTGACATTAATGGATATTACGAACTGTAGAATAAATAGACATTAATTTATATCGTCTGCATGTTCTGTTTGGAACTATATATGTTTTAGAAATTATGTAATCTATTTGCAAAAAAATTTCAGTGTTTGATGTGATATTGAAAATTATTATTTTAATTTATTTATAATTTTTAATTTGAAATATACTAAAAACACATCAGAGTCAAATGAAATGCATATGAATGCAATGTATTTAATATAAGACATGTTTTTCAAAAATAGGTTATAGTAAAATTTTATCAAATCTGACTGAATTTCAATTTTTTAATTTTCAAATAAATAGAAAATGTTCTAGACCAAAAACCACATGTCATCCATTTGTCAATTTTATCCTCACACTAGCTAAACTAACAAGTGTTCAATATACAATCACATTATTATTATTATTATTATTATTATTATTATTATTATTATTATTATTATTATTGCAGTAAAACTAGCTAATGCACTAGATATATGCATGTAAAAATTCAGTAATCAAATAGTCTATATTTTGATTTAGTGTAAATTGCTGAAAACAAGCTACGTGGAATTCTCTTGGATGAATCCATTTGATTTGTCCGAGAATTCATTCCCAAGGGTTCGTCACAAATGGATCAAACCGAACAGACTACTAAAAATTGTGGACTATCCCAATCTCAAAGTTTCGATTTGCAGACTTTCTTGACAAAAAGGGAAAAAAATTGATTTCCAGATTTCTTATTTAAATAGATAGATATATATATATATATATATATATTAAACATGTTTGGTGTCCTAAAATGGCTAAAGGAGATTATAACTCACATATTTATAGAATATGTCAACAAAGTTATTAACATGCAACAACATGAAAGAAAACCATAGACGAAGAATCACTGCCATTTTGTTGAAGCATTTTGCACCTTTACAAGTGCCAACTTGCGGTGAAGTACCATCCAAAATTTTCATCTTTATTTTACGATTATACCCCTCAACAACTATTTTGTTGCTTTCTTTTAAAATTTTTTTATCCTGCTCTCATATTTCATGTATGCTCATCTATCAATCAATCTTATTTTATTTATTTTATGCACTTATTTTTATTTTAAAATTTTAAGTCTTCTTTTAATTTTTATGCTACATTATATTTATTGCATCATTTCTCTTTCTTTTTATCTATATTATTACATATTTTTCTCTTTTATTATTTATTTATTTTTTACTTTATAATTCACACATTATTTCCTTCTTTTTATCTAATTTATTACATATTTTGTCAAACTCCTACTGCCTATAATCCATGACAATATCATTGAGTAGTCTTTTTATTATTATAAAACTATTTAAAATAAATTAAGGAATTAATTTAATAGAGATAACTAACTTATATTTTATTTTTAACCTTCATTAATTTATAGATCACACATGCATTATATAGCTCCATTCTTTCATTTTATTGCATATTTTTAATTTTTATTGTCATATCCACATATGTTTTTTATTACTCTAATACTATTATCAGTAAATAATATATATATATATATATATATATATATATATATATATATATATATATATATATATATAGACACACACACACACACACACACATATATATGCTATCATATATTTTATCATTATAGTAAAAATATTTTAAATAATTAAGTTAAAATTATAATTTAATAGAATTATTTAATTACATATTATAATTTTAACTATTATAACTTTGTAGCTCATACATTATTATCCTTCTTTTTATTTATACCATTGTGTGTTTTTCCTTTTTTATGTCCACTCATTCTATTTATAACTCATGTTCTAATATTATTAAATAGTATAGATATAAGATAATATATTTTATTTTTATTACAAAAGTATTCCAAATAGATTAAAATTTTAATTTAATTGAGTTAATTACATATTCAATGTTTCACTTATTTTTTTTATAACTTGCACATTGTTTCACTTCTTTTTATCCTCTAAAATGCATGTTTTTCTATTTTTTTTTTAATATCTACTCTTATTGATTATAGTTCAAATGGATTTTTTTTTTAAGTTTTGAGTTTAAATTTGAACCATTATTAATGTAAAATTCTTTACACTATTACTAGATAAGAACATTATATGTCATTGGAAAATTAATTATTTTTCATAGTGAATATATTTAACATATTTTTATTAATAGGATAACCCAAGAATAGGTGATAGTATAAAATTAATTTATGCTAATGGTATGGATCAAATTTAAGTCCTTAAGTTTTTATTATGTGATATATTGCAACTCCAATACTCTTACATTCAAATATAAATGTAAGTCACATTCAATTATATTATCTAGTTACTTAAGAAATTTATGAGTAAATATTGCACTTAAAATTTTCAATTAATAAATTTTCTTTATGAATATAAAAAATTCTTAAAAATTTTAATGAATTTGAATTTAATTTTTCAATAATATATTTTTTAACTTTGGTAAGAATAAATGTTTCTTCGTGGTTTAAAATTATGATGATCTTTCATCATTTATAATTTTTCAATAAAATATGAATTCATTAAAATATATATATTAATATTATATGTTTAATTTGTGAATCTGTTAGAAAAATACTTTTAAATCAAATTTTCCTTTAAATGTGATTTAAAAATATTTTAGAATATATTAAAATTCTAATATAGAAAATATAAATTAAATGAGTCAAATACATTCTCCATTTTTAATAAATATATTAAAAATAAAATAAAATTTATTTATTTAAATTTTTAATATTATCTTGATATTTTATGTTATCTTTTTGAAAATTCTTCTTTCAATATGATTTATAAGTATTTTCATTATAAAAATATCTAAGTAAGTTTAAACTTAAATAGAAAACGTACAAATTGAAGAAATAAATAATAGAAAAATAAAACGAAAAGAAATAATATTAAAACTATAAATTAATAAAAATAATAAATAAATATAATTTAAAATATAGTATTTGAAATTTCATATCAAGAAGATAATGACAAAATATATATAAATAGATTTAATTTTAATTTATAAAATTTTTTATTAAAAATAAATCATATAATGAATTAATTATTTTTATATAAAATTTGAGCTTATAAAAAGTATTTTTTTAAAAAAATAAAATAGTATTTGTATTATTTACATATATGAGTTTATGAGTTATAAATAATAGAAGAAAATATGAGAAAAATATAATAAAATAAATAAAAGATATAAAAATGATATGTAAATCATAAAGTAGTAGTAGTAGTAGTAGTAATAATAATAATAATAATAATAATAATAATAATAATAATAATAATAATAATAATAATAATAATAATAGTAGTAGTAGTAGTAGCATGTGAAATATTTTGTATATATTTTTATTTGTTGTACAGCTTTTTGGGTGAATAGTAATTTGATTATATTTTAGCAAAAATAATAATAAAAATTTAACAAGAAAATTTTTTATCTACTTTTATGGGATTCTGGCCGATCTTTCTAATAATTATTTTAGGGTTTATTTTTTTAAACTATTTTAAGAGTTATTTTTATTAAGGAGATTGATAAATTCATCAATGCAATAACAGTAAGAAAATATAAAATGAACTAATAAAGGATGTGTTTAATAAGTAGCATTTTACACAGATTTTAGCTTGTTTGACTAATTTTTAACAAAAGCAGTTGTTTGGTGGGCAGCTATCTAAAACAGTTGTTACCCACCAAAATGCTAATTTTGGAAATGCTACATATTGTAACGTTTCCAATCAGCTGTTTGCTTATACAAGTCATTGTTACCCAAGTTGCCCTTCTGTTGATGCCCAGTACTTCCGCTCTTTTGCTATTAAAACGCAGTCCAATGGTCGTAGACTCTTGTGGCCATATTTGTGAATCCAATGGCTAATATTAGTGTATCATAGGGTCAATATTTTATAATTTATCAATCCACCACTGGACTTAAACTAGTGGCCGTAGTTTTTGAATTTTATTTATAAAAAATAAATAATTATAATTAAATAATTTTAAAATTTATTTATTATAATTATCTATTTAATTATAATTTATTTATTTATTTGTATTTATAAAAAGTAAATAGTTATAATTAAATATTTATAATTATTAATTTTTTAAAAAATTAATAATTATAAAAATTATATTAATTTAATATTAAAAAATATTTAATATATTATAAATTAAATAATATATATTTATAAAAAAAATTAATCTACTAATATAGAATTTAAAATATTAAAATAAAAAATTTTAAATAATTTATAAAATATACTTATGTCCTTAAATGTTATTTTATAAGCAAACAGCTAATTTTATCAAATATTCTTATTCAAACAGCTAATATAATTAACTAGTTAAATCAGTTAAAATAATCAACTATCAACTAGCATTTAATCAAATTAGTTGACCGCCATAATTATCAGCTGGTTGCAAAATAAAGCCAAAAATCATCTACTATAAAATTTTATATAATTTATTACTTGAATTTATTGCATTTTTTATTAATTAATTTATCTTATTTCATTCTCACTTCGTTTCTCATTTTTATTTTTATTCTGATTTCATCATATCAAACATTATATAAGTGTTCTTTTTGTTTATCATTATTTTTAATTACTATAATTATATCATAGTTACGTGCAATGAAATTTAAAATAATAAAAATAGATTAAAATCATATTTCAATCCATGTAAGAGTAAATTTGTATCAATTTTGACTCTAACTAAAATTTTTTATCAATTTATTTCTTGTAAGATTAATTTTATCTTAAATTTTAGCCTCTCCATACATGAGATATAATTATTGAATTACTATACAAAGGGATTAAAATTTAACAAAGTTTTAATAAAAAATTAATTTTACAAGGATAAAAAATAATTTTAACCAAAAATAAAATATATAAAATTTAAATTTTATAAAATTCATACTCTTTTATAAATTAAATAATAAATTTTAATATGTATATAAATTATTATATCTTTAAAATTTTATTATTTTTTAATAAATACTAGCCTGTGCATAATATGGGCTTGGTTACTATTAATTATTTAAAAAAAAGGGGGAAAAAAAACACCAATGTGCATACCAGTGACGTGGAAGCTAAAAAATTTTGGACCAAGGAATAAATATTGGACTGGAACAAAGTAGTTTAATTGAAAATTTTAATTAAAAAAAAAAAGGAATCAACCCGCAAATTATTGGACCCAATTTGCACAATTTGCAAACCCAATGAACCATATTGATTAAAATTCATGTATGAGCGCATACGCACGCGTGTATGCATGTGTGTGACCGTTACAAAACCGAAGCTTATTTCAATTTTTGAAAAGAAAAAAATGATTAATTTAATTCACGAGCTTTACATATTGTGTAACTCATACCTCCTCATTTTGCAATAAGGGTCACATATGACTGGTACATGATCACTGACAACAGCCCAAATTTACAATGTTTCGTAGGAAAGAGAGAAATCCAAACCATGATTGACAATATGATCGTTTGATTTCCCTTTTTCTCTTTTTCTTTGCAAAATGGACCCTAATGGAATGAAACAGAAGGTAGATGGGCGCTTTCCTCACAGAATTTCTGCATCATCTATGTGGAACTTTGGCAATTCACCCCCCGAGCTTTATTGGCCTATGCTGTGTCGTTGTTTGTCAGAAACGCTTGCTTCACCATTCCTAGTTTTCTTCTTGTAGGTAAAGTCACTCACAATACCCACCCCAACCCACCTTAAGAAATGATAAGAAAATAAAAACTAGGAGTTCAGTATTTTTTTTATTGCAATGAAAAAGGCGCATTTGTTCACCAAAATTTTATGTAATCTATTTTCCATGTCATTAAGTTGAAGTTCTTTTTCAGAAAAAATTAAAAGGACGTAGAGTATATGACTAGAGGATAAGCAATCTTCCAAGGGAGGAGGGCAATTAACCATAAAAACCACAGTTGATTATCAAGGATTGAGGACCAACTTGAAATTTGACAAATGGTTAACATTACCCAAGTTCCCCAACACTATGTATATATTACATAATTTAGGTAGTTAGTTTTCTTCATCAGAAAAAGGAAAGTTATTTCTTTTTTGCTTTCCTCGTGATTTTCCCTGAAACTCGGGAATAATTATTTTCGTATGTAAGAAACAACCAAGTGTAACTTCAAAACATGCTTGCTTACTCGTTCTGGTGGGGAATTGAAGCTCGTTGCACTGGATCAACAGCTTCTGATGAAGGCACCCTTGCAAAAGACGAAGCAATAACCGCGATCTATCCAAAAACAACGGCTTAAAGCCATTAACTTGTCAAGAGTACTCGTTCTTGCCGTCTTTTCAAGCCCAAACCCAATCTTTAAGAAGAAACAGTAGATTCATTATGGAAGTTCATCTTAAGACAAGGTAGAGAAGTTATATAAATGCCCTCCTATGTCAGGAACAAGACCTTTTTCCATCATTTCCACCCTTATATCATATGTAGTACGATTTGGGATCCTTTTCCAACATCTCATTAAGAATCCCATTTGCAGCCTCCACCTTGCCCAATTGACAAAATCCTTTAATCAACACATTATATGTAACAACACTGGACCGCTTCCCTTCTACTTCCATCCGTGTCCTCACCTACAATGCTGCCTTGAGATTTCCCTCCATACAGTAGCCATCCATCAAAGTATTATATGTTACATGATTAGGTTTTACACCAATGATACACATTTCATTAACCCATTTTCCTGCTTTTCTTGATTCCCCTTGCACCACCCATCTACTAATATTTTATGTATTACAAGATCAGCTCTCACGCCTTTACCCTCCATTTCATTTGGAAGCTCCTTAGCTGTTTGTGTTCCTTTCGCTGCATAAACCTGTAACCAAGCAGTTATAGGTTGAAATTAGGAAAAACCCCTTCATCCAACATTGAACTGTGCAGTGCTAATGCTTCCTCAATCATCCCAGCCTTACAATAAGCATCAATAAATGTATTGAATGTTATTACCTTAGAACTTAAACTTCAGTTATATCATTAAAGAATTCTTTTGCTTCCTTTATCATCTTCTTACAATACCCACTAATAGGAGCATTAAAAGTAACAACAATCGGCTTCAATCCCAACCCCACCATTTTCCCACACCAAGCAACAGTCTCATCTAGCTCCCCATTATAACAAAAGCCAGTTATCAATAAGTCACAGGAAACTGAACTAGGTTGTAAACCCTGCCTTTGCATCTATTCAAAAACATTCTTTGCAGCCAAGACATTCTAGTCTTCACAAAACCCATCAATAAGAGTATTAAAGGTAATCTCATTTGGACAAATTTTATTATCAAGCATTTCCTTCAAAATAGCATCAGCATTATACATTTTTCCAGACTTTCCCCTCTAGCAATACCCATCAATAAGAGTATTATAAGCAGCTACATCAGGAGAAATTCTCCAAGACTTCATATCTTCTAGAACATTCTCTGCCTTATTCAACTTCTCAGCTTTACAAAGCCCATTAATGAAAATGTTAAATGTGATCAAATTAGGCTTGATTCTTCTTTTTATCATTTCCTTGTACACATGTTCAATATCCACGATTTCATCATCCTGAACCAGAGCACTCCTAACAACGGATTGCATGAATTCAGTGACAGCTTGAACCCATAATTCTGAGCTTGCCTGAATGCTTCATAAGCTGACTGAAATTCTGAATTCCTCGCATATGCTAGTACCAACATATCAGTTATTACAGCATTTGCACAAGATCAATAATTGCATGACAACAGGATGTGGAAAATTGATGAAACCGTATGCTTCTCATTTTTCACAAAATCATCAAAAGGGACCTGACTTTTGGATACTCTTCGGCATTTGCTAAAGTATGTAGAACCTTGCCAGTGGTCTCAAGACCATATGAAAGTTTTAGTTCTTTATGGGACCATTCAAAGAACCTAAGAACAAGCCCTGATTCAACTCTTAAGTTGAGCAATTGTTGAAAAATAATCACAGGTTTGATGGCTTTAAGATGGTATTTGAGCTCTGACCAATGCTGTTTTCTAATCAGCTCCAAAATAGTAGATAACCATGGACCTGTAAATGGAAAGCAGGGAACAAGTTGAATAAAAAAATTGTCTATAGAATCAAGTGTCAGATACATGCACACGCACACAGAGTGAGTAAATAGCATAAATCACTTCCTAATGGTAGAATTATCATCCAACATTGATTACAATATATAAAATGTTGAATATCTACTGATTCAAAACTGAATTGTTTTAAAGATAAAGCAAACTGAAGTGTTATAAACTAATTAGTCATTTATAGTGAATTTCTGTACAACATTACAACAACAACAAAGCCTTATCCCACTAAGTGGGGTCAGCTACATGGATCGCACGACATCATTGGACTTTATCAAAAGCCAAGTCTTCGGTGATATTATTCACCAAGAGATCCTTTTTTATAACTTCCTTTAATATCTTCTTTAGCCTCCCTCTGCACTTTTTCACAGGGTTAAAGATCATGTGATCAACTCTCCTTACTGGTGCCACGCCAATATGCCCTCTTATACAATCATTTCTTATCTTGTCCTTTCTTGTATGACCACACATCCATCTTAACATTCTCATTTCTGCTACCCCCAATTTTTGCTCTTGTTGTCCCTTTAAAGCCTAGCATTCACTACCATAGAGCATATCTAGTCGTATAGCATTCCGATAAAACTTCCCTTTTAGTTTAGTAGGTACTTTACGTTCACAAATCACTCCAGATGCCTTTCTCCATTTTAACCATCCAACTTGTATCCTGTGTGTGACATCTCCATCAATTTCCCCGTCCCTTTATAAAAAGGATCCCAAGTACTTAAATTTAGATATTTGCGGTATGATGTGATCTTCAATTCTTATCTCCAAATCATTTCTATCTTATTTCTTGTTAAACTTGCAATGCATATACTCCGTCTTACTCCTACTCAAGAGAAAACCTTTTGATTCCAATGCCTGTCTCCAAAGTTCCAATTTATAATTAACTTCTTCCCGTTATTCCTCAATCAAAACTATATCATCTGCAAATAGCATACATTTAGGGATATTCTCCTGTATGTCCCTAGTAAGAACATCTAAGACTAGATTAAACAAGTAAGGATTCAAAGCTGAACCTTGATATAGACCTATCCTTATAGTGAAGTCCTTTGTCTCTCCTCCAGGAGTTCTTACACTTGTAGTTACTCCATCGTACATGTCCTGTATAGCCCGAATATATGCGACACGGACTCTTTTCTTCTCCAAAGCCTTCCACAACACTTCTCTTAGTACCTGATCATAAACTTTTTCTAGGTCAATGAAAACCATATGTAAATCTCTTTCTTTACTTCGATACCTTTCCATCAACCCTCGTAAAAGATAAATAGCCTCTGTTGTAGACCTTTTTGGCATAAATCCAAATTGGTTCTCTACAATCTTAGTCTCGTCTCTTAAATCTATGCTCAATCACTTTTTCCCATAACTTTATAGTATGGCTCATAAGTTTTATCCCTCGATAGTTTGCACAATTCTGAATATCTCCTTTGTTCTTGTATATAGGCACCAAAATACTATTCCTCCACTCATTTGACATTTTCTTAGACCTCAAAATCTCATTAAATAACTTGGTGAGCTAAAAAATACCTTGTTCTCCTAAACATTTCCAAACTTCAATAGGAATATCATCCGGACCAACGGCTTTACCATTATCCATCCTTTTAAGAGCTTCTTTTACCTCCCCAACTCAAATCCTACGATAATAAGCTAAATTCTGTTCGTCCTCTTGGGTTTTTAATCCTCCCATATCCCTAGTCACTCCTTGCTCATCATTAAAAAGCTTATAAAAGTACTTCTCCCATCTTTCTTTGATATCTTCATCTGTGAGTAGAACTTATCCTTCTTCATCCTTAATACACCTTACTTGATTCAAGTCTCTTGATTTTCTTTCCCTATTTTTGGCAAGCTTGTAAATCTTTCGTTCTCCATTCTTTGTCCCTAAATCTCAATAGAACTCCTCAAAAGCTTTAGATCGTGCCTTGCTCACTGCCTTTTTAGTCTCCTTCCTAGCCATCCGATACCTTTCCCAATTCTCCGCATTGTCACACACATGCAAAACCTTAAAACATTCCCTTTCGGTTTTGACCTTTTCCTGCACACTTTCATTCCACTACCAAGATTATTTATCTCTCGATCCAAAACCTTTTGATTCACTCAAAACTGTCTTAGCAACCATCCTAACCCTCCTAACCATCGCATCCCAAATATGGTTAGCATTTCCTTGTGCTACCCAATTACCTTCCTCCAATAATATTCTCTTAAAAGTCCTCTGTTTCTCATCTTTGAGCGGCCACCACTTAATCCTTGGATTTATAACTTGTTGTCTCTTCTTGTTATGAAATTTAAAAAGGACATCGAGGACCAAGACCCTATGCTATGTAGTAAGGCTCTCCCCTAGAATCACTTTGCAATTCTTACAGATTCTTCTATTTGAGCTCTTTACCAAAAAGAAATTAATTTGTGACCTTGAAGTTCCACTCTTGTACGTGATTAAATGCTACTCTCACTTCTTAAAATAAGTGTTTGCAATCTTAAAATCATATGCCATAGAAAAATCAAGAATGGATTGCCCCTCCTCATTTAACTCTCCATAACCAAAACCTCCATGCGCTCCTGAAAAATGCCTTGCCTCCCTGCCAACATGTCCATTTAAATCCCCTCCAATGAAAATCTTTTCTTCTTGTGGAAATCCTTGAACCAAACCTTCTAGGTCTTCCCAAAACTTCTCCTTCAAATGTGTCTCCGATCCTATTTGTAGTGCATAGGCACTAATAATATTGATAGTCTCCCATGCAACTATTAATCTTAAAGATAAGATCCTATCCCCTGTCCTTTTTACATCCAACACATTCTTCTTCCAATTCTTATCTACAATAATATCAATTCCATTCTTTCCTCTAAATTTTCCTGTGTACCATAGTTTAAAACCTATAGTGTCTAACTCCTTGACTTTTTCTCCAACCCATTTAGTTTCTTGAAGACACATAATGTGAATCCTTCTCCGAATCATGGTGTCTACAACCTCCAAAGATTTACCTGTTAGCGTGCCAATATTCCAAGTATCAAACCTAATTATGTTCTCGTAGACTAGCTTCTTTACCCACATCCGTCCATAAAAATGTGAGGACTCTTGCTCATTTAACACTACATCCGGGCGCCGATGCAGCGGCTCTAACTCATTTGACACTGCATTCGAGCCATACAACGTATTACTTCTGAGTAACGACCTAGCATTAGCACCAATAAATCATCGTGTGTAATCCATATAAGAGATTTTAACAAAGTTTTTACGTTGGCTGTCGAGGCCTAACACAACCACTTGGGAGATAAATGCCCCCACTTGGGTTACAGGCTAGCGTTACCCAACTCGGCCAAAATATATATATATATATATATATATATATATAATAAAAAATACAAGAAGAAGAAGAAGAAGAGGGAGGAGGAGGAGGAGGAGGAGGAGGAGGCGGGGGACAAAAGAGAGGAAAAAAAAAAGAACAAAAGAAAAAAATATATCTGATCCATCATACTTCTCTCTTCACATTGTCCGTCCAGAGGAACTTAGTAGGATCAAATATTTAGTATAGATGTAATGAAAACAAGGGGATAATGATCCCAAACTTCATAACTGACAATTTAGTACAGTTGAAATGAAATCAAGGAGAGAATGATTCCAAACTTCATAACTGATGAATCCATGGATTAGGATCCCAATGCTTATGTACTTCATAAATTACAATCCAAGTTAAAGAGCCAGAGAACGAAACCTAATTGCTCAACACATGGGTGGAAACCAACTTGCATTAGTACACAAACTTGTACTATGTAGATATAGAGCACTAACTAAACTTGGGCATATATATGGTTCCAGCCCCACAATTAAATTCCCAAGCAGCCAAAAATCATGTAATAAGAATTGATCATTATGATTAAACTTTCAAGAATGAACTGAAAAAAGAAAAAAGGAGCAAAATACACAATATGAAGTCCATTACCTTCTATATCCAACATTCCAGAGTCCAATCCAATTTAAAATCATTTGGAATTGGGAGAAAGAAAGGTTCCCCTGATTTCCTTGTTATGTTCATTGCTTTGGATGCTATGTTAATTGCTCTGGATGCTTAACTGTATAGGAAGTTGTGTGATCTCAATTTCTTGTCCATCTTTTGTATTTCCAAATTAGTTGACAAACATATGACTATTAATTGCTTAGAAACATTTTTGTGTGTGTTAGTAAATAAAGTAACATTAGTTTTTTATAGGCTAAGACTTATGGGCCATGGATCTATATCTTGTAACTTATATTTTATTATAAATATATATTGCCTACCTCAATTAAGGTCATGGCTTCACAAATCATTTTTTTCTTCTAACATGATATCTAGAGCCGAAACAAATCTCTAGAATCTAACACATTTCTAAACCGATCAAACACTTTCCTCCCACCATCTTTCCTTAGTCTTTTCTTTTTTTATGTGTGATTAGGTCACAAAAAATTTGGTAGCGACTTAGAATCACGTATTTGGAAGAAAAATAAGTGAACCCAGGTCTCTGTAGTGTTGTTACTGTACGTAGGATTGTTGATTGTACCGTGAATAGTGTTAGTGCATTTGTTTAAAATCATTGACGGATGACAGGTGGTCCATTTTGAGATATGGGCAAATTGAAAGAAAGATAGGTAGTCGGCGAACACCACTAGGCGACACATGAGCAACACGCCCTCACTATCAAACCGCATGTGAGCACCATGCATAGAACTCCTTGCAAGTGCATGACAGCGCATGAATAACCCTCCAGCGATGTGCCTCCTCTTGCAACCTAATATTTGTGGATCACACAACCCTGTAAAATTGAATCAGTAATTAAAGCATTCTAGTTGCATTTTTTGAATTTATTTGATTTTTCTGCTGATGTTGTCCAGTTAAACTATTGCTATAATGATGGAAGCATATAAATCGAGATCTAATTTGGGTGAGAAAAATATCCAAAATAATGATTTCAAATCCCTCTTTTTTGATTTAATTTCTACTGCTGCAAAAATTACTAAATAGAAACTTGATGTTGATGAATGCAAATATCTTACATGGAAAAAATCTATTTAATATTTCTTTGAGGCTATTGACAAATCTGATCACCTGACTAATGATCTACTCACTGGCAATACAAAAACTCGATAGATTATGGAGCATTAGTGACTATTTATTCTAATAAGCAATACTTTGAAGAAGGATATAAAAAATAATTGTGTACATTGCAAGACTGTTAAAAATTTGTGGACATTTCTTGAATCTCTTTTTTCAGGTAAAGATAATTTAAGTTGCATTTATGACTTATGTATAGCTTTGTTTCAACAAAATATACAAGGAAAAATTGTGTCTCAAATTTATAACAAGTGGAACAATATCTATGAACAATGGAACAAACTCCTTCCCATTACTAAGGATGTCAAGATAACACGTACTTAACAAGTACAGTTAACTACTTTATCTTTTCTCATAAATTTACCTACTAAGCTTAGTCCTATTTGCCAACAAATTTTATCTAACTTTGAGCAATTAACTTGACAGTCTATTTTCTCTCACGTTCTTCAAACTGCCCGAGAGCTACCATCAACTTCCTCATCTACCTCTCTAGTTAACTCTTCTCCTTTAATAAGTTTTAGTATTCGAGGGGGGTTATAGTAGTGGTAGAGAAGATAAAGGCAGAGGTTGTAATTCGCCCAACAATGGTATTTGTTCTTAATGTAAGGAACCAGATTATATAAAGAAAACTTATCCTATGTTAGTTGGATGATATATACCACCATCTCGGTTTACACATACTACTTCTAGCTCTTCTGCACCAGAATTTGAGTGCATAACTTTGACTAAGGATGAATATAATTGTTTGATTTAGCTCCACCTTTCACAATGACCACTAATCTTGCAGCAACCACCCTCCACTCAATCTACTACTATTCAGATTCAAAAAGGTAATCCTATTACATGTCTTTCTCATTCCAAGTTTAGATGAGTAATTAATTTTAGGGCCACTGATTATATAATGGGAGACACAAGTATCTTTTCCTCTTTTACATCCTTATCTTCTATCAATTTAACTAATGTGTCAACTGCTTCCGCTGTTGGAAGTTGATACAATTGATGTTACTTTTAATGTTTCTTTAACTAATATTTTTTGTCTTCCTAAATTTTCATTCAACTTACTTTTAATTAGCTAAATAACACATACTTATAATCGTGGTATTTTCTTCTTCTTTAGTTTCAATGAAGGAGATTTTTTATAAAAGACACGAATCTGCTAAATTGTATTTGCTTGATGGTGATTCCCCTCAACCTACTTCTCTGCCCATTATTGTGTTCTCGTCTAAGTTCCATTTCAAATTTTAATCGTAAGTCATGTTAATTTGCCAAACTGCATTGCCAATCTTATATTTCCAAAGTTAATAAGTTGCACTCTTTTTTAAGTTAGTGCATTCTGATGTTTGGGGTCTTTATCCAGTCATGTCCAAACTTGGCTATCGTTATTTTATTGCATTTGTTGACGATTATTTAAGAACTACTTGGCTTTACTTAACGAATAATCAATCTAAGTTGGTTGATATTTTTTTGCACCTTCCATGCTGAAATTATGAATTACGTTGATACTTCTATCAAATATTTGTGCAGTAATAAAGCTAAAGAATATTTTTTGCCTAATTCTCTTTATATTTATCCAAGCATGATATTATACATCAATTTTCTTGTGCGGTTACCCCACAAAAAGATAGGAGAAAATGGGATAGTTGAACGAAAAAATCATCATTTAATGGAAGTTTCACATGCACTTCTATTTCAGATGAAAGTTCCTAAGACATTTTGGGTAGAAGCTATTTCTACAGCTTATTTTTTAATCAATAGAATATCTTCTTTAATTCTTGACAGTGAGATACCATATTTTCTTTTGTTTCTTCTCAACCATTGTTCCATCTCACTCCATGCATCCTTGGTTGTATTTATTTTGCTCATGATTATTGATCGCAGATTTCTAAATTAGATCTTCAATCTCTAAAATACTTTTTCTTGAGTATTCTCACACTTAAAAAAGTTACTATTGTTATTCTCCTGATTTAAAATGTTATTTTGTATCCATTTATATTACATTTTTTGAGTTAGTTCCTTTCTTTGATTTTTCTATAGATCCATTACCTAAGTTTGAATCTGTTAACAATTATTTCTTTGTATATACTACTACTTCTCAATCCACTCCCCAACAACAACTCCCCCCACCTATTAGATTTGTTTACTTTCGCAAAAAATAGATCCCCACAACAACACCACCACCACCATTAAGTGCCACACTAGTTGCTACACAACCATTAGCTTTGTCTCCTCCACCAACAGCTTCTTCTTCAAAAGATCCATCTCTTCATTTTCCAATCTTGATGTTCCTATCATCCACTGCAAAGGTACTCATAGTTAGACCCAAAAAGGTAAACTTCCTACATCTTATCCTATATCTAAATTTATGTCATATTCCATCTTATTTGTGTCTTTCCAATTTTTTATTGCTTCCCTAAATTAGATTATTGTTTCCAAAATTGTTTCAAAGGCTCTTTCTCATGATGAATGGTGTGTTTCTATGAATGAAGAGATGAAAGTTCTTAAGGACAGCAATACTTGAGAACTTGTACCTTTACTAAATGGTAAAAAGCTTATTCGGTACAAATGGGTATACATATTGAAAGTTAACTCAAATGGTTCTATTACTCAATTGAAAGTTTAATTGGTGACTAAGGCTATGCACAAACTTATGATATTAATTAATAAGAGACTTCCTCTCTTGTTGCTAAAATAACATCTATTCGCCTATTTCTTTCTCTGGCTATCTCTCAGCATAGGCCTTTTCACCAATTTCATATTAAAAAAGGCTTTTTTTCATAATGATTTACATGAAGAAGTTTATATGGAAAAACCTCCTAACTACATTGCTCAAGAAGAGAAAGGAAAGGTGTGTCAACTGAGAAAGTCTTTGTATAGCTTAAAACAATTCTTGAGCATGGTTTGACAAATTTAGGGATGTTATAATAGAGCTTAGTAAGAAAAAGAATGATCATGATCATTCTATGTTCTACAAACATTCTAAATTCAGGTATATTCTTCTTGCTATTTATGTTGATGACATTGTAATTATCGACAACGATCAAGTGAAAATTTTAGAATTAAAGAACTTGCTTTAATTGAAGGTTTAAACTAAGAACTTGGGATCACTTCGGTATTTCCTAAGTATTATTGAAATTGCTTGAAGTAAGAAGGAAATTTTTTTTTCACAGAAAAAATATATTCTTAACCTTTTGAAGGAAACTAATTTGCTTGATTCAAAACTATGTAACATTCCTATGATTTTAAATGTTAAACTTGAATTGGAAGAGGAAGAACTACTAGAAGATTCGTAACATTACAAAAAGTTAGTGGACAAATTGAACTATCTTATTCTTACAAAACCTGATATTACTTTTCCAATAAACATAATAAATCAATTTATGAATTCTCCAAGAACTTTTTATTGGGATGTAATTATATATATCTTAAAATATTTGAAAAAGGCATCCGAGGGTGGAATATTATATTAGGATCGTGGCAATTGTAGAATTGAAAGCTTTTCTGATGCTAATCAGGTAGGATATCCTATAGATAGAAGGTCTACTTCAGGATATTGTGTGCTCGTCGGCAAAAATCTCATATCATGGAAAAATAAAAAACAAGCAATAGTATATCAATTTAGTATAGAGTCTAAATATTGAACCATGGCTCATGTTACTGCTGAACTTATGCGGCTTTCTTATCTTCTTAGCCAACTTAGGATTAGTTCATCTTAAGCCATGCCACTATGGTGTGATAACCAAGCCACCACTTATATTGCCACAAATCCAATATTTCATGAACAAACTAAGCATGTAATAGTTGATTATCACTTTGTTAGGCAAAAACTTCAAAAAAGTGTTATAGATTTTAGACATATAAAAACTAGAGAACAACTTCTTGATTTGTTAACCAAGACTCTTCCTGGAAAACAAGTTAACGATATTTGTAACAAGCTGAACATGTTTGATATCTATACTCCAATTTGAGAAGGAGCATTAGTAAATAAAGTATATTAGTTTCTTATAGGCTAAGACACATGGGCGATGGACTCATATCTCGTAACCCTATATTTTATTATAAATAGACATTACCTATCTCAATTAAGGTCATGATTTCACAAATCTTTCTTTTCTTTTCTTTTCTTTTAATAGTGTACTTTTTAGTTGATAATGTTTATACAATTGCCTAAATTCAAAAAGACCATCTTTACAAAAGTTTATACAGTCCAACAAGCACAATTTTATGAAGGAGTCTAAACTGGCTCAGAAGATATGTGATTTTCTGTATGATGTCTTGCAAATAAATACCAATAGAATATATCTCAGCATTAGCGGATTGTTTATTAAGGAACCTTCAGGGCTGAGCTGTCATAATACAACATTTTTCTCAAAATATTTTAGAAAGCCACAGGAAGAATCATATGAACAAGATATTTTTATTCTTACAGCTTGGGCATCAATAAAAAAAATTAAAACATATATGTTGATGAAACAATTATTCAAAGAGTTTCAATGTTAAAGAAGACTAACTAACCTTTTAAATCAATAGGCGATCATGATATTGGCTTGTTTTCACTAGGCTGAGACAATGCCTTTGTAACTATTTTTTCAAATTTTATGGAAGATATCTTAGAGCCACGCTGAAAAGGTTGCACTGAGAGAATGCACCATGCACTTTTGAGTTTATTCCACAATCTCATCTTAAAAGAACTGAAGCTCCTACCACTGCAGACCTTTGGGATGATGAAATGTAGGATCTTGACATTGACTGCAATTTGCATACCAGAAATAGCTGTTGTTGCAATCTTAAATGGATGCAGTATGACAGCTGAACATCTAGATTTACATAAAAAACTAAGATCAATACCTACAAGATTATCATATAACACATTTAAGTAGCTAATGAAGAATAATAATTATAATTTGACAATTACGTGTTTTAATAGTTAAGTATTTAATTAAAGAGTCTTGGAAATGTTTGAGTCTTCATTAGAGATTCTTGGCAATATATTTTCGTCATTAGGAATATATGTAGACAAAACCAGTTGGAAGGTAATCAAACAGTCATTTATTTAGTCTAGAGAGAGTCCAGTCAGTTCAAGAGCCATTTGGGGTCTACATATAGGAATCTCCTATGTACTTTCAGCAGAGTTTAAAGCATAATTTCAGTGCATATTAAATGCTTTCTGAATTCTTTAGGACCAGAACTCTGAGTTTTCAGGTTTCTGTCCCAGGAGGTCGACTCCTCCCACAATCCTCTTTCACTTCATACCCATTTACCCATCCTATTTCCTTATTTTCCCATTAACCCAAATCCTTAAATAAATAAATTTCCACGCTGCATCAGTAGCTTATCACCAGTTTGCATTCAATACTTCACAAGCATTAAAGAAAATAGAAACAGTAAATACAAGTTAACAATAGCTTCATAAATAGTTGGGTAATTAAGATTATCCGAATGACTATTTAAATGGATAGATTAATCTCTGAGGGTACAATAGTTCTCAACTGAAACTGATATCATTATAACAGAAACATAATGTAAGGCTTAGATGATAAATTTATCATAAACTCTTAACAGCCAAGCAGATGACATTACTGGCTACTGGGATTTATTTAATTAATTAGTGCATAGTAGCTTCCATGCATAATACATACCACTTGTTAAGATTAACCTTTTTTAATAAGAAAAATAACTAGAACTGTCTAATGACGTCCAACGAGAAGAATGGATAAGGAACTGGAACTAGGATTTAAAGGAAAACATCATCAAGGGATCCCACGACCAAAACCTTCAGTCCTCCAAAAAAGGGTGAACAGAATCATAAACAAATTGAATCAATTCCATTTTATAGTTTCCCAATTAAAAGATTAGGATAGGATTCCAAATTGTTGAATTCTTACAATCATTATTTTTCAAAATTTGCTAGTGAGTACCAAAGTGCATTGCTACATCACTAGGGGAACAACAGGAACGTTAAATTTCCATTAAAAACTGAGAATTACAAGAAACTAACACAGTCCACACGAGTGTGATTAGGATAGTCCATTTCTATCGGTCAATACAAAGTTACAACCCCAGAAATATTCTTACATAAACGGAGTAAATCTTCCATTTTTTTTCCCTAAAACCCACACAATTACACAAATCTACATTAAAATGCAGCAATTCAACAACCGAAAGCCATGGGCACAACAAGAGAGAAACTTGATTACCTTTGGTCGACTAAAAGCCCCAATGCCAAAAGAAAACTGAAGAGTTCTGGGAACATATGCAACAGAAAGCAATGGATTTTCTAAACACATACCCACACCCTTGCACAAACAGAGCATCAAAGCATCCAGCATTTTATCCGCTTCCGTTCTGAATTTTATCGGCAAGAGATTAAGAAAAAGAAGGAGATTAGAACGAAAAGGATGAAAGCTACGTACTTGTATGAGCCTTTGAGACAGAAAAAAGAGAAAGAACAAGAAAAAATTTCCCTGACACCAGGCAGTCGAAGAGAGCACGAAGAGAGTGTCTGAAGCACGGCCCCATTTGACTTTGAATCTGCGGAAGAGCTATGAAGAAGAAACCAGAATATACCCCTCGTTCAGGAGAAAGTACCTATGACCACCCCCACACCCCCAAAAGCAAAACGACAAATTGATATTTGGAGTAGGTTTTTTGAGAGAGAGGCAAAAAACGCAAAATATCATTTTATGGGGAATTCTATGTTACCCCATGGGTTTGGAACCCATGGGGATGTGGTCAAAATTAAACCATTGGATGAGTTGATCAAGTCAATGATTTTACTCATCCAATGCTTTAAATTTGGCCACATCCCCATGGGTTCCAAACCCATGGGTTCCAAACCCATGGGGGTAACATAGAAAGCACCTCATTTTATAGTTGGTTATCATGTCTTTTGATATTGACAATTTGGGAACCAAGCCAAAATTGTTTACTAAACAAAATTTAGATTCATCTTTCATCACACTATTTTATTGAGTTAAGTAATTTTTCATAATCTTTGCAAATAATAATAATCATATTCTTAAAATGACAATTTATTACATCATTTTTTTATAAGTAAATTATAAAGTAAATTACACATAACCCTCTCGTATTATTTTCAATGATTGATTTATCCTCTATAGTGCTAAAAAGCATTACTTATCCACTTTCCTCTATTAATTTTTCATTTGATATTCCAATGGAATTAATATATAATTCTCACCTATTTTAGTTTCCCTCCAATATTAAAAAAAATAGATGTTAATTTTAGGAAAATCTCTTAATATTTCCCTTCTAATTTATTCATCATTTTATTTATTATTATAAAATTCCCTTCCATTGAAGCAAAATTTTTGAACTCTGATTATTTCATATGGCATTAACATAAGGAAAATTTACTATGAATTTCTTATCCTTAAATGATATGACCTAACTTCTTCATCTGTTACAAATAAACGAGTAAAGAAATAATCATTTATCTTATGTGGTGGCTATGAATATTAAAAGATTCAACACTGGGTAAAGTTAGAGTGGAATCATTGAAAGGACTGAATTAAAATTTATTAAGGACTTATATGAAAACTTATTAATTTTTAGGAGGTTAAACATAATTTTCTTATATGAACACTAAAAATAGATGTTAATTTTAAGAAAATCTCTCATCATTTCCCTTCCAATTTATTCATCATTTTATTTGTTATTCTAAGATTCCATTCCTTTGAAGCAAAATTTTTGAACTCTAATTACTTCATATGGCATTAACATAAGAGAATTTTACTATGAGTTTCTTATCCTTGAACAGTATGACTTAACTTTTTTTAACAAAAAAACTACTTCATTTATTACAAATAAATTAGTAAAGTAATAATTATTTATCTTATGCGGTAGTTATGAATACTAAAAGATTCAACACCTCTTTGCAGGGGCAAAGTTAGAGTGGAATCACTGAGGGGACTAAATTAAAATTTATTAAGGACTTGCATGAAAACTTATTAATTTTTTGGGGGTTAAACATAATTTTTTATATGAACATTAAAAATAGATGTTAATTTTAGGAAAATCTCTCAACATTTCCCTTCTAATTTATTCATCATTTTATTTGTTATTCTAAAATTCCCTTCCATTGAAGCAAAATTTTTTAACTCTAATTATTTCATACGGCATTAACATAAGGGAATTTTACCATGAGTTTCTTATCCTTAAACAATATGATTCAACTGTTTTTTTACAGAAAAATTTTTCATTTATTACAAATAAATGAGTAAAGTAATAATCATTTATCTTATGCGATAGTTATAAATACTAAAAGATTTAACACCTCTTTGTAGGGACAAAGTTAGAGTGGAATCACTGAGGGGACTGAATTAAAATTTATTAAGGACTTCCATGAAAGCTTATTAATTTTTAGGGGGTTAAACATAATTTTTTATATGAACATTAAAATTGGATGTTAATTTTAGGAAAATCTCTCAACATTTCCTTTCTAATTTATTCATCATTTTATTTGTTATTCTAAAATCCCCTTCTATTGAAGCAAAATTTTTGAACTTTAATTATTTCATATGGCATTAACATAAGGGAATTTTACTACGAGTTTCTTATCCTTAAACGGTATGACTTAACTTTTTTCTATAGAAACTTCTTCATTTATAACAAATAAACAAGTAAAATAATAATCACTTATCTTATGTGGTGGTTATGAACACTAAAAGATTCAACACCTATTTGCAAGGACAAAGTTAGAGTGGAATCATTGAAGGGACTAAATTAAAATTTATCAAGAACTTATATGAAAAGTTATTAATTTATTGGGGGTTAAACATAATTTTTTTCATAAAAATAAAGGAAAGCATATTACAATTTCCCAAGCCACCCCAAGCATAACTGTAGCTTCACCCTTGCCATTTGTCCTTTAAAAGAAAGCATTCACTAGGAGGAATGATTGTATATGTCTTTTGGTATAGTTGATAATCAATTAGTATTAATTGCAATCTTACTTTTGCATTTTCAATCATGCACCAACACTCTACTTCAAAAATTGTGCAATTCTTGTTCCTCATGTCAATTCTAATTTAAGCTTCAAACAAGCATTTATTATTTTTCTCATATCTTTGTTGTTAGATATGATCCATGCAAGATAAATCTTTATCAAAAGATATCATACAACAAAATAAAAATATAAGTTAGAAAATATGATGTGTTTCAAATGTGTTATAAAGAACATTATCCTTTAAGTGACTATCTTAAAAAATACCCATACCCATACCCATAATGAGGATGCTTAACTTATAATCTTCAAATAAATATAATAGGAATAAATTTATAAATTTTATATGTTGTCTATTATAAATTTATTCCTATTATATCTATCTAAAGATCATAAGTTAAATATCCTGGATATATTTGCTACAAAGTTTTTAGTAAATCAAGTACTACAGAGATTGAATAACTAGAAATCTGATAATCTCTCCTATAAAAAATAAATTTGAACAATTAAAAAAAGTAACAAAACAATTGATTGATTGATTTATACAAGTAATAAAATGATGGAAGATAAAGATTTATTTACCTCTTTCCCTTCACTTTCAATTATTCACTTTCATTTTATTATTTTCTATATCATCTATTTTTTCTATCTATTCTTGTATATTTGTTTCATTATTTTAGTCATATTTATAGATAATGCTTGAATCAAACATATCCCTTGATATTGTACCAACATGTTTTTTGACCATGAAATAACATACTTCTTAATCATTAATCAATATTATGTAATAACATGTCCTTTGAACATGAACTAACATATCTTTTGATCATGAACCAATGCATCTCTTGATCATGTCTTTTGAATACAAACTATTATGTTTATTAAACATATACCATATCTTGAACATGAACCATTAAGCCTTTTGACTAGGAATTAATTTCTTTATTCATCATTCATCAAGAAGTAATATGTCTCTTGATCATAAACTAACATATTTTTTATCATTAATTGACATGATTCTTGATCATAAATTATCATATCTCTTAATTTCAAAATAATATGACTTTTCCAATAATTAGTGTGTGTATTTTAATATTCCAATTGGCAACTTAACCACACATATAGATAATAATTTACAAACTAGTTCCAACAATCCCCCACTTAGTTTGTAAATTAAACAACTTCTCAAAATCCCTATAAAACCATGCATAAAGAAAAATATTTTCTAACTTTTAATAGAATCTATGGTGGCATTTTTGCTTTAAACCATAATCCTTAAATTAGAATTAGAAACACCACACACATAATTTTATAAACTTTAAAAAAATAGTTTCCAAATAACTATAGTACTCATATAGTTATGCACTACACCTAAGTTTTCATGAACATAGACAAAAGCCAACTCCAAACTTTTGCCAAAAATGACACCACTTATTATGTCCATGTAAGTGAAGTTCCTTTAAGACCTTATTCTAACAAGCCTTCTTAGATCTTCATTAAGAGTTTATTACTCACCCTTGTTACTTATGACTATATATAGCACTAACTTGAAATTACAAAAGGATTTTAATGCTTCATATCCTTATTATCAATAACTTGTTGTTACCCATTAAATTTGTTGACTAGATTTGGTCTAGGAAAGGTTAGATTTTCATTGTTAATGGCTTCAATTAAAGAGTTTAGTACTCATTCTTTTTTCTTTTTCAAGTTAAATTGTCTAAGATTTTCAAATGTGACTTCCTCACACACATTTAAACATCATTATCATAGCTTCATGGTACAAAGATATGGCTAACATAGGTTATGGCCATAACACTAAACATCTCGATTAGTTTTTCTTTGTCCATTGGTTAGAAAATTACACCTTTTTTCATTATAAAACAAGTTTCACACGTTTATATACTTGAAACAATCAAAATTACTTCAACATAGAAAATTTTCCAATTAGACATATACCAATATTAAGTTTCATATGTCTATTTATTTGAAATAATTAAAATTGCTTCAACATGGAAAATTTTCCAACTAGACATATTCTAGTATTGCTAAAAATTTTCCAACTAGACATATTTTAGTATTAAGTTTCATATGTCTATTTGTTTGAAATAATTAAAATTGCCTCAATATGGAAAATTTTTTAACTTGATGCTGCTAAAAATCATGTAATTCTATGAATCTTTTATGATTTCCTATGATTTTCACAATTTCTTTTCAATACTTGGATTCTAATAATGATGAAAGATCATACAATCCTAATATAATAAATCTTTTATAATCCCTTAGCATTTTATAGTTTCTTTATTATTTATGCATTTTAAAAGTATGCAACAACACAAGCATTCATAAATAAAACATCGTGTGTGAAACTACACAGAATTATTAATGGCAAAAATATTCTCAATTGAGACAATATCAAAGTTAATGACAAAAATATTCTCAATTGAGAAAATATTGGAATTTACATGAGGGGAATTTTATCTTTCTAATATTCCATATTTCAACATATAATTATGATCATGTCAAACACTTGATCATATCAATTATAAAACTTTGTAAGTTTTATCCAAAGGTAAACCCCCATTATTCTAATCCCTACTATACTATTACATTCTTGTGCCTAAGAATATATCTTCAATCCAAGAATATAATTTACACAAAATAAATTTGTCCTAACTAAAATATAATACTTCCCATACAAATATAACTTGACATTATACTCCTTCTTACATATAATAAATAAAATTCTTATAGTTTAAAAGCATAGAGCATCATTATAAAATTAAACTTGTGCCATATATCATACAAACTTTTCTTTATATATATCAAGAATCAAGAATAACAAATTATATTCATGTTATTCCATTCAAACTAGTTAACTATTAAAATAATCCCTACTAAATTTCATAAAACATATGACACATAAGTGATTTTCATCTAATTTTCAAACACCAAATTAGATAAAACTACTAAAATCAATACGAATTATCATAATCAAACCATTTTGATATCATTTATTAGAAGATTAAGGAATTATGCACTTGCCCATCCCATTATTAGGTGACACCAATTATATCAAAAATTATTCATGAACATCCTTAAGAAAAGTCTTGTGAGATCTGCCATTAACTTGGCAAAGCTCTTTGATGGAATAATGGAAGGAATGACAATAAAAGTAATCATCAATCAATTTTCATAATCATTTATAAAAGAGTCACTTAATTTTATTATATTTCATCATGCATCATACATAAATACTTAAGAAGAATTCACACACTTCATCATCTTTGCTTCACAAACAAAAGTTGCTTAAAGATTGTTAGGGCAAAATACAAATTATAGAATAAAAAGATGAAGAGAAAACGAAATCTTATGCAAGATAATTATTAGAAATATATTGAATGCTATGTATACAAATTTGAAGCATATAGAAAACTTCTTCATTTATCATAAGTAAGATTTTGACATTTCATTTATTTTGATATTTTAATTCGACATAGAATTAATAATTAATTAAGGATATTAAATTAATAAATAGTAAAAAATTAAATAATAAAATAATAATTAATATAATTAATATATAAATGAATAAAGTAATAATTACTTATCTTATGTGATGATTATGAACATTGAAAGATTTAATTCTCATTTATCCTTTGAAAGAAAGCATTCACTAGGATGAACAATTGTATATGTCTTTTTGGTATAGTTAATAATCAATTGGTATTAGTTGCAATCTTATTTCTACATTTTCAATCATAAACTAATACCACACTATAAAAATTGTGCAATCCTTATTCCTTATTCCAATTTTGATTTGAATGTCAAACAAACATTCATTATTTTTCTCATATCCTTACTATCAAATGTGATTCATGCACAATAAATCTTTAAAACCTTTATTAAAAAATATCATAAAATAAAATAGAAAATAAATTAGAAAATATAATATCTTTGAAACATGTTACAAAGAACATTGCACTTTAAATGACTTTTTCCCTACTATTTGCAATAATATTTATGGTAAATCACCCTCATAATTTATCTAAACATTGTAGAAATTAAATAGCTAGATATCGGGTAATATCTCCTTCAAGAATAAATTTGAACGATTTAGAGAAATAAAAAAAATTGAACGATTTAGATAAGTAATAGAATAATGGAAGACAAAAATTTATTTATCTCTTTCCCTCCACTCTTAGTTATTCACTTTCATTTCATCATTTTTTATATAATTTATTTTTATATTCTTTTATATTTCTTTCATTATTTCAGTCATATTTATAATAATGTTTGAATTAACATATCCCTTGATATTGTACTACCATGTTTCTTGACCTTGAAATAACATGCCTATTAATCATGAATTGATGTGTCTCTTAATCATAAACTAACACATCTTTTGACTATATATCAACATGTCCCTTAAACATAAACTGACATGCCTTTTAATCATGAACCAATGCATCTTTTGATCATATCTTGTACACACAAACTATCATGTTTATTAAGCATGTAATACATATCTCTTAAACATGAACTATCAAGCCTCTTGATTATGAATCAATTTATGCATTCATCATTGATCAAGAATTAACATGCCTCTTGATTATAAACTAACATGATTCTTGATCATAAATCACCATATCATCATATATCTTAATTTATATATAAAAAATAAAGTAATAAGTCAGCATGTAATAATATTGTAATTTTCACTTAGAAACTTTATAAAAAAATTTCATAATTTAATAAAATAGTTAATTATGTGAACGATATATTAATTTTAGCTAGTAATGTAGTACTTATAAGAGAAAAGATAGGAAATGTAATGAATTTGAGAAATACCTTTTATCTCTTATGTAAATTTGCGATTGAAATAGATTTGTACTTGATGGAATAGTGCAAAATCATGAAGGTTGTATAGTTTCATTTCAAGAATTTAGACATCTCTAATCTACATTTGAGGATAGTTATAGAAACCGTGAAAGCCATCATTGTTGGCAATAGCCGCTTGTATCATGTTAGTGATGCTAAGTTATGATAAATGATGATAGCATTTACAGGAATTGCAATCCACCAGATTTGGGATTTCTAGAATGAAGTGATTCACAATGGTATTGCTATTGATTTGGAGTTATTTTGGTAGATTGAAAAAGACATTTGTGAGGAAGAGATAAAGGTTAAGGCTATAAAGGGTACTTGTATACATAAGTTTACTACTTAATTAATGAAGCACAAGGAAAAAAAGGGTTCCATAATACTATTAAAACTAAGGAAAAAATGCAAATTATCTGTTTCAATTTTAAGATTGTTAGACTTTAACCCTTTCAACTTTAAAAACTTAAAAATCACCTTTTTAAATTTTATAAAACTTAGAAAATACATTCATCTTTCACTTAATTAACCAATTTATCAAATTAGGTGATTTTTTAATGAAGTTTTTAAATGAGAATTAAAACATTATAAAGTATTTATTTATTTTATTATTTTTTGAATAATAATTTTATACCTTATATACAATTATTTAATTAATTTTTTTTGTATATAATTTAATTTTTATTAATTATATTACATAAAAATTATGTATGAAAAAATAACTAAAAATATAATATATTATAATATTTTTATTATTATTTAAAAAATTTATGAAAAAGTATATAATTTGATAAAATAGTTAATTAAGTGAATAATAAATGTTAATTCTAAGTTTTGTAAAATTTAAAAAGGGTGATTTCAAAGTTGAATGAGGTAATATTTAACCACTTTAAAGTTAAAGAGAGTAATTTGAATTTTTCTCTAAAATTAATATTCACTTAAAATGAGTAAGTGGGCATTTTTCAATTGCTATAATAGTTAGAAATTATATAGGAGATATAATAGGTATATGGTATAATAATATGGAGTGTTCATCATCATTAGCTATTGAATTCTTACATATTTGAAAGGATCTCATGGAATCTCATAATTTTACTAATAGTTTGATTTAATTCAAAAATATTTGTAATCTACTTGTTGAGTTCATGTTAGGTATAGTGGAGTGTCTTTGACATGTCAATGTTTTATTTGAGTATGTTAAAGCTTTGTTTATGTTAGCACCTAAGGTTGATACGGTGTAATATCCTCGTGAATATAATGAAATTACTCATAAAGTGGCAAGAAGGGTGGCATCATTTATTAAGGATAGGACAAGAAATTATTTACGGTCACTTTTGTGATTTGAAACCTTTGTAATTCATGACTATATTTCTTTTATAGAATAAATCAGAATATTTTCATAACAAGAAAAGGAGATGCATTAATTTCAAGTTTAATATATTTAGCGCTTTTATTTCTAAATTTTGAAAATTAGAAAGGGTAAAATCTAACTACCTTTAATTGAAAGGAATATTTTAAAATTTTCTCTTTTCCATAGAAGATAAAGAAAATAAAATTTTATGAAAATATTTTTATGAAAACATATACTTCATAAAAGTTAAAAATTAAAATTTTATTATTTTGGTAGTATATAAGAAACTATTTTAAGACAAAAGTTACATAAAATTCCCTCGTTATTTAGCATAAAATTCTATATTTAAATTATGATATATATATATATATATATATTAAGGGATCATTTAGTTAAGGGTAATCAAGAAAAAGAAAGGGAATGATGAGATTCTATTTCCTTTGTTTTCATTTGATTAGAAAAAATTTTCTTTTTCTTATTTTCTCTTAATGGGATTACCCCAAATGAAGGAATGGTGATTCCCTCTAATTTCCTTATTCTAAGTTTTGGATTTATCACTTTCAATAATAATAATAATAATTTATTATTATAAAATAATAATATAAGTAAAAATAAAAATAATTATTAAATAATAATTGATAATAAAATATAATAAAATTAATTAAATAAAAAATAAATAATCACATAATAATTATTACAATAAATATAATAAATCATTTAATAATATAAAAAAATATAATATTAATAAAATATTAATAATTTAATCATAATAATATATATTTATAATAAAATAATAACTATCATAGTTACAAAAATAATAAATAAATAATATAATAAAAATGAAATAATAATAATAAAAATAAAATAATTATGAAAGTAATAATATTAGTTAATATAAAATATTTAATAACATGAAAATATTTAATAATATTAATTAAATAATAAATGTAATAATTATTAAAAGTAATAATTAATATTATTGAGATAATATTAATTATTATTTAGATATTAATAATAATTGAAATAATATTAATAAGATATTAATAATTAATATTAAAAAATTAAAAAATTATAATATTAGTAAATAAAATAAAATAAATAAGATAATAATTATAATAATTATTTTAATAATAATTATAAGTGAATTATTTTTTAATATAATAATTGTTAGTGAAGTAAATTAGAAATACATAATTTCCTTTCTTATTTGAACCAAATAAAATAAGTAATCATGAGGTTTTCATTCCATTTCTCCCTGTTTTCCTTTGTTAATTACTTTTCCTTTCTTTGATTAAACCAATAAAAGATGTTAAGTATATCCAAAGTCAAATTGTTTCTTGTAATTTGAAAGATAAAATTGAAAATAGACTTACATGTACTGATCAAATTACAATTATGGTGTTTTAATTGTCAAATAGTTAAATCATAAATTTTGGAACACTTCTTTAAATACAATATTAGTGTTAGCATTTGAATTCCTAGTGTTTTTTCATGGATTAAGATTTTTAATCCTTCTCTACTTATAACTCTGGATGCAGTAACATACAATTATTTATAACTGAATATAGGTCTAGGCAAATAAAGTCTCACTTTCTTTGGTGATTAACCTTGATTCTTGTTAAAGGACATTGCATACGAAACTATGATTAGAAATTGTCTTCTTCGCAACTTGAATAGTAAATTCAACTATGATGAACTAATAACCATTTGAGGTATTAATACTTTTTCACCAATATTTGTGCCAATTAGAACTTCAGTTTCTATGACATGCTTAACTAATTGTGTGATTATTAGTCTAGTTCCATTGTAAAGACCATTGGATTGGTCTATATTTCTTATAAGTATAATAAGAACACTAACATTGAGCTTAAGACTATGATGAGGCAAACCTAAATAATGTATCCTATTTAGAATTTTAGGAGTCCAAATCCACAATATATTCATGAATTGCCATGATCTTTCTTGAATATTATTTTAATTTAAAATTAATTGAATATTTCAAAATTTTAAAAAATATGTTGTGTTTTATAAAATTATAATTTTATCTCACTCAATTTTAACTTATGTAATAAATAATTCAAAATTTGATATTTGAATACTTAATTCATCAAATAATTACATTAGAATAATTTAGAATTGAATTTTCAAAATGGAATCCACCAAGTTGAATTTGTGTTGTTTTATTCAAATCTATCTCAAAGTATATATTAAATGATTAAATTATAAATTTTATATTGTGTTTCACTATTATTATAATAATTGGTCCTTGAAATAAAAAAAATACTTGGATTTAAATATTATAATTAAAGCCATAATGCAATATTTGAAAGAGAATTTTTTTTAAATGTCAACTTCTTCATGGTCTTAAGTTAACTTTTGAAAGACATTAGAACAATATCATCATGAGGTTGTTTAACATCTCAAAGATATGGTTTTTTTAATTATTAAAATAATGTTCAAACTATGATTTTATGATTAGTAAGAAATCAAATATTTCAATTTTCCTTTCACCTTCCAATTTTTGCACAATATTATTTTGAGAAATCAAATATGATTATTAAGAAATTTTTTTGAGTTAAGAAATCAAAATTGTAATTAAATCTAATTTTTGTTATTTGAATATGATAATATTTCCTTTTAAACATTTGCAATTAATTCTATATAATATTTCAATTTTCCTCCAACCTTCTAATTTTCATAATAACTATTTGTGATTCTTTTACAAATTAGAGCTGCTAAAAGTTTCAATGCTAAAAGTTTCAACAATAACCTATGGTAAGAGCAACAACAATTTTGTGATAAAGAGTAAGGCATTGTGGTAAAAAGAATTAGCACTTCCTGGAAAATTCAAAGTTTAACCCAATAAAACATAAGAAGTTATTTCCTTTGGAGTGTCATTTACCTAATGTCAACCAAATAATTTTAAATATTTTATGAAAAGTTCACATAACAATTTACTTCCTAGGAAAATTAACTTCTTGTGGAAACTTCCTATATAAGCCAAATGATTCCTTAAATCAAATTACATAAGGGAATTAATGTGAAAAGCATGCTAATTTCATTTCCATTAGCTTGACTTATTGGGTTTTCCTTTACTTTGAATAGGTGTTCTTCCATTTAACTCATTGAGGTCTCTTTGAATGAATGTTCTTCCATTAGCAAATATGTTGAATAAATGATTCAAATAACTAATTATAAAGAAAAATAGTTGCCAACCTAGGATGCGACAAATAATGAAAATATTGAAAGCAAAGCATAACCATAATGAAATTAAGCAATTTTACATTTATATGTATAACTCATTTACATGAAGTCATGTCTTTAATGCTAATTGCTAATAATAAACAGCATATGACCAATTTATACTGACTAAATAGTCATATGTATCATATAGAGGCTATAATAACTAGAACATATTAGGCAATTTTGACTCCTTAAGTAATATTTGCAACCTATAAAAACATATAAAAAAATAAAATAAAAACTTAGCAAAATCAAAGGAATGGATGATTTTAGGAACATCTATCCATCTAAGAGTATAAGAGCAAGAAGACAAAGCTTTACAAAGTTAATTTGTGTGTATGTATAATATTCATATACATTAAAGATGGGCCTTAGCATTATCATTATGAATAATGTTTTTAACTTATTATGGCTTGCTAACTTCCCATCTTCCTCTTACTCTGATCCTGTAGCGGTCTTGCCAACTTCACTCTTGCAAAGAGGGCATAATGCATTTATCTTCAACCACTTGTCAATGCAATCTTTGTGGAAAAAAATGAAAACATGGTAACTCTCTTAGCTCCTAATTATTTTCATAATTTGCAATATAGATACAACAAACATGTAAAGATAGTAAAATTTCCAACCATTAGAAGGCAAGGAAGTCTAATACAATAATCATCTGAAGGAAATATGTAAGAAATTTATGATTCCAACTAATATACAAATAAAAGATAAACAAAGACCAATTATTAGCAACATAATGCTTAAGTTTAAATCATTAGAGTTACATGCTATAGACACTAAACTATACAAAAGCACATGAAATGATATGTATATAATATAAAGGAAGATAACTAAAACTTACAATGGCAACAACTTGTTCTTCTTTTGAAAACTCTTCCACAAAAACAATTATTTTCTTTGGAAACTTCATAATTTCATCAGTTATTCCTATCATCATTAGCTTTTGACCCTATAAACAATCATTATATCTAAATTATTTAATAAGAGAATTTATGAAATTATCCTAGAAATTCTATAAAATGTATTCTATCACCACTTTCCATTTTGACTTCTAATATTGACTAATTAACATCATCCTACAATGTAAAAGGATAAATGTAAGGAAGAATTTACAAATGCCTTCAATCCAATATATAACAAAACTTCTTTCATTAGACAAATGCAAATTGGCTTATTCATAAATAATTAGTATTAAGCATGCACTATATCTATTTTCTTAATTATATCCAATCAAACAATCTATAAATTTGCTTAAGTTTAATGGACCACCTTTAACCATAATTTTTTGTCTTTTAGGAGGTGCCCCTATTACATCATAGAACCGGCACTTAAAAACATAAAAAGGTTGACTAATGTTAGTTTCTACATCTTTAAGCCATTCCTTTTGCCATTTTATCTTCACTACAATAAAAACAATAATACAATAGTAAGTAACAAACTATAAGAAATACTCATCAAATAGACAACAAATAAAATGATAATCAACCAAACAATTCTCCAATCATATTGCAGACTTGTAACATAACCCATTAAACATATTACCAAAAACTAAAACAACTTAATTTATTAACATTACTAAATGGATGATTTCTTTAAAATATTTTTAATTTTCCTCTTTGTTGTTAAGTAACACATAGGGTGAAATCTAATTATAGCCTTAAATGTTGAAAATGCAACATAACCTTACTAGTCTAGGGATCCATCTAAACTTTTAAAAAATTTTAACCAATTTCCTTGTGCAACCACTAAACATTTTAGTATGAAACTAAAATATTCTTAGTAAAAAGAATTCTAAATTTGTTGAGGTCTCATGCAAGCATGTATTATGGTATCCTTGATAGGGAATTCCATGGGGGTGTCCCGATCTTCATGGCGTAGGCAAATAAAGTAAATCAAAATAATGTAAAAGAATAATATGAGCGTTACACTCCAGAAATGAGGAAGGAAATTGGGAGTAATAAGCTCTGAATTGGGTGGTTCGATGACCTGACGAATGCAAACAGCCAACCAACGCTATAAGAAATGCGACCTGCTATTTAGACCACTTGTTCAATCACGAACACGAATTGACCAATCCACACAACAACGCACCTGGGTTGAAGCACAAATTGAGGGCTTTTATGAATTTGAATCACCAATCTTATAAGGGAAGATTGACAAAGTAAGGTTTCACAAGAGTAAAAGAAGATAATATTCTCACACTTTGGAGAAGAAACACTTAAATTTGTGTATTATTCATGAACTACTTAATTCTGAGTTACATAGATTCCTATTTATACTACTCTTAGGAAAATACAAATAGTAAATACTATATTTGAAAAAATACAAAGCTTTGACTATCATTAAATTAAAAATGAAAATTATCCTCAAATTTTCTTTATTTGTTATATTCTCAATTAGGAAAATATTTCTTGATTTGCTTAACTCCATGTCTAGATTCATTGTATCCTATATTTGGAAATTATCTTCAGATTCATTGCGCTCCATATTAGGATAATGTTTCCACATTTGTTGCACTCCACATTAGGAAATTATCTCATAATTTGTAGCGCTCCATATTGGAAATATGTCTAGGTTCATTGTACTCCATATTAGGAAAATATGTCCAAGTTCGTTGACTCCAAATTAGGAAATTATCTCCTAATTTGTCATGCTCCATATTGGGAAAATGTGTCTAGATTCATTGCACTCCGAATATCTTTAGATTTCATAGGCTCGAATAAGCAACACTTCAGCTCTACTTGCTTCTTTTACTTAGGCTTCTTGGGCCAGGAATGCATTCACATGGGCTCCAATTCCTTCTTGTATCCTTTTGAGCCTTCCTCTTGTCATTGGGCCTTCACTTAATATTAAATCTTTCTCTACTTGGGCTTGCTCATGCAAAGTGCTGGACTAGTTCATATCATCTTCCCCCTCTTGAAAAGGAGTCGTCCTCGACTCTTCAAGATCTGCATCAAAATAAAGAGAAAGATAAAAAACATTGAAGGTAGTAACTTCATACTTAACAGACAATTAAGACTTATAAGTATTATTATTAATTCTCTCAAGAATTAAAAAAGGTTCATCTCCTTTAGGCATGAGTTTAGATTTTCTTTTCATAAGAAATCTCTCTTTTCTTAGATGTAACTAGATCAAGTCTCCAAGCTCAAAAATTATTTACTTGCTTCCTTTATTGGCATGGTTCACAAATCTTCCCCTCATAGACCTAGGCAATCCCAAAATAAAATTTATAGAAATATCTTCCCAAGGTACATTTGGAATGGACAAGGGAGTGTACAATCCATAGGGATTTAATTTAGATTTTGCTTTATAACATACAATGTATTTTCCTACAAATTTCTTAACATCCCTATGTATCTTAGACCAAAAATGTTCATTCAAAACAACAAATATTTTCGCAATGCCAAAATGTCTCATAAATCCAGAATGCATTTCTTTCAACAATTTCACATGCAATAGATAACCTGAGATGCAAAATTTGTCAATGTGAAATAAGAAATTATTGTACAAGAAGAATTTGTTCCAACCAACATCTGGTTTACAATGACTAAAGGACTCACTAAAATCAATATCATTAGCAAACAAATATTTAATAAATTTCAAGCCAAGAATCTTAACATTTTACATGGAAAGAAGAACATACCTTTATGATAAAGCATTAGCAATAATATTTTCTTTACCTCTCTTATGTTTAATCATACAAGGAAATAACTCACTGAATTCAATCCATTTAGAATGCCTATGGTTCAATTTTCTTTAGCTCTTTACATGTTTGAGGGCTTCATATTCCTGCAAAATGGACAAAACAACACTCGGCAATACAAAATTTAAGTCATTAATGTTGAACATAGCCTCTTTGTACACAAGTACTAGGAGGTTTTGCTAAAAAATCAAAGCTTGTTTAATCTCACTCTTTTTTGCCACTAGCAAGCTCTTTTCTCTTTTTTCCTCATTCTCTCTTTTTCCTATCAATTTTTCTTTTCTTTCTTTCTTCTTTCTTAATTGGCTCACTTTTTCTATCTTTTTCTCATTTTTATTTTCACTTTCTTCTTTTTTATTTTCTTTCTTACTCTCACTCTCTCTTTCCTTTTCTCTCTTAATTTGATCTTCTAATATTTGCTTTGGTGACAAAGGAAGAAGGGTTATAGGTTCCCCTCGAAGTACAAAAGAATAACGATTTGAAAATCCATCATGTGTGACTCTCCCATCATACTGCCAAGGTCTACCTAATAAAAGATGACACGCTTTCATGGGTACAATATCACATACAACTTCATCTCTATATTTGCCAATAGAAAATAAATTTTTCACTTATTTTGTCACCTTCATTTCAGCACACTCATTCAGCCACTGGAGCTTGTAGGGACGGTTGTGTTTGAGTGTAGGTAGGTTCAGCTTCTCTAATAATTCAATACTTGCCACATTGCTGCAACTTCCTCCATTAATTATTACATTACATACCTTTTCTTGAATTAGGCAGCGTGTGTGGAATAAGTTTTCTCTTTGGTTGTTCTCTTCCTCCATTGTTTGAATGCTAAGTGCTCTTCTAGCCACTAGGAGTTCTCCTTCTTCTGCACTTTCTCCATCATCATCTGACAGCTCCTCTTCCTCCTTAGTGGTTTCTTCTTCGGTCTCCCAGTCACCATGGTGTTTGATGATCATAGTGCGTTTGTTAGGGCACTCGCTTGAAATATGTCCTCTCCCTTGACACTTGAAGCACCTTATGTCATGGTTTCTTGTTGGGTTAAATTCTGTTTGATCTTTCTTAGGTTCTGGTATTTTAGCTTTCTTTGAACCGATCTCTTTAGAATTTGAAGTAGAAGAGGTATCTTTTTTTGAATTATTCTCCCACAAATTAAAAGAATTTGAATTTAAGTTCTTTTTACCAATATTTCTTCTTTTTAGTTATTGTTCAACCTTGATGGCTTGATGTACCATATCTTGAAGTTCTACATGGTGATACATCTCCACAGCATCAGCTATGTCACGGTTCAATCCATGCAAGAAACGAGCCATTGTTGCCTCTCAATCCTCCACTATGTTGGCTCTAATCATGGCAATCTCTATTTCTTTGTGGTATTCATCTACACTCCTTGATCCTTGTGTGAGGCACTACAACTTGTTGTGAAACTCTCTATGGTAGTAAGATGGAATGAACCACCTCCTCATGATTGTTTTCATCTCCTCCCATGTGGCAATTGGGCGTTCTCCATATCACACTTTCTCTTTTTGCATCTGATCCCACTAAATAAGAGCATAATCAGTAAATTCAAGAGTTGCAAGTTTTACCTTTTTCCTTTCGGAATAGTTATGGCATGAGAAAATCTGTTCAACTCACATCTCCCACTCCAAATATGCCTCTGGATCATTTTTGCCTTGAAATGAAGGAACTTTAATTTTGATTCCTCTAAGGTCATCTTCTCTATTTCTATGCCTCATTGGTTCTTCTCGATTTAGCCTTCTCTTTCTTGATTAGTAATAATCAAATTCATCCTCTTCATCCCGGCTCTCTACATCTCTATGAGATTGTTCACCTTGCCTTCGATTGTTTTGATTCTCCATTTGTTCTAACCAGTCATGAAGTCCTTCTAACTTTCTATCAAACAGCCTTTCGAGATGACTCACCAATGCTTGCATTTGGATAGGGGCTAATCCTGCTTGTGGAATATCTTCTTGATTTCCTGCCATGTTAGTGAAAAAGGGAAATAGAATATTTAATCTCACAAATTCTCTCAATTAAGTGTTTTCACTCCTATCTTGATAATCTCACTAGCTTTCAATCCCTCAATACCTTCCTAAGCTCTTACGCAACCTAAATCCTTGTAAGTGATTCAACAAATGCCAATTTCTCAGCTTCAACTAAGCACTTGAATGTAGATGGCCAAAATAGGTTACAAGATAAGGGATAAGTTCTGTAAATGAAGGTAAAAAAATTCCTTATGTGTACAAAACAATGTCTATCTCAATTATGCAATTCAACAATTCTAAAATTTCAAATTGTAAGAAACTAAATAGTCACGTCTTCTTTTTTTTTCATGTTTCTGTTCTCTTTTTTTTATATATATTTTTTACTTTTGCTTCTTTTTTTGTGCTTTTTTTTTTGCTTGAATTTTTTTTGCTCGAATTTTTTTATATATATATTATAGAATAAAAAAAAATAAAAATAAATGTCTACTGTGTCAACCAGTAGCTCTGATACCAAATGATAGGGAATTCCATGGGGGTGTCCTGATCTTCACAGCGTAGGTAAATAAAGTAAATCAAAATAATGTAAAAGAATGATATGAGCGTCACACTTTAGAAATGAGGAAGAGAATTGGGAGCTATAAGCTTTGACTTGGGTGGTTCAATGACCTGACGAATGCAAACAACCAACCAACGCTATAAGGAACGCGACCTATTACTTAGACCACTTGTCCAACCACGAACACGAATTGACCAATCCACGCAACAACGCACCTGGGTTGAAGCAAAAATTGGGAGCTTTTATGAATTTGAATCACTAATCTTATAAAGGAATATTGACAAAGTAAGGTTTCACAAGAGTAAAAGAAGATAATATTCTCACACTTTGGAGAAGAAAGCTATATAGTAGTAAGCCATATGTTGATGGAAATAGTTTCCAGGCATATAGTAGTAAGCCTAATGTATAAGAAAGCCAACTATTACTAACTTTACATAGCTAAAAAGGATGTGTCGAAAACAATATTTCAATGCCCAAGTTCCATTAGAGCATTTGAATGGATGGTGATACCATTTGGGCTTAAGAATGCTAAAGCCACCTACCAATAAGTAATGAACACTATTTTCCATAATATAATAAGAAAAATAATAGAGGTATATATTAATGATGTTGTAGTTAAAGAAATTTCTTATGAAGAACATTTGGTAAATTTGAAACAAGCCTTTGCTCGAATGTGAAAAGATAATTTGAAAATGAACCCCCTCAAGTGTGCATTTGGCATTTCAACAACCAATTTCCTAAGTTTTCTTATTCACTAGAAGAATCAAAGTTAATAAAAATAAAGCCAAAGTCATTATAGACAACACTGACTAACAAAAATGAATTACAATGCTTTTTGAGAAAGTCAATTTCTTAAGAAAGTTCATATTAAACTTATCTAATCGAACTAGAGTTTTCGTTGCATTACTAAAGTTGAAAAGTGAAGAATAGTTCATATGGCAAGTTGAACACTAAGCTATGTTTAAAGACATCAAGAAATACTTGAGTAATCTATTAATAATGTCTTCATCTATCTAAGGCCAAATTTTTAAAATGTATATTTTAGCCTTAAATGATATAATAGGTTATTTTTTAGCCTAGGAAAATGAGAAAGGAAAAGAAAAGGCAATTTATTATTTATTTAGGGCATTAAATATAATTGAACAAAAGTATTTGATGATAAAAAAATTATATCTTACTTTGTATTTCTCTTGTTCCAAACTTAGATATTACATGTTGTTAACTACTATTTTAGTTATAGCTAAGTTTGATATTTTAAAATATATACTGGCACAACCATCCATTCATGGTCAGGTTGGAAAATAAGCTTTAGTCTTAACTAAATTTCCCTTATAATATTTCCTTTCAAAAGCAATAAAAGGTTAAGTTATAGTTAAGTTTATAGTCAAATATCATAAATAACTTATAATTTTCACTAAACTAAACTACTAGAAGTTGTATTTTAATGGGTTTTGTCACAAAAAAGGACTTGGTTGTGGAATATTGATTATAACACCATAAGGTCAACTAGTTGAATTTATGTTTTCATTAAACAAAGTGTGCTTAAATAATGAAGTTGAATATGAAGCATTAATAATTGGCCTAGAACATTTATTAGAACAAAAAGCATGTAATGTAAAGATCTTTAGGGATTTATGAGCAAATATTAAATAAATTACATGAAAATACTAGTCTATGAATCCAAATATGGCTAAGTATTTGACCATTTTAGCTAGATTATCATATGAATTTGACAATGTTATTGTTACTCCCATACCTAGAATTGAAAATGGAAATACTAACATATTGGTTTAAAAAGGTTCAAGATACAAATAGATAGTTCAAAAATGGCCGAATTAGTTTTAACATTTGCAAACTTTGAGCTAGTAAAAACTAAAGAATTATTATGTGCATGTATTAGCTAATCTTTAATAAATTGGAAGACATCTCTAATTGACTATCTTAATAACTAATCTAATAACATAAGTTAAACAATCAAGATTAAAGATTTGAAATTTATATTGTTGGATGGGAGTTATACGAGAAAGGGTTTAAAGGGCAACTAATAAAGTTCTTAGAAGAAGTTAAAGCAATTTTAACCATTACAAAAATGCATGAAGAAATTTGTTAAGCTCATCAGGCCAAAAACAAAATAAAATGGAGTCTAGTAAGGCAGTGATTCTATTAGCTACAAATGATCAAAGATTACATGCATTTTACTAAAAGTTATGAAGAATGTAAAAAACATGGACCAATTTAAAGAGTACCAGCTATTAAATTGAAACACATAGCCAAACCATAGCTATTCAAAGTTTGAGCTTTAGACATTAATGGTAAAATATACCTTTCTTTGACCAAAGGTCATCATTTTATTTTAGTGGTAGTCAATTACTTTACCAAATGGGATGAGGCAGTTATTTAGAAGGAAATTAAGTAATTGGATGTTATTGATTTCATAGAAAATAAATTACTTTGTAGGTTTAGTCTACCTAAAACCATAATAATAAATAAAAGAACTACATTTATAGGAAAAAAAGTTAAAGATTATGTCAAATCTAGGGGTATAAGAATGTTAACATTCACTTCTTATTATACTCATGCCAATGGACAAGTTAAAGTTACTAACAAACTCATAATTAACTTAATTAAAAAATACATTAGCTAATATCCAAGAAATTAGCATCGCATGCTTGAGAATGCACTTTAAGCAATTTGAGGTTTGTCATAAGGTTCAATTAGAATTGCTCCTTGTAAATAAACTTTTGGAAATGATGACATTTTACCAATCAAAGTCATTATGCAAGCTTTGAGGGTATAGAAATAAAATAAGTTGTTACCAAGTCGATATCATAAGTTAATGCTTGATGAATTTAAAGAGTTAGATAAATGCATTGGATGCTTTAGCTCACAATAAAGAAAAATTAGCCAAACAATATGATAAACATATTAAAGTCAAGAGATTTCTTTAAGGTCAATTTGTTTGGAAAGTGATTTTGCCAATGCAAGTAAAGTCAAATTATGGGAAATGATCACCTTATCGGGAGAGGCCATTTATTATTATTAAAGTTTTCAATAGCAATAGTTATAAGATTAAAAATATGAAAGACAATAAGGTTAGAACAATTAATAATAAATATTTAAAATAATATAAGCTAACCATCCATGAAATCAAAGTTAAAGATAATTTTAGTCACATTTAATGAATAAAGTTGAAAATTTGGCTAAAGTAATTACAAAAAAGGGACTAATTTAAGGTTGAAATATCCAATTTGGACTAAAAGTTAAAAGGGAAAGGTTTACAAATTTGTGAAAAATGATTTAAAGTTATCTTTAAAATTCTCCCGTTTTGCTAAAATTAAAGTTTTTAACTCGAACATAGCTCATATTCTTCTATCATTTGAGACAATTAGGCTTTAGTTGACTTATACTACTTTACTACTTCCTTACTTTTCTATTTTAGCTCTTGGTCTTTGGCTTTCACAGCTTGAAGTTTTGACTTTAAAGCTAGTTAAGAGTCTTTAAATTACTTTAACTTTTGCTACATTTAAGCTCTTTTAGCCTTCATAGCCAAAATCTTATCATTATATGCTCAATGCTTTGCAAACAAGGATTTGTGATGTTTTTCACCAATTTCACCAAACTTGATTAGCTTCTGCTTTCATTTAGTAAAAGTTTAGTAAGCCCTCTTGGTGGTCAAAGCTTTGCTCAAATTAACCACCATGGTTAGGAAGTTTTCTATTATGTGCATGATATATATTTTAAAGAAGACAACGATAGGAGAAATTAACTTAGTGCTATCTTTTAGAATTTGTAAGCAAGATTCAAGTTTTTTATGATTCTCTAGATTCCTAATCATTACTTGAAAATCTTAATTATAAACTTCTTCAAGAGAAGATATTACAATTTTTATCTTCTTAATACATTCATTATCGAATGCAGGTTTCTTTATCAATTGGACATTTGGAGCAAAAAAAGCTAAATGTGTCCCTCTAAATGCTAAAGAATTAAGAATAGCAAATGAGTTTTCATTGCTATCATCATCATTGTTTTCATTTTGATGTCATCTGGCTTCTCAACATTTTCTTCTACCAAACCAAAATTTTCATTTAGCTAGTTAAGATTTTGTGTAGGAATTTCAATGCTAAGATGCTCAAGGTCCTTAACTTCCAAGTAGTTATTGACATCTAATTGTTCTTGAAAATTATCCTTACTTAAAGTTTCTTTATTTGAATGTTCTTCCTTAATACCTGATGATAATAATTTAGTTTCTAATAATTCCTATAGCCAAACATTAGATGTTAGTACATATGTTTCTTTAGTCAAATTAGCTAGAATATAAGTGGTAGCCAAAGTATGTTGAGATGGATCTCGTAAGCTTTTAATTGTCAAGGCAAGGGGAGTCAAACATCAATCTAATTAAGTACATTTAGAATCAATCAAAGCAATAGGTTTTAGTGGTTAATCTATATCTTGTGCCTAAAAATGAAAAAAATTGATGATTAGACTTTTAATAACAAGAGAAAATTAATGTCAAGAATTGAATTTACCATAGGAACAATATCGATTGGTTAAAGTAGCTTTTGAGCTTATGGTTTTGTTGTTAGTGGCTTAATAGTAGATAAATTCGTAGAAAAACCCATGTGAGGGTGTAGGACTGAAGTTTTCAATCTTAATTTTTTTTTGGGCTTAGGTTAGATGGCTTTCTTTTCAACTGGTTAACTATTGCTGGTGTTAGAGGCTTTGTTTTTTTTAGGTTATTTTCTCTTGTGAGATCTTTAAGGAACTTCATCATCATCATTTGGGAACATTTTGTTAGCCTCTTCATGCTTTTCTTTATCTCTTTAGCCTGTTGAGCTACCTATTAAATTCTGTATTCTATTTCAGTCATAATTCTAGGAATGTATCATAAAGGAATAGTTAAACCTTTAGTTGAAGATAAAACAACATTGTCAAAAGTTAGTGGAATAGAAGTATAAGATAATGGCATAAGTTAGGAATTACCTAGTGGCAGATCAAAAATGGTGCAGGTATTTATTTAGCTAATATAACCACCTCACTAGATAGGTAAGGAAATACAAATGCTCTTGTCACTCGAGAAGTATGAATCTTTGATAATTTTGGCTTTATATACTTAGCCAAATCAAAAGGTGCATTAGGTAAAGGCACTAAATTTGGTTGAAAAGGAGGTTTTATTAAAGAGATCTCAGAACCTAAATTTCTAAGAAAAGCATTGAGAAATTCCTTTTGGAAAGCTCAATCATCGGCATGTCATTTCTTTTTTAAAGATGTCTCAAACTCCCAAATTATGTAACTTATACATCTAATATCATACTTATCTTTATAAAATTTTTAAAAGTAACAATTTCTACATTATGTATACCTATAATTTTCTTTAAAGCCTCCGTAGTTTTCATAAAAGTAATGTAAGTTAGTTTCTCATCTACAGTCATATCAAAGAATTTATTGGTTTAGTTGAACCACTAATCTTGAAAAGATTTGGTATAAACATGGCAAGGTAAATAATTTTGTAAGTTAAAGTTTCCAACTAAAGAATTATTAAGATTGTGGATATGTAATACATCTAATATCATACTCGTCTTTATAAAATTTTTAAAAGTAACAATTTCTACATATGTATACCTATAATTTTCTTTAAAGCCTCCATAGTTTTCCTTAAAGTAATGTAAGTCAGTTTCTCATTTATAGTCATATCAAAGAATTTATTGGTTGGTTAAACCACTAATCTTGAAAAGATTTGGTACAAGCGTGGCAAGGTAAATAATTTTGTAAGTTGAAGTTTCCAACCAAAGAATTATTAAGATTGTCGATATGTAATACTTTCTCTTTGGAAATCTTTGTATGCAAGATTTAAAGGAAGACTTTGAATATGGCCAAAGTAGTGTGTCAATATGTTTGGCAAACCTTTAAAGGATGAAATACTTGACTTATTGGGAAGACTAGTTAATACAAATTGAAGACATGGAAACTTTGACTAGATTTGAACACTAATAGGATCTACTAGATTAAGAGAGGACTTAAACTAGTTAACAGCCTTGGACTAAGAATAAAAAAGGTTAATTCTCTTCATAAGATGATTAGTTAACAAGGTATAAAGAATACAAAAGAAATGTTTCAAAAAATCCTTTAGGATTTTTTATTTGGTTAACTTGGTTAATATCCTTTGAGCCAATTAAATACTTTTGACAAAAAATGGTATCTTTTGGTTTTCTCACTTAATTCAAAATCATTATAGAATATAAATGTTAGCTATAGTTGAAAAATCTAACATGATCCACCTATATTAGTAAAAGATTTATTCTATTTAAGGTGCTTAGAAGTGAAGGTGATGTTGTAGAGTATACGGGCTAAGATCAATGATACTAGAACTACTTGTTGACCTTCATTCAGAACTATAGCTAAAAGGATGCAGGTTGAAGAAATTTTTAAAGAAGGATACAATAGAGATGTTTGCATAACCAATAAGTTAAAAAAATACAATATGTTAGGCCTTTGTTAGTATCAAATGTTTTTCCCTTTGGAATATGTTTAAAAAAGTTGTATAGGCCAAATTTTATGGTGTGACTACAACCAAATTTTTATAGTCATTAGTCAAAGGCTACAAAAAAGGAATTACAATCTCTTTTATGGGTTTTAAATTTGTAATGGCCGAGACTTCAAAAAGTGAAAGGCCTATTATGCCATAAAGGACATAAAGGGAATTAGTCAAAGGTAAGCAAAATGACATAATCACATATAACATTAAGTTGTTAGCCTAAATTGGAAGTCTAAACGGTTAGATAGCTTCAAAAATCCTTATTGATTTTCAAAGATTTTCTTTTTCTTTTTGCACACAATTAAGCTAAAGGTGTACTGGGCCAAAGAACTATATATGGGCAAAGGTAAGTTGAAAAAGGTTCAGATCTCTTTAATCACCCAAGGATAGATAAGAATCAAAGATTTGGTAAACAAAGTGGGCATTTTGAGCCTAGGAAAAATATAATGAAGAGAAGAGCATAGTGGTTCATCTTTATCAATAAGGAATTTTAGGGATTAGAGTAATACTTAGAGCTTCCAAAATTTTAAATCTTGTAAGTCTAGATTAGTTACTCTAATTAAAATTAATATAGACTAAGATTAAATAGAGGAGCTTGATTGAGTAATAACCATGATGAGTAGTGAAAGAATATGTAGATTGGAACTTGAAGAAGAATTAAAACTAGAGAGTTGCAAAGGAGACAAGTGAAAATGATAAATGAAAATGAAATTTGGAATTTATAGGCAGGTAATATCTATAGCAATCAATACTCCTTAAAATCCTATTATAATATAATGCCAAAAAACATGATAGTTAGGTTAAAACTAATAAACTCTGGGGCATTAATTGTGCCAGTTATAGATTTAATAAAGATTCAACTAAAAGTGGAGAAGAAGGGTTAACTAATAGGATGACATTATTTAGACAACAATACCTTAAATCCCATCTAAAACTTATGTTTAGTTTCTTTATTTGGCCACAAATTAAATGGAGATGTAGTTTCATTTATGTGAAAGGTAAGTTTTTAACTAATATATTAATTAAATAATCATAATAGGAAGGCTTTACCTCATTTTGACAATTCTTTGACTAAGATACAAGTTAAACAACCATAATAGAATGATTTAGCTTATTAATGGCAACTTTTTGACCAAACCATGAATCACAAGGCCATAACAAGGACAATTTATGTGCTATTTGGTAACATAAAGTTTCTAAACTAAAGGGCTTCCATATACTCCTATTGAAAATTTTAGCTATTAAAATGGCCAAACTTGACAAAAGGTTAAAGGGAGGGTAACCAGATCAATCGAACATTCTTATAGAACTAAATAAGCCACGATAGGAATGTTTTTGGTAAAAGTCAAACAAAGGTATATATAGAATAAATGAGGCTTTTGATTGAATTATATCTTGCAATTGGCTTAAAATGAGATTGTTTCATATGAAAGCCATGTGAAGGCTTAAGAGGCACTCTAAAAAATATTAAATTACCAAATCAATAATTGCTCTTACCCCAAACTATAAGTAAATGGAGAATCAATCAAAAGGGATTTTTTTGCCAAATTCACTAGAAATAAGTGTACTTTATATCTAATTTGTAGAACTCTGCTATCATTTTACGTATTCTTTTTACAATTCTGTGTTATTCTTATTTCTAAATCTTTGAATATGAGTGCATTAGGATAGTGTTTCCAAATCCATTTGCCTAAATTCCAACAATTGTATTTGATATACATGTCCTTAAAAGGACTTTGCAAAGGTTATTGTGATTTACACTTAAATTACCACTTTCCGAGAACTTTTATGTATTTTTAGATGATTACTAGGCACTTTATTAATTAAATTTCATCATTTGTTGACTACTTCTTTTATATCAACACATTCATTCAAGATTACACCCATAAATAGGACAAAACTCATGACCTACATAAAACAAGTCATTAGCATTGCAATTTTTTTTACTAAAATAATGACTAATTAGTTTCTATTAATAAATCAAGAGCTAGAGCATATTAGAAAAAAATAAAGAATAGAGATAAGTTCTTCTTTTTTTTTTTTACTTTGTTGAATGCTTTACTTCATTAAGAAAAAGAAACATAACTTATACAATATAATTACTTCTAAACTTACATAAACACTATAAATAGAAAGATTAAATTGGCAAGTTATTAACCTAAGAAAGATGTTACTTATTAACTTGCTTTTGCACAACTTAACATAATAACTAATGGATAACTAGCTTAAAGGTATTCTACAAAAATCTCAATTTCTTAACACTCTTTTTTGATATTTTTCTTGATTATTCCTAGCTTAATTCTTAAGAAGTAGAACTTCTGCTTTAGCAAAGCTTTTGTTAAATTATCGGCTAATTAAACTTTAAAATTGCAATGCTAGATATTTATCTCTTTTAACCTTTTAAATGCTTTAATAGCATGAAATTTAACTTTAATGTGCTTTGTTCTCCTATTTTGGATTGGATTTTTAGCAATGGTAATGGCTAATTTATTATCAATCCAAATAATTGTACCTTACTTTTGAACAAAACCTAAATCATTAAGAATTTTCCTAAGCCATATAACTTGGTTTTAGCTCCAACTACTGCTATATGCTCAGCTTTGATTGAGGATTGAGCAATAATTTCTTGTTTTCTTGATTCTAACTAAAAATACCATTTTTAAATAAGAAGCAAGGGCTTAATGTGCTTTTATAGTCATATAAGCTCTTTACCCAATCATTATCAGCAAAACCTTGGAGCCCATAACTTTTACTCTTACAAGACCAAATACCCTGATCAATTGTCCCCTTAATACACCTAAAAACTCTTTTTACAACACCCAAATGAGTCATGTTTGGAGATTGCATGAATCAAGAAAGGATACTTATACCAAATATAATATCAAGTCTAGTTGTATACATGCATAGAAAGCTTCCAACTAAACTTTGTAATGAAAAGCATCAATTTTAACATCACTATCTTTCTTGGATAGCTTCTGATTCATAACTAAATGAGTAGGAACATGTTTTGTTTTGGCAAGTTTGAAGCTTTTTAGAAGTTCCTAAGCATATTCTTCTTGTGAGATAAAAATGTTATCATCCATTTGAATAATCTCCATACTAAGAAAGTATTTCATTCCACTTGCATTAGTCATTTCAAATTCCTTTTTCACACTAAACTTAAATTTTTCAATGGAGCTTGCATCACTTCCTATGATCAATATATCATCCACATACAAGGAGACTATGATTTGAACTTCAACACTATCCTTTTAATGTAAAGTGTGGTTTCATTCTCACTTTTTAGACATCTCTCTTATAATAAATAATTATCTACTTGGCTATACCAAGCTCTTAAGGTTTATTTCAAATTATAAAGAGCCTTATTAAGTTTTAGAAACATATCTTAGTTTTTTCACTACCATGTAGCCTTTAGGTTGCTTAATGTAAATGTCTTCTTCAAGCATGCCATTGAGGAAGGCTAACTTAACATCAAGATGGAAGATTTTTAATCCTTTCCATACTACTAAAGTCACTAAAAGTTGATGGTATCATGCCTAGCTATTGGTGTGAATGTTTCAAAAAAATCATTACCCTACTGTTGCAAGTAACTTTTCATAACCAACCTAACTTTATACTTATTAATAAAGCCATCTAGCTTTAATTTGATTTTAAAAACCCACTTGACACCTAAAACTTTCTTATTCTTAGGCATGTTAACTAGCCTTTAAGTTTTATTTTTCTTAATCATTGTTATCTCCTCCTCTATGGCCATTTTCCACATTCATCACTTGTCACTTCATTAGAGTTCACATGTTTAAGGGCAACCAGATTACGCCTTTCATAGATGTTAGTCAAAAGTTTTGTTCTTCTCATAGGTTTATTAAGACTATTAGCATTTTCATCATCTTAAGGCTTGCTAGCTTAACATTTAGACCTTCAGTTGTCACAACTCTATCAATTTTACTCTTTTCCTAGTTCCATCTTATTTTTTCATCAAATTTAACACTTTTACTAAGCATAATTTTCTTTGAATTTAGGTTATAAATCATGTAATACTTAACACTACTATTATATCTTAAGAAGATAATTTTATCTGATCTTTAATCTAATTTGTCTTTTTTTACCTTAGGAATATGTGAGTAACATATGTATCCAAAAATTCTCAAACGCTTAACAGTAGGCTTGCATTCGAATTAGGCTTCATGTGAAGTCTTTCCCTCCAAGGCTTTTATCTATAATAGATTTAATAGGTAATTGGTAGGGTTCACTACTTTAGCCCAAAACCTTTTAGGAAGGTTTTTCTCATAAATCAAGCATTAAGCCATTTCTATTAAAGATCCATTCTTCCTTTTGCTCACCTAATTTTGTTAAGAAATGTAAGAAATAGTGAGTTAATTCTTTCCTTGTTACATAATAACTTAAATTGATTTGAGGAATATTCTGTGCCATTATCTGACCTTTAGGGCTTCACTTTGAATGAGAATGTAATAAATCAGTGCATTTACATGCTGATGAGTACGAGCAACTTTGTTATACTGGTACTATATGTGGATTATATTCTCCTTGTAAGTAATGATATGAACTTGCTAATTGAGATAAAGTAAACATTGTTTAAATAGTTTGATATGAAAGATCTTAGAAATTCCTTTTATAATCATAACAGATCCTAGGGTTTGCTTGGTTATGTACATTGAAAAAGTATTGAAGAGATTCAATATATCAATATTCTCTCAAATTTCCTCACCTCTTTTAAAAGGGGATATTTTCTGCAAGCCCTAATATTCTCAAAATGATGTTGGAATAAAAAGAATGAAAAATGTCTTAAATGCATCAACTATTGGTAACCTAAGGTATACTCAGGTATATACATGTTCTAACATAGCTTATGCTTTCAGTATACTAGGGAGGCACTAGAGTAATCCTAGTTGGAGATATATTGGATTGCTACAAAAAGAGTCATGAACTACTTGTAAGGTATGAAAGATTATATGATAACCTATAGGAGATTAAGAGATCTTACGATTTTAAACTACTCATATTCAAGTTTTATTGGTTAACTAAATGATCACAAATTAACATCTGAGTACATCTTCATGATTACAAGCAGAGTTATATTGTGAAAAAGTATTAAGTAGTCTTTAATAGCAACATCCACTATGGAAGCAGAGTACGTTATGTGTTATAAAGCTACTTGTGCTGTTATATGATTGAGGAATTTTATAGTTAGCTTTGAGATTATTGAGAACATTTCTAGACCTTTAACTATCTATTGTGATAGTACTGCCACTATAAACTTCTTTCAAAATAATAAAAGTTTTGCTCATATGAAACATTTTGACATAAAGTGCTAACTTTTGCTAGAAAATGTATGCTGACATATCACATGTATTGGATAGATTTTCACAAATTATATACTTATAGATCTACTAACCAAAGGCTTAATGGTAGGAATATATCATGATAATGTAATCGATATGGTATTAACTACGTCTTTTGATATGTTATGTTAATGAGAATAGTATGATGTAAATTATTTTTCTCAAGATGTATTAAATGAAATATTCATATTTTATCATATATTATGCACATTTCTTTTTGTTTATTGCATATTTGTTGAGATTTTAAATGCTTTTTTAATATTATATTGAGAATTATGATTCTCATTTGATATATTAGTCGATTACTTCGACCTTATGTATAAAAATTTACATATGTTATCATAATTTATTATATAAATTTTATTAAGTATAATCTTGTTCTGTATATCCCTATTAGATATTGTGTTTAGTTAGCAAGGTATAAGTGTACAATTTGTATTTCATCAATATCCTAATCAGATGTTATGTTATATGTTATGGACATTTATAATCTTAATTTAGATTAGTGGGTATAAAGAAGCCAAAATTTACTTTTACATCTTATTATAATAGCCATTATTATTGAATTACATGGTCTAAGTAGGAGATTATTAAAATTTTCATTTTGGATAGATTAATTCAATAATAAATAAGATGTAAAAAGTTTGATTCAATATTAAAGTGACCATCTAGTTTAGGCCCAAATAGCAATCTATATAATATAAATCTCCTACCAATTAACTATGTTATAGGAAAATAAAATTGATCACATATATCTCAATAGGCTTTTAAATATTCTATAAACATGAAAACCTTAGTTTGGGTGGAAAAATATTTAAATTCCACATACACGTCTCAGTAGTATGTAAAATTATGATTTCTCAAATCGCCAACTTTATATAATATAAATAAAACAAATCAATAATTAAGAGAAATCAGTTATATAGTTAACTTTGGTGTCTCAAAAATGTAGTTTGCTTGGCTATCAAAACTATATACTAAAATTAATAGCAACTTAATTTAACAAGAGAGTTTTTCAAAATATATTTCTGGTGGTTAATTAAATAAAGTATGAATAAAAATATTAAATTTGACTTATAATAATTTAGAAATTCTCATGGTAGAAATATATACAATTGATCAAAAAACATCTTGTATAAAAATTTAGAAAAACATATCCACAATGCATATGCCAAAAACTTTATGAGTTACTTTATACTATACTCAAAGAAACACACAATAGTTTATATGTCAAATTCATTACTATTAGCGAAAATATGATTGATAAAAAATTACTTCAAAATTCAAGTATTATATACATAAAGGAGGATTCAACGAAGTTTCCACCTTTTTATTGTGCATATTTCTAACAAATAAATGTATGTAATAACATATAGCCTATTACAAACTAAACAATATAAAAAATTTTGATATTCAATTGTACTTTTACAAAGTAAAGTAATTTCAAAGATTATTAAATGATCTTTAACTAAAATAAGCTCTTGAACATAGGTATCACATTTTGTTAAACAAGTAAAATTTCATATCATTAAATCAAACTCCTACTAATATGAAGATTCAGTGCAATTCTTGAAAAACTATACATCATTTCAAAATATAGATTAAACATTATCAAATAATTTATCATATTTCAAAAAAAATATATTATTAATAACACTCTTGATAATCAAACAACTATAAACTTATTTGCACTAATTGATTAATAATTTATTTATCAAATATAATTTTTTCAAAGAAAGTTATATATAATTCTACCCCAAAGAAGGATAAAAAAATTATATTTGATAACTAATGTGCAATAATATCTCAATTTATCAACATGTAACTAAAGTTACATAATAATATATAACATTTTCAAAGTTGATTCATCTCATAACTCTTTAAACTATAAAAAAGTTAAATTTAATTGTACAAGTTATCTAATAGCACATAATAAACAAGAGGAAATTTTTTTATATATTAATAAGGTCTACACAAGTTAAATTTTTTAAACTAGAGTTATAAAATAGTATATAACATTTTCAAAGTTGATTCATCTCATAACTCTTTAAACTATAAGAAAGTTAAATTTAATTGTACAAGTTATCTAATAACACATAATAAACAAGAGAAATTTTTTATATATATTAATAAGGTCTATACAAGAATTCTCAGTACATAACTATAAATTCTTCTTGGGCCAGAACATATAGTATGTATTAAGTGCTCTCTCAATACATTAATTCATTTATATAGAGGATAACATGATATTCTAGAGACCATCTCTTTTGGGCAGATAGGCCCTTTAGACTAGTTTACCCTTATAACCAAAGTAAAATACCTTGTTTGGATTATATCTTGAAAAGAATTGTTTAATTAAAGAAGTAGTAGTTTTACCATACAAGTAAAAGAAACAATATTAGAAGTAAGAATGTAACTTTTAGTTTTAAACATAAAAATAATGTAGATTGTTTCAATCTTTCCTTTGGGCAGAATATAAATATATAATATATAAAAGACCTTCCTAATCATGAAGCTGACTAAAAGAATACTGTAGCATTAAAAACATGTTCCCTTTAAACAAACACATTTTTATAATTAAGGTAACTCTGAAAACTTATATGTTTTGTAAAACATTTTTTACTAAAATATGTAACAAATCCCTTTGGGTGAGCAATTGTATATAATAATCATAAATCAATCTCATATGATATAATTCAAAGATTTTATGAATCAATATGAATAATCTTACTTTAATGATAATTATTGATAACAATCTATAATTTTTCAAAAGACCTAGGATATAAAAATTATCTAGAACAATATTTTTTAAGCATAGATAATATGTGAGCAATTCTAATATAAAATAACATATCAAATGATCATAAAATTAAAAAATTATTATAGTCAAATTATCTCAATTTTAATTCTTTTGCACATAAAAACTTCTTAAATTTGTGCAATTCAAAAATATAATGAGGCTCAAATTTTAAATTTATTTTGAAAATTGATGCTACCACTAAATCAAAATCAATATAAGGATAAATTTACATATTTCTTTTAGAAACATAAATTAATTTAAAAAAATAAAAATAAAAATATTTAAAACAACATTAACATTTTTCAATAATGAACTTTATTTTATCTATGTAAGACCCATAATAAAATAAAATTTTTATAAACATAAACACTATGTATGAAAATGATATTAAAAAAATTCACAAAAACCATGTGTTCAATATTACAGCAAAAGAGATTATATAAAAAAATAAAAATGCAATATGTTAGTTTTGGTCATAATAATTATGCTTATAAGCATATAAATATCACTACATTATCTCTTTTAGGTAGATAATATAATATGTAAAAACTCTTTTAAAATTGAAGCTAACTAACATAATACACTATTATTATAAATTTATCCTCTTCAGGAAGATAAAATATATAATAATAAAATAAATTCAAAAAAATTTATTTCATTAAGCTAATTTCTAATTATAATATATAACAACCTCTTTGGACAAGCATTGTATAAAATAATTGAAAATTATTTTATTAAACTTATTTCTAATTATAACACACATTATCTCCTTTGAGTAGATAAATATATGACACACGCTTATCCCATTTAAGTAGGTAAATATATGAAATAATTTAAATATATGACACACACACATACAAGTCATTTCTAATTATAATATATACTTATCCTCTTTGAGTAGGTAAATATATGAAATAATTTAAAATCAATCTCGTAAGTATTTATTAATAACTTAGAGGCTTATGAATCAATATGAAATGATTTCATTTTGATGACAATTATCTAAATTAACCCACAAGTTTTGTAAAGGAATCGAAATATTAAAATTAAGCTTAAAATATAAATTAAATTATTAAAAATAATAAAAATATGGTCAACTTATTAAAGAATACTAAATAATATGCACTAATACCAGTCATCAAAACTATATTGCATCATAACACAATTTCTCAAAACTTAATTAAGTATTTTACTTAAATAAAATACAATATTACTTGGTTTCCAATGCCACATTACCAAAATTATTTCAAACAAGTATTTTAACAAAATGTTATCACCTTGTCACATTAAGATTGAAATAAAAATTAATACTTTATCAAACTAGCTAATGACAAGTTATTATCAAGCAAGAGACTTAAGGTATAATATTTTCTTCACCTTGTACTCTATATAATAATTATCTTTGAATTAAATCTCCAAAGTAGCAAATAAGAATTCTAATAGATAATTACTAAAAACATAAATTTTTATTTTCACTAATAAAACTCTCTTAGAGATAATAATTACCAAAAATAATTTTAATAATAAGATAAAAATAAATTAATGAAACAAAAAAGTATTGTGGAAAATATTAAAAAAATATAATATATTAGTTCATGGGCACATAAATAATTAAAATATTTAGGAATATAAAAAAAATCACTACATTCTCTGATCTTTGAATAGAAAATATAGTATGTAAAGACTCTTTTATCTTTTAAGTTAACTAGGATGATATTTTAACATTAAGAGCTCATTTCCTTTAGGCAAATAAATTCTCAATAATAAAATATGTCCAAAAAAAATGCTTCAATTAGCTAATTTCTAATTAAAACACATAACTACTCCTTTTGGGCAAATAATTGCATGAAACAATTAGAAACTAATTTTGTAAATATTCATAATTCAAAAACCTTGTAAATCAATATGAATAATTTCATTTTAATGATAATTATTCAAAATCAATTCAAAAATATCCTAAATAAAAAACTTGGGATCATAATAAAAAAATTTCCTAGAACCACCATTCAAATGATTTTTAAAATTAATAACAAGTAAAATGTGATCATTCTACAATGGGGTTTTATACAAGATGCATCTATATGGATTATAAGAGTCCTTCATTGCATTAAAATCCACAATCCTAAGTTTCATTTGATAGAAAACATTTAAATAATTATTTTGACTCATTTAAATATATATAACACACATATTTAATATGTAAAGGAATTACTCATTTTCAATGAGTTTTTATACTTTAAGCTAAAAATAGCTCTTTCTCAATAAGCTCCATTTTAAGCTTATAAATTTGTCCTTATGGCAATAAAATATAAAAGAAAATAAAAAAAGTTATAAATTATAAAGATTGAATCTCACATATCTTAACTAAAAAGCCTTTTATATTATTTCCAGAATAGATAACTCATAACTAACATTGGAAATAATGAACTAATAAAAAGGAAAAAATAAGAGAACTTTTAATATATTACTCTCTTCCTTTTGGTTTTCTACAATTAAAGCATTGGTCAAGCTTCTTTAGTATATTTTTAATTAACTTTGGATGGAGGATTCAATAGAGGATGATCAGACTTTGACATCTAAACTCATCTCAATCAAAAAATGACAAAATCCAATCTCAAGATGTAATTTTTATTGGCAATTAATGCATTGAAACTAAGAAACCAAAAATATAAAAAAAAAACATATTCTAAAACCTAATTCATCTAATTCATTCTAAATTTTTAATGGATAAATTATGCACACTAAATCCTATAAAAATCACAAATTAAAATAGAGTATTTGTAATAAAATAAAAGTAATAATTAATGAACTTAACATGCATGAGAAATATTCAAATCTAAATTTATCACTAAATAAATAAGAATTTCCAATAATATTACATTTTTTAGATTATGATTTACCAAAAACTCTAGATCTTTTTTTGATAAACCGATAAAAAAACAATTTTAACATGAAATTCAAGTTAAAAAAACATTAATAAATCCTTTAAATGGAATAGTAATGAACTATGATTAAAAAAAAATTCTATAAAGTTGTAATAGAAATGTCAGACCAATTGAAAATTCATTCTATATATGTCAACGAGGCACATTGTATCATACTCCTTAGACGAAAGCGAAAATAACGAAACAAGTCCTCAGAATCTTACACCTGTAAGACGTGTGTATATATAAAAATAATTCGTAACCCCACAACAATAAGATGTGTATATATGCAAAAATAATTCATAATCCCAAAAAGAAAGCACATTGTGATGGGAGAATTTTCTGTGCGAACGAGAAAATCAATTAAACGGTAACAACTTGAAGCCAAAGGCACTCCTACTAGTAAACAAGGCTTAAAAGGTCAGGATATAAATAGCACAGAAATAAAAAATCCTTAAGATGTGTTTATGCACATAAATTCACAATCAATCACAAATTTTATTCAATTAATTATATAATTTTATTATTTTGAATCCTAATCTTTTACAAGTAACTTTGATACCACACATAAGAAAAGAATTAATATTTTAATTTATATAAAATTTAAGACACCATGAAAATAAAATTAATGCAGTAGTGTAAATTTAATTCTCTTAAATATAATAGTATTCAAATAAGTATCATAAGTATAGATATTTCTTTCTTTCTCCTAAAGTATACAACTCTCAATGGTACAAACCAATAACTATAAGCCCACAATTTGGTTATGAGAGAAGAGAAGATGTGATCAATTTAAATAAAATCCTATCAAGCTCAATAATATAAACTTATATTTTAATCACTATATATATTAATCATAATTAAATGTTTTAAACTTAAATAATAGATTATTTTAATAAATTTGGCTTTAAATAATAAAAATTTCTTGAATTGTTATTATTTGATCAATTTTATCAAAAAATAAAATATTTTTAATTAATAGTATCCTACATAAAAATTTTAACATGTATTCCTTGATGCAATATGTATATTCATTCTACTTCCTTCATTGGTTCATCAATCCTATCATACATAACATATGAAAAAAGATAATATTTAATAAAAATTGCAAGTTTGAAGTTAAAAAAAAAAGCCTATAAATAATTTTGTTAGGTTACACTCCTGAATAATGATAGATGATTTTTGTCCAAATGTAAATTATTTCTCTAGTACTTTATATTAGTAATAAACTTTTAAGAAGAATAATAATTAAATAGTGAATAGTGAGGTAATCTAAAAAAATCTACACCTACTAATCAAAGCAATAACCCATTTTACAATAATAATCTTTTGATTAATATTTAAAGTTATTTAATGGGTTTTTGATTCAAAGTTATAATGTGCATATCTTGTGTGAAAACTCAAGATATGATAGTCTCGCCAGCAACAAAAGTTAACAATTGTTGGCCTGCTCTTCTAGTCATTGCTAATAGCCGATAGAGTATGTGCTTCTTCACTTTTTAAGAGAAAAAAATAAAAAAATTATAATCTATTTACAAGTTTTTTTTAAGAAAATATATGTTAATTTTTAAAAATAAAGATTAAGAAACGTAGATAAATTTTATAAAATTTTCACCTTGCCCTTGTTCGAGAGCATAAGGGAAAGAAAAGGGCAAAAAATAAATAAATAAAATGAAAGATTATATTAGCAACTTGTCTTTCAAATTTTTCCCTTTAAATTACACTTAAATAAATCATTAATGTTGACCATCTTCCTTGTTAAAAGAGAAATGTTTCAGTGGAATCACTGTAACTATTGGTTTTTAAAACCATTTCTTTTGAACATAGGCGACGGCCATACCCATCTAACTGCTACAAAATCGTTATCTTGAAACATATATAACTATTGGTTTTAACCCTTTTTGACTTATTTTCTGAGTTTTTTTGGAGTGGTCATCAGGTAAAAGTTATCATAATTTCTTAATAGGATTATCAAGAGAATCGATCTTTTTCTTAAGATTTTCAATTTTTGGAGTGATCAGCATGCAATAGCATGTGTGCGAAGAAGATAAGTACTATGGAGCAACAGACACTATCAATGTTTACGGGAACCAGATGCAGCCAGAAATAACAATACCAGAAAAGATAACACCAACAAAATAAGAAAGCATAATGGATATATAATCAGCCAGAGTTTCTACAGTGCCGATACCACTACCTCCTTCTACATTTACCATTTTTACAGAAAAATACTTACAATCCACCTTTTACTCCCAGTAACAATTATGAAGCCAGAGCCCACTCAACAGAGTCACCACCTGAAGGAGCCAACTATCTACTGGTGTATAAATATAAAACCAAGGTCGTAAATAAAAAGGGGCATTCATTCAAACAGAAGTCCGGAGCTAAGGGAGTCATCTATAGCTTTAATACATTAAAGATGTATTATATCTCCATAGAAACTAAACCTGAGACAGAAGGCAAGATATCTAAATTTCTCCATAGAAACCAAACCTGAGACATTAATCATAAAATTTCCCCTAGAACTGTAGGAAATCTGTTTAGTGGCCTAACTAAGCATAAAGATAATATTACACAAAATGCAGATTCTGCGTACATGAGCAACTTACTGGAGCATATTGTTGAATCTAGAGATATCGTTTAGAGTTTAGGATTTAGGGTTTAGTGTTTAGAATTTAGGATTTAGGATTTTATTCAAAGATAAGAAACTACAAAGAAAGATGCCAAACGTTTTGCTCATTCAATTGTTTGACGGTGTTCCATCAGTTCCAAAGAGACATAGAGGCAAATCCAAGCATTTGCATTGCAGCAATGGGACAGTGCGACACTTTGAACGCTGTCCCTAAAAGAAAAGAGACATGAAATTATGTCATAAACTAAGACTATGATGATTGATTTTTACGTTGAGATAGGAGTCTTGAATATTTTTAATAAAGAGCTGGAAAAGTCAAATTATTCCCTGTCATGTAGACTATCAAGTCAGTAGTCCAAGGACATGGGTGTTAAAATTGCACTGTGGCCTCGAATAGAAAGTATCATTGTAGGGGAAATTCTTCGGACATGGGATGATATGGAAGCAAGTTGATGTAAGTCAAGATTAAAAGGTATAGAAATTTAACGGTTTGATTTTAACCTGTTCTACAAACCAAGATCAAAAACAAATCTATTAATTTAAAAGAATTACTACCAAAATATAAACGATATAATAACTTTTAAAGTTACATTTCAAATACTCCAAAAAATATATTACAATGTATATACCCTTTATTCTAAAAATTTTACTAAAAAAGTATAAGCTAATTATGGGATCTAAATTAATCCCATGAAAATTACAAATATAAATTCTCGCACTTTATACATTAATTTCTTCCTCAAATTATATATGCCAAAATACCATGTATTTATAGCCAAAAATATAAACAAAGGAATCCTATTTTAAATGAAAAAATAATTCAAAGAAATAATAATAAATTTGTAACGATACTAATTTTAATAGAACAGTAATTTAAAATAGAAAATAATCACCAACTAAGGATTATTAAAATATGAATCAAATCCTATCATTTAGTAAATTAAGAACAAAGCCAATATTTTAGGATTCTGAGGATCTTTTTTTTTTTTCGCATAATATCTATGTAGTTGATAACATCTGCACGTGGCTGTCTGTGTGTTCATGCTACCAATTGTAGTTGACAACGCAAATTAAACAAAGGCCAAAAAGAAGTCTGCATAACTGAATAAAACTTAACCATAGCGGCAATTACACTATTTAGAGCAATCTCATTAATCCAAACATTGTGAGCTCCCAATTGATTCATTCAAAGAAATCTATCTTCTCACAATGGGGAGTCATAATTCAAACTTACGAATTTCTCAAGCTTCATCTCCTAAAATTTGCACCTGACGAAAACATGGAGGTGAAAGGGCAGCCCAGCAATAGAAGTAGGAAATTTCTAAACTACTGTGGTGCTTAGATGTTAGTTTTTTGTTTCAAAATTGGAAATTCTACTCGAAGGCTTCTACAAAATCTGCTTTGACAATGATGATATCACCAAGAGGCTTGATTTTAATTAACATAAATTTATGTTTGTTTTTGTTTCATAAAAACATGATGCTGTTCCTCAAAATTACCTTACTCGAGACTGCACTCCAAAATTCGAAAACGAAAAAGAAAAAGGAGGCAGAGGAGTCGTTTTATAACTACTTCAATTTACAAAATAAAAATAGAATCCAGGCTAAAATGATTTAAAAAAAAAGGGAATGTATTAAAAATATTATATTTTTCAATACCTAAATCAATAAGGCGAAGGCAGCCATAGCTATTAAGGGCTTTCGGTTTTTTTTCGGTGTTAATATTTAATGAAGAATACAACAATATATAGCGCTGAGATCGTCATTATTGCTAAAGAATAGGTAAAAATCATGGACCGCTGACGATCTAAAAATCAGCATGAACAAACACAATGGGAAGGATAAAGGACATATCGTAATTTTTGAGTTCATCAGATGCAATTAATCATCAATAGAATTAAATAAAATAAAAGGAGCAGTAGACAGACAGAAGATAAGTAAGAAAATTACAATCACAGCAGTAATGATTCTATTGACTATGTCTAAAGAAAATCATTGATTGTATAGTTGGCAAGTGATGGCTGCTAGCATTACTATCTCAAATTCCAATGATTTTATAAGGATCAACCGCTGATTTGGATGTTATAAGGAGCAAATATTGGGGCTGACTGAGTATCAGAAAGGAACCCGTGAAACTTGTCCATCAAATCCGGATGGCTCTGAAGAATACAAGTAACGGTTTCGCTGACCAAATTTCGCCCCCTCCGGAAATTGCCCGTCAGAACTTTGAGAAATAACTGGTATTGATCTCTCCTATCTTGAAACCTCAAGTTAACCTCGTTGATGAAATCCATAGCTTCTTGAAGACGAACGGAAGCAGCTGCAATTTCTTCGTTCTCCATCATCTATGCAAGAGACTTAAAAACCACTTACTCCACTGCAAACACTGGGGCATGAACAGTGATGACCGTGCCGAATCTTGGAACAAGGGGCCTCTGAATGCTTCCAGTAATTATGAAGAGGGTTGAGAAGTTGGATGTTTTTGATTAATAGTAGAACAAGGAATCGCAATTCTAGACGACTAGGAAAACGAGTTAGACGGAATCCTACACTCCTGGCCAATAGATACACTAATTCGTGCACTATCTGGCTGCCATTATTTTTCTTTATTTTATTATATAATTATTTTCTATATTTAATTTTTAACCTATTTAATTATCTATGTAAAAAACTCCTGCCTGCTCTATAATACAACCCTTATTATAAATATTTATTTATATGAATATTCATAAAATATCTTTAACTTATCGTTGTAATTGAGATTTGATTGATATTTGATTATAAGGAATAATTATTAATAAGTGATTATCAATTATAGATAATTACTATTATTAATTATGATAATCATTGTTTAATGCTTGAGAGATTTATAAATATTAAAGGTCGTAAAAGATTTTGATGTATTTATGCATAAGAGAATCTCCTTCTCTTTTTATATTATTATGTTCTTTTCATTTATTTTTTTACCATTTTACTTTTATTTTCATGATATATTATCGGCACGATCTCATTCACAGGCAACTTGTAAAGACTCTCAGCCAGAATTAGCTTTTCGTGAGCCACCCTGTGCATACACACTAATTTCACCCGTTCTCCCTGTCTAATCATCCATTATCCATGTCTTTTTAGTTGACAAAGGTCGAGATTGGCAAACAGATGTCAATGTGGCCAGCAAACACATTGTTAAAAAACACCAGGATCGTGGTTTACCTCACCATTTTGGCTTTTCTTTTGTAGAAGACTATATTATATGCTCTAACTAGCTTTCTTGTATTAATTATGCTGCGAAGAAAACTTCTATGTCTAGATGATTTATTTGGACATGAATATTTACAAAAAGAAAATTGTATATCCTTTGATTTTGGTATCGGCTTATAATTCTTCTTTTATTCTTCTAGTATTCTTTTATTTTTTAGATTCATATGTCCATTGATTTCATCACATTCTCTAATTTTATTTATTAAAAAAATTAGAATTTTAGAAATGAAAATAAATATTATTTTATTTATTTATATTTTATTAGTATAGTTAATTTGAATTTGTGTAGATACTTGATCTGATTTGATATGTGAAATTAAAAAATTGTGATGGACCAAACAATTGAAGACCGTGGATTGAATCAAAGGGCAAAGAGCGAGGTTCTTGTTGTTAGCGTGACATTGTTGAATCTCACCATATATACATCTTGTTGTACATCTGCTGCTGATAAAATAAGATTTCGAATTGAACATCCTGGTAACTATCGCCCCACTCTCTTATTGGAATTGTCACCAAGTAATTTCCTTCCTCACATTTTCTATGGCAAATTTTTTATATATAGCAATGCTAGAGTTGGTAAAGTTCATTTGTACGGATTGAAGAACCTCTTTAATATCTGATGAAAGAATTACTTATTCTAAGGTAATTGCATCAAAGATAGAAAATAGAATATTTTAAAAGTTAAAAGATTCTGCTCTCATTTGAACCAATTTAAAAAGAGAGATAAAAGAACTTATAAATAAAATTTTATCTATTATTCATGTCTTCTTCTTTTTCTACTTTATCAATTATATCATCTATTTTTATCTTTCTTTCATCATCTTGAAATTACTTCTCCATTTATATCTTATTATGATTAAAAACAATAACAAATTCCCAATGAAAAATATAAAATTCATCCAATTGATCTCATTACATTCTCTAAAGTGAATGCATCAATAATTCAAAAATTTTTATGAACAATATCAAACTTGTACAATTAATTTCATTACATTCCTTGAAGTGATTGATTTTATAACTTTTGGTAACTAAAACAAATTGTGAATTTTCAACGAAAAAGTATGAAAAGTATCCAACTAGTTTCATTAATGTATGCAATTGTGGTAGTTATAAAAATAGTATATATAATTGCAAGATTAGTGTTTTTCATAAGAAGTTAAAGAATATAATGAGAAAAGACTATATAATAAGAACTCAAAAATTTTTGAAAGTCTATGTTATCAATGCAATGTAAAAGGTTATTGGAATTTCTAAAAATATATTCTACCAAGGTGGTATAAGAGGCCAATGTTGATCATAATAATATTCTAAATCATAATTCTTATGATATAGTATATTTCAATATGATAAAGATAAATTTTTTTGAACATTCCAGAGAAAAGCTTGATTATTTGATTGGCTATGATAATAGTTAATTTCGTTTTCTAATTGAATATATGTGTTTTATGGATAGTGCAACAAAGCACGCCATTCTTAATAATAGAAAATAATTTTCTTCAGTTAACAATTAGTAAAAATTATATCAATATGATACTTGCTAATACAAATTTAATTAAATGCTCTTGAAGAGCTAATATAATTTTGCCAAGAGATATAAAATGCTTATAGATGCATTATAGTCATTGAAGATATTAACTAAGTTTTAAAGATATATGATGAAATAGATACTCCATCAAGTGAATAAAATATTAAATATCTTTATATTATAATAGTTATTTTAAGTGAGAAACATGTGTTGTAAAAATTACTCTTATTTTTTTATATATTTAACCTAATCCAATCATAACTAGGGTAGATCTCGATACCAGTTTCCACAACCTTAACATAATTCACTCTAATTTTAGCTAATGAAAGTCTCCAAATTTCCTGGACGACTCAATATTCAATTTAATTCATTTTTGTGAAAAAATAAATAAAGTCTCATATGTTTTTGGGCACTTCCTAAGGGCACATGCCTTAAAATACAAAACATGTATTATTTCTAGATATGAAAGCATAAAAAATAATACCATAAAAATTCAAACTTATGCACATAAGGACAATTCAACACATTATATAAGTCAATAAATCTCTATTTGAATGTTGATTCTAATCCCAACTATCAAATATTTTAATCCAGGCGGTCTTTATTTCTCCATAGATACTATAGGGCTTGAATCTTGACCTAAAAATATAGAAAATAAAATAAAATAAGTTACGAGAACTCAATAAGCACATATCTACCACTATTTTGCGATGATCAATTGTATAAATAATAATTGTAAGTTAATCATGTACTAAATTAGAAAATATTAATAAACCCATTTCTTGAATTTTTAAAATATACAAAACCAAGTCTTCAAATAGGAGTTCAGCTGCACATAAGATAAATCCTATTTCTCATATCACATATTACTCATTCTAAGTAGAAATCATAATTACAAATAAATCATCACAATCATATCCAGTCTTTCTAATCATATCAAACAATGATAACCAGTCACAAGCAAAGTTCTAATATCTCATAATCTTTTAATAGTAAGCATACATATGTCCATATTTGGATTTCTAGGGCAATTTCATATCCTTCATAAGCTATTTATTGAGAATTTTTCACTCGACTTTCAGATCAATCTTATATCTTTCATAATTATTTGCTAGAAATTTTCTATTCAATTTTCAAAGTATTATTCCATTACAGTTCACAAGTTCTTTTACCACTCTTGGCATGATTCTTAGATGATATAGATATGAGAGCTTGGCTCTCATTCTATAATTGTTTATTAAAAACTTCAATATGGAGTGCTAACCCATCATAGGTTATGTCCGACAAATGATAGGATACATATATGTGCATGTATATATATATTTATATTTATATAACAATGCCATCTTGTATTTTTGCACAATCATATCATACAAATATTCTTATGACTCAATCATAAACCATCGATAGTTAGAAACATCATTATTATGCTTTTGCTATGCATTTTAATCAATTAACAGCCACTCAATAGTTAATTACAATTGTACCTTGAAATTAAACTTACGTATGAATATATATATATATATATATATATATATATACACATGCATGCGATTATGAAATCTATGCTATTGATAAAGAGAATATAATTCACAATAATTAAATTATCTTTTATAAAAATATTAATTTATGGCGAGATATATACTTATCTAGTAATGCTAATCCAATTTTGGAGGTTCCAAAGCATCCATATTCATGTTTTCACATTTTCTTCCTAATATTACAATTCATAAGAATAGTCTATAAATATTTCAAGTTCATTCCTTTTCTTTCTAAATCATTATTCCATTCTTTATATTATAATTTTATTATATCTTCCTTAAATTAATCATAAGAAACTAGAAATATAGTATTTTATAGTAATTTAAAATTAAATTTATATATATATATATATATGAAAATATAACTATTCAAAGCTTTTAGAAAAACTCATTTGATACCATTTATTCTTCCTAAATTATTGAGATCTTTATTTTCCTATTAATCATTGACAAGTCATAAATTCTTATATATGATAACTCCTTCAAAAGCATATAATTCTAATTTTATCAAAGCTACACCAAGTATACAAAATATCAAATATACAAGATAATGTGATAAAGTAAGGATTTTCTGAATCCAATTTAAAATTTCCATAATATTAAAATAAAATACTAGAGAAAAGGTTCAAATTGTACTATTCTATCATCTTATGGTGTAAAAATATGATTTTGGGAAACATTACTAAGAATACATAATATGCACAAAATAGGCTTTCTTGTCTCAAGTTGAAATCTTCCAAAATATAAAATTATAACATTTCACAATGATGTTGATCCAAGTATTTTGACAATCTATACCATAAAACTTCTAGTTGAAAGCCATCATCATGCATTTAAATTTATTCAAAAAATGTGTTTCTTGAATTCTCTCATGAATCTATCACAATAATAGAACAAAATGTTCTATTTATATTTTAGTCATTCTATTTTAGTATTTTATAACATGAATATTTCATTTTTTTCAAATTTATTCTCATATCCCTCAAATATGCAAGAAATAGGTTTTCCTCATATTAATCCAAAAGAGTGGAAATCAAATAAGTTAACTACATAAAATATCTTACTACTTCTTAGAAGAACCTCTAGTAGCTTATCGTTATTGGAAACCATCACTCTTGGCTTGAAAATGCTGAACTTGGATGCCTTGTTCAACTGTCATTCTTAACCCTCACCCTATAAGTTGATGCCAAGTTTCAAACAAGGAGGGAGAGGAGAGAGAGCAAGTTAGCAATGCCATAACAATGGCGAATGGTGGCTGGAGACTAGACCAATTGCACATAAGGATAGAAGAGCTTCCCACCACCTTTCTTTCTCCAATGAGCAACTTCCTCAAATGTGAACCATGCCAAGAAGCTTCATAAAGAGTTATTATGCTAGCGATGCTAATGCTATTCACAGGAGGCATAAAAAATTGTAGTAATGTCAAACTAATGGAGGATGGTTACGAACAAGGAAAAGAAAGAGAAATAGAAAAGAGAAGGGGTCCAGGAATAGGGGAAAAGAAATAAAGCAGTTAGAAAAATAAAAAGAATAGAGTGCACCGACATTCACAAAATCAAGAGGGGAAAGAAAAAAATTAGAAACATTATTTTTAGAGAAAGAGTGCTAACTTACTTTAAATAAAATGAGAGAAAAATGTTAAGAAATAAGTTGTGAGAAATGATTCTATGCTTCTTAAGCAATGTAAGCTCATCTTCCTTTAAATATCAACCTTCCAAACTTATTTAATTAGATCTTACCGTTAACTTATTTTTAAAAAAATTATAAAATTAATTTTATTTACAATCTCACTTAAATAATTTCAATCCTCCCTTAATATATATAAATATATTTAAAGGTTCTAAAATAATTATTCAAATTTTTCATAATTTTCAAAAATAGTTTATCAAATACAAATAATCAATTTCATAAATCCCTATACTCACAATTTCTAAGATTATTTCCACTTTGTAAAGAAATCCTTGTAGAAAATATTTAAACAAGCTTTTAATTAATAATAATCATTTAAAAACAAATCTGTTTCAAATTTTCACAATTCTCAAAAATTAACTTATTAAATAAGGTAACATATGTTAATTTCTCTACTATGTGGACTTTCTAAATGTTTTATAATTTTAGTCATATATAAGTTTATTATCAATTTGCAATTTGATGTTTGCAAGATTAGTAGCCCAAAGAACATGACTTTAAGCACAATTTCCTAATTATATAATTAAGATAATGTGTTTTTATAAAGATTCATTTGTAAAGCTTTTAAGAATTATCATGTTCCAATAGGAATGATTGTCGAATATACTGATGTATATTCACATGTAAAATGATTTGACTAGAATAATTTTAATATCCTAAGTCATTAGTTGTATTATTGTTTAAGAGAATAAGATTTCCTTTATCATGTTGAAGGACATGAAACTTTACATGTTGCAATATTTGTATGCATTAAACCAAAAAGTTATAATTGCCCTTTACAATTAGCTTTGGTTAGGAACTAAAATTTTTTCATTGAATGGGCAAGATATTTTTACTTCACCACAATGCACATATATGATCTTGAAAAATGATCAAGAATATAAGTTTATATGTGACATTATATTCCTAAAATCAAGGGAGAAAATATGCAATTATAGAAATAACATGATATATAATCATCTTAACCTTCACACAAAATGATGTAAACTAGAAGTTCATAAAATGATTGATTTATATAATATAGAAAATTGTCATATCTATTATTAACTAAAAGAGAATAAGTAAATATTATATTTTAGCGATAAATGTGTTTATTCAAATTGATATCCAAGTACGGCAATTTATTTTTCAAATTAGTTTTTGAACATACTTGAAGCATGATAAACTTATTGGTTCTAAATACAAATATCCCTAAAATAAGAAATGAGCAAATGAATAAAATAACTTTATTGACAAATCAAATATTTTTTAAAAGATTTGAGATATAATGACAAACTTTTGGAAGATTTTTAGGTATCTAAAATTGATGAAAATAAAGAGATCTTAATTAATTATATCTCTAATAAGAAAGATAGGAACCAAAAGGAAAATAATTATTAATAACATTTATTCTTATATAAAATATAGCATTCAAATAATAAGGATCTTGAGTTTGTAAAATGATGATATTTATTGGCTAAAAAGAATTGATGCAATTCATATAGAAATGTAAAGTTTGAATTTACTTGCAAAGTGAGAAATACTTAGAAGATATTAACCTAATGAAACACTAAAGGTGTAAAGCAAATAAAGCACAAATCTATAATTGTACCAAGATATAGTTGCAAATACAAAGTATGATTGTAACAATGGTTTTTTTGCAAAGACTGTCATTAGCTATGATAAATATTTATTTTTATGTGGTGGATACAATTTTTCTAACAATATATCAAAAATTGATATGTGTCTAATGAATTTAATAATATTCTCTTTCACTTGTAACATAAGAAGCTTTTGCAAAGATTGTCATTTGCTATGAGAAATATTTATTTGTATGCATTGGATATAATTTTTTATCAATATATTAAAACCTGATATACATCTAATAGATTTAATTATATTTTATTTTACTTATGATAATTGAGAATAATATTATAATCCCTAAAAGATTCCAGATGCCTAAAACTTGCAATTTGAATATTTAAGAAACACATTCAATTCAATTACTAAGATCTTTGTATGAATTTAGGATAAATGTATTACAATTGTCTTAGTAGATATTTGTTAAATATATATATGTAAGCCTTTGTGTTGTTATCTGAATGTAAATTGCTACATATGTTAATAGTTAGAAAATTATTTGAACTCAAGAAGAGTTTCCAAATGCAGCTAAGTATTTAAAAAAGGAGTTTAAGATGAAAGATTTTGAAAAATTGAATTTTATCCTAGCTTTCAGATCGAGCATTTAAATGATAAAATATTTGTTCATTAACATGGAAAGATCCTTTTATATGGATAAATCACACCTATTGACTATTTCCATGATGGTTAAATCCCTTGGTACTAATACAGATCCATCTTGAACTCCAAAGAATAATGAAATATTTTATGGTCTTAAAATACCATATTTTGGTGTAATTGATGCATTAATATATCTTGCTAATTATATATATCTTGATACAATTTTTCAAACAATTTATTAGTAAAATATAGTTTTTTTTCAACTAGAAGATGTTGAAACAAAATTAAACATATATTTTTTATATCTTTGTAGAACAATTGATATGAAATTATATTACTTGTATAAATTTTAAGTCATAACTATTTAGTTATATAGATACAAGATGTTTAATCCACATAAAGTTTAATTTTATATTACTATATGTTTGCATATGGTGATGTATTTGGATCATGCTTCTTGATATATGCTATGAATTTTAAGAAAGAAATTCTAACAAAATCAATATGAAGATAGTGCTACATGCAAAAGTTTAATTGGAAGGATAATGTATTAAAAGAGATAATCCCTTTTTATGCTTACAAAACATTTATAATAGTTAATTATGACAACAAGTTTGTTCAAGTGATCCCAAGTTAAATTGATAGTAAAGATATTGACTCAAATCTTCAGTAATATTCTCAATAGGGGATTTAAATTCATGTTGCACTTTTTTCTTTGATCATGGTTTTGTCCAACTAGATTTTCCGACCAAGATTTTTAACAAGACATATTATTCACTAAAACAATAATATACTTCTCTTCTTTTATTAATTTTTTTTTCAATAAAGGTTTTAATGAGATATTTTTTTTATAAAATATACATGTAAAGAGAAGTATTATAAATATTTATTTATATGAATATCGATATAATATCTTCAACTTATTGATTAGTTATTGTAATTAAGATTTAGTTAATATTTAATTATAACCAATAATAGATATTTATCAATAACTAATTATCATTTAGAGATATCAATTGTAATAGTTATCAATCGATGCTTAGGAAATCTATAAACACTAAAGGTTGTAAAAAAGTCTAATATATTCATGAATAAGAGAATCTTCTCCTCTCTTTATGTTATTCTATTCTCCTTATCCATTTTCCACCATTTTACTTTTACTTTCATAACTATCCTAACAATTAATTATATCAAAATTGTAAATTGTTATAATTATGATAATTATATTTTTTTTATTTTATTAATTTCTATATTATTTTAGTATAAATATGTATGCAATTATTAAAAATTTTAATTTATTTCAAATAAACATAATCAAATGTATGAATTATAAATTAGAAATTGATATGTTAATTACTCAAAATATATAAAAATATTATTATTTAAAAAACTTATAAAATTAGTTGTGTTCACTTTAATTTGTAGTTTTATTTTTCATTCCAATACTTTAAGTTATCCAATTTTATCATCATATTATAAAAAAATGATTATAAATAAAATTGTATTAGAAAAATTCATTCCCTTATTCTATTTTTTCTAAAATATTTAAAATTTAAAATTAAATAAATTTATTAACAAATTATCTTTTATAAAATATTTAGTTATTTATCTTAAGGAATAAATTCTATTCATCACCCGTAGCTTTTGAAACATATTGCCTTGGACTTTTTCATTCGTGTATCACATTAAAAAAATGAAAAATAAAACCTTGCAATCTTTTAAGCTTCATAACCAAATTCCAAGAGCCTTACAATTTGTCATTGATACTTTGCAACCTTTAAATCTCATTGACGATGAAGAAGGTAACTTAAGTTATAGTAATTAGTTTTTAATACTCCAAATCTAGTTAATTTATATCTTATGATCTCTAGATTTTAATGATGATGATGAAGAATTAAAAAAGAGATGAGAGCATAATCTTTTAATTCTAAATTTCTTATAATTTTACTTTAATTATTTTTTTATTTTAGATAAAATTAAATAATTTCTAATGTAGAAAAATTTAATGAGGTAGCATAATATAATTGGTCAATAGTGTAAAAATTTCATATAATAAAAGGCAGATAGAATTTATTCCCCTAATGTGTTATTTAAAGTTATATGAAATATAAAAAATCTAGTTTAACATATTATATATGCTTCATGTTTGTTTCACAAATATCAATATCATTTGGTTCAATTTAAGAATTTAAAAGAACAGAAATGAAATAAAATTATATAAAACGAAGTAAGGAAAAAATATTATTTTATTTTAAATTGTTTTATTCACTCAAGAATGGAATCACATTATTTGTGATTCCCTTTCCCACTTTACTACAAATTAGGCTTTTAATATTAGTACATTAACATTGGTTAAAATAAAAATTAACTTATACAAGTGCAACTTACCATGTTGATTTAAACAATTAGTCGACATTATAAAACTATAATTTGTAATGGAAAATGAAATGTTTATCCTAGAAAAATTTAAGATGATGGTTAATACTTAAAATTGATGTTTATTTTAACTTACACATCAGTTTTGTCTTGGCTGATATCTAAAGTTATGTAAATTATTGTTTACTTTTGAAATTATGATGTATATTATTACTTTTAACACCTATAAATTTCATTCACACTCTTTTTTTATGTTTATGTTGAATTTAATCATAGTTCCCTTATTTGTGAAAATGCTTCAAGTTTTATGGAAGTATCCTATCTAAGACTCTAATATCTCTTGCTTTCAAATAGTATAAGTTATTAAAGTTTTGGATAGGATGCTTTCACAAATTCAAAGAATTTCTAAATAGTGATCATCTTTCTTTAGTAAGTGACAAATTGCAACAAGGATATACTTTAGGGTCTAAATTTAGATAAATAGTGACTATATTGTAAAAGTATAGTTTTTGTGTAAGTTGTTCTATGGAATAATATAACTACAAAAGTATTTTATATTTTCATTTTTAATTTTATTTATTATAATGATCTATTATAATTGAAGCTTATATTTGATTTTTTTTTACTTTCAAATGCATTTAGTTTTTTCTTATTGTCATCTTTGATCTTTATTATATAATCATTATATAGAATTGCTTGAAATGTTAGAGGTTTCATTGTATAAAATTTTATTTACAACACCTGGGATTCATTTAAAAAAAGAAACTACATTGATTATTTAATAAAAATTAATGTTAACATTAGAAATAAATTTATTTCTACTTTAACATGTCAATTTTTAAATACTCATTATCTAAAGGAATACTAAATGTTTCTTGTGTAGAATATTAGACATTGGTTGTAATTGAAATTAATATTTAAAAATATATCAATAACCAATTAATGTTTGTATTTGTGATGTTATTGGAAACTATAAACTCGAATTTAAAGGAATGTCAATAACTAATTAATATTTTTATTTATGATATTATTGAAAATTATAAAAATATTTGTATTTTAGATGTCAGTTATACGTATAAATCAATGTCTAAAGAAATATTAATAGTCAATTAATGTTTGTATTTATAATATTATTGGAAAAGGCAAAGAACATTTGTATCTTAATGATTTGCTCATTTAAATTTCACTACGACATTCATGAGTTTATATGATCAACAAACCCAACATGAAAAAATTCATTTTTAAGACGTTAGTTATATATTAATAACTAACATATAATATTCTATATTACCCATAAATTTTGTTCTATTTTCCATTTGAAATATCTTTATGATGTCTTAACCTCCATTATTTAATTCTAAAGCTTGGCTTTAATTCAAAAATAGTTCTTCTTCCATCTCAAGAAGCACATTTGGTAAATGCTACAAATCTTGTCAAAGGAGTTGCCTCTCTTTTGATGTATCATGTTTTAGTGAGTCATCCTTGCATATTAGGTTAAACAATAAATATATGAAACTTGATATACCAGAGGAAAGGCAAGTTCTTTGATAAGATCTACAGCATCTCTAAACATGCTTAACAAGATGGAAAAAGAGTTATCCTTAAATTCATTCCAAACTCTAGTGTTAATAATAGAAATAAATGTATTGCCTAAAATAATAATTCAGTATCCAATAAAAGAGATTTGGTAACGATAATGAAACATAATGTTGAAGATTAATGTATTTGTTATTACTAAGATAAAATTATCCTCATACCCATAATTTCTCCACAAAGGTGTAGTAAGGTTCTTATCTTGACATTACCAAGTTTGTATAGTCATCAAACCATCATGCCTATTGACTCAAACTAACTTACCTATTATGCATTCTATATACAAAATTGCTTATTATTATATTAGTATTTTAATGTATTTGTTGATGATGTAATGATATATATATAATGAAAAATTAATTAATTATTATATTTTATAGATGTAATAATATAAAGAAGTATATGGAAATAAATAAAATTGTAATTTCATAATTCTTCATTCTACCCTTTCTTATATATTTATGTATTTTCTTTGAATTTTCTATTATTTACTTCCACTTTCTACATTTAGACAACTTTCTATTTTTTATGTCTAAAGTTATTTATTTTGAAAAGATAATGATTTTAATGTATGATAAGTTAACAAAATAATACTCCTTCTCTTTAAAACATTTAAAAATAACTATTGTTGGATCTGAAGTTTCAAATATTTCAATATAATGATTTGAAAAGAACATTTTGCTAAGAGTAAAACATATACATCATTTCTAAAATGAGATAAAATTAACTAGATGTGTTTTTAATTTAAATATAATTCTTTTTTTGTTATTATTTTTCATTTGAAATTTTAAATATTTTGATGTTTTGTAGGAAAAAAACACGTCAATTTCTTTCTTAACATTGATGTCTTTATTTTATAATGTTTATTTATTATAATAATCGATGTATTAAACTATATTCCTTATATTCAAGCACTTATTACTTTATAATAGAAAAAAAAACTATGAAACCACTTTAGTTATTTTTTAGTAAACTAATATTGAAAGTATTTTAAATAGTAATTGTTTGTTAACTAATGTACTATATTCAATCATTAACATTTTTTATCGAACATCTAATATCCCACATCGGTTTTAGTTTATAACCAATGTGGAATATCAAATGATATCATTTTATTTTTCAAATAATTTATGAAAATAAGGGAGAAAGTTGAAATAGGTGGTAGTATCTAATTTGACACCAAAGAATAAAGTTTTTTAATACTCCTCTGGAGATTCATTGTGCCATTAAAAGATATTCCTACCAAAGGTCAGTAAACCTTAGGTTCAACTTGTCATTCATTTCCCAACTTATTGAAGTCTTCTTCACTACATTAAGGTGGATTTGTGATGCTTATTTTTCTTCTAAACACAAGGAACAATGATATAATATTATGATTGTGTACCTTTATTTTTGTTTAGATTATGTGTGTCTAATTTCTTTTTCTAGGATTTTCAGTGGACTAAGTGTTGATATATGTTTTGCAACTTCATTAAAACTCTTACCTTGTTCACATGTTTGTGTATATGATATGTAAAATTTTATTTATATTATTTCCTCCTAGTTTATGCCTTTTAATGTGTTATATATACTTAATTTTAGGAAAATAACCTTCTTATATGATTAGATAATGATTTTCCAATACTTTTAAATTGTTTAGTTAATACTAAATTTTTACATTATTTCAAGTTTTTGGCTATAACTTAAGTTTTGGATAACAAAATTAGGTGATTTTAATATCATTAAAAATCTAAGAAGAAGTTCTAAAATTTTTCATGTTTTAACCAAAGTCTAGTTCAGATGTTTAGAAGATAAAATAAGTTGAACTAATTTTTATTTTTAAGCTTTATTTGGAGCTCTAAAGATGAAACTAGCATATAAAGTTAGCTAAGACCCAGCCTAACAATTTTCTTCTTCTACCTTTCTTTATATTCCACCATGTGTGGCCAATTTTCTACATAGTTCATGAACTTGGCACTCTAATTTGGTTTGATTTTGAGACCTTTCTCTTAATTTCACTTTTAATTAAATTATATCTTACTTTTTTACTCTTGTTATGAATGATTGGATTGATAATTTGCTAATTATGATTAGTTAGTTAATTATTTGTTTTAATCTACAACTAGATAATTTATTACAATTAATTTTCACATGTAAGTTATTTGTGATTGTTTGTAATCATTAGCAATTAGGCTTTCGTGATTTAATGCATGGATGAATCATTAGTTGCTTAAAAAAATAAAGGATGAATTGGTAATTTTTGCATGTAAAGTTATTAATACATTTTTAATCTTGTTCTTGATGTTAAATGCTATTATTGATTAGATTTAGATGTATGTCTTGAATTGAAATCAATAGTGTTGGGTTTATTTAAGTGCTTGTTCTAGATTAATCATCATTAAGAACTTTTCATGATTATTGCTAAAGTTAGGGTCATTTTTTATTAAGTAGTTAAATCAATTGTGAATTCTATTGAGGGTTGATGATAAATTTATACATTAGAGTGTGATATTCCTTAGTTTGAGCTTTCATATTCTACTAGTTATACTTTAATTTTACTTTTAATTTTTTCATTTAAAATTGCTTTCTAAAACCCTTGTTTATTATTGTTTTCATTGATTATTAGCTATTCCCTTAGGTTCAACCTAGACTTGCACTTGTTATTAGCTTAAGTAAGTTTAGTAATTAATTTTGATGTGTGCAACACATATTAGTATTCTTTGATGTGTGGATTTCTCATGTATTTGTTGCATTTCTACTTTAGATTGGTAGTTATGGACTATGGATGGAAGTCTACTTATCGTCTAAGCCCTATATATGCTAAAGGAGTTAACGAGTTTATTAGATTTGCTATAGGCAAAAAGAAAGAAAAGGAAATCAATAATGAGCTCATTAGGTGTCCTTATGAGAAATGTGTTTATATTAAGATCTTAATCCAATAGGTATAAGAATGTATCTATTTTTCAAAGGCATTGATTGGGGTATACATGATGGATATAGCATGGAGAAGGTAAGTTGTCTAATTCGTCTCACATGTATAGGGGTAAAAGAGTTCATTAAGACGATGACATATATGTGAGAGTGGATGATCGGTTAAAGGACATAATTCATAATATTAAAAATAATTTCATTGCTTATATGTCCTTCATAACTTATTGAATGACACAAAGAAGCCTTTATAACCAAGTTGTACCCAATTTACATGATTATCTATTATGCTGAGATTGTTTAACTTGAAGGTGATGAATAGTTGGAATAATAAGAGCTTTATTGTATTGCTACAACTATTGAAAGAAATATTTCATGAAGATAACAAGATGCTAAATTGTACTTATCAAGTTAAAAGTCATGTGCAATAGGTATGGAGTAAAATAAGATATATGTTTATCTTAATAATTGTTTGTTGCACCCAAATAAGAATAAAGCTTTAGAGAAGTGTCCAAAATGTGGGACACCACATTATAAGTTGAGGAGAATAATGGCATCAATAATAAAGGACTTTGACTAAAGTATTATGATATCTTCCAATAATACCAAGGTTTAAATGAATGTTTGTCTATGCAAAAGATACTAAGAACTTAACATGACATGCGAAGTAAATATTACTTAATGGCAAGCTTTAGCATCTAGTTGATTTTTCTCAAATAATTGATACATTGTTCTTTCCATTTAATAGTGAACTAAGAAACCTTAGGCTTGCACTTTGCACCGATGAAAAGAACCCTAATGATAACATGAGTAGTAAACATAGCATATAACTTGTTTTATTAGTGATCTATTATTGGTGTGTATCCTAGAAGCTAATCATAAAGATAATTATAATAATGCACAATGTATTATGTTTTATTTCAAACAATGCAATTATTATATTTCATTTTTATTTTTTTATATATCTGGGCAATTTATAACTTAATATAATAATTATCCCTGGAATAGTTTTATTATTCCTAAAATGTCCTTAGTTAAGTATTATTGTAAAAAAGATAGTAATAATACATCGAGACTAGTATATATAGTGATTGATGATTATGAATCATGGATATGTGATATCAACTTAATACATGAGTACATTGTTAGTGAACAGATGTATTAGATTAGCCCGCAATGAGAAAACTACATGAATTGTCATATATCATTAGTTATTCTCATGTGACCACAATGCACATTGTCCTTTGACCTAAAGTAATTATAGTTCCCTATATGAGGAGTCACACACTTTGATGTCATTCTATATCACCTTTAACCAGGATATGTTGTAGGACGTTGATTGGGTGTGTCATGAATCATGTAAAAGGATGTGAGTGATGTAGGTAGGAATTTTGTTCTTATTAGATAATAGGAGTGATATTCTTGGGCCCCTTGATTGAGTGAGATTAAAAAATGCAAGACTATGCTGAAATGGATGAATATGAGATATTGATCATTTATTTAAGTTAGTCTACTCAGTATCAAGAAATATAAATTGAACATTAAGGAGGATGACGCATTCCATGCCTCTAGTTCGATTTGGATATCGTTACAAAAGGGACTATGTTATAAAGTGTTATTCACACATTAAGTGAATATTGAGTTACAGACATTTTTACTACTTAGGTGGCAATAATATATTGTTAAATACCGCTCGCTGTCTATAGTCCACAAGTGGGCTATTACTAATGTAGTAAGAACCTACAAGGTTACACAAAAGGAATAGGAATGAGATAATAATTAATTAGGCTTTAGTCAGACTAAAATTCAATTAATTGGGCTTATTTTCATGCATATATATTATTAAAATAATAATATATTTTCACGTAATACATATGGTATATTATGTTATATTATTTGATATTAAAGTAATATTAAATAATTATGTTATTAGATATTAGAAAATTATATTATGAGATAATATTATTTTCTAATATAAGATACTATATGTCATTTTTAATATTAGATAATTATATTGTAAGATAATGTTATTATCTAATATTAGATAATTAATGGATAAGTCCTATCTCTCCCCACTCTCTCTATGATAAGGATAAGGTGATAGTTGTTAAGTGAGATTAGAATTTTGGAAGCATTATCCTAGTAGGACTAGGAATGTGGTATGCCTTAGTTTTGTAAAAGGAACTTGAAGACAACACTTTAATATACACATTAGCTGCCATTAAACCCTAAATCACTTAAGAAAAATGCATTAATCCTAATCCTAGTGAGAGAGACGTATCCTAGTAAATTCGTGGAGGGTGAAAAGTTATTGTTCACTCTATATGGATACCATAGAGGCGTTGTACTTTTTAACCGGCATTTGATTCGTGATTCATCTCGGTCTCTTAAAGTTTTATTTAGAAAGAACGCAAGCACACAAAAAGTAAAATCCTAGCATTAATTTATACCCTTTTACATGGATCCTTGGTAGGATTTGGATAAAAAAAAATTTAATTTCTGCTACATATGCTAATCTGAAATCCAACATCTATAATCTACCTCCTTAGATATGCATAAAATACAGGTATATCATATTATCCTTATTGATTTTGAGGCTAAAACAATCAATAAATAACATAGATGTCTTCTTAACATTGCTTATTAAAGAACTAAAAATGATGTGGGAAGTAAGTGTCTTAATTTTTTATGTATATTGTCAAGAGTCATTCATTTTACATGCAATGCTTTTTTGCACAATCAATGACTTCTCAGTGTAAGGCAACTTATCTAGCTGCAACAACAAAGGGCATAAAACATGCCTTATTTATAAAAATGATACTTGCTCTTGTTAATTGAAGCATGGGAAGAAGACAATGTATCTTAGTCATTGAAGCTCTTCAGACTATAGCCATCGAAGATCTTCAGACTATAGCCATCAATATCGCAAACTAAGGAAGGCTTTCAATTGGTAACCAATAGAAATAATGACCTTGACTCCCTTAACTATAAACTAAGTGTGTAAAATGGATGGATTGGTCTAAACCAAATCAAGTTCACACAGACTTTAGTCCATACAAACTAATCTATTTTACTCACATAAAATACAAGATATAATGAAGGTGGTCTGAGTCTAATCTCTGAAAGTACCGAACTGGTCCGTGGACTAGTCTATTTTTGTAATCCATACAATCAACCTATATATTGAACAAAAAACCTATCAAAATGTTAGACCGGTCCGTATCCAAAAATCCATTTTTTATTGTTTGCTATGCTATTTTTATTTATACTAAATAGTGTTAGCACTAGAATCATAATATTTAATAAATAATTCTTCTTATACACATAATAATCATCATAGAATTCATCTAAAATAACAATTTTGTCAAGTCCTTTCATTCTTAACAATTAACAAAAGCAAAAGTAGCACATTTCTTTCTTATAATTAGTGAGCTTGCCTATTGCTTAATTAGTTAATTAAAACTTTATCTATCATTTAGCATGGCATGATGATAACTCCATTAGCAACAGAGAGTGTTAAGTTAAGTGTCAAGCTTCTTCCTTCTACATTCCATAACCTATATATCAATTACATAATTACTAAAATAGCTTAAAATTACTAAATTAAACATATTCCATAATTTATTAAACTAAAATAATACAATTGCAAATGCACACCTCCTTAAAAATAACTTCAAATATAACTACAATATAATGATCAAGACCTCTCACCATTCATAAAACTTAAATAAAAAACCATTATTAAATGTCAATGCACTTTGATTTATCCATTATCCTAGGCTTTAAACAAAATTTCCAAGTCATTTAATTCAACCACTAATCTAGAATGTTTTAAGAATTAAAACAAAAGAGCATCATCCAAAAATATCCAAAAGTTGGCATATTACATGACACAAGGGCTTTTTAATAACCTTAAACACTATGTAGACATAGTCATATAACTGCCTCTTCCATATTCAGCCCACTAGTTCTAGAAAACAAAAAGCATTTTGTTTATATGAAAAGACTAAAAATGCACATTAAAAAGATAAATAAAACTACTTACATTATCAAATTATATAAACCTTTCTTACTTTTCTATGTTAATAAAACATGGCAAAATCTATGGTAATTCATTTCATATTACCAACAAAGGTAAGGAATGATATTAATAAGATTTTAAATTGCCCTCTTTAAGCAATAAAGAAGTGATAACTTTTCTAAAATAAATTAAGAATAAAGAAGTGAAACATATATATTACAATTAACTAAAGATATGAAAAAGAAAAAACAAATAAAACAAGTAAGCAGTGAAAGAATTGTAACTGCACTTGCAAAATAGTAAAATAGAAATAGAATAAAAACTTATTTTCATAGCAAAAAAGAAACGAGGAATAGGGAAACACTCACAACCTTTTAACCAGTACTTAGTAGAGAGGCTATATTCCTTACCGTACAGGACATAGCTAGCTAACTAGCAAGCAACTAAGATATACATCTAATAAAATAGCAACAAAAAAATCTAAAAAAATTAGTTATTAATAGAAATGAACAACTATAGAAAATCCAAAAGTAATAAACTAATTCTAAATAAAAACAATAGAAATTAATGTGGCCAACCTCTCTATATATACAGCCCCATGAACACTTAACTCTTTATCTATATCAATTATTTCATTTGTGTTTGAATCCTTAGTTAAGTCATTTTTAGCTTCATCATCATCACCCAAATCTACAATTGAAATTGTAATGTTTAATGAATTTCAATAACTAAAATAAGAAAGGATAATAGATTTCTAAATTAAGTAATTAACTAGAAGATAGTTATATCTAACAGATTACCAGAAAGGGTGAAACCATAGAGGCAACTATGAATACAAATCAAAGCTTGAACCTTCTTAGGAAAAATACAACTTCAATACTTGTTTAGCACAAGCCTTCCAATACTAAATGCTGATTCAGATGCTACTATGGTAATTAGCACACTTAATAAATTACAAGTAATCATGGCTACAGTTGAAAATCTATTCTTTTGTGACTTCTATCACTCCAAAACATCCAAATTTTCATAATATGCAAACTTAAGCTTAGGCTCTTCTAAATAAATCTCCAATTGAAACTTTTCAATTCTTGTAACAATTTGAGGATTAAAAGCCTTGAAATTCTCGTATTAAAATTGATAGAAACAAATTAAAAAAATAATTAAGCTATAATAAATATAAAAACATTGAATATTATAGGAACTAAATAACAATTGAAAATTAAAAAACTTCCAATGAAAAGTTTTCTCATTTTATTGCTTGCATTTGAACTTGCAAATGATGAAATGGAAGAAACATCAAAAGATTGGGTTCCTTGGGAGCTTAGAGGTGAATGCTTTGAATAGCCTTTATAAAGTTAAAATAACTTATTTCTCACAATCCTCATTTTCTCTTCAGATGTTGAAAGATCAATGGTGTTCTAGTAAAACTACAAAAATAAAAGCTTAATTCTTAGATTAAAAACTGCCATAATAACAAGGAAAACATTTTATTCACTCTAATATTTATCAAATTTGGCTTTATATTAATTGCCATGTCTTTTATCATTTCATCTTCACTCTTCAAATTTTCCAAGATAAGACATTCAATTTTCCAAACTTGAGTGAAATATAAGCTTGCAACTGGATAACTTGAACCGAAGATCAAATTGGTCATCTTACAAAAAGGCTTCAAAAATTCACACATTGTTTCACTTTTTGTCCACTCTACACTAAATGGACAATAATTGTAATTCTTATCATGAATGATATAACAGCCAAATGCATGCTTATATTTCAAAGTACTATCAAGTATTAAAAAAATAGAATTCCATCTATTAGGCATATCTAAACATAATTTGGAGCCCCCATTAATTAGTAAATTTTGCATAACCTTCTGAAAACTTCTCATTCTCCCCTCCAAAGCTTTCACATATTTGATACTTTCTCTAATTTTAACAATGGCATCGGAAGTCATTTTTAACCTATCTTGCACAATAAGATTTAAAATGTGTGCAAAAAATCTAAAATGAAAGAATTCATCATTACACAACAAGTTTCCTTCCAAGCAAAGTGCATCTTTTAAATATTATTGCATATTATCATTTGCAAAAGCATTATCCAAAGTTAAAGTGAAAATTTTTTTATTAACCCTTTGTTCCTATAAAAGTTCTATTATCTTCCTTGATAGTTCATACCCCATGTATGGAGGTGGCATACCACAAAAAGCAAGAATCTTACTATTTAACTTCCAATCGTGATTAACATAATGAGCAATTAGGCAAATGTAACCTTCTTAAGTACAAGAAGTCCATAAGTCAGAAGTAAGACATACCCTACCTAAAATTTTAGGTAATTCTTTTTTCAACCCTTCTTTCTCATTCAGATTAAGTTTTCATACATCAGATGTAGTAATGTTTCTAGAAATCATTTTTGTATCAAGATTTAAATACTAGAACACATCCTTAATTCCATCATATTCAACAAATGTAAAAGGAAGATCATGTTTTATGATTGCCAAAGCTACTTTGATCCTAAAAATTGTTTAATCAATTTTTTTACTTCTTAATTTTCCAACATTATCCAACAATAATTTTAGCATCTTAGTTTATTTCAATATGTCAAGTTTCTTACACTTTACCATAAAATGGGAAAAGATTAAAGTACCTATTTGACCACCACCATCCATATATAAACCCCCACACCTTTTACATTTACCCCTATGTCTACCATCTTTACATATTCCCAATTTATCAAATAAAAGCCAAACATTTAAAGGTGTTTTCTTTCTTTTTCACTCGTTTTGAACTTGAGGTTTGGCTTTATTATCGGTTTAACTTAATTATTAGATAAATGAGTACTTCTATTAACAACATTAACATTTTAGTATTATTCCCTTCCCTACTAATATCACCAGAATGATCCCCTCCCATATTTTAATGTGTTGATTTGGATACCATTTTTTAGGACCATTATAATCATAAATATATATTTAATTAACACTCATACAAACACAATTAACAATTATGCATGGCAAAAAAAATTAATGGCGCTTGCTACCATAAAAGTATTAACCAACACATTCACCAAAACAACAAGCAAACATATCCCTTTACTTGTCTTATTTTATTAGCTTGCTATCATATGATTGATTATATACCACCTTTAATAATTTTGGCCAAAGTGCTTCACAACTATACAAAAATATGAAACAAATCATATTGCTTCATTGAGATCAACTTTGGTTGATTGTATTGCAATTTCTTTGCACTATTATATAATTTTGTACTAGAATTCTGTTATACATGTACACTCAAATTTATACATGCAAACATGAGTGTAAAAATTTCAAAGATAGACTACTAAAATAATATCTAGTATTCCTGTTTATACCAATATATCCTAGTTTATATTTTTGTCCATCAGGTTTAATAAATAATATAAATATGACTAGAATCATTGCTGCAAAGATCCAATACAAAAATTATTATACTATTAACAACAAAAAAGAGGTAAATTAATTAGCTGACAAATCCATGTAGTCATAGCTTTGGATGAGAATGAGGAAGAAATTCTAAGTAAATATGGATACAATGCCTTATAGGTAAGTTGCTTGTAAAATAGATAGATCGATTATGTTGCAACCTTAGTCTATCACTTCACTACTCCTTAAGCCTTGTTAACCTGGACTAGAAAGATAGGAAAAAAAAGGTTGAGCTTGAGAAGTGAGAACTATATGAATAGAGTCAACACCATAATAGAGGCAACACAAATAGAGCAAAAATAGCATAGCTAACACCATAGCACTAACATAGTTATTATAGATACTCAAAGACATAAAAAGATGAATTGTTGAACCTAATGACTAGAGTCAAATCGTTGTCATTGGTAAGCGAATGTTATGATTGCCACCAAATCGAGTTGGGTGCTAGTGGTGTGTTATGTTAACTACTTAGTAATAGTGTTTGCAATTCTGAGTTAATTTTTATGAGACTGTGTGAAAGTTTATATCTATTTCTATCTCTCACTGTCTAAGTGTCTTTAATTTACTGGATTTATTTTTTTTAGGTTTTAATTACTGGGTTACAACTTTACTTAATTACTCTTTAGTTTTTATTTCAATAGGCTAAGGCAAATTGCTAAATTGGTAAAGGTAAATAGTAATTTAAAAAGTAGGTTATGCCTACGAATTGCTGGTTATGGCTGTTACTTGCTAAGTCACTAGGTGTGTATGGGTTGTTAGTAATGGGTTGGGCCTTGGGTGAAACTAGTAGGCTAGTAGGCTACTTTTGGTTAAGTTACATTTTTTTAAGAACCGATTCGCAAATCGATCCATATCCTTAATGTACTAATCCATTTGGACCCAAGTCCTTATGGTTTTATCCATTTCACTCACATTGAAAATGGACTATTTTTTCACATGTCCAATTTGTACAAATCTACAAACTAGTCTGTATGGATCTACGAATCCTAGTATATTTTACAACTCTACTAAAGCTAGGTTTATGAATAGGTGCAATTGAATTTTCAAAAGTATTGCTTATTTAATTACTAACTACTAAATAATATCTTTGATTTATTCATTAGGTGTTATTTTGTATTTTAAGTTTATAAATAGATTAAAAATGTTAATGTTGTTCTTAACAAACCTCACAAGCTCACAAGAAGGATACTCTATAGAAGAAAAGGGCTATATTTTTCAATCTTCCATACTAGAATAAGCTATTCGTGAGATACAATATCGATGTCATAATGTGAAGAAAATATTTATGATAATCTTATTAGAATACTATTGAATATACTAGGGAAGAGTAAGGATGAAATCAAAGCTAGGTTAGACTTGAAACATTCATTCGAAGAGAACTAGCATAAGAAAAAAAGGGTTAACAAGCGTATCTTCTACTAGCTTGCTACACTCCATCTAAAAAGAAGAAAATAAGTTTCTACCAGTATCTATTTGATGTTAAGGTGCCATGGGGATATTCTTCAAACATTAAGTATCTTGTTTCAATGAAAGACTTGAAGCTAGTTAGTTTGAAGTCTCATCATTGCCATGCTTTAATATAGCAACTATTACTGAATCTTGCCTAAATATATCAAACACACTATTACTAGACTTTGTTTCTTTTTCAATACAATGTGTAACAAGGTTAATAACCCTGAGAAGTTGGATAACTTGCAAAGACAAGTTGTGTTACGTTATGTCAATTGGAGATGTACTTTCCACCTTTATTCTTTGTTGTCATAGTGTATCTTATTGTCCATTTTGTAAGAAAGATAAAACTCTATAGATCGATTTACTTGAGATTAATATACCTCTTTAAGTGATATATAAAAATTCTAAAAGGACATATGAGGAATAGACATTAATTAAAAGGGTACATTGTCAAAAGTTATATTGTTGTGGAGGTAACTAAATTTTGGAGTGACTAACTATCAAATATGGATGCTATCAAAATTCCAAAGTCTCATCATGAAGGCAAAATTATAGGTAAGGATGGAATTCAATGCATTCTATTTAAGGATGGGTCTATGTTGACCTAAAGTTTATAGCTCACCAAGCCATATGTAATATCATACAAATATAATCTAATACAATATAATATAACAATACATAATAAAGTAAAGTATGCAAGGTTTTGACACATGACTTAGTAATATATAAATTGTACATAGTTATTTGTAAAATTATCAAAATTAATGTATTACTAATAAACACTATTAATGATAATAAAATAATTTAATTAATTATAATAATTGAATTTCATTTAAATATTTATCAAATCTCATAATAATATTAAAAGTTGTAAAAACATCTTAATACATCATGAAATTATTTACATCTATTGTTAAGGCTACCCAAACTTTGGTATTATTAATAAATATTAAAAATAATAAAATAGTTTAATTGATGATGATGATTGAATTTCATTTAATTATTCATCAAATCTCATAATAACTCTAAAAATCGTAAAAATATTTCAATTTATCAAGAAATAAGTAAATACAACTTTTGAAATAATAAAAATGATTAAAATTAAGAAGGCAAGGATAGTAATTGCATTCATTTTGAATGACTTAAAATGAAAGGATCATGAAAAGGCACTACAATGAAATTGCCAATAATATATTATTAATGAACATTAAAAATAATAATGAATTAGTTTAATTAATTAATTAATCAATTAATAATAATATTTCATTTAAGTATTCAATAAATTTTATAGTAAAACTTGACACTTGTAAAAACATCTCTTATACTTAAAGCAAAAAAAAGGGGAAAAAACATCCATTATATTTCTTCATAACACTAAAGCCTTGTATAGACATTTTTCAACTTATAAATACTATAACTACAAGTCAAAGCTAATACAAGCTTGGCCATGAAGCTTATCCTTCAACATGACAAAGCCTGCGAATAAAACTTATACTTCATAAGATTAATAATGACAAAGACAAATGAGAGATTAAAGTTTGTTGACTATGAAATTTTATTAACTTCAAGTTAAATAATGAACTCATGAGTGTTGACATGATAATTTTCAATGAAAATGTTAGTTTAATATTATCTAATTAGTAGTGTAAATTTAATTACCTATGTATACTAACATAGTTATCAAATGTAGAACAATCATATTCATGTAATAATTGTTGTAAAAATTGGAGTTTGAGGTGCATAAATTCACTGTCCTTAGGGGTTATTCTGCCTTTTTATACAAAGTTTGTTACAACAATCCTTTAGAATTCAATAAATTCTTTTATTTTGATCATTACATGATCAAAATAAGAGAAGGCAAAAAAAATTTATAAACAATAAATAGGAAAAAGAAAAAAGCAACAAGCGTTGAAAGCTATTTCTTTTATAGTAGTGAGCAAAGAAGCAAAAAGTTATATTTATAAGCCACTAAAGAAAGCTTCTAGAGATTAATATTAGAGAAAATAATGTTGAAATTAGATGGCAAATAAGGTTAATAATGCTACCATTAGTTGGAAGATAAAATTCATGATGCTATAATTAGCTAAAGGATAGGGTTAAAGAAATCTCGAAGATAACATTTGTAATTTCACTAGACTAAAATTCTAATTTTTAGATAAGGCTCAATTATTGTAAAATATTAAAAAACATTTTTTAAAATTTTCTCAAAAATGGACCTAGGCCAAGCCTCCTATGATATTCATGCATAAGAGAGCAAATCCACCAATTACACTTACGTTAGCCCACTTCATGCAAGTGAACCCCCCACTCTCCTTACTTGTCAAATTACTTATGTGATGAGTCTTATATATAAACCTTCCAAAAAAGTTTGACTTTGTCAATATTAAACTAAGCCTTTTGAAATAGCCTATTTATAATAATTCCTCACATATTTCAAAAGGCTTGAAAGGAAACATAGAATAGAAAAAAAAGAATTATTTTGCTAGGTTCTTAATTAAATATAAATAATTAATTTGGTGTCTTATGGACTATAAGCTAAATCTAGAAAGATAAAGATATAATCTACAAAGTCATTAGTGAAACATATATAGCTTACAATAATCTCTTGATGTAGATTAGTGGTCCCACTAATTAATTTACATTTGTAAAATACTTTTTTGTGCAACATGGTTTTATACTAATAGGCCATGCACGTGCCTAGAAGTTTAGAAGTATTCTTGAGATCTTGCCAATAGCTCATAGGACTAGTTCCATTTCAAACTCATTTAAGTGAATCCATCAAGCATACACTATAGTTAAAATACCCCACCCATAAAGGTTATGGAATTCACTAAAAGCAAAGCTTATCCTCACTTATAGTTTGCAATTTAGCACTAATCACATACTATAGGAGGGACTTAAAATTAATTTTAATGTTATTAAAACTAACAATGACTTGTTATTATTCATATAAACCTACTTCATAAGATCACCAATCACATAAGTTGAATTACTATCGATGTTAAATTCAAGTTGGCTTTAATATACATTACTCTCCTCAATGCTGATTTATTTATTTCCTTCTCAATAATAAATTGGCCAAATTCATTTCAAAGAAAATAAAATATTTTTTATCAATTAATTTTTTCACAATATATTTTTCTAATTGAATATTTGATTTTCATCATTGAAAATTTTATTCTTTACAATGCTTATTGTCACTTAAGACAACCACAACACATATACATTAAGGGGATTGATTTTATACCCAATAAAATATATTTATTGAGAAATTTATCAATTTTTAAGTGTTATTTTCAACCATTACCAAATTCACAAATTATGGCAGAAATAATAATATACATTTTTTTGGATAATTTCCAAATTCTTGCATCATCATCATTAATGATGTACACAAAATTCATAGTGAATTTATGTCAATGATGCAATTATTATTCATGTATATTTAATATAATGGGAAATTCCCTATATAACATATTATCAATCATAATATTGCATAAAAATTCATTAATATAATTATTGAATTATAATAATTTATTATTAGTCAATTTATATAGAATATTTTATATTATATCTCAAAGAATTTTAATAAATGTATTAGACAACAATCTAAGATTAATCAAATTAAGTAATATAAATCTTGATTTTTATTAATTGAATAATACTCAAGTATCATCTCATGACAACTAAACTTTTTAAGAAGTTTTTCAACATGCATATTCTTATGATAACACTCATAACATTTTATCATCTTAGCTTCTCTCATTTTTATAATCAAAAAATAAATTTCCATTTTAAAGCTAAGGAAACATAGCATGTATTACGTGAAACAGTACAAAAAAAAAATCATATAAATTAGTCATGAGAAACAAAATTCTCCTTTCATTAATAGGAGTATTTTTGGAAGGCACTTAAGCTCAAAAAATTAAAAATAAATGCCTTCAAATCATGAGTATAATTATCATGCATTTCAAATTCTTGATTTCAAAAGAGAACCCACTTTAAGACAAGCCTTTTAATTCATAAAATTTTTACCAAAGTTTTATATTGTAAATCCAACATATTCATAATTAAAGCATATAAAAAACACATGCATTTTATTTATGGAACATATCCATAAATGAATATTTTACATAAATAATATATTCCATAAATAACAAATAAATGTCAACAATTTTGTAAAGTATAGGAGAAAATATCCTCAAAATTTTCCATTTTAATTAACAATAAATGTTAGATAAAAAAAATTCACAACTTTAGATATTTAAATCAAGGAAAATTCTATAGTACTCTGGGGGTTTTCAAACCCAAGATGATATGGTGCATTTTGTACCATTAGATGAGATTATCAAAATTCTTGATAATTTCATCTAATGGTTTGCATTGCGTCACGTCACCTCGAGGGGTTTCACCTCAGGTTTGAAACCCCCCGAGGTACCGTAACAAACCCTTTAAATCAAATGTTTAGCCTTTATCTCAAAAATAAAAGAATAATTTAATTCCTTTATAATATATACATTGTGATTCATATTATAATGGATTCTAAAAATAATTGGGTCTCTCACAAAGATTTTCTAAATATAAATGGAAAGTTTCTCATATTTTCTCCTTTATTCATATTTAATTACTCATTCAAATAATTTTGTAACACATCCACAAATTCAAATATTTAATTATCCTATAAATCAGAAAATAAATCTCAAATATTTAATTATGGAGCTTATCTCTTATCCTATAAATCAGAAAATAAATCTCTTCTTTTTTTCATATACATGCTAAAATTCATATTTTTATAAATATGAAAAATATTTCAAATTCATGGGATTCTCACAAAAAAATTATAAAATAAATAGTGCTTTCATAGAATAAATATTATGACATAAAAACAATGAAATAAGCGATAATACCATAACTTTATATTCAAAAAATTCGTAAGAATTTGTTAATATTCCTCAAAAATTTTGTAATCAAATAAGGTAGACAACTAATGCTTTATTTATTAATCTCAAAATAAACTCATTACTCACTATATCATTAGGTGAATATAAGCTGCATATAATTCAAACATAAATTACATCTTTTTTAATTCAAAAATTTATTTATACTCATGAGATAATAAAATAAATTATCTGCTAGAATTTTCACTATCCAATAGTGATAATAACACAATATATAATATATTCACACCAATTTATTACTTTTCCTTACAAAAATAGTCAAAGATTCTTTACCTCGCTATTCAAAAAATAATAATGAACATGATAGGTACTTAGTATATCACTAGAAAATATAGATATTATTTTCTTTTTTTAATTCAAATGGAAATTTTCTTTGCACTTAAAATAAATAGGGCAATAATAATACACTAAAATTTATATTTTTATAAACATGAGAAATTGACACAAAATTTTCATATATATAATGAGGTTCTCACAAATATTGTAATCTGAAAAAAGGAATTTCAACAATACGTAAAAGTTTGTAATAAAATAATACACATAATATGAACATGTATATTAATGACCACACATTTTATTCATAACGCTTTTCCACCAAAAAGTAAAACAATAATTTTACTTTTATGAAATTTAGAAATGTGCATCATATACTAGAATACATGGGATCAAAAAAAAATAACGAATTTATGTACTAAATCATATTCCATAGATTAAGGGAATTTTATTTTACCAATGAAAAGTCAATATTCAAATGCAGTTTTAAATGAAAGATGCCACCCAAACGTATCCTTTAAAGTCATAAATATAATAATTATTGTCATAAAATATAATGTTTTTAATCCTTCAGATGAACTGTCTGTGTAACATATAGCCTTTTCTTTTCCTTTTCTATTTGTCCTATAATTTCGTCGATGGAAAATTATGATTACATTGACATGATTAACTAATATCGTATCAAGACAAAAGCTCACAAGGTTGTTTTGTCTTTAACTCACACTAGTCATGAGGCTTTCAAACCTTTAAACTTTGACAAATCAATTACACATTCAAAAAATTATCATTTATAAGAGATCATTTCTTAATTAATAATATTATATTCTTTAAAATTACAAAAATTGAGTTCATTAAAACTCAATAACATAAATATTTAGCCTTCAAATTAATTAATTATTATACTTAACTTATAAAAGCCATTGAAACCCATTTATATACCCATTTATACGGCAATTTATTTTCTATTCAATTGCTCATAGAACATGCTGTTATTGTCTAGAAGCAATGCAATATTTATGGGCCTAGCATAATAAGCGTGTTATAGAAATAGAGAAAGATTTCCTATAAATCAGTTTGCTCACGCACCATTCTATTATAAGATCTCTAATCCATCCACTTTTGTAATAAATAGGCTAATACTATGTAACAAATGAAATTTCAATATGAATCAAATAAAAATTAGTGCAATTGAATTTAAAAAAATTCCTTTTTCAAATGCTACTATTACTTTAGAAAGTTATAGATTAAAAACATTATTAAAATTAATGCAATCCATCAACGGATATTAAATTGAAAACATTATTAAAAACATTATTGCATGATGCTCATTTAAATATCCAATTCATCAATGAATATTAAATTGAAAAATAACACAAATTAAGAGAAAAGGTTTTAAGGGAATAAATCATTTTATGGAAACTTAAGTGCAAAATTTTCCTTCCCTACTTTTTTTAATCTTTGTAAAAGTCTTTCATAAAGAAAAAGGGACTAAAAATAAAAGTTGATACTATTTGACCAAATATTTTTATGAAGAACTATTTTTTCAATGCTCTATCTCCTTAAAATAAAATCACCTTTCAAACAATAGCTTAAATAAAGCAAGTATGATTTGGAATACCTTGAAATAATTCACGTTAGAGGGGGGAAAATTAGAATAACATTCTATTAAATTAAATTTATAATATAAGGAATAAAAATTTGTAAAATTTATTTGCAAATAGTAGGCACTAGATAATTCTTGAGATTATTGTAAAAATTGGAGTCTGAGGCACAATAATCAAGGATTATTCTACCTTTTGATGCAGATTTTATCATAGCAATCCCCCAAGATTCAATAGACTTGCACAATTAAAACAGGAGCAGGCAATAGGAAAGTGTATAAATTCAGCAAATAGAAAGAAGAAGAATAAGAGAGCAAAAAGTAGTTAAGAACTATTTATTTTATGGTAGTGGGATAAGAAGGAAGAGGTGGTATTTATAAGTCATAAAGGGAAGGTTCCAAAAATTAATGTTAGAGAAAATAATGTTGAAATTAGATAGTAGAAAAGGTTAATGACACGGTCATTAGTTAGAAAATAAGATTAATGATGTTCTAATTAGCTGAAAAATAAAGTTAGAAAAATTTAGAAGATAATGTTTTTAATTTTACCTAACCAAAATTTTAATTTTCAGATAAAGCTCAATTATTGTAAAATATCAAAAAATATTTCTTTTTATTTCTCAAAGATGGATTTAGGATAAGCCTCTTGCGATATTTGCATGCATAGAGGAATAAATCCACTAGTTACATTGCTTTAGCCCACCTTGTATGCATGAGGCCACCACTTTTTTTGCTTGTTAAAATTACTTATGAGATGAGTCTCATATATAAATCTTCACAAAATGTCTAACTTAATTAATGTAGGAGTAACCCTTTGAAATAGCTTATTTACAATAATAATTAGAAACACCTTTGTTCATAGTTTCATATAAATAATGCAAAAAAGTTCATATTTATTCAATTATGAAATTTGGAGTGTTAACTAATAAGACAGAGTACAAGGTTAACTATGAATACATGATCAAGTTTTATACATAAACTATATTGAAGAAATAGAAGTATAACATTTTGTCATATCCTAACACAAATTTAAGTTATTTATTTTTAATGAATTGAAAGTAAGGCTGGCAACAAGCTAAGTTAGTCTTAGCTTAAGCTCAATTTAGCTCAAATTTGTCTGACTCATAGCTCAACTCAAGCTTAATTTAAGTTAATTTTTTGTCTCAAGTTCAGCTTGAATTTAGCTTATGAGCAACTCAAATCAATTTATTAACTCAAATCAATTATAATAATAAAGTATTTTATTAGCAATTTAATACCTTAAAATAATTTCAAAAGTTAATATCTTTAGCAACTTGATAACATAAATAAAATAAATAAATAACATATTATAAGCATATTTAATGTAAATAAAAGATAATTTATCTCAAAATATAAAATTATATTATAACCACAACTAGATTCTAAAAGATGCATTTGTCTGAATTTTTCAATTTTTTATGCTCATAACTTTATTAATGTATCTTATCTAAAAATCATAATTATTTAGAAATCATAAGTGAAAAATGAACCTATTATCTAATTATTTAACTTATAAATATAAAAATATTAAATTTTTGAAAAAAATTAAAATAAAAGTAATTTACTTAATACTTGAATTGTAAAAGTAAAATTAATAAATTAACCATTAAAGTTTTGCCCTTTGATTTTCATTCATATGATAAGTCTACAAATAAAAAATTATCAACCATTGTTAATCTAATTATTTTCATTTAAAATTCTTATAAAAAATATTGAGGTAATATTTTAGTAATAAAAATATATATTATCTTAGATTTTATAATTCAATGTTGTTATATATTTTAAAAAGAATATAATATATATTATAATTTGTATATTTATACGTATATATTTTTATTTTATATGTATGTATATCAAGTCAACTCATAATACAAATAAATTCAGTTTTTCTCAACTCAAGCTTTACTTATTTAAAAATATATACAAATAAGTTGACCTAAATAATTCAACTTATATATTATTTATTTATCTCGTGAGCGTAACTTATCGAAACAAAACTCAAATCAAGTTGTAAGTCACTTGTAGGCTAATTTGACTTGTTGCCAACTTAATTGAAAGAAATATACAATAAGAATACTTATTTGATAGGTTTTATAAGCTATATTTAAATGTCAAAACTACTATTTATGGTTTCAATGTATAAAATTTAAATATACTTACAAATTCTTAATGTAGATGTCATGAGACACCTCAAAAGTGCATCTTCTATAAAAGAAATGTTAATACAAGGATACGAAAAAGTAAAGATAATTTAATAAAATATTTATATAATGCATTATTCTATTATATAATAAAACTAAATGACAAAAAATTAATAATAAAAAATATTAATGAATATGTAGTTAACACATAAATGACATGGCGCACATACATATTGAAAAAGTTGGATTTTTGTTGTTACACTAGAATTTATAAATTACACAAATCAACTTATAATTAAAGAATAATTTGGATTTTAATTGTTACGAATTTACAATTTTAATCATATGTAAGGTGTTCCGAGTAATCGTTTCTAATATATTATTTTCATTATAAAATATCTTAAAATTATAAAAACTTTTTATAATTTTGAAATCTAATAACTTTTGAAGTAAGATAATATTATAAAAATTCATTCTTATTTTAAAAAATAGATGTGAAATGCTAATCATTATCTTACCCATCAAAAGTAAAGGAAATTTGGTTATGATATCATAAAAATCTATTAATAATCTTATTTTATTAAAAATTAAGAATAAAAAATAATATTATATAATTAAAACATGCTCTAAAATAACATTGAAAAAAATTAAAATAATATATTTAATTAATTCCATACAGCACTAGTTTTAAAGTGAAAGCTTTGTATAACACTCAACTCATAAGCCAGTTGATGGAGTAACCTACAATAAGCAAATTAATTAGCCACTCTTCCTTGAGGTAAAATATATATTTATGTATATATTTATATATATGCCTTTACATAAGCTTCATGCCATCATCAATCAAACGTATTAAATTGCCTTGAAGTTTGTAACTATAGTGTATTAGAACTAGTAGCCACACAACGAAAGTCATAAGGTCAATAATTTATGGGTAATTTTATAAGAACCTTGAGAAGTTGAATATTTTAATGGTTAGATTTTTTTCCAAATTTTAAAGTAAATAAATTGAATAAAAATAAAAATATTAATGCATAAAAAATAATTTAACAATTAAAACAATCAAATTTATTTGCCCGAATCAAAATGCAATAAGGTTGCAAAGATGTGTTAAATGAGTAAATCTTTTAGTGTAAATCCCTTTTTCTATTAATATGAAGTTCATTTTTCACTTTTATTTTTGTAAAATATTTTGTATCAATTTTTTTATGAATTATTAATTGATTTATAAATTGGATAATTAATATTCATACAAACAAATTTGATATAAATATTTTATAAAAATGAAAATAAATGAATTTCATATAAATTAAAAAATAAGTTTACTCATCTTTTTATTTTAAGAAAATCTCAAAATTTATAAAGAAATTATAACCAATACATATCAAATTTCTAATTTAAATAATATCATATAATATATAAAATTATAAAATATCTTACACATTTCTGACAAAAAAAAACACATGAATGCTACTAGGGTTTCATCAAAGGTTTTGGAAATGTTTGTGAAGGAGAAAAAAATTATTAATCAAAGTGCCAAAAAGGTGAAAAATAGGACTGGTTCTATTAATGGAAGGGAGAAAAAAGGTAAGGTCTTTGATGATGAGAAGGATATAGTAGTTCAGAGTGATAAGGACATTATTATAGAAGATGGGGGTGGTAAGTCTCCTTAACGAGCTTAGTCATATAAATCCTGCTTGGTAAGGGGGATAGAAAGTTAGATTCTAAAGGTGCTAGAAAAGATGATTAGTGGATAAGTTGAGTGATGATGAAAATGATTTTAAAAATTTTAAGATAGTGGAAGATTCTAACGAGGGGAGGCCTTGTCCAAAAATTGTTATTTCTCCAAAAGAAGAAGATAAGATGGGAAACCTATGGAAAAAGACCTTGATAATTAAATTACTAGGAAGAAAAATAGGGTTTAAAGCATTGGAAACTGAGCTACATCATATATAGGTTCAAGATGGTGTCATACATATCATTGATCTCACAAAAGATTTCTTCCTAGTGAAGTTCTCGACTATGCCAAATTATGAATTTTCTCTAACTGGTGGACCATGGATTATTTATGACCATTATTTTACAATTAGACAATAGGATCCATACTTTAACCCTAAAAAATGGATATTGATCATGTAGCTATATTGGTTCATCTTTCTAGCTTACCTATCAATCTATACGATTAGAAACTTTAATTTTTTAGGGAATAGGATTGGCATGACACTTAATGATATGAAAATTATTCAAACAAGGGGTAAATATGTTCATCTCTATGCAGAGATTGATCTAAAAGAGAAAGTCTTAGCAAATTTCTTAATTAAAGGTAAGAAGTATTGTATAAAGTACAAAAGTAGTTATATGGTTTGCTTTCATTATGGGAGGTATAGACACTATGTTAATCACAGCTTTTCAAAGCTAATAAATATGGATAATAAAAATGAGAATGGTTTACCTCAAGAGAGTTCCTGTATCAATAGGGAAAAAAACACCAAAATAAGAGACAATACCAATATAATTAACTATGGAGAATGAATTACAATATAAAAAAAGAAAAGACCAAAGAGTTCTACAAAACTTTGATTATAAGGGAAAAGTCAAGGTCTCAATATGATGCCCTAACTAATAAAAAGGTTAATGTTACAAACTTGATGAAGGCCAATGATGCTACTGGGCTAGAGATGAAGGTTTAAGGAAAGTTAAAGAAGCAAAAGTAACCAAGGTTATTGAAATGTAAAATAAGAATCATTCCAAGGTACCACTTAAGTCTAAACATAATGATTTTGTGAAAGGAAGTAACAAGTCAACATATTAAGCTTAGCCACAAAAAGAAGAGAAAGAAAATATAAATGTTAATATAGTGGGTCCTAAAAGTATTACAGGTGTAAGGGCCAAAACAATTCTTAATGAAAATTAAAAATACTTCAAAATTAATTAATATGGAAATAAGGGATTCTATTACTACAAATATTTCACAAATTTCCCATGCTTGTAAAACCCCAAGTTCTAGAGACATGAGTATGGAAAATCAAATCATAGTTATGTATAAAGAAATGAATAAGGGGTAATTATTCTAAAACCTTTAGATTAGATTGAGATTGGAAATAGAGGCAAATGGATATTGCAAAAGGCAAAACAGAGCATTATGAAGATGCCACGATTAGTATAGAATTTATTAAGTTTTTACAATGTTTAAGTACTTTTTCTTCTTTATTTGTTTAATGATAAGGAAAGTAGTGCTTTCGAATTACCAAGGAATAGGCCATGATGATTTTGTTTTACATATTAAAACAATGTTAGGAGGCATTCTTCTTAATTTATTAGTGTTGATAAAGACAAGAATCAATGTAGAAAAAGAAGAAAATATCAAGAAAGGTGTCAGATTTATGAAATGGTACTTAATTCCAAGAAACAATTATTCAAAAGGTATTTAGATTGGTTGGAAAAATAATATAGGAACATTGGAAGTTTTGGAAAAAAAACACTCAATTTATTCATCTTAAAGTCACGTCAAAGATTGGCAAGGTATGGTTTTTTACAATAGTTTGTGCAAATCCTTTATTTATAATGAATAGTAAACTCTAACATCATTTAAAGAGAATAAATTCTCAAGTTATTGGATCTTAGGCAATAGTAGAAAACTTCAATGATATTTAGAACCTAAAAGAAAAAAATGTGTTTCTCTTTTTGATTGGTAGTGAGCACAAACTTTCAATGAAAGAATCCATAATTATAACCTCTTGGATATGGATATAAGAAGAGGCTATTTCACTTATATCAATCCTACTTCCAATAGGTATGAAATTTAATTTGAAAAACTAAACTATGTGCTTTATAATATAGATTAGTGAATCAAATTCCCTGATATTTTTCTTAAAGTGTCATTAAGAATTTTCTCTAATCATCATCCTATTATGTTAAATTTATTTGGAGGTGTTATAGAAAATACCTACCAACCTTTCAGATTTGAAGTAGTCTTGTTAACTCATGATAATTTTAGTGATTTCTTGAATGCTAATTGGAAATCAAAGGTTGATGTTACACAAGCACTAGAAGATTTAATGCCAAACATTTTAGAATGAAATAAAAATGTCTTTAGCAATATAAAGAAAAAAAATAGTTAATCAAAATTGCTAAAGTCTAGAAAGCATAAGAATGAAAAATAACTCCTCATCAAAAGAGGATAGGCTAACTAAAACTTTGAAGCAGGAATAAATTTTATAGAAATAGAAAATTAAAACAGAATGGCCTTAATCAAGCCAAGTGAAACACCAAATATTATCATGCAATGACTATCAAAAGGAGAAGTAGAAATAGAATTATTATATTTTACAATTCAGAAGGTTTGATAAAGAATTTTTATCAAAATCTATTTTCCTAAGAAGATAATACTAAATCAGTTTTTAACACTAGCACAAGGTTTCCAACTTTAAACTTTCATCAAAATACTAAAATCTTTGCTCCTGTGACCTTTGCTAAGATAAAGCAAGCCATTTTTTCTATAGGGAGGGATAATGTTCTAGGTGAAGATAGTTACCCTAGTATTTTTTTATCAAGATAACTAGAAGGTGATAGGTGAAAGTGTTTGTTAGTATATTAATAAAGACTTCAAGGGATGTGATGTTTCTAAAATTAATAAAATTGTAGTTTATTTTATCCTCAAAGAGGATAAACTAGAGTTTATTCATCAATTCCAGCCAATCTCACTTTGTAATGTACTTTACAAAGGTGTAACAAATATTATAATAAATAAATTAAAGCCTTTGCTCTCAAAATTAACATGCCTATTCTAGCCTAGCTTTGTTTAAGGTTGATGGATTTAAGATAATATTGTCATCACACAAGAAATAATTCATTCCATGCATAAAATGAAATGCTAAAGAGGATTCTTATCAATTAATATTAACCTTGAAAAGGCCTATAATAGGTTAAATAGGGAGTTTATCAAAGATATTCTAGCTAAGATTAATTTAAACTAAGACTTTATTGATCTTATAATGCATTGTATTTCTACTTTTTCTTTCAATGTTCTTTGGAATGGTAGCAAAATAGAAGAATTTAAGCCTTCTTATGGCACAAGACAAGAGGATCCTTTATCACTATACATCTTTGTTTTATATATGGACAAATTATCCCATATTATTTGTAATGTTATTGCTAATAAAAATTGGATTCCTATAAAAGCTAGTCATTTAAGACCACAAATTTTCCACCTTACATTCTCTTTTTAGAAAAGCTACTAAGAAACAAATTAATGTTGTTCTTTAATATCTTTAAACTTATAAATTAGGTAAAGATTAATATTTTCTTCATTTGAAATGTGAGCAAGATTTATGTACTAAAATTATTGATAAATGTGGTTTTTCACCTGCCATAGATTTTGGGATGTATCTCAAAGACCCATTGGTGCACAAGCAGGTAACCAAAGCTATTTATGGCAAAATTATCAAAATAGTCTAGAACTATCTTACAGGTTGAAAGTTATATGATCTTTCTATGGTTAGGAGAACTGTTTTAGCTAAATCTATCATTCAACCATTACCTATTCATAAAATATAAACTACTCTTTTTCCTTTCTATATTCTTAAGGAAATTGAAAGATAAGAACATGTAGTTCTATAGGGTCATCAATTTAATGAAAAAGAAATTCATTGAATTTCATGGTCTAAAATATGTCAACACAAAATTGCTAAAGGATTAGGATTTTGTAATCAAGAGATATAAATGATGCATGTTTATTGAAATCTATACAATAATTATATATAGGGAGTTTGGATTTATAGATGGAAGTTTTTTAGCATAAATACAAAAATACTTTTAATCAAAATGGCTTCCTTCTAACAAAAAATAATGACTCTCAGCTTTGGAAAGCCCTTTATAAATTATGGAATTTGGTTCTATCTAGAACTTCTTGATATCTTAGCAATGGAAAATTGATTAATTTTTGAGAAAGCTTATGGCTGAATAATTACCATCGTAAAGATGTAATGATTAGTCTACCCCTTTAACATCTAAAGGATATGAAAGTTGTCAACATGTGTAGCATGCCAAGTAGTTGGAATTAGCAATTTTTGCAAATGTGCTTCCTAATGATATGCTTTTTAGATTATTAGTTATTGCAAATAAAGCTTAGGAGTCTTCTTCATTCAAAATGCTTATAAAGCTATATCTCAACATTATTAAAATCCACGAGATAACTTTTGGAATTCTATATGGTAATGGCAAGGCCCTAAGAAAATCAAAGCATTCTTGTGGAGAATTTACAATAGTGGCATTTTAACTAATGTCAAACATGGAAGAAGGAATCTAGGTAACTTTACATGTTAGAAGGAATCTAGGTATCTTTACATGTTATAAGGATCTATCCATTGGTAAGGAACGTATGGTTCTCTTTACTTCAAAGCAAACAACGGATTGTCTTTTTTGTAACCAAGTTAAGGCGATGAATGCCTTTAAATCTAGAGGATTTTAGTTTTTTCAAGCTAGATAAAGAGTGTCCTTTAAAGTAGAGAGTTGCAATTTGGTTTTTCCTTCATTTAAGGAATAAAGAACTATTTGATATTAATTTCAAATTTCATAAGAATTTCATTTTTCTTATCATGCAATAAGGGAAGGAAATTAACTTGGTGCATGTATTATACCATGTAGTGAAGGAAAAAACAAGATAAAAAAATAATCAATGTAGGGTGGTAATGGCCTGATAATAGGTAGATTAAATCAAATAGTGATAAGGCTATCAATGCTTCCGTGAAAAAAGCAGACTACGCTAATCTATTTAGAAATTATAAAGGAGAATTAATGAAGGATTATTTTTAAAAACTTAAGATTATATAAAGTGCTATCAATAGAAGCATGGGATATTTTGAAAGGTCTGTTTATGGCTTAAAAGTTAGGTTTTAAATTCATTATACTTAAGGCTAATTTTTAAGTTCTAATTGATATGCTTATTAGTGGAAAAGTAAGGAGTTTGAGCTCACAACGAATTATTCATAAGTGTTGTAATTTGCTTCACAAGAATTGGAATGTTCAAGTTCAACATATGTATCATAAAAGTAATAAATGTGTGGATTGGCTAACTGATCAAGGTCTTAAAGAAGATTTGGGACTTTACACGTTGATAAGTGCTCCTATGAATTTAAATTTGCTTATTTTAGATGATGTTAGTGGGATTTCTACCCTAAAGTTTATTTCTATGTAATTTTTTTTCTTTTAGGCTTGACCCCTTTTATTTACTGGAAAAAATTCCAATTTAAATAAGAAAATATGAATATTAATTAATTAAAAATTATAAAGATAATTATCTTAATCATAACAAGTTAAATTTTACACATATTGACAATAATTAATTATTTTTAATTTTTTTATTTCTAGAATTAAATAAACTTTTCTATAAATAAATTTATAAAAATAATTACCTTAATTATCTAATTAATTAATGAGATAAATATGAAAGTTAAATCCTAAATGAATTTATAATAATGGTTAATTATTTATTGTATTTTATAGGCATATTATCTTCATATTCATTTTAAAGATAATTATTTCAAATAAAATAATATGAGTTAATTATCTCTTAATTTTTTGCTTTTTAAGAATAGCAAAAATAGATTAAAGAGAAAAATCATTTTTTAAGAAAGGATTATCATGCTCATAATTTTTTGCCAAAGAAAATAATAACTAAGAGCTTTCATTGGTGAGTTAATCTCTTAATGTTACTATGTATGAATTTTAGGATCTGAATCGTGAAATTCTTGTAGAGGACTTTAGTAGCTACTTTGTAGCCACTAACAAAAATTTGTTCATGATTTAATTACTTGAGGCTAACGTAGAAATTTGAAGTGGATGTACGAGAGCAGAGATAAGTCAAAGTGGATTTGCACTTTGAGAGCAGAGATAAGTTAAAGTGTACATGGATCATAATATGACTTAAGATGATAGAACTTTCACTATGGCATTCAAAAAATTACATGATATAATATTTAAATTCCTAATTGTAAAATACCAATAGTTACATCAAAGCCATTTGGCTTATTTTCGTTCCTATGTGATATGTGCTTTGCATGTTTTATATATATTTTTCATCAATTTACATGGAATCATTAGCATATGTATTATAAACATTTTTATGAGACGTATCTTTCATATCTACATATATCTAATGATGTGAAGTTTCACATGTTTCTAATTATAAGTCACTTGGAATTAAATTTTATGATTCAAACTATGATGATAGAATTTAAAAAGGAAATTAGTGAAATAAAAAAAAGGAATTTGAGTTATATTTTTTAAATTTTCACTACAATATCAGGCGTCCCCTGCAACTATTGAGTAATCGTGGAATAAGTATGGCCACTAGAATGCAAGCCTAGCTCTTGCTATAATGTGCAATTCATAGAATTGCACTATGCGCCACTTGTTTTATGTATAAAAGTAAATGCAATTTGTACTAAAATTTTTTGTCACCTTTATACTTTTATATACAAATTTTTCTTTAATAATAAGAAAATTAATCTTTTGTTTATATTTTGAATTGCTTCCTTTTTAAGATATAAAAATAGCTTTTATATATAAAAAAATGTGAAAAGCCTAAAAAAAGGAAACTTTCTATTTCTAAATTAAAAAAAATTGATATTATTACTAAAAAAAGCTTATATCATTTTATTTGAAATTGATTTTCAAATTATTTATTTATTTGTTAAATGAAAATTCAAATAAAAATATTTTTTGAATTTTTTTATAATATACATATTAGTTTGTATATTGTATTTATTATTTAAAATTAACTTTACAATATTTTCACTTAAATTAAATGTTAAATAAGATTTTTTTAGTTTCTAGAAAATATTTTTTAGAAAGATAAATTTTATTTTGTATATATTATCTTTTATTTGAAATTTATTTTCAAATATCCCATTTATGTGGTAAATGAAAATTAGTTATTTTGTTATTTGTTTCTAGAAAAATATGTTTTTCTAGAAAGATGTATTTTAATTTGATATATTCATGAATTTGGTTATAGTATTTATTATTGAAAATAAGTTTTTCAATATTTTTATTCATTTGTTTGTTAAATAATTTTTTTAGAAATATGTTTTTCCTATTCATATGTACATTTATTGATATATATTATCTCATTTATTTGAAATTTTCCTACAAATATGCCATTTATTAGCTAAAAGCATTTTATTTTCTTTTAGGAAAATATTCACTTTTAAAGAATTTATTTTAAAAAAATTATACATATCTCATGATGTGGTCATTATTTGCATATTTGTTATTTGTATATACTTTTGAAATGTTTGTTTTCATTTGTTGTCTATATAATTAAATGATTATTAATTATATTTATCTTTGTCATGGATGTATGTTTTAGAAGTATTGATGTTTTCTTGAATGCCTATATTTTGTGATATATGGATATTCTAAAAGGATGTAATATATATAGAGAAGGTGCAACATCCCTATTTTATTATGTAAATTGATGTTGTAGGAATAATTAATTATGTAATAATTTTTAAGGTTATATTTCTTTTGAAAGCCTCGTAAAAAGGATGTATTTTTATACTAACTCAGTGTATATATTTTATTATTTTAGCATAAGCTACAAAATATCAATAGAATCCTTTACTTGGATTCAAATATATGTATATATATCTTGTGAATATATAAATGATATAAACATGTGGGATTAAAGTCCTGAGTGTTATTAATTTAATTATATATCTTTTTTTATATCAATGGATTTTATTAGTAGCATAGCAAAATTTTTAATCTAGTAATAGAAAAAAATTAGAATTATTAATTAAATTAAATAGGAAGATATATGCATTAATTAAACAATATGTAATAATGTATAAAATGACATCTATAGATATAATCTTTTAATTGAAAAAAAAGAAAGAAATAACTTATTATTTGATATAGGAAGGTTTAGTAAATTCTGGCTGAGCAATAATTTCTCAATAACTTGATCTATGATGTATCTTGACCTAAAGTTAGGAATATAGCCTAACATAATCATGATCACTAGTTTACAATGTTTAGTCCACTAAAAACTAAAAATGACTGCTTTAAATGTAAAGCATTTCCTCAATGGGAAGTTAGAGGACAACTTAAATTTTTTATAGTAATCAATTGAAATTGAAATATGGTGGAATGTCCATCACTAGACTTTAGGCTTTAACCTCATGGTTTAATGTGAGTTGAACCCAATAAATTTCATGGATAGTTACCTTTGCGTAATTTTGCCGTAAATAGAGTTGTAAGCAACTTTCTTGATCTACAACTTATCCATTTGAATATTAGTGAGATTAACTTTTTTACTCACAACTTAATGCTATAGTGGCACTAGTTATACAACATAAAGGATATAATCTTGTTATAAATAGCATTGAGCCTTGAATAGGATGGGCATCCAAACATAATAAGGGATAAAAGTATCCTCAAGGTTATATCAAATATGAAATGTTTTAATTATAGGAGAAAGGGACATTGTGCATAAGATTATCCTAAGCATATTGAAAAGGTTTATCCTTCATCACCCATAATATCTTATAATTTTTCACTTGTATTTGTGGTTTAATCTATCATTAATTAGATTATAGAAACATGGATAACAAAATATATGACCTATGATTATGTAGATTAATATATTGGCATTAAGTGCTATAAGCCAAACACTTTGTGATAATGGAAAAGATCATGAATAAAGGTTGTATATGTTAAGAACTTAAAGTTTTGATATGCATGGCAATCACATAGTGATTTTACAAAATATGCTTCATGCATCTATTATTTGGTGTAATAAATTTTACATCTTTGAAAGAACTTAGGTGTTTCAAGCATAAATAATCTTTGAGTTTATCTTTGAAATAATCAATGGTCAATGTGTTTTCTAATATAATTAAATCATAATAGATATGAGACTAAGTTTAGACAAAATCTTATATTATTACACACTTTTTAAAATATAATAATCTAAATTTATTTTGTAGCAAGAATAATTAAAATAACCAAAATGTTATTATTTAAAATGAAACTTGTATATGTGAAGGAAAATTTCAATGAATAGTTATGAATGAATTATTAGGTAAAATAAAATTTTATGTTTTGATAAGTTTGGGAATAAAGATTTTGTGAGAAATAGATAAGGAAAAAAAGTAAGACAATAAGGTTTAAGGTTTTAAATTATTATAAGTGATTATGTAAATATGGATAAGATTTAGGAATATTTTCAAAAATGCTTCTAGTTACTATTCCTTAATTTTATGATAACTTTTCATATTTTCCTTATCGTTTTCTTTAATTCACTCGAAATCCCACTTTTATACCCTTCATCTTCTCCTCTTCTTCTTCCTTATCCTCTCTTCAAATCAAGGCAAGAAAGCATTAATTTTCTTCAAACTATTCATCAAATCAAGAAAAAAACATTATCATTATTAGAATTGCTCTTCATCTTCTTTTACTTTGATAAGGATTAGGATTGTTTTGGTTTCAAAAGGAAATTAGAACCATAACTAAGAAAACTCTTGATTTTTGGTTTAATTAGGGCTAAAGGGCATTCAATCTACCTTTAGCATCATCCTCCACATAAAGTGAGTGAATATCCTAGCCTAAATTTACTAATTTTATTAGAAATTTGTTTAGTTTTATAAATATATTAGGTTTTATGCAATTTGGTTTAATATTTTGATTTATAGGGTTTAAATTGAATTTAATGTTAGAGGAAGCTTGTATGGAGTGTTAAATGTGTATATTGATGAAAGAATGATGATTAAGCAAGTAATAAATGAGTTAAGTTTGCACTTAATGTCATGTGAACAATAAATTTTTGAAGAAAATGTAGAAATTTCATATATGAATCAATTCACCTCTTCTAGAATAAAAAATTCGTACATGAATCGATTTTTGAATTGATTTTTCTTTTCTAGAATTAAGGTTTGTTTCGGTCTATTTTCATTTTAAAAAAAATTATCTCAAATTTTTTTATTTTTTAATACTATTTTTGAATTTAAAGAAAATGAAGAATAAAGGATTGGATATTTAAATAAGAAAATGTTTCATCTAAGTACAAAATTAATATCTAAAATGAAAGAACAAGTTAAGAAAATACCAAAAACTTTTTTTTTTATTTTTAAGTTACACATTTAGAATTATAGCTTTTGAAAATAAAAGGACAAATATAGGCTTATAGAGGGTATAAGATTAACTTAGGAGTCACAAAGAGATTGGTTTACTTTTATTATCAAATGTTGTGCATTATGCTATGTAATTGGAATTTAAATGTCATTGATTATCCTAATCTAACATAATTATGATGATATGATTGTAATTAGGTCTCTTATGCCTATTTGAAATTAAATTGATAAATTTGAGTGTTTCATGTGATAAGTTTTATAAAATGATTTTTTGGTTAGTAAATTAATATATTGTTCTGATGGCCCATGCTAGAGTATTTACTTATTAAGTTTCGAACTCTTTACTTTGCAAATACACAAGGCAAACTTCCACCACCACTTCCTTAAAACTAGTTCCTTGAAAACTCCTTTAAAATGGTTTTGGTAGTATAAACATTTATTAGATAAAATTAGTTTTGAAACCTTATTCTATATAAGCATTAGGTGAAGGATTCATGAATTAAATCCTTCTTAGATTGTTAGACTAGATTATTCTTAACTTAAAAGGATTGTAAGCAAATTTAACTTTTTCATGTTTTGCAAACCTTGTTTGTTGATGAATGGAATACTCTTCTTCTTTCTAATTGTTGTTTTTCCTCCTTACTATATATGTTGTTAAATAATTGGAATTATGAATTATGATGAATGAATGAGATTAAGTCAGTGGAAATTGAATATTGGGTTCCATGTTAGTTACAATCTAGGTTGAATCATAAGAATAAGGCATCTTTTTCTATTATTAGGATAATATTGGACAAGATATGGTGTCCATATTGGTTAAAGAAAGGCTAATAAGATCTCTTATTTAAATTTAAGTTTCTAACATATGAGTCATAACTTATTCATAAAGAAGTTCAAAGCCTTATGGAAAGGCTTAGTGCATTTTGCACCTAGTGCGTTTTGCACCTTTTAGAATTAATTCATTCGGTCATATGTTAATTGGTGAATGTAAGGGCCTGTCATTATACATCTTTTTTCATTTCCTTCATAGATGATTTCTCTAGGTATATTATTATCTTTTGACCATCACATCGCTATAAAGCTTTGGATTATTTCAGACACTTTATAGTAAAGGTTAAGAATTAGAAAGAAATTAACATTAAAGCTTTTACAACTAACCCAGGATGAGAATACATATATGATCAATTCAAAAAGTTCTATAAAGAAAAAAGGATATGTAAGTGATTAATGATACCTAATACATTATAATAAAATAGTGTTATGGAGAGAAGGAATCATACTTTACTTAACATGGTTAGGTCTATAATGCCATAGGCAAACCTCTTAATAAGTTTCTAGGGTAATTCTTTACTAACTACGACATATGCTTTGAAATATGTACCTTTAAAATCAATCACCACCACTCTAAATGAGTTATAGAATAGAGCAAAGCCTAATTTGGAAAGCTTATGCTTATAGGGTAGCAAATTTACTTCATAATACTTCTCATAAGTTTGAAAGTTAAGCCCAAAAGTTGAAAAATATGTCTTTATTAGATACTTTAAATACACCAAGGGATACATTTTGTACTGTGAACATCCTCATAGTATACTAATAAAGATAAGATCCTCAAATGTCGATTTTTTAGAGGATGACTTTTCTAGCATTGGTGAAGTCAAGAAAGGTCTTTAGCTTTATCAGTTGAAGGAACCTCAAGATGTTAAGCTTGACTCTCATGAGGTAGATTTATATCCATAAAATGATCAAACTATCAATGACTATAGGAGAATTCCTAAGACTATCAATGATAGTGGGAATTTTTATTAGAACTATTTTCAAATTCACAAATATGAAGAAACTTGTACAGAAATGTTCCTTCCAAATGCTTTAAAATAGAAGGTGTGTCCTTCTTAACTATTTTTATTGATGATGGTAAGCCTTTTTTCTTAAAAGGAAGCACTTGATTTGCCTACTTTGAATAAGTGACTTCATACCATAAAAAAGGAAATGTGCTTTATAATGGATGACCAATCTTCTGGTGAATGAATACACATAAAGAAGATGGAAACTATGAAAAGACTTTACCTCTTATATAGTGAAACTTGTATCTTACCTTGCCCTAGCAATAGTTTCACATTTAAATTTTGAATTGTTCCAAATAGATATAAAGATAACTTTTCTTAATAGAAGGTTATATAAAGAAGTTTATAAAGATCAACTCTTTAAAGCTAAGGGATAAGAGAACAAAATGTGCTTCTTGAAATGATCTATTTATGGACTCAAGCAATTATGCAAGCAATAGTACCTTCATTTTCATAAAGTCATCATATAAGGTGTGCTTCATTGTGATTAAAAATGACCATTATATATATGTCAAGAGAATTAAGGATATGTTTCTCACTCTTTCATTTTGTGTGGATGAAATGTCACTTGCTAAGAATAATGTGGAATTGATTGTATCAACTTAAAAGTGGTTATGTTCCACATTTAAGATGAAGGATTTAAATTATGTAAACTATATCCTTTAGAATAAGATTAAATAGGATTATTTTAAGAAATTCTTGTGTTTATCATAAGAAACCTATAATCTTAAAGGTTGTGGAATAATTTTTCATATACTTGATTTGAATCTTATGGATATTCTAATGGATAAAAGCCTTCACCTAAGATTAGATAAGTGTCCTAAGGTAGAGGAAGAAATAATGCAAATGGATGAAAATGTAATAGTAGGTTTAATTAACATTGAGATGTAAAGTCAACTTAATATCTATATGGTCAGTAAATTTTAAAGTAGTCTTCAGATTGCATTTTGGAGAGCAATAAAAAGGATAATTGAATTTAGTAAATGTCCAAAATATGGCTTTATATTATCTAAGTGGAAGTTCAAAATAAGTAATGTCAATAGTTAATACATATAAACAAACATAAGTTTATAGTGAGCTATATGTTTTTGCTAAAAAGATAAGTCATTTTATTTTGTAGCAAGAAGTAAGAGTGTGTCTCCTAACCTTCAATAGTTACAAGGAATTGCATAGCATAGAGATTAGCTTTCTTAAAGTATATCACCATTAGTAATATGTTTATTGATGCTATTAAGCAAACTTAGTGTAAGCATTTTTAGAAAACTTGCTAGCAGTTTATCTTCTATGAACATTTGATATACTATTATATTGTACTTTATTTTTTGGAAAATAAAGTTATTTTCTATTCATTTGTTGACTTGTAATAAAAGTTAATTATATGTATATATATATGAATTGTCACCAAACTTAGATTATCCCTTTCACATGGGAAATCGCCCTAATATGTATCATACATAAAATGATCTCACTATTATCTAAGTGGTAAATAAAGATTCACAAGAGAATCATGTCACCTTAGTTCTATGCTAAGATGAAACTCAAGTATAGAGGATGTTCACACTTCTATGTAGCCTGTATATAGCTAGATTTGAACCTTAGTGTTTCAAGCTAATCATTTTATGATGACTAGTCTGTGTTCTATACATTGTATTATTCAAGGATGACAAACCTTAGGTAAAAGCTCCCATATAGCATACATCTTATACTATATTGTTGAAAAATGACCAATGTTAGGGAGTGATTGAATGAGTCCCTCCTTTTTCATTATACAAGGCCTATGGGACTTGTGAATATCCTACATTTATACTCCTTAGGATTTACACCTATGTCATGAATCTAAGATCGGGTCTTTGATAAGAAAAATATTTACTATACTATTTCCTCCTATTTCATGTCTATTATTGAGTTACACATGCTTAATTTTACAGAATTAACTTTATTTTATAATTTGAGTTTAGTTTTACAATATTCTAAATTAATTCAATTAATATTGGATTTTGACATTATTTCTATTTTTAGTTATATCTTAAACTTTTGATATCAAATTAGAGTGATCTATATACCATTGGAAAGCTTAAGGAAATATGTATAACTTTGTTGTTTTAGTCAAAACTTAGTTCAAACCCCTTCAACCCCTAATTTAGTAGAAAAGCTAAAGTTAGCTCTCTATCCTAACTAAGCCAATTTTGATTTTTAAGTCATATCTAGAGTTATAGAGGTCCAATTAATATGAAACTAAAGCCTAAATCTTCAACTTTTATGTTTATGGATTATTCAAGTTACATTATCTTAGTAATCTTATACTAGTTGGAAGTTAGATCTATAGGATTTTCACTACTCTAACTCCTAAAGTTAATTAATTTGTAAAAATAGGTTTTATGCTTCTAAAAATTAGGAAGGCCCCATTCTTGTAATCCTAAAAGGCACATAATTCAAGTCCAATAGGATTTTAGGTTAATTAGGTCAAATAAAAGGGAGAACTTATTATACAGAAGAGACTTTTACACATTTAGCAGACAACTTTTCTTTTCTTCTTCTAGCTCTTGGGTTTTCTAGTCAGGAAGGACTAATTTCAGAGTTGATTTAAAGAGTTTAAGGGTTTCCTTTACTGAATTATGACATTATGATTTGTAATGTTGACTTTCTTTAATTAATTCTCCTCTTTCCTTAAGTACTTATGCTAATTTCTTGAAATTACTTGTGATTTTTGATATTTTTTATTTTAATGTTGAATTATGATTGGTAAATCATAGTTTTACACATAGGGGTAGAGGATTAAGGGATTAATTTAGAAGTTTCTAATTTAATGTCTCAAATCAATCGAATTCTATCTTTAAGTCAATTTTAATCTTGCTTATGGATTATGGCAGTTACTTAATTTAGCTAATCTTAATTGATTAAATCCTAAATGGTTATTAAGTGTAGGATTCATGAATAATTGCAAAGGTTTTGAGTAATCCAAGATTGAAAGATTAATTACAAAAGTCAAATTTAAATTAATCCATGATTAATCCAAATTAGATCTCTCAATTCCTTGAATTAACTATTTTATTATATTGGTTTTTCTTCCTTATTGTTTAATTTCGTGTCTTACTTTATTTAATACATTTATTTCAATTTCAATTCACAAACCCCTTAATTTTTTGCTTTGCATACTGCATTCTACATAATATAGCATTTTGCATTCTATCAGTATGTTGTATTCTATCTACATATTGTTTTATTGGTGTTTGCATTTGTTTCATCTATTTATTTTGTTTTTAGTACATAATAAATATAATAATTATGTAAACATTATTAGTGAGTCAATCTAGAAAAGATAATTTAAGGAATTACTAGTAGTACAACTTGGTTTGCTTCATTATACTGCATTATTTTAAGGAAATTAATAATAAACTAATTTTGGTGCATTACAATGTACAAATCAATGTTGCTACTTTATCATATTCTTTTAAAGCCTATGAATTATACAATTTAGTGGAATCTTTATAGGAAAATAACTTAGACTTATTAGATTAATATACACACCTAATTAAGAATCATTTGAATTTATACCTATAGTTTTATGGCTCATTGCTTGGGCAATTATATCAACTTGTATTGTTAATGTGACCATGAGCACAAGGATATAGATTGGTTTTTTATATGGCTTTATATTCAAAAAGGATTAGAGATGCAAAAAAAATTCTAGTGTAAGTAGATGATTTATAGAATAACAAGACTTGAGTAGTGCCATGCTAGTTAGATGGTGACTTAGATGTTAATTACTTACTAGTACCTTTCTTGTGTGGTTGCACATAAGAAATAAAAAATAATATGGAATAAAGGGCCAAATTAAGTCTCCACGTCACTTGTTGGCTTGACTTTGACCTCATGAGACTTCCTATAAGACTAATTAGAGTGGATTGTTGCCAATAAGCTTTCTACTCCTTTCAATGTAGGAGCCTTTCTCTTAGAATGGTTCTCTTTCATATGTTAAAATTTTGCCTTATCAACATGCATTATTTTTAGGGTGAATTCTTCAACTCTAAGCCAAATGTCAGATTCGACAAAACATAAATGTTATTAAGAAAAATATATAAAAATAAGCAAAAGAAAAAGTAAAGTATCTTAACATACTTAAAAGGGTCTATGTATATTTAATGTGTCTATACTTAACCATTAAAGAATCAATTCCTAGTCATCAATCAAGTATGAATCCAAATACCTAACCTTAGAAGGATAAACCGTGTCCATCCAATCAAAATGAATGAACATCTTATTTTACACTCACCTTAAAAAATGAATCTTTTCAATACTTAAAAACACATTTCAATCTTAGTAAGAATTGTTTGACTAGATTATTGGAAAAAAATATGTCTAACCTTATCTCTTTTGACTTGAGAAAGAAAATAAAAAAAGAAAAGTATTTTGAAAAGGTACACACTTAAGATTATAAGTTATTATCCCAAAATAAATGATGAAAATCCACACCTATAGAATTAGTTAAGTAAGATATACATTCAAATTTTGCAAAAACCTCATTTTGGAAAAAGGTAAAGTAGGAGTATAAATAAGTTGGATTAAGCTAAGCTTTCCCTTAAATAGGCTAGGCCTGCTTTCTAAATTATTAGCTTAAGCCAGACCTGTTAGCCTATATAAGGCCAAAATTCAAGCTTAGCTTAGCCTATTAAAGAAGCTTGACTTGGTCTGTTAGCCTATTTAAAAACTTCTTTATATAAATAGACTTTCAAATTTGCTAATAAACTAAAACTTTTTTAAGACCCAAAATTGTCTAATAACCTAATTAGGCTTATATGCATATATATATATATATATATGTGTGTGTATTAACATATTTATACTATTTGTATGTATAATATATATTATATTATATTATTTATAAATATATTTATAATTAAATAGGCTAACCTAATAGGCTTATAAATCAAGTTTAAAGAAAAAAAGTCTAGCTTATTTATCTAAATAAGTCAATTTATTAGCCTAAGCTTGACTTATTTAGATAAATAGGCCAAGTTAGATTAGGTCATAGGCTCTTAATAGGTTGCATGATTTATTTGCACTCCTAGGTAAAAAAGGGAACAAACCCTAGCCAAATGACATAGACACCGTAGAGCACAAAAAAAGGAATAAGGTCATTGTTACAAACCTATTAACCATTTTGTTAAGGTACGAATTGAATTAGATTTCCTTTGGATTCATCCTTATAGCATATGTCCTATAACAAATCTAAATGTGCTTGCTTAGTCCACTTCTTAGACACCATCTAATTCCTCATGCTAACATGTATCCAATTGAATTATAGATCTTGAATAACTGACTAGCCCTATCTACCTCACCAAGGTCTTTTAACTAATTAACCATGATAGCTACAATAAGAGAAGGGCAACAACACACATGGTAGCAAGCATGGACAGATTCAAGTTTTGCTTTTAGATCTAATAATGTTTCATTAATCTCTAAATTACTTAAGTCTATATAGTACAAACTGTTAGAAATTCGGATTATCATATACAGCGAAAATTCAAAAATTTGATCCAAATTCTACCTAGGATCCATGCAAAAGACACAAATCAATGATTAGAGTTTTACCTATTGGGCACTCGTGTTTCTACTGATCAAAACTTGAGAGCGGATGAATCAAACACCGGCCGAAAGGTACGGTGTCTACACGGAGTGAACAACGACCTCTCACCCTCCACGAATCTACTAGGATGCATTTTTCTCTCTAAGAATTAGGATTGGATGTTTTTTGAGTGATTTAGGGTTTGTATGGAAGCTTTGAGCGTGTTATTAAAGTGCTGCCCTTAAGTCCCTTTTTATAGAACTTAGGCAAGCTATAATCCTAGTCCTACTAGGATAATGCTTCCAAAATCCTAATCACACTTAACAACTCATCTTATCCTTATCCTAGAGATAATGGGGAGAGATAGGACTTATCTATTAATTATCTAATATTAGATAATAATATTATCTCATAATATAAATATCTTAATTATTAGATAATTGCATATAGTTATCAAATATCAAAATAATATTATCTCATAATATATTTATCTAATATCTGATAATGTAATTATTTGATATTACTTTAATATCAAATAATATCACATAATATATATATATATGTGAATTTATTATTCTTAATAATATATATATGCACGAAAATAAGTCCAATTAATTAGATATTAATATAATTAAAGTCCAATTAATTATTGTCTTATTCCTACTCCTTTTGTGTGACCCTGTAGGTTTTTACTACGTTGACAATGACTCATTATTGAGCCATAGACAGTAAGCGGTATCTAGCAATACATCACTGTCACTCAAGTAGTAAGAATGTCTGTGATTCGACATCCACCTAATACATGATCAACGTTTTGCATCATAACCCTTTTTGTAATAATATCCAAATTGAACTGGAGGCATGGAATGTGTCATCCTCGTCAATGTTCAATTTATATTTCTTGATACTGAGTAGACTTAAAATAAATTATTAATATCACATATTAATTCAATTGAGCATGGCCATGCATTTCTAAGTCTCACTCAATCAAGGGGCCCAAGGATATTTCTCTTTTATACAAGAGTAATAACATCCCATCTACATCACTCACTTCCCTCTGTATGATTTATGACACACCCAATCAATGCCCTACTTGTTCATCCTGATTAAAGGTAACATAGGACAATATTAAAGTGAGTAATTCCTCATGTAGGGAACCGTAGTGACTTCAGGTTAAAGGTTTATGTGTATTTGTGAGCATATAAAAATAACTTATGACACGTCTATCCATGCAATATTCTCATAGTGGGTCAGTCCAGTACATTGTTCACTAACAATGTACTCATGTATTGACTTGATATCATATATCCATGATTTGTAATCATCTGTCACTATACATGCTAGTTTCAATGTATTATTACTATCCTTTTCGTAATAACACTTGACTAAGGGCATTTTAGGAATAGCGAAACTATTCCAAGGATAATTATTATATTAAGTTATAAATTGTGCATAATAATAATAAAATTATAAAAATAAAATATAATAATTAAATTGCCTAAAATAAAACATAATACATTGTGTATAACTTCAATCATCTATATGATTGGTTCTAGGACACACACCAACACAAACAACCCTAATTCATTAAAAGAAAAGGCTAACATACCTTTAATACAAAAGTAAGTATATAATAATAGATGGAAAAAAAAAGACAAATGGCTCTTAAAGGAAGGAAGATAAGAACCCAGAAAGGCAAAAAAGGTTCAAATATAATTACGAAGCAAAAACTACCCCAAATGGCAAGATATTTCTTGCATATTTGAAGATAAAGAATTGATAACAATTTTGTTTATAGAGAACTCAAACATTACAAGCAAGATTTTAAGCAACACTAAAAAATAAAGAGGAAAAAAAAACCTGGAATGCAATACTTAATTAGAAGGGTAAAGAATATTTATCGAAGAAATAAGATAAATAGAAATATAATCACCAAACTTCCACTTATAACTGATGTAAACACCGTAGAGCTCTAAAATGCCAAAATAAAGGAGAAAGACAAAGTGAAGGAAGGAAGAAAAACAATCCAAAAGTTAAAATAAAATGAAGAAGATGAAATAAGGAAATTAAAAGAGTATTTCAAAGAAAAACAATACAAAGTACAAAGATGGAATCAAATAGCTAGGATGAAAATAAATTAAAGAGTGGAGATTTACTTGAAGATCAGACCACGATAACTATTAAAAATAATCAATAGCCTCGATATACAAAATAATACATTTGGTAGTGGAAAGAGGGTAAGTGACAACAAATATTTGCCCAGACATTATTTATCCAAATGGACAAAAAAAGTGAACTTGGTCCATCTCTCTTAAGTCTAATGGAATGTGCACGATGGCTAATACTTTAAAAAGAACCCTTTCTAACTAAGCCTTACATTCAATTAAATATGGACCCAATATCCTCTCTGACAATCCTTGATTTCACTAGAAAATACTAAAAGCTTCTAAAACACATGGCAAAAGACCCTCACAACAAAAACTACAGCTTATATGTAGAAGTCATTATCATTTGATAAGAGTAGACCGAAAACCCTAACTATACCCCTTATTGCACTATCATTAGTAGTTTTTCTTTACAAAATTACTTCTAAAGTAGAATTTATTACAAAAGAAAAGTAGTAATGTGATATAACTATGATTTTTTAATCTCTAAAACCATCTTTTTTTTAATTTAATTATTTAGACAAACGATGTTTTATATGAAAGTGCATTTGGATAATTTAATATTACAAAATATTATAAGACAAATATTTAATGTATTTAGGTTTTATATAATCTTTTCCACAAGTGAAACCTAAAAAATAAATTTATTAAGAAAACAAGAAGAAATTATACAAATGGATAATTCTCAAACTCACATTTCAAAAACATCCAAAATAACTTAAGTATATATACTTTTTACTCTCAATAATCTCACAAAAAAATAAAAGTTAATTATGAAATCTCAACAACCTAGTGTGGTTTCAAACTCTCTTGTCTCCTCAAGCCTTCCATAATAAAAGTATTTATATGCCAAAAAACTTACTAAATAAGTTATTAAGAAATCTAATTTGATTAGCCTGAAAACTTATAATAAAAAATAATTACTAGCTAACAATTATTAAAATTAGGGTTAAACTTAGATATTATCAAACAAAAAAAGACCATCATTATCAAATTTAAAATTTAAAATTCTATTGAAAGAAAATATGAAGGAATGGAGCAGTAAAATGATTAGAAGGATGGAAAGTTAGTAACTTGAGTCCATATTCCTTGGATGCATAAATCTTTAACACAATGAAATAAAAGGAAGTAGTAGACATATAAAGATAAATAAGAAAATAGTTGTCATTTTTCAAATTACAATGATAATAATGACAAAAACCATCCTACAATGTAAAAGAAATTATAACTTGTTAACTTTGTCTAAAGAAAATCATAGATTGTATAGAAGGTAACATCATGTTTGATAAGTGAAATGGAGTGATGTTTGTTGACATTATTATCACAAATTCAAATGATGTTATAAGGACTAAGGAATGATTTTGATTTTATAACGAGTAAATATTAAGGCTGATTGAGTATAAAAAATGAACTTATGAAACTTGTTAATTAAATCTAGATGTCCTTCAAGAATACAAGTAATTGATTTATTGATCAAATTTGAGCCCTTCTAAAATACCATCCAAAACTTTATAAAAATCGCATGTCATAGACACAAATTCAAGTGGTGCCATTAGTAAGAGAAATAATCAAAATCATTCCTATTAGTAGCATCATAGGATTAATGAGGAAGGAGTAAAGAATATGAAAAAGAATTGTCACAGACTATAGCGTTGTTGATAATCTTTACCTCAAGTGAAATTCAATGTTTTTTGACAGTTTTTTGTTTTTCTTTATATTCAAATTCCATCATTAGCATGTATATGTGTATATTTAGTGGTTTAACTCCATTATTATTTAAAAAAAACTTTAATCCTTGTCCTAATACACTAATTTCATTACCTCATCAACTCGATATAATTTCTTTTTAATAGTTTATCGGTCTTAGTCAATGTTGGGGATTTCTACAATATAAATTGTATACAACAATTTGACCTTTCAATCATTGGCATGTTTCAATTTTATATTAGTAAACAATATTCCTAATAAATAATAAAAGAAGGCTTTCAAAATAGGGAAGTGTGTTTATTAATTAATATTGTGAAACCCAGCTCAGCTTAGTTGATTAAATCAGTTAGATCGGGACTCAGGACATAAAACAGGCTAGAATGGCCCCTCAACTTAGGGTTAGCATTTACCCAAATCGAACCATTGAAACCCGATCAAATTCTGGGTTAACCACTAACTCAATTGAACCATTTTTAGAATTTACTTTGAAAATTAAAGAGAATGTTTATTGAGAGGCTAAAAAAATAGACCTCTTATTGTGCAACGAATGAGTAGACCAATTGGTCTATAAGAACCTTTGACATATATATTACAAATAATATATTTATTATAGAAGGAGATTGTGTTCTTGTAAATTAAATCAATAAAAATATATTTACTTTCAAATAATTAATTTAATCAATCACTCCTATTTCAAAATATCTGTTAACTCTATTTAATTTATATTATATGTGTTGTTATAAACAATAGTAATAAAAATATGCTTATTTTTATATAATTGTGATATAAAAGTTTAAAATTTAGATAAAAAATTTAGAACCTCCTACAATTACTCAAATTTCATATTATTAATGTATTTTTAATGACTAAAAAATATTGATATATAATATAATATATTAAATATTTTATCATATAAATTTATAAATATAAAAATACGCTGAACCAGTCTAACCCTTACCTGATCATTTCAAGATTGAATTTCAAAACATTGTTATTAATTAAAGTCCAAGAACTTTTAAGAATTTTTACTTCACCAAAATATCAAAATAATAATTTTTTAACTATATGTTAGAGTTCAAAATTATTTCTAAAATTAAACTTTTTTATTAAGTTTGATTTATGTTATTTTTAATTTTCTTTCTTAATAGCAAGAATGCAAAATTGTTTGACACATCCAATTTTGGATTCAAATCAAAATCATAAAGGAGAAAAAAATTCAAAAATAACCTTATATATCAGTACATCATCAAAAAAAGCGTCGTCTTCTCATAATAAATGAAAAGTTACCAAAATGATATAATAAACTCATTATAAATAACGAGATTAGGTAAAAATGTGAGTTTTTATTTCTTTCAAACACATATAATGAGTTCTTAATAATTTTTTATTCAAATAAGAGATGAATGCATGAATAGCCTATTATTACATACACTTATATTTAACATATATACTAGATAATGAGTTGATTGGATAACAATTTCAAAATATAAAATTATATTGGGACAATTATAAAATGTAAATACATTTTTTTAAAAATATTATGATGTTTACAAATTGACATATATTAGTTTAAAATTATATATTGATTGTAATAACACAATCTGATTTTTTTATTTTTTAATTATGTATTTTGGTGTCTATTAACTTTCGAATCTCTTATTTTTATCACAAAATAAATTTCAATTACTTTGAGTGAAAATTATATATACATACACACTTAGAATAATTTTTTTAAATTTCAAATTAACAAATTTTGTGATGTTAATTGAAAGTTTTTTTAGAAAAATTAATATATTTATCAACATACATGTCATAGTTAATGATATAACATTATACATAATTAGTAGATGAAATTTTTCTTTACACGCACCTCATGACATGATTTAATTACAAAAGAACTACTGTTTAGCAACCATGTGATGTACGGTTACAAACATTGTATAATTGTTTTATTTTCTTATTTTATATTAAGTTTAAGATACTAAAATCTTTATTTGATTTGTTTTATTTATGTTATAAAAAATTAAAAATTAATTTTAAAATCAATACTTGCTGATAAAAAATTATAAATAAATACATTGATTATGAACAACTGAAGATATTATATATAGGAGATGTTTGGCAAATAGCTTATACAATGACTTTTACCTAGTTTAACTAGTTTTTGCTGGTTGACTTAAGAAACCAGCTGATTTGCTTGTTTGATAAATAGCTTTTCCAAATTGCTGTGGGTCCTGAATCAACTAAAATGAGAAACGTTACAATTTGTAGTGTTTTACTTCAGCTGCTTATGATAAATTTAAAAAATAACTGGATTGCCCTTCTGGTTTTTTTGCTTTTGATGCGTCTATTTAAAATAGATTAAACAAAACAGAAGCTTACCAATTCATCAAATTGCGAAAGAAAAAAACAAACAAAAAAGTGAATGTTATGGCTGAACTACTGCGATGTCGATCTACTATGTCTTGGTAGCTGCGTTGCTGTCGTCCCAATCTTTTGCAATATGATAGTCTGGAATTTGTGTGTGGGGATTGCGAAGAGGAAGAAGAAGATGCATACTACCGGAGAAGAGTCCTTTGACAGCGAGTTTAAACCAAAGGAAAATTAGGTCTTCTGGAATTATTAAACATTTTTAAAATTAGATTATTAATATAGTTGGGCTAGAAAAGAACGCTAAAAAGAATTGCTCTAATTTCTTAATAAAAAAAGAGTTAATGCTTCGTATTTTTATCCAAGTGGATTGCAGATTTGAGTTAATTTTGGACAAGTCATTAAGATAAATTGAGCTATTAGTAAAATATTTAACATTAAACTAAAAGAAATATATTATTTACAATAAATTTTAAATAAATATTTAATTTAACTTTAAACAAATATTTAGTTTAATTTAAAGAAATATTTAAAGGATATTAATTTAATTTTAAAGAAATATTTAATATATAATAATTTATAATGATATATCATTTATAAAAAATTTAATTTACTAAATAATATATAGGATTTAAAATATTAAAATAAAAAATACTCAAATAATTCATAAAATATACTTATATCCCTATATGTTATTTTACATACAAACAGCTAATTATAAACAATTAATTTTACTAAACATTCTTATTCAAATAGTTAATGTAATCAGTTAGTCAAATCAACTAATAAAATCAGCCATCAGCTAACAGCTAATTGAATTAGCTAACTGTTACAGCTATCAACTAATTACTAAATAAGGTCATAATACACTAGGTGAACTTAATTTTTAGGAATTACCATATGTTATATTATGTCGGTTTATATTTATTTATCATTGGACAATGACATTTTGATTTATTTATAGCAAATTAGATGCTGTAATAATATTAAAAGAGTGAGGCTTCATTTGACATGTCATATACGTTGAATCTAGCGCAAGGATATTCAATGCATTAGGAGAGCGTAGGAGTTAGTAGTGTAGTATTAAAATAAAATTTAAATTATTAAAATTAAAACATTATTTTATATCTACTCTCTCTCTAATTACATCTTTTTCATATATCTTTTTTATAAAATTAAGGGGTCGTTTGTTTGCAGCAAAAACATAAAAAATTATATTTTTCAAGATATAGACTACCATAGAGTAGTTTGGTTGCACAAATGAGAGGAAATAGATCTTTCCAGGAACTTGTATTTTTCATAAAATACAGGAAATCACTTACCTATTCCCCCTAAGTAAGTTATATTTCCTATATTTTTAACTAATTCATAGACAAAAATGTCCTTGCTAAAATTAATTAATACCAATTTTACCCTTTTAATTGATTATCAAGTTTCACTTGATAAATTCTATTTTAGTTGGTGTTCCTGTTATTTTGCAGTTTGCTTATTGATTAAGATATATATATATATATATTACATGTCATATTATATTATTATTATTATTTTATGTAAAAAATTTAAATATTTAATTTAAATGAATTAGTTAATAATATATTTTTGTTTAATTCCTACGTTATTTTATAACCCACTCATTATTTTTTTTTATTGCATAATTTTCTTTTTACTTCTTTTTTATTTTATTTATTGCGATTATTTGAAAGTTAGATTCTAATTATTAAATAATATAAATATAATATGATATATTTAATTTGATTATATAAATATTTTGAATAAATTAAAATTTTAAAATATATTATATTAATTGCATTATATAATTATATATTCTATTTGTTGATTGAAATTATTTAAATATTAAAATCAAATTTTATTTAAATTTTATCAATATTTTTTAATATCAATTTTCAAGCACTATAACTCAAATTAAATACACACACACACACACACACACACACATCAATTAGAATTAGAATTTTCTTAATTGGTTATTATCTAGAGAACAAATAGTAACATGCTATTATTTGGCAATTTAATTTTTAATTAGACTTGATTTATCTATTTATTTCAAGTTTTCAATTGATGTTACTGTTTTGGAACGAAACAATAAATGTTACTAACTAGAGAACAAACAATAACATATTATTATTTGACAATTTGATTGTTAATTAGATTTGATTTATCCATTTATTTCAAATTTTTAGTTAGTGTTACTGTTTTGGAATGAAACAGTAACATTCCCTTCTTTGATAGTTTGATTATTAATTATACTTAAAACGAAATAATAATATATTACTGTCTAGAGAACAAACAGTAACATGTTGGGATTTTTAGTTAGTGTTACTATTTTGAAATGAAATAGTAACATGTTACTGTTTAGAGAACAAACAGTAACATATTATTATTTGGTAATTTAGTTATTAATTAGACTTAATTTATCCATTTATTTCAGATTTTCAGTTGGTGTTACTATTTTGGAACGAAACAATAACATATTACTGTCTAAAGAACAAATAGTAACATATTATTATTTAGCAATTTGATTATTAATTAGATTTGATTTATCCATTTATTTAAGATTTTTAGTTAATGTTACTGTTTTGAAATGAAATAATAACATTCCCTTCTTTGATAGTTTGATTGTTAATTATGCTTAGAATGAAATAATAACACGTTACTGTTCAGAGAACAAACAGTAACATGTTATTATCTATTTATTTAGGATTTTTAGTTGGTGTTACTATTTTGGGATGAAACAATAACATGTTACTGTCTAGAGAACAAATAGTAACATACTATTATTTGATAATTTGATTATTAATTAAACTTAATTTATTCATTTATTTCAGATTTTTAGTTAGTGTTACTATTTTGGAATGAAATAATAACATCCTCTTCTTTAGTAGTTTGATTGTTAATTATGCTTAGAACGAAACAGTAACATATTACTGTTTATAAAATATATAGTGACATGCTATTATTTGATAATTTATTTATTAATTAGACTTAATTTATCCATTTATTTGAGATTTTTGGTTAGTATTACTGTTTTGGAATGAAATAGTAACATCCTCTTCTTTGACAGTTTGATTGTTAATTAAGCTTGAAAAGAAATAGTAACATATTACTGTTTAGAGAACAAATAGTAACATACTATTATTTGACAGTTTGGTTGTTAATTAGACATGATTTATCTATTTATTTGAGGTTTTTGTTTGTGTTACTATTCTGGAATGAAACAGTAACATGTTACTGTCTATAACATGTTACTATTTAGAAAATAAATAGTAACATGCTATTATTTAGTAGTTTAGTTATTAATTAAATATGATTTATCTATTTATTTGAGATTTTTTATTGGTATTCCTATTTTATTCCAAAACAATAACATGTTACTATTTTATATTGAAACAGTAACATGTTACTGTTTAATCTTCAAATAATAATAAATTATTCTTTAGTAATTTTATTTATTAAGAAAATTATTATAATACTACTAAACATCAAAAGAGTTAGGGAGCAAAAGTTTAATATAGGATTTGAATGAATTTGAATTAATAAAAATAAGATCAAAGTTAAAAAACTAACAAGAAAATACAGAAAAATTTAAAAAGTCATTGAAAAAGATTTTTTTTGCTAAATCAGAGTGGGCAAAATGCCTTTGGCTTTTGCTAGCATGTAGATCTTGAAAAGTTATATGAAATAAAAAAAATTCACTTAAAACGGACAACTGAACATAAAGTTATGATTGTTCAAAGTTTTGAATTCAATTTACATATTTTTAACTAAGTAAACTTCGTTAAACCTACATTTTCTTGTTTTCTATTGAAAAATCATATGAAAACGATTGAAAGTCTAGCATTACCACATCTTTAAAAAGGGTATTGTAGTTATTTCATTATTATTTCCTAGAAAATTCAAAGTTGAATTAAACAAAACATAAGAATTTATTTCCTAGGATGTGTAACTTGCTTCATGTCAACCAAACAATATTTTAGGATTTTCCAAGAAGTTCATATAGAAAATTACTTCCTAAGATATTTAATTTCCTATGGGAACTTATTTCTCATATGAACCAAACGACTCCCAAAATTAAAATGATTCCTTATATTAACACATATTTTGATTTAGAACTTTAAAAAAAAAATATTTTGACAATATTAAACTATATCTATGACATTCGTGAATAGGATTTTTTTCACATTTTTTAAAATTTAATTAATTTTTTAAAATTTAGTACTTTTAAACTATTAAAATTAAAAACTTATTTTATATCTTTTCTCCCTAATCACATCTTTTTCATATATCTCTCTTATAAAATCAAAATTAAAATGATTCTTTATATTAACACTTTTAAAAAATTAATTTGACAATATTAGACTATATTTATGATATTTGTGAATAGGGTATTTTTTCACATTTTTTTAAGATTTAATTACAAAAGAATTATTGTTTACCAATCATGTGACGTATGGACATAAATATTACATAATTTTCATTTTTTATTTTATATTAAATTTAATATACTAAAATCGTTATTTGATATGTTTGATTTATGTTATAAAAAAATTAAAAACTAATTTTAAAATCTATACTTCACGATAAAAAATATAAACAAATACATTGATTCAAGATAATATATACAATACGACTAGGTGAATTTAATTTTTAGGAATTATCATATGTTATGTTATGTCAATTTATATTCATTTATGACATTTTAATTTATTTATAACAAATTAGATGCTATAATAACATCGAAAAAGAAAAAGATTTCATTTGGCATACCATATATATTGAATCTCACATAAGGTTATTCATTCCATTAGAAAAGATTAAGAGTCGGTAGCATAGTTTTAAGATAAATTTTAAATTATTAAAATTAAAAAATTATTTTATATCTTCTCACTCTAATTACATCTTTTTCATATATCCCTCTTATAAAATCAAAATTAAAATGATTCTTTATATTTACTTATATTTTGACTTAGTACTTCTTTAAAAAAATTATTTAACAATATTAGACTAAGTTTATGATACTCGTGAATAGGGTTTTTCTTTCACATTTTTTCAGGATTTTATACATGGTACTTGTTGAATTTTACATTCATGAATTGATTTATTGCAATCTTTTTTATAGTTTGTTATAGATGTATGTATATATAGTGTATACATATAAGCACATGCACACGTGTGTACATTTTTGTGTATGTGTATTAGTAAAACATATTATTAAATTTGTTATTTATATTATCAAATATTTTTAAGTATATTATTATTAAAGAGAATTTTGGTCTAATTATATATTTCAAATTTATCTAGAATTTTTTAATATATAAAACTATTTTAGTGAAATTAATTATTTCTAAAACTCATACAATCTTATACAACATAATAACAAATAAAAAATAAAACATTTGCATATAAATCTTTATTATATGTAGTAATAAACTGAACATAACTTAATGTTACACTAAATATTGTACTATATTATTTGATGATTCTTACATTATATTTTACGACGGTGTGTTGAGGCTTAAATAATCAACTGCACATCCACTATAATAAAATTTGCATGCAAATATCGGATAAAGATCTATCTTGGTGTTGGTAGGAAACAAAATATAATATCGACAATATCATTCCCATTGCTAAAAATAAAAATGAAGAATTTTAGTTTGCAAAAGCTTGAATTATTAGTTGGCAAATGAATGCCATTTTGACAATTGTCCATGATTATCATTTAATACTGTATATCACGTTCTATGTCAAACCAAATTGACAAAGACAACGGAAAATATAGGAAAAAAATCTAAAGAAAATCACTTTGAAATTAAAACATAAATGAATATTAAGCATAAATTATTTCAAGTATATAATTCTTGCATCTAATGCAGTTAAATGAAGTCAATTTCAGTAAAAATATTAATTGATTCTATAAAAAAAATTTAGATATATGAATTTTAATTTAATTAAAAAACAGCTGTATTAAATTGCATTTGAAATTTTAATTTTTTTTAAATTCTATTTCAAGAATATAGTTATGGTATTTCGAATTTTCTATTTTAGAGTTAAGACAATTTATAAATTCTTTATTATTTCTAAAATAAAATATTCTTTCTTAATTTCCTATTTGAAAACTAAAATAATCTATAACTTATTTTCCAATATTTTAATATTAAAAAATTAATAAATTAATGTTAAATCTATGGCAAAATGATAATTAATTATGATATTTTTATTTTGAAATATGATATTTAAAAATAATGTTTGGAAGAAATTAATTAAATAATTTCAATTTCAATTTCAATTTTAAATATTTTTATGAAAAATGAACTAATTAATTAGCTGATTTAATTATATTTCTATAATAAATTTTTAACTTATTAAATAAGATATATAAATATAAATTATAGAATATCAACTTGCATTTAATAAGTAAAATTATTTTTATAATTAAATTAAATTATCGAGTTACAGTTGAGGCAAATCATTCTTAATAACAATGGCAATAATCACTTTTAAATATAAAATATACTTATTTATTAATTAGTACATTCTTTTGAGACCAGTTTTTTTCAAGTATTGTTAGATAATTCGAATAATTTGCGCCAAGGTGCACCGAAGAAAAACATGTCATAGGTAAATTCAATTTTTTATGAATCCTACATCACTGATCGTCAATATTAATTTATCTACTCTCTTTGTTGTCACATTTCTTCAGCAAACTGTTCGATGCAAATTATTCAACGAATATAATATGATTCTTTTTTTTTAATTCATAAAAATATATTTCAAGATAAATATTTAATAATTTGACATTATAGTAGTTCAAAATATAAATTAGGTCATGATAAATACGTGTACTTTCTTGTCACAAATTGTATATTGCAATTATAAATTTTAAAACTAGACTAGTTATTAAATCGATCAAAGTACAAATTCATTTATTTATTGGTTTAATCATTGATCTACTTATTGAATTGGATTTATTTTTAAAAATATAAATTATATATACACACTAGTAATATAAATGTAAAATAATAAAATATAAGTAATAGAATAATAATTTATGTTAGAAATAATTAAAAGATAATGCAAATTCAATTAATATGAAATAAAGAAGGTATTATGGCTTAAACTAAGTTAATAGCAAGAGAGAGAATGGTGGAGAAGGAGTTACATGAGAAATCAATAGAAAATGGAAGATCTAGTGCATTATAGGACAAAAAAGATAAAAGAAATACAGATAAAGGAGATCCAAATGGATAAAGTGATGGAAGAGAAATTGGATGGTGCAATTAACATAGGGAGTACAAGAAGAAGTGGTAAAAAGAATATGAATCCTTATCTACAAGTAATGTCCAAGGAAAGAAAGGGAAGAAGGAAGTGGCTTTAATGAATAAGGAGGAGAAGATGCAAGATGGGGAGAGAAAAGTTTTATCATATAAGAACAAACTACTAAGCTTTAATAAAGGTGTCAGGATGAATGCTTACATGACTAGAGTGATAAGGAGGAGGAACAAAAGGTGCAAGAGGAGAAAGATAGGGATGTTAAAGAAGATCCTGCATGTCTAATAATTAAAGTGTTTTTAAAGGGAAAAAATTATGTAAACCTTGGGAATCAACACTGATTGTCAAGCTTTTAGGAAAAAGATTGGGGATGAGATTTCTCAAAGGTAGAATTTAGAAGCTATGGTCACTACAGGGATATTTTAATTTCTTTCATATGGAGAATGATTATTTTTTAATAAGTTTTTCATATATTAAGGACTACAACTATGTCCTCTAGGGGTGCTTTGGCTTATTGTTAATCATTACTTGATAATGTAACAATGGAACCAAATTTTAACCTATTTAAGGATGATCTCTAGAAGATAATAATTTAGGTCAAAATTCCAAGTCACTCGATGGAGTTCTATAATGCTCACTTTTTATGTAAGGTTGGAAATCATATTGGTCGCATTGGGAAGGTGGATGCGAATACACTCAAAAAGATGAATAATAAAGTTGAAGAACTAGTTAAATGAGCAAAGTTTACTATGATTTGTATTGAAATAGATCTCAAAAAGTGTTTCTTGTAAAGTTTTAAACTTCTAGATTGTATATATCACATTAAATATGAACTTCTGCACTTTATCTGCTTTAATTGTGGGAACTATGGCCATAAAAAGGAAGTTTGTCTAAGGATAAATCAATAAGAAATGGTCATAAATGGTTTGATAGAAGATGTTGTAGTAAACCTTAATGATATGGTAAGGATTAACCAAGACAACTTTGATCCATGGATGTTTGCTTAAAAAGGTGAATAAGTGAGAAAGAAGACCATGATTGCAAAAATAAAGATGTTGGGCATGAAAGTGAAATTGAAACTGGTGTAAGTTATAAAAAATAAGGAGAAAACATTGAGATTAAGATTTCAAGATTTAGCAAATATAGAAGAGGATCTTACAACTAAGGAAGTAATTAGATTAGGAAAATTAATTAAAAATTTAGCTATGTTAATTGATAAGAAAGTTATTATGACTACCGAGGATTAACAATTGATTGTGACATCTTTTAATCAAGAAGATAAAATAAAAGTACTAGAGGTTGTCAAGTAGCATACTAGATTGCATAGGGATAAAGCAATAATGGGCTAGAAAAGAACAAAACAAACACTAAAAAAAGAGGTTAATATGGAGTTTAGAACAAAGAAAAAAATACAGAAAAAGTTAGCAGGTATAAAGATAAGCCAACTAGTTAGAGCAAGCAAAATAATGTGCTATTGGTGAATAATAATGGAAACTTGATGAAAGGCTCACAAAATAGTGACCAATAGATAGATAGTTTTTTAGTGAGATAGAAAATCAAAACATCTATAGGCATAGAGCTAACTCATCAAGCTACTAATAAGGAAGGAGAAAGAGAAGGCTGCATGAAGATAAAGCCACCTAATAGATAATTTTAATGCATAGTAAGTGATAAGAAGCAAACAAGATGCTATTGCTAGATAAAGATACTTTTATTGAAGCTTTAAGGGTGCTTTTGTACACCTAGATAGACTCTAAAGGAAGCAAAGGCAATATTTTATTTTGCTTAGTTTTGTTCATGAATTGAATATCTTGGAATTGCTAAGGTTTTGGAGCTAAAGCACTAATAAGTCTTGTTAAAGATTTAATTAGTAAATATAATATTCAATTATATGCCATTTTGGAGCCATGAGTTTATGGAGAAAAAAGTAGTTAGAAGAATCAAGAAGATGAGATTTAGAGCATTTGTAAGGGTGAATTTGGAAGGCTACTTAAGAGGCATATGGATAATATAGAATCTAGAGGTGATAATAATAATAATGCAAGATTTCTCCAATTAGTTTATACATTGTTTGTTCAAACAAAAACTAAAAAGTGTAAAGATTTCATGACTTTTATCTACATAAGTCCTCAAATGCATGAAATAATTAGATTATGGATTAATTTGGAAAGGATGGCTATTGGAAAAAATGGTCTATGGATATTATAGGTGATCTTAATGCATATTCTTGTAGTGATAAAAGAAAAGGTGGAGAATAACCTAATTGGAAAGCTATGAACCAACCGAATGAAGGTATTTCTACATGAGTTAATTAAGTTTTACAAGGCCTAAATTTACTTAGGAAAGAGCTAACATTAAAGAAAGGTTAGACAAAAGCTCATGTAACATGGCCTAGAAAAACCAATACCCTAGAGCGACTTTATTTCACCCCCTTAATTTAAATTAAATCATAGATTGATATTGCTTAGAATGGTGAATACTTAAAAAAAAGGAGAAAACTTTCTTCATTTAAATTTTTAGCAAATTTTTAACAATTTGGTTAACTCAAGATTCATTCTCAATGGTTGTTAAATATTATTAAAAGCATGGCATTAGATGGAAGGATGCATAAAAAACATTTTGAGAAAAAGCTTCTGTTTGGAATATAGATTTTGTTAGAAAATTGAAAAAAAGAAGAAACAAAAACTAATAGCACGAATAGAAGCAATTAATAAAAAGCTTATTTAGAGACTGAATAAATTCTTAGAGAAGCTTCAACAAAAACTCTAGTTAGATTATGATAAGTTCCTTATTTAGAAATAGGTAACTTAGCATTAGAAAGCAAGGAATAAGTGGCTATTGTTAGGGGATAAAAATACTAATTTTTCCATGCTTCTATAGTAATGAAGGAAAAAAAAGAATTTTATTATGAATCTGATAATAAAGAATCAGGCTAAGTTAAAAATCAATAAGTGTTAAGTGAGATGGCCTTATCTTTTTACCAAACACTATATTCCACTAATGACTTTTCATTTAGAGGAATCCCTATATCTAATTACTTTCCTTAGATAAAAAGAAGATCCAATTAGAACTTAGGTCATAAGTTTTAATGGAAGAAATTAAAATAAGTATCTTTAGTATAGCACCTTTAAAAGCTCTTGGCCCAGATGGTGTACATGCTTTATTTTTCCAAAGCCAACAGGAAACAATTAGTAAGTTAGTGTGTGATATCATTTATGAAATATTCAAAAATCCTTAATAGGTTAAAGATATTGATGACACAATGCTTGTGCTTGTTCTAAAAGTGGATAGGACCAATTAGCTTTTGTAATGTAATTTATAAAAACAATTGCAAAAATAATTCCTAACAAATTAAAGTCATATTTGAATGATTTAATTTTGATAAATTAATGCAGCTTTATTCCTCATTACTACAGTTCTGTCAATACAATGATAACATAAGAAATTATTCACTTAATAAGAAGAAGAAAGGAAGAAAAAGTGGTTAGCAATAAAGGTAGATTTGGAGAAAGCTTATGATAAAGTGGATTAGAACTTTTTGGAAAATATTTTGAAAGAAACAAATAAGCCTAGTAATATGATATCTTTCATTATGGCTTGTGTTACTACTTATTCGATATTGGTTCTTTAGAATAAGGAATCATTAAACTGTTTCTCACTTATGAGAAGGATTAAACAAAGGAATCTTCTGTCACCTTATCTTTTTATGTTATGTATTGAGAGACTAGCACATTGCATCAATTATTCTATATAGCTTAGGTGATGGAAGTTAATAAGATTAAATAAGAATAACCTTCTAATATCCCATTTATTCTTTGTTGATGATCTAATCTTATTTGTGGAAGCTTTTATAGAGCAAGTAGATGTGATAAAATCTTATTTAGAAGTTTTGCATAACTCATTTGGGCAAAGAGTTAATGAACATAAAACACGAGTTTTCTTTTGAGGAATGTTTATCATATTCGAACTCATCAAATGAGTGAGAAATTAGGCATTCAAATGATAGCAAATTTATGCAAGTATCTAGGGTTGCCTTTTTATCATAATAAAGTATCCAAGTATCCAAGATTACTTGCAAGGAAGTTATAGATTAAGTGCAAAGGAGAATATCGTCTTGAAGTTCCTGAACATTAGCATTAACTGGGAGAATAACACTTTTAAAGGCTATTTTAGCAAGTATTCCAATTTGCTTTATTCAAACAATGTTACTTTTGTTGGATATATGTAATGCAGTAGATACTTTAATTAGGAATTTTATTTAGGATCCATATTCTAATACAAAAAAAGCTTTACTTAGTTAATTAAGACTAAGTGTATTGCTCTAAAGAGAATGAAGGACTATGTATAAGAAAAATGAAGAGTAACAATAAAGCTCTCCACATAAAAATAGCATTTAATCTAATAAAGGAACATCATTCACTATCAGTTTAAGTTCTTCACAATAAGTATGACTGTGGTGATAGTCTTATTTTGAAAATTAATGAAAAGTAAGGGTTTAAAATCTTTAGAGAGGAATCATTAAGGTTTGGCCCAAGGTGTTAGGAGTAATTACTATATTGGTAAAGGATAGTAAGGAGACAATAAGTTAGTAGTTGACCAGTGATGGATAATTCATTGTGAAATCAATGTATGACTTTATAACCAAGGATGCTTCATAGGATAAAATAGTAAAGTAGAGAATAATATGGGAATGGCAAGGGTTGAAAAGGATAAAAACCTTCCTTTAGTTGATATAATAAGATAAGTAGTTAATATATATGAATAGAAAGGCTAAACATATGTTTGATAGCAGTATTTGTCAAAGTTGTATGCTCTCAAAGGAGAATAGCCTATATGCTTTATGTGACTACATGACCATTTTAGACATTTGGTTAAGATCGGTTCACCTAAAATATTAGCAAAAGTTTATTAGTGGATCTATGGAGGATTAGGGTAAGATAAGTTTTTCAAGAGACCTCTCTAGGGAAAATAATGGCAACTGGAAGCTCTAACTTAGAGTGGCTTGTTAGGTTTTTTGGTAAAGAAGAAATATTTTAATATTTGATACAAAACATTCACAAAGTAAAATAGCTTGGGAGATTAAAAAGAAGAGAGAGTTTAAAAATATATGGATAATACTCTTATCTTACATCAAACCATGCTCAAATCAAATACTAATCCTGGTAATCATTTTTGTAAGAAAGAGCCGAAAGTTGAGTGGGTTACATTTCATACAAATAAAACGTGCTATGTAAAGGTCAAAAGGCTACGTGTAGAGGTATTATTTGAGAATCACTAAAGAATTGGTGTATAGGTTTTTGCCCAACGCATTGGACCTAGAAATATGGTTTTTGTAGAATTAGATTTTTCTCTATAAGTTGCAACCAACTTGGGTAAAAGGTTACCACAAGATCAAGTCAGTTTCAAAAAGTGCAAAGGATTTTGCTTTAGTGGAAAATGGTTATTCAAGGCATCACCATTGTTGTTAGTTAGTAAAAAGCATCTCTGACCTCTTACTAAAAGAGTAAGAAGTACAATTGCTTCATGTTTATAAGGAAGAAAATAGGGTAGGTCACTATCTTGCAAAATTAGCATTGAAAAGGAAAAGAGTGTCGTTATCTTTGAAAAGTCCTCCAAATAAGTGCTTGCTTCTATTAGTTACTTATGCATATATTGACACTACTAGGATATAGGAGTTTTCTTCCTCTCCCGGGCTTGTGCCTTAATACCATTTAAAAAAATAGAGAATGTACTATATCTTAATCATTGTAAAATTATTTAATTTTTTTAAAAAAAATCATGTGAAAATTATTTCGATTCACCAATTTTAATTGGCTCACACTAATTCTAGCTAGTTTGTACTAATTCTACCTGATTTTTATTAATTCACATGCATTTTTAGTTCAAAATCCTTAATTAGACCAATTCATTGCCTAGTTCATCAGTTCAATCCATTATTCAAAACTATAATTGCAACCATATTCTTTTTCATTTGCAAATATGCATAAAAAGTCTTATAAATTTGGTAGAAAAAACTTTTAAATTTGTGCAAATATTACATGTAATAAATATTCAAGTTATTAATTCAATTAACTAGAATAATAATAATTTTTAAATATAAATACAAATTTTTAAAAAAATTTCTTTAGTTATTTGATTTTTCTTAATAATTTTGTGATATCAATAATATACATGAACACTTGATTTATTAAGCATACATAATTAATGAACTAAAAATAAGTATAAATTCTTCAACAATTTCCAATAATAACACTTTAATCATCTTGAATATGTTAGTAAAGTGTTTCAAATTTTGAAGTTAAACTTCTAAAAACTATTAGTTTTTCTTTTAGAAGAGTTTGGATTTTTTTAAAAATTTGGAACCAAACATAAACTCTAATAAAAAGAATTAAAGAATCAAATATGTATTCATTATTAAAATTAACAGTAAACATGACAATTCAATATTAGAATTCATATAATTACTCATTATACAATTGAGACTTAAAAATAGTTTCAACAAAAAATAAACATTAAAAAGCTAGAAAACTTATTAGAAACCATGAAACCTATTTATCCTTCTCCATCTTGACTATTTTCTTTATTTATTGATAGAAAACTAAGTAAATGAATATTTAATTACAAAATTGCAATACATGTTGGTGGATAAATGCAAGTCTAAGCTAATACTAACATTTATTTTGATATAATAATATTTTTGAAATTATATGAAAAATTTAAGACAATGAAGTCTTAAATAAAATTGATGTATATATTAACATAGTGATATTTTTGCAATTTTAGACAAACTTTAACATATCAATTTTATATATAATTGATGTCTATATTAATGCAGTGATATTTTTAAAATTTTAGATAAACTTCAACATGTTGATTTTTCAATTCATTGACATCTAAATAGATGGCATCTATGATGTCATGGAAAATCATAAAAGCTTAAGACGCTTGTTTTGTACATAACTATCATTTAAGAAGCATTTCATAAGTCTCGTTAGGAATGCAAAAAGTTTAAATGTTAGTTTTTTTAATTGAATGACATCTAATAGTATGGCAATCACTTACTTCATTGGAAACTATAGATACATAAGATGTTCGTTTTAGTTAATAACTAATGTTTATTTTTTTTATTCTACCAATGAATTTTCACTCTAACTCTCACAAATCCATATAAGACACTTTTGAGATATGTTTGCTATGAATTTTGTTAAAACATCCTATCCATTCTCTAATTTTATTTTTAGGGAATGGATGTATTGTTTCAAAAAGTTTTGTAGCAGATTTATAAATTTCCACCCAATCTTCATATGTATCATCTCACTCTCTAAAACTATGATAAGATTTCTCTAGCAAACCTCCATTTTTATCACTAAAGTTTATGTGAAAGAATTAGATAAAATTCTTCCAATGTATACTTTCATGATTAAAATGTAAAAAATTAAGCAACAAACTAAAATTTGCATTAAGGATGATGATATTGATATATAGTGATTTTGTTGTAATTTTTGTGTATTGATGTAAATATGTAGCTTCTGTGTATTGATGATTTTAATAGGCTTTTCTGTAGGTTTTTTTATACAATACATATATGTAATAATTTAGAAAGAAATAAAATTAATGTATTAATTCATGGAATTATTTTTCATTGCTAATCTATTTAATTATACTTTTATAATAAAATTTTTAGTGACAATTAAATTTTATGTTAAATTTATATAATTAGCATTTAAGCTTACAAAGATTATTAAATAAGAGACATTAGAAACAAAAATATATTTTTGCTTAAAATAGTTTAAAAATAACTTTCTTTTTATAATTGCAATTTCAATGTAGATAGTTATTGAAATCAATATGAAAAAAGATTGAAATAATAAGACATTAGTTATATATGCTTATAACATTGGTTGTTTATAACATAGACGTCTAAAAATATTCCAAATGTTTTTGTTAAGGAAATGGTAAACACAAAAACATTGATTTTAGATTTTACTAATGTGTAAATAGATAACATCTAAAAGGTTATGGGGAAATTACATAAATTTAAAACATTGATTTTTAAATGGCCATAATCTAAAGCTATTTCAATTATTATGATAGTTTGTGTCAAAAGTTTACAAGTCAATGAAGTATTTCGTTGACATCTTAAGGTATAACAACAACACTTTGTTGAGAAATGATTAAACCAACAATGTCCATTTTCTATTAATAATTGATGTTTAAAGTTTTCCATATAGTTTACAAATATCTCTTTCCTACTAATCTATAACAAATTGGCAATATATCAAGATAGCTCACTTTTCATCAAAAATAAATGTTATATCTTCCTAATAATTTTAAAAATTATTATTATAAAAAATAATTAAAATAATTTTACTTGTAACCAATATGGAAAAACAAGTGAGAATGAATAAATTACAATAAGTAAATTTGAAAAAGATTAGGAAAAAAAAGGAAATTAGAGTTAAATGAGTCAAGAAGATATAATGGAATAGAAATAATAGAAGTTATAAGTGTTTAGAAGTAAGTATATAAAATAAGGGGAGTTTTACGACAAAATTCCTAAAAATGCACATACCTTTATATCTTAAAACACTAACCATTTCCCTCATTTCCTTCATTTTTTATCAATTCCTAACATCATCTCATCTTCCTTTTTTCTTTTTCTTTCATTCCTATCAAGAGTCAAGAAAGGAAATTAATAATTCTCAACACAATCAAGGTAAAAACCTTATAATCATCTTCTACAATAAGCCTTTTCTAAATTTTCTTCTTAGATTTAGGAGAATCCAAAGGATGAGCTCAATAAAGGGGAAAATAAAACCTAATAATTGATTAAGAACCATTCACAAACAACTCTAACTTCCTTGTAACTCCTCTATATTAAATGAGTAATCATCCTAAGTTAGATTACTTGATTTAATTAAAATTTATGGTTTAAGGATATTTTTAGGTTTATGTGATTTTGTTATAAATGATGATAATTATAAAGAATGGGTTGTTCTAATCTTATGAATACCATAAATGAAGTGTTGGATGGTTGAATAAATAAGTGGATAAGTCATTGGAGAGAAATAAATGCATTAGAATGCAATAATGGCAATTTGGATAGTGTTTTCAAAGTTAGAATTTCTTAAAATTTGAGTAATAATTGATTATGTAATCAATTATAACCTAAAGATTTACTCTTAGAAGACCCATAGTCAACTACATAGTTAACTACTAAATGATGAACTTGCCTCTAAAGGGTCATGCTTAACTATATAGTTAATTATAGCTCAAAAACTTGCTTTATGGATGACTATAGTTGAGTATATAATTGACTATTAAGAAAGAATTTGCTTTTGGATGATTATAGTTGACTACTTAATCAACAATGACCTACTTCCTAGTAGGCCTATAGTTAATTGTAGGTAAACAACTGAGACTCATTGTCCAATATAGAGTTAACTACCCCCTAGGACTTAGCTCTCAGGTTATTAATGGTTAAGTTTGTAGTCAACTATTATCCTTGTCTTTATAAGAATGAGTCTTTAATTAAATGTTTAGGATGGATATGAGTTAGTATAGAATGAAACACATGTATTTAAGCACATAAGTAAGAGGAATTGGGTGAGCTAATTATTCTAGGACCTAAAAAGAGTGATTTATGCATTAAGAAAGATATAACAATGATAACATTTGGTATGAATGACATAAAATTGAATGAAAAGTATTATGTGATACTATTGAGCTGAGAAAATGAGATTTGAGGCACAAAAAAGTGATAGGGTGAATATGAAATACCGTGCCCAAATGACCAATAACTATTTATGAAGGGATAATACAAATCGTGGAAGGACATGATTGGAGTTTTTGATCGGATAAGGATGATTAGGATGCACAAGGTGGTTTAATTACTATTTAAGTATAAGAATTGCTTATACATTCTTGTATATGATTGTTTAATAAGCACATAATCCTAATGTGGATTATGAAAGCTTCTAAGCCTTACTTATTAATGATGAAATATAATTATTAATATTTTTAAATTAAAAATAATAATATGAGTTATAAGAACAAGGAGAGTAAATTTTAGTTAGTAAGGATAGCTCTATATCTTTACCCCTCCTTTATTTTATTTATATTAAGATGCATTATTCACTAAGCTCAAACTTACTCTTTTATGTTTCCTTTTACAAATTTACAGGCTAAGCTCCCACCACCACTATGTTTTCAAAGCTAAGGTTGTCTAAAGCCTTACAAGTTAAGCAATATAAGATATTTTGGCTAGCTAGTGATTTGAGGGGCTTATTCTATATAGGAAAAAAGGGTAAAGGTCTCATAAACTATATTTTGTAAGTTAGCTAGTTCAACTTATCTTCATCATAAAGAGGTTATAAGTAAGCCTAACTTCCTTTGGTATGTAAATTCTTTTGATAAATGAAATATTTTATTTTCACCCTCAATGAAGTCTGCTTGCTTTAATATTATATTTAAGTATATGTTTAAGAGTTTAATTGAATGATTTAGGATAGGTTAGTGGAAATTAAATAATAGATTATATGCTAGTCATGACATTGTGAAAAAGGTGATATTAAAGCATGGTCTAAATTTCTAGTGAGATGAGACTTTTAGGTTATATCTTTATGCTATCATAATAGATTTTGATCAAAACTGTATCAGTGTTATGTATACACTCAATATCATGTATCACCAATACCATTTTCATAAGCCTTATAATACCACCTTGTATGTGATAGATTGCTTGATAAATGCTTGACTTATTGTTTAATCATTTGAAATTCTCATTAAATAGGAAATAGTGAATATAAATAAAGATTCTTCTATGGCTCGCAAAAGTAGAAATGCTAATAGAGAAAGGAGTGATCAATAACATCCTTCTTAGGCTACAACTTTTATGCATCATGTTTTTAATTAGGTAGATAGGTCCTTTAACTAATGTAAAAGACATGAACATGATAGAGATTAAAAGGATTGCAAAAGAAACCAAGGTGATTCTGATAGAGGCTAGGATCATGAAAGGGAGGTGAGAGGGAGATACCTTTCAACCAAGGGATGTAGAAAATATATTTAGAATTGTGCATGAGTTTTTCAAGCCAAAGCCTTTAAAGTATTCCAATTTTGACTAAATAGTGAATCCTTTCCAATTTCTAAAGCAAATTAAATGGCTTAACAACATGTTGCAAAGTCCCGCTTCCTTGTTGATTGAGTTAATAGGCTACTATTAAATGATATAGCTCATTATTGGTTAATAGATACTATAACAAATTGAGTTTGCTTTAAGCCTTTTCTAAGAGCTTTTCATTGATTACTTTTAACCTCTTAGCTTATGTTAAGGTAAAGTTTAGGAGTTTGAGTATCTTCAGCAAAAAGCCTTTTTAACCTAGTTATTAAGATATGTTTTTACTTAATCCCCACTAAAAATCTAAACTAGAGAGATCTATGTAGGGTCTGCAAGACTACTATTATGAAAAGATTCACATTGACAAAAACACCACCTATCAAGAAGCAATGGATCAAGCATTAAAGTTTAAGATAAGATTTAAGGAGAAAAAAGAAATACAATTACAAGAAGGAATAGAGAAATAATGCTAGTTTGAAGGACAAGGTTTTACATCAAATATTAAGGGATACCCCCATTAGAATGCCCCATTTAGTGAAAGGACTTAGCTACTAGTAAGGCTAATTTACCTTAGAAGTATGTTAAGTAAGCCGCCTATGTGGAGGAATTAAAGGAACTATCAATTTCATTTGAATGCTCCAACAAGAGATGAAGAAAGTAATCTATAATGAGGGCCACTAACATATGTTCGATGTGGCAATAAGTAATAAGGCCGTATAATTCAAATCTTATTATATATTATAGTTATGGCTAGTTAAGGCATAAGGTTAGGGAATGCCTTAGAGGTGTTTTTAGCTAAGGTACAAGCTACTCAATTTCTTAGTATCACACCCTAACCCTTTCTCTAGCTAATTTCTCCAAAAACCCACTAATAAGAAATGTAAATGCAAGTACTCAAGAGAAAAGCTCCTAGTAGGAAGTAAGCTCAAGTTTATGCATTGATGCATTAAAAGTCCAAAGCCTCTAATGTTGTAGTATCAAGTACCCTCAAAATTCATAAACTTCAGGCTAAAGTATTATTTAACTCAGTTGTAACCCATTCTTTTATTTCAAAATGATTTGTATCCATTAGTAATAAAGTATCCAAACTGATAAAAAATTCCTTGGTTGTAATGAACCCATTGGACAAATCTTTATTAGTTAAAGGTATGTTCTATATATGTTTACAAGTATGAGTTACTTACTAATCTTATTATGCTAGACATGGATGATTATAATATGATTTTAGGAATGGATTAGCTATCCTAATATCCTCTTTATATTGATCATTTTGTTACTTTTTCCATACAAAGTGAACCACCCATTAGATTTTAAGGAGATAGATCTAGCATTAAAGTCTAAAATCTTGCTAAAAAAAGGTTTGTTGCATATTTAGCAATGGTTTGGGATTCGAACTAACCAATTCTTGATATTACTAATATTCCAACAATGCAAGAATTCCTAGGTATATTTCTCGATGACTTGTCCAGCTTACCACCTAACTAAGAAATAGAGTACTACATCGACCTTGTACATGGCATTGAACCTGCCGGTGGAATTATAAGAATTAAAAAAGCAGTTATGAGATTTGATAGATAAGGGATTTATTCATTCGAGCTTTTCACCTTGGGAGCTCTAGTTTTGTTTATGAAGAAGAAAGATGGATTAATGTAGTTGTATATTGATTATTATGAATTAAACATGGTTATTATTAAGAACAAATATCTTTTCCCTTGAATAGATGATCTATTTGATTAGTTACAAGGAGCTAAGTGTTTTCCCAAAATAGATTTACACATGGGATATCACCAATTGAATATTTTCAAGGATGTCATTCTTAAAATAGCTTTTTAGACTTAATATAGTCAATATGACCTTTTAGTTATGTCATTTTGATTGATAAATGCTCTAACTGCTTTATAGATTTAATAAATTAAATGTTCAACCATATTTACACAAGTTTGTATCATCTTTATAAATGATATCTTAGTATTTTTGAAAAGTGAAAAGTAACATGTGTGGTATCTCAGAGTAGTTTTGCAAACCTTAAAGGAACACTAGTTGTATGCTAAATTCTCTAAGTGTGAATTTTAGATAACTAGTGTGAAGTTTTTAAGCTAAGTGATGTTTCAAGAGGTCATAAAAGTTAATCCTCAAAAGACTAAGGTTATAGAAAATTGGCTAAGGCTAAGCTTAATTACAAAAATTTGAAGCTTTTTAGGATTAATTGCATATTACCAAAGATTTATCAAGGATTTTTCTAAGATATCTATACTACTGACTAAGTTAACATAGAAAAAGGTCAAGCTCGAATGATTGGATGCATGCAAAAAATTTTTTCTAATAATTAAAATTATGATTGAAATCGGCTCCAATGCTAACCTTGCATTTTGGTACTAGAGGATACATAATGTATTGCAATATTTTGAGATTTAGCCTTAAATATGTTTTAATGCAGTGTAGCAAAGTGATTGCATATGTTTCTTAACAATTAAAGAAACATGGACAAGATTATCTTACTTATGATCTCAAGATGGTAATAATGATTTTTGCTTTGAAAATTTAGAGCCACTACTTGTATAATGAAACTTATGAAATCTACATGGACCATAAAGGCTTGAAGTACATCTTTAAGTAGGAAGATTTGAACTTAAGGCAAATAAGATGGATAGAACTAGTTAAAAACTATGATTGTTCAATTCTATACCACCTTAGTAAGACTAACATAGTAGTAAATGCATTGAGTTGTAATTCTATGAGTAAAGCCATTAAAGAGTCTTCCAAAGATCAATGAGTGTTCCTTACTCAGACAGCAATTCAATCAGTTATCACTGAAAGGATTAAAAATGCTTAGAAAGTTTATGAAAGCTATGCGATGATGCTAATGAGGCTACACAAAACTCTAATTTAGAAATAATGGTAGATGAAAAAAGAGTAGTTCAATATCAAGGATGAATTTAAGTTCCTCTAAGTAAACGAACTGAATTATCACATCAAGCCCACAATTCCTCATATACCATGCACCCAAGAGTATCCAAAATATATCGTTATCTGAGGAATGTTTTCTAATGAAGAGGAATAAAGATAGATATATTGGATTATATGGTAAAATGTTTAGCTTATTAATAGGTAAAAGTTGAACATTAGCATCTAGTTAGGATTCATTAACCACTTCTAATCCTAAAATGGAAATAGGGAAGCATGATAATGGATTTCTTGGTTAGGTTACCAAGGACTCAAATAGAATGTGATTCTATATTGATGATTTTTGGTCAATTGAACAAGTATGTACATTTCTCATTAATTAAAACCATTTTTATAACTACGTAATATACTTGAGCTTATCTTGATAAAAGTATGCCATTGCATTGAGTTTCGATTACCATTGTGTTAAATCATGGCACTCTATTTACTTTTCATTTTTAGTAATCCTTCCAGCAAGCATTAAAGGCACAGTCACGCTTTAACACCATAGTCCACCCATAAATGGATGGACCATTGAAGTGAACCATACAAATTCTAAAGGATATGCTCAAAACATGCACATTAGAATTTGAAAGGAGTCGAAAAAGTACTTGCCATTAATTGAATTCATATACAATAGCAAATACCAGTTAGGTATTCAAATAGCCCCTTATGAAGCTCTTTATAGTAAAAAATTTAGATCTCAAATAAGTCAGTTTGAATTGAAGGAAACAAAACTCTTGGGATTGAATTTAGTATCTAATTCCTTAGAAAAAGTTTGCATAATTCAAGACCAATTGAAAATGGCTTAAGATAGGTATAAGTTCTATATGGATAGAAGAAAAAGAGAGTTAGAATTTCAAAAAGGAGACATGGCATTCCTTTCAGTGTCACTAATGAAATGAGTTATGCAATTTCGAGAAAGGGTGAAATTAGCCTCTCATTTGTATAGGAATAGTTACATATTGTTTAAAGGTACTAGATAGTTTGCAAGCTATATATCTAATATTTCATGTTTCTATATTTTAAAAATACATGCCTAATAGATCTCAAGTAAATTGAGATAAATCCATTACAATTGGATTCCAAGCTAACCTATGAGGAGTAACCATTTAAGATTCTAGATTGTTAAGTTCATAAATTGAGGTTAAAAAACATACCATCAGTAAAAATTCAATGAGAATATCATGAAATTAAGGAAGCCACTTGGGAACCTAAAATTGGAATGTGATAAAAGTATCATTACTTATTTGGTAAGTGTTAGAATTTTATTAGTTAACTCGAATTGAAACTTATTAGATTAGTGGACCTTAAGAATTTAGAGGCAAATTCTTTTAAAGGGGGAAATATTGCTGCAACTTCCTAATAATTTTAGAGTTTATTATTATAAAAAATGATTGAAATAATTTTACCTATCACAAATGTGAAAAAATAAGCAAGAATGAATAAATTACAATAAGTAAATTTGAAAAGATTAGGATAAAAAGGGGAAATTTAAGTTAAAGGAGTTGAATAAATATGAAAAAATAGAAATATTAGAAGTTATAAGTGTTTAAAAGTAAGTATGTGAAAATTAAGGAATTTTAAAGTAAAATTTCCAAAATGCCCCATATCTTCATTTCTTAAAACACTAACCATTTCCTCATTTCCCTTATTTTCCACCAGCTCTTAACATCATCTCATCTCCCCCTTTTTCTACTTGTTCCATTCTTTTCAAGAATCAAGTAAGGAAATTAACAATTATTTATAGTTTCTTTACACAATCAAGGTAAGAACCTTAAAATCATCATTTATGCTAACTTTTTATTAACTTTCTTCTTAGATTTGGGGGAATCCAAGTGATAAGCTCAATAAAGGAGAAAATAAACCTTAATAATACATTTTATGATTTTGGTTAATTAGGAACCATTCACTACTAACTTTAGCTTCCTCGTAACTCCTCTATACTATGTGAGTAATCATCATAAGATTACTTGATTTGATTGATATTTATGGTTTCAGGATATTTTTAAATTTATCTAATTTTATTATAAATGATGAGAATTGTGATGATTGGGTTGTTCTAATGCTATGAATACCATAAATGAAGTGTTAGATGCTTGAATAAATGAGTGGATGAGTTGTTAGAGAGAAATAAATGCATTGGACTGCATTAATGGTAATTCTAACAATATTTTTAAAGCTAGAATTTGCAAAAATTCAAGAAATAGTTAACTATATAATCGATTATGGCTCAAAGATTTACTCTTGGAAGACCCATAGTTGACTACTAAAAGATAAATTTGCCTTTAAAGGGTTATACTTAACTATATAGTCAATTATAGTCTAAGAGCTTGCTCTATAGATAGTTATAGTCGAGTATATAATTAACTACTGAGCAAAGAATTTACCTTTGGATGATTATAGTTAACCACCTAGTTAATTATGACTTACTTCTTAATAGGCCTATAGTCAACTATAGTTAAACGATTAGAGACTCATCATCAAGTACATAATTGATTACATTTAGAGAATTCATTCTCAAGTTATTAATAATAGATTATATAGTTAACTATGACCCTTGTCTCTATAAGAATAAGTCTTTAATTGAATGTTTAGGATGGATATAAGCTAGTGTGGAATGATATATATATGTTTGAACACATAAGAGGAATTAAGTAAACAAATTATGATAGGACTTAAGGAAAGTAATTTATACATTAAGAAAGATATGATAATGATAGTATTTGATATAATTGTTGTATATCTTATGAATAAGGTATAATTGAGTGAAAAGTGTTATTTAATATTATTGAGATGAGAAAATGAGGTTTGAGGCATAAGAAAATGATGGGTAGAATGTGAAAAACCATGTCTAGTTGATCAATAACTATTTATAAAGAGATAAGATAGATTTTAGAGGGATAAAGCTAGAGTTTGTGATGAGATAAAGATGATTATATGCATAAGGTGGTTTTATTATTATTTGAGTATAAGAATTGTCCTTATATTCTTATATGTGATTGTTTAGTAAGTTAATGATGCTAATGTGTTGATTTGGATTGTGAAAGCTTTTGAGCCTTGCTTATTAATGATGAAATACAATGATTGACATTGTCAAATTCAAAATACAAACATGAGTTATAGGAGTAAGGAGAGTAATTTTTGGTTAATAAGGATTGCTTTACATCCTTACCCTTCCTTTATTCTATTTAAATTAGGATGTATTACTTATTAGACTTGGACTTATTATTCTTTCTTTCCTTTTGTAGATTCATAGGCTAAACTCCCATCACCACCTTAAAGCTAAGGTTATCTGAAGCTTTACAAGTTAGCTAAGCAACGTAAGATATTTTGGTTAGCTAATGTTTTGAAAACCATATTCTATATAAGAAAAAGGATATAGATCATGTAAACTATATTTTATAAGTTAGTTAGGTTAGCTTATGCTCATCATGTAAAGGCTATAAGCAAGCTTTACTTCCTCTTATTTGTAAATTCTTTTGATGAATGAACTACCTTATTTTCACCCTCAATGAAATATGATTACTTTAATTTTTATTTAAGCGTATGATTAAAAGTTTAAATAATTGAATTAAGATTGGCTAGTGGAAACTAGATAATAGATTCCATACTTGTCATGATAAAAGAGCTTCTGAGTTAAAAGGTGTAAATCATTGTATTTTGCATTACTAGGCTATTTAAAGGTTTCTTAAATTGATCAAAAGTCCTTCTAATACCCATAATTCAACTTAAAAATAAGCATTTTATGAAACATTTAAAAGGATTCTTGTTCAAGTACTGACCTTCTCTAATATCTCAAGTCTCACAAATTAGCAAATCTTTTAACAAGAATCCTTCTAAGTGTTTTATAAAATGCTTGTTTTTATGGTTGAAATGTGGGTATAAGTTCTCAAAAGGACTATTGATGAATTCTTGAACCTTCCTAATAACTTGGTAATGCTAAATATGATGGTTTACACCCTTAAACTTGAAAGTCATCTTTGTTGATAACTTCCAAAACCTTCTTAATAACCTAACAATATGAAAAGGAAAGTATAATTATTCATTAAAATAAATTTATGTAGTTATTCATTAAAATCAAATTCATGTAAGGATGCCAAAATGCATATTATCTTTTAAGTATATATTCATTGTAAATGAAAAGTCTATTGTTCATTGTAAATTATAGCATTTTTCAATATATATATATATATATATATATACTAATATAGAAATAAATAAAAATGTAGAATGTATTTTTGTAATTGTCTATCTCTTTTGTTATATTCTATTAGAGAGTAAAAATATTAAATAAAAAGGATTACTCATTGCTGGATACATTACTAGGTTTACATTGTTTTCATATTATTGTGAGATCCATAATATATGTTTTCACCATTTATTTAAAATATCAGGAAAATTATGAAAACTTAATGTGCGTGCACATATTTTCTTTAAAAAGCCCTAATAATATTTACTTTAGTCCTTCTAAAGTTCTTTTTGTCTACTCTAACTATTGTGTTATCCTCTCTGTACCCTTTCTTCTAGAATTAATTAATTACCATGCTTTAAGTGAAAAGTATAGGTACCATATTTTGGGTGATGTGTTGAAATCATATACATTAGATGGTTGATTTATGGGATTTATACCTAAATGACATAACTTAGTAATGGTTGAAGTAGTTAAATAAAAAATTATTGATAAAGCATAAATTAAATCTATGTTTTATCTATTTTGATATATGTGTATGTGATAAATATAAATCAATTCTACTTCTGGATGAACATATATATATACATATATATAAATTGCTATTTAGTTCTAGTTTGATACATACAATGTATATAATTGAATCAATTTTATTATGGCTTAGTGTATATGTGATATACATGTTTGTTGTTTTTTTTATCATTCTAGAAAGGTTCTGGAATTGATAAAAGCAATGAACATCAAAGAGATTAAAAGGAATTTATTATGGAAAAAGTTTCCTAGGTAAAAGACATTGATTTTTTTAATAATCAAAATTCCATTATCATGACATCTTCTTATTTAGTAATTAATGTTAAACATTAGTTAATAGGACAACATCATCTTATTATAAATAATGATGCTTTTTGGACTTAATTGATGTTTAATATTTGATGCAACTTACTTGAACTAATGTTAGATGTTGGTGTTTTGTAGTAACTAATGTGAAAATTTTTACCCCTAGATATAAGTTAAAAATATAAAGAATAAAGCATGACACAAGTTGAAAATAAAAAGAGTAAGGCATAATGCCATTGTAAATGTCATCCTAAAACTCTTTTAACCTTAAGACAATTTTCTATACAACAAGGTATACCCACCTTCCAACTTAAGATGATTCTTGTTAATTTTGTATTCATGCTTACTAATTATTTTATAAGATCAAAGCTTTGTTAGCTCATTGCTAAATATATAAAGTTTAACACTTTTAGAAAAATGCAAAATATAAATGTAAGGATTTGCTTTAGTTTTTGTGTTTATTCTTACACTTTAGTTTTCAGTTTCATAACTGATCATATTTTATTGCCTATCATTTTGATACAACTTTTACTAGTTTATATAGGTAAAAAACTTGATTACATCTATCTTTTTTAACATTGAATGATATTTTTTACTATTTATTTATATAAAATGCATAATGTGTAGTATCATATATCAAATTTTCATGAATGCTCATTGTATTTGCAAATATTGGATTCAAGAATGCTTTTCTAAAAAATGCAAACCTCACGTATTGAGTAATAGGTAGTAAGTAGATTTAGCAAAGTACCTATCTTTGATTAAGGCACTAGATATAATGTTTTACCATTTTCAAACTTTGGTTATTCAATATATTCTTTAAAATTGTTGAAATTAGGATTCTATAGTGTCATAAGAAATTGATTTTCATTTTTGGTTAGTGTGTTTAATAAGGAGTAATACATAGGAAATAGGAAGGATTAGGGATGGGGTTAGGGTTAAGAAAGGGACATATCATGTTAGTTATTTAAAGAAACTAAAGTGGTATTGCAAAAATTACATATCATATTTTTAAAAAATGGCATGTAATGTTATTTTCTACAATGCTATTAAAAGAAATGATGTCAATTATTTTCGATGTGATAGCTAATGTTATTATTATTGTTTATGATAATTATAGAACCAATGTTAAAATGGATATACAATGACGCTCGATTAGGCATTAGTTAAAAATTGATGTGTAATCCTCTAAACACATGATTTATATAAAGAATTTTGTGGTAGTGTTGTCAAAAGAGTGCTAATATTTAATCATGAGGGAAATTTATCTCAATGACCTTAGAGTGCAATATAAGTGCAAGTTAGAACTAAAGTGATAAGTGACTTTTTGTTCAACTTATCAATTGTGGTAAAGTGTTAATGTTTGAGTGTTCGTGGAGACATCAAAGAGGTGTCATATATTTGAGAAGTGACCTTGTGTTAAGTAGTATGGAAAATTTTTTAGTTCTATTATAGCATTAAAATTTCAATACTACTTTCTCAAATAAATTTTTTTGATATGGTCAAGTGATTCCTATAATTAAGAGATCAATTTTATAATTTATCAAAAAAATATATCAAGAGTATTTAGTTGAAGTAATATATGATATTGCTTATAGTCTTTACCTTCCTATCCATCATGCGTTTAATCCTAGGACCATGCACGTATGCATTTAGTGGTTTAATTACTCTTATTATCATTAAAAAGTAAATAATACTAAATTTTAGTATCACAATAGGACTAGAAAATTTTCCAAGTATTAAATGCAGAAGCTACACATTTAAAGCTTTATAGCAAAGTTTTAAGTGACCTTTTTTTTTGTGTCATAAAGTAGCCCTTTTCAAAACTACTATTTCTTCAAAAATGACTTTTTTTTTCTTGGTCATGAATTAGCCCTTTTTCTTAAAATTATTGTTTTTCCAAAATTAATTTTGAAAAGAGGTAAAATACTTTGGTAAAGATTTGGTAGCACAATATTGATTGTGTTTTAGTAGCACTTCTTACTAATCATTGATCAATTATTAAATTTTAAGTATGTAAATTTAATTGTTATGATGATTATTGAAAACTGATATAGTAAGTAAACATCATATTTTTATTTTAAGCTATATATTTTCACAAATTTACAATATTTCCCATTGTTATCTCTCCTTTTTGATCTCATACTACCTCTTTACCCCTCTTTTCTAGATCCAAAACCCCACTCCTCCATCGTAGCTTCATTCTACATTTTCAACAGAATGAACAAATCAACTTCAATTTCTTAATGGCATGCTAAGTAAAAAAGATACGAAAATTGTTTGTTCAATCATTTTGTTATAATTTCTCATTACCAACTAAAGAACTACTACAAATAAGATTATAAGAGTTCCTAAAATGCATAAAGATTAAGGTTAGTTTTGGGAATGACCAATGGAAGCCTTTTAAAGAGTATCAAAACAATAATTTTGTCAAGAATAATATACATACACACAAATGTAGCTCAAATCACAATAGATATAAATAAGCAAAGAAAGATTCTAGCATTTGACAAAAATAGGTATAAGGGTTAGTGAAGATGAGGAAAAAGTTGTAAAATGATAGAAGAAAACTAAGGAAGAAGGGTAGAAACTTTTGCTATTCCAAACCTTGTTTGGCTTGAGCTCAATTTTGAAAATATTTTGTGAAGGAAGGTAAAAAATCTTCCAATTTCAAACAATTGAACCCTTAGCTTAGTACACAATTGGGAAAGAGGAATAAGGAAAATTTAAAAGAAAAGCTTGATTAAGAGAAAATGTAAGGGCACTTCTATGATAGCTTGCATTGAAACTTAGCTAAAGGTATAAGTGGTGATAGGTTAAGGAAGTTAGAGTTAAATTTATAAATTTATTAAATTTTTAGCATATTTAAAATTAAAAAAATTTAAAATGGAAACCTTTTAATTAAAAGGTCAAAATTAAATATTATCTATAACACATTATGCTATGGAAATCTTGACCAAATATTTTCACTTTTACTTCTTACTAGCTCATCTCTTATGTGATACACAAGATTCCTTTTTTGTTAAAATTAATATATATTAATATATATATTTCATATTTTAGAAATAAATATTATTAAAAAAATTATTATAGGATTAATTTAATTTGTACTGTTAAAAAATCACAATTAGAAAAATAAAAATGTACATACATTTAAATACATATATTATTCTCCTCTAAATTTCTATTTCATGAAAAATTTAATATAAGATACTGAAATCAATAATTAAATAAAAAAAATTGAAGTCTAAGAGATCAAATACTCAATTTCATCAAACCTACATAATTTAAAAATATAGTAATTATTCTTTTTACCAATAAACATGTTGTGACTTATTACGCATAAGTGCTATAATGATTTACAATATAGACACATACAAATAATTCATTGAAAATAAAATATAATTAAATAAAAAGTAATTATTTTACATTATTCAAATGTTCAATTTAGAAATGGTTTTAGATTCGATGTTTTTAAAATATCTACTAATAAGAATATTAATAAAACTATAAAATTAATAATTCAAAGTTCAATATAATTTAAAACATAATGAAAAATCTATTGTAAGAATTATTAAATTTAATGTATAATATGAAAAGATAGTATTGTAAATAAAATATTTTAAAAATATATTTATAATATAAAATTTAAATATATATTTAATATAAATTAAATTAATTTTAGTAAAATAAAGTGATAACAAATATAAGATATATGCTCATATGAGTATTCTAATTATAATAATATTAGGTGAATATGTAAGAATACTATAACAATTTAAAATTTGAACGTATACAAATAATTTATTAAGAATATAAAATATATGTAAATAAAAATTAAATAATTATAAAATTTTTAAGATAAATATTAAAAATAATTTATTAATAGATTGTAGAATTTTTTATTTATTTAAAAAGAAATGAAAAATCAAATAACTATAATACATTAAATCTAAAAAGAAAGTAAATTAGTTTAATCAAATATGAAAATGATAGATATTGCATCAAATGCTCTTTGATATGAATTCTTTTGGAGGTTCTTTCAAAAGGAAATTTTTTTATTTTGGGAGAAAAATTTACAAGTTTTGAGAGAAATAATCTTATAGATTTTTTAGAATCTTGATGTTAACCATTTAATATTTTTAAGATTCTTAAACATTCTTGAAAAACTTATTCTTCTATCCATAACTTTTTTATGAGATTTCTAAGATTCTTAATTTTAACTTTTAAGAGAAGTAAAAATAAATTTTACAAATATAAATTGGGAAAAATTTAAGGTGCCTCCAGGGTTTCTAAACCTTGGGTGGTGTGGCAGAATATCATCCATTAGATGAGATTACCAAAGACTTAGGTAATCTCAATGGATGAGATTACGTCACACCACCCAGGATTTGAAACCCCTGGGGGTACCATAGTGTTCCCCTATAAATTGATATATTAAGTTATTATTTAGGAAAAAAATATTAAGTAATATATCATTGAATCCCTTATCATTTTATTTTTTATGCATATATTTTTTAAAAGATTTTTAAAGTAAATATTACAATTAATTTGAAAATAATTATAAATTTTTTAAAATAAATATTAAATAAAATTTATTAATAGATAGTGAATTTTTTATTTATATAATAGATGATAGAACATTAAATAATTTTAATATATTAAATTTAGCAAGAAAGTAAATTAGTGAAATAAAATATAAAAATATCAAACATAACATTAAATGCTCTAACTATTTTGATTTTTTTGAGTGGAAAAGTGAATTGACCTACATTTGACATAAATTATTTTATAGGTTATTTTGGGAGGGAAATTTGGAAAGAAATTTGTAGGTGCAAGAATTTTAGAGAAAAAAATATAGATAGATAGATATAAATATAGATATTTAAAAAAGCGCAAAAATTAAATAATTATGATATATTAAATTTAAAATAAAAGTAAATTAGTGAAATAAAATATGTAAATGAGAAACATAACAATAAATCCTTTAGCTATTTTGACTTTTTTGAATGAAAAAGTGAATTGATTTATATTTAATACAATTTTTTTTTGTTATTTTGGAAGCAAAATTGACAAATGGAAAAGTTTTTAAAAAAATACAAATAATTAGATAAAATAGTTTGAAAATAATTTCAAAATTTTTAAGATAAATATATATGTGTATATATAGATTATTGTATTCTATTAAAATTGTAATATAATATTTTGTCTTTTTTATCATTTCACCTTTAAAAATAATTTTTTTTCACAATTCCAATGCAACATCTTGCAAAAATAATCTCTAATCTTCGATGTCAAATATATAACTCACTAAGTAGTTACTTGTAGGTTGGATGAATAAATGTTTATTTTAATAATATAATATTATAATTATATATTAATTATTTATAAAGAGAATTAGATGAAAATTTATATAATATATAGCTAATAGCTCTAAGAAAAAAATTATATCTCCACTATAATTTTGTTCCACATTTAAACAAATAATTAATTTTGAATTAAAATATTACATTAATTAGATATTATTTTTTAATATAATTATTATCATTAATATTAATATTTAACACATAATTTATTATAAGAGTAGATTTTTTGGTAATGATCATATATTTTTTATTTACCACATTACAGTATAAAATAAATTTTTTATGGTAATAATTTTATAAATAAATATTTATTTTAATAATGTAATATTATAATTATAATTATATATTAATTATTTATAAAGACAATGAAATGAAAATTTGATTAATATATAGTTAACAACTTTGAGAAAAAAGTTATCTTTCCACTCATTTTACTTAACATTTAAATAGATAATTAATTTTAAATTTATTTTAAAAAATTAATTTTAAATTTAAATATTACATTAATGAGATATTATTTTTTAAGATAATAATTATTATTAATATTAATATTTAATATATGATAAAAATATCTTTTTTGTAATGATAATATATTTTTTATTTACTATATTACTGCATAAACAAACTTTTAAAAATAATAATTTTATATTATAAATAACTCATTAAAATCTATAAATTATAATATATATATTAACTAAAATTCAATGTTTGAATGTCAAATATTTAAAAATTTTTAATTCACATGGAAGAGAGAAATAATTTTTAGTTGAAAAACACTAATGATGGATTTAAAATAATTTTCCAAAATATAATCACATATATACAATAGTAAATAAATAAAAAGTGTACAATGGGTAATGATTTTTTTAAAAAAAATTAATGTACCCCTTAATCAAAGTTTAAAAAAAATATGTTAAGGACACAAGATAAAAAATGAGAGAAATAATATAATTATTTATAAATATAAAAAAAGAAATGATTAATTAGTTGGTGAAATGAAAAAATAAATTTGCAATTATCATAGTGAGAATCCAACAAATGAAGATAAATTATTAAGATATTTAGTAATAGATGTTAACTTTTTTTTATAGATGCAAGTGAGATTTTTCATTTGTTTATAGAAATAAAGCGTGATTTTATGTGTTATAGATAAAAGTTTGCAAATTCTAAATTAAATGTAAAATAAGATGATAATAAGAATAAAAAAAATTTCTAATCAAATTAAATAAAGATAAAAAAATAGAACATTTTCAAATAAAATTAGATAAAAAGAGAGATAAAATGATTTTCAAATTTCAAAATAGAAAATTCCACATTTATTAATTTCAATATTTTCAAACAAATCTAAGTTAATAAAAAATGACTTATTCATACATATTATCAACTACAAATTTGTAAATTTCATAATTGATAGTCCATATATTTATATGATAGTTCCCTTCCTTCCATGATTTCTTCCAAAATTGTGCTTTTCTTATTAAATGGTGTGAAATAGTAAAAAATTTACCTAATAAAATAAACTACATAAAAATATATACATTTATAATTTTACACATTAAGAATCCATTAAGCCAATGAAAATTGATTAAGTTATAAGTTTTTTTTTTAAAGTAGAAATCCAATAAAATAATGTACTTATAACAAAAAAAGAACAATCAAACTATAATAACAATAGTATAAAAAATAAATAAAAGAAATTATAGAAAAGGACTTACATTGTAAGAACTTTGGATCGAAAGTAGTAAGAGATAATACTTATAGATATTAAAAATAGATATAAAAACTCTATCTTCAAAAAGATTATAACTTTGAAGCAACTGAAGGTAGAAAGATAAAAGAAACAAAATTTAAATATAATTTGAAGAGCTTTTTATGAGAATAAAATAATTTTTATAAAAAATAAAATAATTAAGTAGTTATAAACTTACAAATATTGAAGATGAAGATAAAAACTCTCATATGAGATAAAGCTTTGGAGTGACTGAAGGTGAAGAGAGAAAAAAAGCAAAATATAAATATAATTTGAGAAGATTTTTATGAGACTGAAATAAATAAATAGCTGTAAATTTTAGTAATAAATAGAAATTCAAATTCAAATTTTTATTAGGAGTTAATTTAATATTAAAAGAATAAATGAAAGGAGCAATTAGTGGTTTTATATTTATTATTTATTATTGGTGACTAATAAATGTAAGGAATTATTTTTTATTTCATAATATATCTTTTAGGTGGAAAATAAATGATAAATTAACTTTTTATTAAAAAATTAAAATTAATATATGGAAATTTATGAAAATGACATTTTTCATAACAAAAGGTAAGAAATATTATGACCAATATATAATATAGAGATTTGTTTTAAAATAATTCTTGTTGTATCATGAATTCAGGTCATCCAAAATAGGTTTATAATTTGATTTATATCCCGACCTAAGAAATGCCTATAAATAGGTAGAATAAGGAAGTTAGGGGGTTTGTTAATATTATTATTCATTAGAATCATTCAGAAACTCTCTATTTTTTCTTTCTGCACACAAAAGGAGATTTAGGTTGTGAATAAGATTGTCTTTCTGGGTGTTTGCCAATACAACCAATAAAAGCAAATATTGGATCCTGAATTTTCTGTTACGAATTTCTAATATTCAAGTATATATGAATTCAATTTATATTTTTTTAAAATTTTCAACATTGGTATCAGAGCTTGATAGTTTATTTTTCTAGTCTTTCCCAAATATATATATATATATATATAATTTCTAATATTTGAGTATGTAGAATTCGATTCATATCCTTTTAAAATTTTCAAAATTGGTATCAGAGCTTAATCGTTTATTTTTCTAGATTCATATCCTTTTAAAATTTCTAACATTGGTATCAAATGGGATAGACTAGAAAAACAAACAATCAAGCTCTAATATTAATGTTGGAAAATTTAAAAGGATATGAATTGGATTCAACATACCCAAATATTAGAAGTTTGCGACGAAAAATTTAAGATCCAATGTTTGTAGGATCCAATCTCATTTCCATTAGATATGAGTTTGATGGAAATGAGAAAGAATAGATTGGTGAACTCAGGTTAGGCATTGAGTATGTCTAAACTATTATTTGTATGGTATTAATACATTATATAAAGATATATGCTCCAAAGAAAAGGAGAGAATACTGTAACTAGTGTTTCATATCATGTATGCAAATTGTGACCAATATAGGTGATCAAAGTCTAGATCTTAACTTTGATGTATGAGACCTTTGATGGAATAATGATCTCATATTTGTACTCTTATAATTCTATTCTATTTTTGAGATTTAAATTTAATAATTGCTATTTTAAAATGTTATCAAAGGATTATGAGAGATTCAATGTAGCAAGACATTACTAGAAAGTGAATTAAATTAAAGTCAAGAGATCTAAGAAAAGATGAAGATCATTAAATGTATTACATTATGTTTGTATTCACTGGTATACCAGTTATAATATTTCTATAATTGTAAATATAATATCTAATGCATATGATGCATATGAATGAGATCATTTGATAAAATGATTTAGGGTGCTACATACTTAAAATCTACTTAAGATCTATTGTTTATTAAGAAGCTATATATTTCTAATAAATATATAGCAAAGAGCTTTTGAAGTATGTTGGTTACACGGTTTATTTTCTTATATGATTTGTTACAGAGGATAAGAGATAATGTTTTCTTACATAATGTTGAGAGAGTATGGATCCCATTATGTGCAAGTGGGAGATGTTGGATCATGGATCTGGGTCACTCAAAATGGGTTTATAACCTGATCCATACCCTTACTTAAGAAATGCCTATAAATAGACAGAAGAAGAAAGTTAAGGGGTTAGTTAACATTATTATTCATCATAATCATTTAGAAACTCTCTCTTTTTTCTCTCTATTCACAAAAGGAGATTTAGGCCGTGAACAAGATTGTCTTTCCAAATGATTGCCAATATAACCAGTAAAAGCAAATATTGGATATTGAATTTTTTGTTGTGAACTTCTAATATTCAGGTATATATGAATTCAATTCATATCCTTTTACATTTTTCAACAATTCTTTTACCTAATATTCAAACAATTGAGTCCTAAATCAATCATCAGTCAATCTTAAAGTATCTTTTAACGTGGATTTGAAGCTTCCTATTTGTCAAGGATGGATCCTTAGAGAACCATATGGAACTAAATCGATCCATGTTTCTTAGTTAAGCATTTTTTACAATGAGTTACTAATAAGGAAAAAATATATTAATTCAATAATAATAAAAAATATTTAAATAATTTTAACAAAAAGTATTAATTGAAAATATTTAAATTAATGCAATTATTTTTTTCATTTTATAATAAATATACCTATTTAATGAAAAAATTAATAGAAGGACAAATTAATTATAATATCTTTAATTATTTTATTATTATCAAATTAATAATATAATTCTTTTCATTTGAATGATAAATAGGATCTATTTGGATATGTTTTCATCTTTTTCTATTTTCAAAAACTATAATATGAAAAATAAAGAATAAAGGATGTTTGGGTAAGTAAATAAAAAATATTTTATTTAATTATAAAAATGATATCCAAAATAAAAGAATAAATTAAGAAAATATCAAAAAACTTGTTTCAATTTTTTTAATTTTAAACTACATATTTAAAATTATGTAAAAGTAAAATTTGAAAATAATTTTCTAAATATGAATTTTTGTTTAAAAATAAAAAAATTGAAGTATGTTTAGATGCATTTTTATTTTTTATTTTTAAAAACTATTCTTTTTTAAAAACTACCTCTGAGTTCAAGAAAAAATAATAAATAGATAATTTTTGGTCAAGCAAATAAGTAAAATTTTCATTTAATTACAAAAATTCTATAAAAAAAATTTAGAAAATATCTAAAATTTATTCTTTTTTATTTTTAAAACAAGAATTACAGCATCAACTTTTAAAAATAAAATTTAAAAATAATTTGTTAAGTGAACACTTATGTCTTAAAAATAAAAAATAAAAAATATTTTTAAAAATAATAAATAAATAGACCTTTTTACAAATAGACTTATAAATATCAATGATTTTCATGTATGAATGTGAGATTAGCAATTAGCAATTTTAACTAATTTTTTTCTTTTGGATAATGGTATTCAATAAAGATCGGGAATTAAACCTTGTGTGTAGAAAAAGACACAAAATTTTTATGAGATATTAAATACTATTTGAAATAGATGTTTTGACATTTTCCTAAAAAGATAATAAATAAACAAACCCTTTTTATAAATAGACCCATAGATACCAATGATTTTTATGTATAAATGTGAGATTAGCAATTCTAACTATTTTTTTTTGGGTAATGGCATTAGATATAGGTATTTAAAGATTAAGGATTAAACTCCGAGCTTAAAAAATATAAAATTTTTATGAAATGTGAAATATTATTTGAATTAAATGTTTTGTCTTTTTTTTAATTATAACATGAAAATGGATGGAAAATAAATATATTTTTATTTAATCAACATCTATAGCCAATGGACCGCTCCCATTGATTCATAAACTTCCCCAAGATACAAAATTTTTATGAAATATTGAATACTATTTAAATTAAATGTTTTGGCATTTTTTTAACTATAACATGAAAATGGATGGAAAATAAATAATTTTTATTTAACATCATAGCCAATGGACCGCTTCTATTGATTCGTAGACTTTGCAAGCGAAATCCACCCCCCCCCCCCCAAAAAAAAAAAAAAAAGAAAAGTAAAGGCCGAATCAAGTGTTCGTCGTTTAGGGCTTGCTGTAATGCTGCTCTTCTCGTTGGAAACATCACTTTAACAGTTCCTGTGAGGTTCTACGAATTGGTAAATTCCCTCTTCTCTGCACCGAAACATCACAATTTCTGCCCTCATTGATCTATTATGCTCTCTGTTCTGTTATTAAGCATTTATAGCTGGTTGGAGTTAAGCCTATAGCTTTGAGTACCTTTATTGTTGTGTGCCTCGTACCTCTTGCTGAATTGTTTCTGCCGGCTTTGCAGTCCTATCTTTTTTTCTCTTGAAATTCTTTTATGTTGCAAGTTGAATAGCTCATTGATTCATTCGTGATTGTTGCTCTCTGGTTTGCTGTCAATCTGGGTTCCTTGATTTTATCACCTATTGAGGTTTTGGTTTGTCAATACCAAGAATTAATAGTAAATCGAATAATTTTTGAATTCTGATGAAGTTGGCTCTCTAGTGTGCTGCCTATTACGGCATTGTGCATTATACTCTGTAGGAATGGGCTGTTTTCTTTTTTGGTTAATTGTTGTCCATGTAAGAAGCTATACGATAAATGCCAAGCCTAAAATGATTAGGAGAAGTTTAACTTAACCAGCACACAACCACTTATTCTATGTTTAGTTGTTAACTTGATTTGTGTTGTCAATCGTGATGACCTTGATTTGTGTTGTTAATTGTGATGAATGTGTTTAGCTGGTTCAGAACCTCATTGTTATGATTGTTTTTGATGATGTAAACTGTCAGGTTGCCTTATTTGCTCCCATGGCTGTTCTTTTTATAAATTTTTTTATTTTTTTCAACATAAGTGCCGTGAATTATAATGGCTATTGCCATCTGCCATGGGACCATGGTGCTTTCTTTCTATTCGCAACCATTTGCCATTGACAACACTAACATGTTTATTTCCCATTCTCCCTTAAGCTCCGATTTCCATCAGATATATGTGTGCACCATCTAGAGAAAAAGCATTCTCCTGGCTGTGTTGCTGATTTCTTTCTTTAAGGTTTCAAAAGGTGCCTTACTATTCTGCGCACATCCTAATTGTGTCAAGCAACTAGGATATTGGAGTGTTACTGGCTGTAGATAGCCGTGGAAGTTTGTCTGCCCAACAATTAGAATTCCTTTTGTTCCTTCTTTTAATTCATTTGGCAGGAAATATGGTTTATTATCATCAATTTATCATCATTGTGTATTTGAATTAGTGTTGTTTACTTGGTGCCTTTTATAAATGATAGACGAGTACTAAATAAATCTTGTTATTGATTTAGTTGTTTGTTTGGAAGTCTGTAGCCAGCCCTATATTAGTTGTGTCTTGTTAATTTTAATTGCATGTTGCAGGACATGTCTGATTCTGTTGCACAAGATATTGGTAAAGTGTCATCTGCATCACATATCCCACACTCTATGTCTGCTCATGCTTCCGTATCAACAATGCCTCCATCCTCAGATCCTAACTACCGCCCAACTACTGCATGGATGCCAACTATTCCATCCCCATCTTTGCATCGTGCAATGCCTGGAACTCCTGGTCCCCCTGGGTTAGCATCAGCTTCACTGTTATCCTCCATTCCAGCCACTCCATTAATAAGTGCAGATTCTTCCTCATTGGCAGTACTGAGGCCAAATATGCCAACTGCAGCTGTTGTGGTGAATCCTGGTGGTCCGCAGATGGGCACACTGCATCCATCCATACCCAGTATGGCTGCTTCGCCTCAGGGACTTTGGTTACAGCCACCCCAGATGAGTAGTGTACAGAGGCCGCCATTTCTACCATACCCTGCCACTTATCCTGGGCTCTTTCCTTTCTCAGCACGTGGCGTTTCTCCTACTGTTGTTACAGCATCTGATTCTCAACCTCCTGGTGTTATACCTGTGGGCACTGCTGTTGCAACTTCTGTGTCTTCTGCTTCAAGTCATCAGCAAAGGGGAACTACTGCTCTGCAGACGGAAATAGTTTCAGCACAAGTTGGTATGCTTGCCCCTATATTGCTGATCCACTAAAATGTATTAGCACATTTATATAGCTTTGTATAACATTCCTTCTGTGGTTACCATGGTTCTGTAGATGACAAGAATGCTGTTGCCACTCAGAGTGACACTGCTACTAATAATCATTCAGATGCTTGGACTTGCCATAAGACTGAGGCGGGAATTGTGTACTATTATAATGCCTTAACAGGGGAATCGACATATGATAAACCTGCTGGCTTTAAAGGGGAGGTACTGATTTTCAATGCCGTTTAAGATGACCAAAAATTTTGTTTAGATTTATCCTGCATGTGGAGTTCCCTTAGAGCTGTAGTTTGGTGATTCATGACATGTTTGTGCCTCATGATTACTGCATAGAAACTATCAAGTCTTTATATCCTTCTTAAAATGACTGTGTTGAAGATGCTAGGCCATATTGATGTAGGACAGATTTGATTGCGCGCCTGCAGTATTTTGGGAGTTTATGGAGGTAGGAGTAAAGGAGAGAAGCTTGTGTTGAGTGTATTTACGTACTTCAGTTTCTGTGGGTTTGTAATAGGAGATGGAGGAAGAGGAAAGAGATTCTCTCCGAAAATTTATGTGTCTTTTTTGGGGGTGGGTGGTTGCGGGCTGGGCAATTAACACATATACACTATTGCACTTGCAGCTTGCAATTAGTTGTGTACTGTATCATCATTGTATCAGTTTTATTTTTGTTTTTTATTTATTTATTTTTTAATAATGTTGATTGTGGATGCAGCCAGATAAAGTTTCTGTGCAGCCAACTCCAGTTTCAATGTAAGTTTGTTGCTTTTGACTTCAGGACAATGTTCTGTTAGTATTATTCACTTCCTTTATGTTTTCTGCTACTACATCCAAATATATATTTTTTTTATTTCTGTTCTGGGTGTTCTCTAGCTTTCTTAGTTGACCCTTATTCTCCTCAAAGGTTTGTGGATGTGAATTTTTATTTCTTATCTTTAATTAAGCAACTTAATTTAACTGGTTTTTGTCCTTTGACATCTTAAATTGTTCTCATTTTTTCCTTCTCTTTAACTTGCAATGTAGACTTTTCGTTGCCTATATTTAAGATTTTTTACAACGTTGATCCTAACTTTACATTTACCTTGTGAATATTAATTTTGTCTATCACATTGCAAATTCTTAATTCTCTACTTTCTATTTTAGACCTAAATTATTGAATGTGAATTTTGTTGCAAATTAAAGGGCCAATTTAATGAATCATGAATGCTATTGATTCATTATGCCACCTGAAGATAGCATATATTATGTTATGTGTACAACAACAATAATAACAGCAAAATTTTATCCTATTAAGTGAGATCGGATATTATGTTATGTGTAATGTATAATGAAATGTAAGCATATAAGACAGTTCAAGCCAATACTTGAATTGTTAAAAATGGCTTGAGTGATTAGCTACAGTTAGGAAGTTTATTTATATACTAAGTGAAGTCTATTTATATACTAATTAATAAAAAATATTACAATCAAATATATGATACTAATTCTAATCTTAATCAAGTTAGAAAGGAGAAATAACAATTTAAAATAACTTCCTAATATGTACAACATAATCAATCTAGAATTATTATAGAATGATTTCTTAAAAAGCATACAATGTCAACATTGCCCCTCAAGTTGGAACATATATATCAAATGCACTAGCTTGTTATATATATAATCAATTCTTGGCCCTGGAAGAGACTTTGTAAAAATATCAGCTAATTGGTTATTAGAGTTTACAAAAACAGTATAGATTTCTTTTGAAGTTATTTTTTCTCGGATTAGGTGGCGGTCAAGTTCAATGTACTTAAGTCCTTTCAAGAAATACTGGGTTTGAGGTAATGTGCAATGCGGCTTAATTGTCACATATAAGTTTTATAGGATTTGATTGATATAATTTGAGTTCTCGTAATAATTGTTTCAATCATATAAGTTTACATGTGGCTAATGCCATATCTTGATACTCTGCTTTTGCATTTGGTCTTACCATTGTATTTTGCTTTTTACTCTTCTATGAAATGAGATTTCATCTAAAGAGAACATAATATCCTGAAGTGGATTGTCGATCACTTGGAGATCCAGTCCAATCTGCATTAGAATATCTAATAATTTGAGTGTAGCCTCAACTTTCATATAATAATCCTTTTCTTGGACTTTTCTTTAGACATGTAAAATGGGCGGGGTGGGCTTATACGGGCAAGTGGGCTTGCCCGCATAAGCCCGCATTAAATGTGCACTTCACATTAGAGTGCTCGCATCGCACCGCATGGGGTAGCCCGCATTTTTTTTAATATTTTTATTAATTATTTTATTTTATAATATATAAACTATATTCCAATATTTTAATTTTTATTAAATTATTTGAGAAAAAAACTGAATTGGAGTATAGAAATTAAATTAAATTTGTTAAGAAGTAATTGAGTTAAATTTTTTTTAATATATATTAGGCTTAAATATAAGAAAAAAATAATTAAAAAAATATTTTTTTGCCCCTAGTTAAGCCCGTGACTGCGCGGGCTTTTGCTCGTGCGGGCTTGCCCGCATCAGCTTGCATCAAATGAGGGCTTCATGCAAGGCTACCCACATTAGCCAGTGATCGCGGGTTGCCCGTAGTCACGGGCCCTGTTTTACATGTCTACTTTTCTTAATGTGTTTGAGAATTCTTGTGATAGCATCCCAATAAGCTTCACAGGGTGAGTTGAGGAATTGACTTATTACACTTACAGCAAATGAGATATTAGGTTGAGTGATTGTAAGATAATTCAATTTTTTAACAAGTTTTTGATATCTTCCTGAATCTGAAAAAGGCTTCCTCTGGTTTGGTAGAAGTTTTACATTTGGATCCATACATGTGTCAACTGGCTTGCACTGTTATATTTATTTCACTTAGTATATCAAGAGTATATTTCCTCTGATAAATAAAGATGTTGGATTAAGATTGTGCTACCTCAAAATTAAGAAAGTAACAAAGTTTTTTAAGATCTGTAGTTTGGAAGCGATGAGATAGATGTTGTTTAAGTTGGTCAATGCCTTTGTGATCATCTCCTGTAATCACTATATCAACATAAACAATTAGGTATATTTGACTAGAAATAGAAGAGTGATAAAAAATAAAGTAATCAACTTTACTTTATTGCATGCCAAAGTCCTGAACAACTTTAATGAATTTCCTAAACCAAGCTTGTGAAAATTGTTTAAGGCCATAAGTGATTTCTTCAATTTACATACTAAATGAGTCTCCCCTGAGCAACAAACCTTAGTGGTTACTTCATGTAAACTTCTTCCTTAAGATCACCAAGCAAAAAAGCATTTTTAATGTCTAATTGATGTAAAGACGAATGATGAATGGTGGCTAGAGAAAGAAAAAGGCGAACTAAGGTAATCTTTGCACCAAGTGAAAATATATCTCTATAATTTAGACAAAAAATTTGAGTATATCCTTTTGCTATTAGTTAAGCTTTTAACTGATCAGTCTTTCCATCAGGATCAACTTTAACAATGAAGACCCAACGACATCCAATTAAAAATTTGCTAGTAGGCAAAAGTAGCAATTCCCATGTACCACTGGTGTACTGGTGTGTAATACAGTCATCTCATCCAACATTGCTTAACACCACCCTGGGTGAGAGAGAGTTTTCTGCATAGTTTAGGAAATGGAGACAGAGGACAAAACAGAAACAAAAGCATGGTGAGATGTAGAAAGATGATGATAACTTAGAAAATTATAAGCAGAGTATGGATTTTGAGTAGAATGATTACCTTTTTGAAAGGCAATTGGAAGGCTGTCGGGACTTTTTGGTGGATCGGATTTTGGAGATGATGTTAGCATAGGACATGGGTTTGTAGGAGCTTTTGCAATAATTTGAGCAGGTGCTGAATCAATTGAATTTTCAATAATTTGAGTTGGATGAAGTTATTGTTGATAAGGAATTGGAGGGCTTGTCTTATAAAGATGTTACAAGTGTAGGATAAAAAAAAAAGAATAGGTAAAACCTCAATTGTAAGAGTGGATTTTGTGAAAGCGGAGAAAAATGGAAAAAACTCAGAGAATGTGACATTAGTAGAAGTAAAAAATTTATGTAAGATTGGTAAATAACAACGGTAACCCTTTTGCAATCTTGAATATCCTAGAAAAATATATTTGATGGATTTAGGGGATAATTTAACTTTTCCTAAAGAAAGATCATGAAGAAAACAAGTACATCCAAAAATATGAAGAGAAAGTTTGCACATAGGTTTTTTTTTGGAAAAACTAGAGAGTGAGGAATTTTATTATTTAAAATAGAAGAAGACATACAATTAATTAAATAACATAGTTCGAGTAGCATCTACCCAAAAACAAAAAGGAACATTTGCATGTATCAAGAGAGTTCGTGTTATTTCAATTAAATGTGGATTCTTTTAGCAATGCCATTTTGTTGATGTGTCTGTGGATATGTGGATTGATTAATAATGCCTTTGGAAGATATGAAAGAAGAAAAAGATGTAGAAAAATATTCTAAGGCATTATCACTTTGAAGTATGTGAATTTTAACACTAAATTGATTATGAAATTTAGAACAAAAAGACTTAAAAATTGAGAATAACTTAAAATGATCTTTTAGTAAATATAACCATGTATATTTGGAGTAATCCTTAATAAATGTAACAAAATATTGAAAATCCAAAGTTGAAGTCATACGACTCAGACCTTAAATATTAGAATGAATGATAATAAATAATGACTTAGCTTTATTGTGGGTTCTACTAGGGAATAAGCTTCGAACATGCTTATCAAGTCGATAAGACTCACACTCTAAAGACTCTAAAGTTGAAAGATGAGGAACCATTTTGTGAAGTTTTTTTATACGTGGATGACGGTAGTGAAGTAACTCAGGTGACTCAGCAATAACACAAATTGGAGAAGCTGGTTAGATATAAAGTTCTTGTAACTCATGCTTAGTGCCAATCGTCATTCCTGTACTCCGGTCTTGTATTGAAAAGGATTAGCAAAAAATGTTGTAGAATAGTCAAAAGTGTGTGTAAGTTGGCTAACAGATATCAAATTAAGTGGGTAATTAGTAATATAAAGGATTGATTTTAAAGGTAAAGATGGGCAAAGATTTATTTGATCAATAGCTTGTCCATTAATTTTTGTTCCATTAGCTAAATTGACAATAGGACGAGATTTATTGGTGTAAAAATGAGTAAATAAAAATGTTACTAGATATATAATCAAAAGCTCCCAAATCAAGTACCTAAGGTCCTAAAGATGTTGAATGAGATAGTCTATAAAATTACCAGAATGTACTGTGGAGGCAATACTTCTTCCTTGTTTGTGTTGAGTGAATAGATTTTGAAGTAACCCTTGAAGCTTTTGATCAGATGAGATTAAGTGATTACTTGTTTCATTACTAGCTCCTTTTGTACCAGTTTCAATATTAGTTAAGGTGGTAGACCATGTAGGACGTCCATGTAAGACCAGGTTTCTAGCAATGGTTACAATAGTGATAAGAGTTTCTTTGTTTTCCATGTCCTTCTTTTGATTTCCACGACCACCTTGGCCTTTGTCATTGGAATGAGATACTAAGGCAAAATTATCATTTCTTGTGATGAAAGTTGTTGGAGGTTTATCATTCTCTGTGGTGAAAAGTGTTGGAGGTTTATGTTGCATTAGGTTTGAGAAAGCATCATTCGAGATTGCAATTTGAATAAAAGTTAGTAGTTGATTACAAACTGTGGAAAATTCCGGGTTAATACCTACAAGAGCAAGGGCCATAAAAAATTGATTTTGTTATGTCTCCTACTTAGGGGTATTAGTTGTGATAGGCAGTAGTTATTAGAATTCCTTTACAACAATTTAGACAATCTTAATATAGGAAGAGATGCTAAAATCCTATTGCTTCAAATTGACCAGATTATATAGAAGATTATAAAGTCATTGAATGTTATTTGAATATATTTGTTTAGCCTTTTTCCACACATCATAACAACTTATAGATGAATGAAAATAGATGAACAAATCGGGTTCAATGGACTACCGTAGAATAGATAACAATTGAGCATTTAATTTGTGGTTGATTGGGTGTGGGGATATTTATAAGCCTTTTTGTCAAGTGATCTTACACTTCTTGCCCTTTAAATTAAGCTTGAATAGCAATAGACCAAGAATTATAATTGTTTTCATTTAGTTTAATTGATGTGATGGTAGGATTACCATTAGATAAGGAGGAAAAGTTTCTCATAATCTTTGAATTTTCTTTCATGTTAAAGAGGTAACCATTTTGATAGAGTTTAATGGTGTGGTGCGATCCATGTAGCTAGAAGGGCAGCAACCAAAAAATAGAACTCAAAAAAAGAAATCTTACTACTTGGATTTGAAAAAAGGGAGATTTGATGTTTGGATTTCAGAACTGAGGTCACGGACAGATTCAATGAGAAGATGTGATTGTTGTTGGGTGGTGTGTGTTGTTCACCTGCATTTGGAGCAGTGGCATGTGGGCTTCATGCACATCTATAGTGGTGGCGTGTTGATGTCACATATTGGTTAGGGAGGTCGGAAATTTGCCAATGGTGATGATTTTGGTGGTTGTTCTTCAAAACGTGTGCTATTGCTCCTTGAATTAAAGCAATTAGATTGGGTGTTGCTAGTATTATTATAGTGATGCAAACAGTTTTTGAAAAGAAAGAATTCTATGTTTGTGTTTAGAGGCTCGGAGGTGTCTGGGCTTGTAAGGTCTATGTTTAAGGGCTTGGAGATGTTTGGGTTTATGTTTTTGGATAGAAAAAGAGAGCTTGAAATTTAATAAAAGATAATTGAAGCAAAACTAAAGTCTTTCAATGTGAGGGCTTTGATATCAACTTGAATTGTTGAAAATGGCTTGAGCAATTAGCTATAGTTAGGAAGTCTATTTATATACAAAAGTTGTAATCAATCAAATATTTTACAATCAAATCTGTGATACTAATTCTAATCCTAATCAAGTTAGAAAGGAAAAATATGAATATAAAATAACTTCTTAATATGTACATAATCAATCTAGAATCATTTTAGAATGATTTTCTAAAAAAGCATACAATCTCAGCACCCATAAAAAAACATCAAATGTCACAAAACTTGTATAATGGAGCTTTAAAACTCTAAAGGGCCAACCCATGTCAGATTCATGACTTATGTTTGAAAAGGTTTAAATTCATATCTAGATTTGAAAAAATTGGAGGTTTAGGGTTTCAAGAATAGTGGTAGGGCTTCAAGCTTATTGAAATAAGGTTTTACAAAATGAAAGAAAAAATGGGTTATTTTGCCCTTCTAGTGTTAGGGTTGCATAGGAATCAACTTGGTTATGTAATGATCTATTCTCTCTTGGTCATCAACTGAGAAGCCCCTGAATTGATGGTGGAATTGCTTGAATCGCACACTGACATGAACAATTCCCCACCAAACTATGATTTAGCTATTGATTCATGGAGCTTGCCAATTTATTGATAGATTCATATCATATTGGGGTTAAAACTAATTGAATCATGCAATTTGAATTGGGAATTGTATGGTTCCAACTACTATGTTAAGATTACCTTAAAACAAGTTTTAACTCTTGGAACGGAAAAGCAAGTAATGAATTCTATAGTATTTTATTTTTCTATATCCTGTATTAGTGGGTTGGATAACTTTATGATTTTGGTGTATTTGTTTTTTTATATTGCTGAAGAGTTTGTCATATCACGAGCCAGTGTGTTCTTCAGAACTCTTTATAATAAAATTTCTTTTATCATGGATAGAAGTTGGCATTGTTTGATCTGTGTAGTTGACCCATTCCAATGGGAAAAAGGTTGGTTGTTGTATAAGTAGAAAATGATTGAGGAGATTGGATCACAGAAAATTTGATTAGATGATGAATTTGAACTTGCACTGTACTTTGTAATCTTGAATTACCTTATAATGGAGAAACAGAACAATTGACTTGATATTCATCTAACCTCCTTTTTGGAAGATGGATTTGATATTTGTGCACATGGTGTTTGGATGTCATGAATTTGTCCCAAGGAATTGCTATTATTTTTTATAATGTCACTTTGTTGTTTATTGGCTACAATGGTGTAGGAGTGTCTATTTTGTTATTTGTTTCTTTTTCATTTTGTTTCATTTTTTTCTTAGCTAAGAGAGTTTATTTGGATCTTGCTTGCTTTTTCATTTTTTGTTTCCTTCTTTCTTGGCTAGGCATCTTTGATGAACATGCAATGTTTTCCCTTTCTCTTCCTTTAATGAATTTTTGGTCGTTGAAGAAGTTGGCTAAACAATAGAAAAAGGATGGTAAAGGTCTCTTTGTTTGTTTCCAATTGTACCAATGAATAGACGATAAATTGACCCTTTACTTTTTGTTTATAAACTGCAAGTATAAAAAGGGGGGGAGTGATAGTACACACATCGACCAATCCCTTTCTACTTCCTATAATAATTCTTAGTGCCAATTTGGGTTTCTTCTTTTCATCTTATCCAATCAATTTTCAGTTGTAATGTTGTTTGAAATGTTAAGATTATTGGCTTAAATGCAAATGCTTTTGTATATTTAATAATTAATAGTTATAATTTACTTTGCTTAGATGTTAAGATTACTGGCTTAGAAGCTTTTGAGAATCTCTTTCTCTGCCACAAGATTTTTATCAACTTAAACTATAACATTCGGTTCTTATCCATTTCTGTAATCTCTTTTTTGTCGCTAGTTTTGTATTAATATTTGCTTCTTTCCATTTTTTAGAATTAATTATCCTTTTCTATCATTCTCTTTCTTTATTTATAGAAGTTTGTTTTTCTATCAAAAAAATAATAAAAGGGGATATGAATAGACTTGAATTGTTGAAAATGACTTATGCAATTGCTATAGCTATGATATTTATTTATATATGAAAGATGCAATTAATCAAATATATTATAATTAAATTTTAGATATTAATTCTAATCCTAATTAAGTTAGAAAGAAAATAATTATAAATCTAAAATCTTTTAAAATAATTTCTTAATATGTACATATTCTAACACTTTCCTTGAAGTTGGAGCATATATATTATATGCAACTAATTTATTATATATGTAATCAATTCTTGGTCTCTGGAGGAACTTAGTAAAAATATCAGCTAACTAATTATTAAAATTCACAAAAATAGTAACAATCTCTTTCAAAGTTGTCTTTTCTCTGATAAAGTGGCAGTCAAGTTCAATTTACTTAGTCTTTTCATGAAAGATTGGATATGAAACAATGTGCAATGCGGTCTAATTATCATAAATAAGTTCCATAAAGCCTGATTTATATAATTTGAGTTCTTGTAATAATTATTTCAACCACATGAGCTCACTTGTGATTAATGCCATAGCTTGATATTCTATCTTTGCATTAGATCTTATCACTGCATTTTGCTTTTTACTCTTCTATGAAATGAGATTTCATTCAAAAAGAATACAATACTCGGAAGTAGATCGTCGATTACTTGGTGATTTGGCTTAATCTGCATTAGAATATCCAAGTGTGGCTTCCGTCTTTATATAACAAGTCTTTTTTTGGATTTCCTTTAATGTATCTAAGAATTTGCATCATAGTATTCCAATGAACTTCACAAGATGAATTGAGGAATTGACTCACTATAATTATAACAAATGAGATCAGGTGAAGCGATTGTGAGATAATTCAACTTTTCAACAAACATTTGATATCTTCCTGGATTTATAAAAGGCTCCCCTTGATTGGTAGAAGTTTGATATTTGGATCAATAGGTGTGTCAATTGGTTTACATTCTGTTATACCTCTCTTATTTAGTATATCAAAATATAGAGATATTGGATTGAGATTGTGTTACCTTAATGTCAAGAAAGTATTGAAAATTTTCAAAATCCTTAGTTTGGAAGTGATGAGACAAATGCTATTTAAGCTGGTTAATACTGTTTTGATTATTTCTTGTAATTACTATGTCATCAACATAAACAATTAAGTATATTTGACTAGAAACAGAAGAGTGATAAAAGATAGAGTGGTCAACTTGACTCTATTGCATATTAAAATCTCAAACAACTTTATTGAACTTTCCAAACCAAGTTCGTGGAGATTGTTCAAGGCCATCGAGAGATTTCCGCAATTTACATATTGGACGAATGCTATTTAAGCTCGTTAATATTGTTATGATTATTTCCTGTAATTACTATGTCATCAACATAAACAATTAAGTATATTTAATAGAAGAGTGATAAAAGATAGAGTAATCAACTTCACTCTATTGCATACTAAAATCTCGAACAACTTTATTGAACTTTCCAAACCAAGTTCGTGGAGATTGTTCAAGGCCATTGAGAGATTTCTGCAATTTACATATTGGACGAGTCTCCCCTTGAGTAACATATCCTGGTGGTTGCTCAATGTAAATTTCTTCCTTAAGGTCATCATGCGACAAGGCATTTTTAATGTTTAATTGATGTAAAGGCCAATGACAAATGGCTGCTAGAGAGAGAAAAAGGTGAATTAAAGCAATTTTTACAACTAATGAGAATATATTACCATAAGCCAAACTAAAAATTCAAGTATAGCCCTTTGTCACCAGTTGAGCTTTTAACTAATTAATCTTCCTATTAGGGTTAACTTTAATAGTAAATACCTAATGACAACTAACTAAAGATTTGCATCACTAGATCCCATATGCCACTAGTGTGTAGTGCAATCATTTCATTCAACATTGCTTAACACCACCTTGGATGAGAGAGAGTTTCTTGCACAATTTTGAGAATGGAAACAGAAGAGAAGATAGAAACAAAAGCATGGTAGGAGGTAGACAAATAATGATAACTCAAAAAATTATAAATAGGATATGGATTTCGAGTAGAACAATTACCTTTTCGAAGTACAATGAGAAGGTTAGAATTTTTTGATGAGTTGGAAGAGATGAATCTATAGGGTGTTCTTTAGTAATTTGGGCTAGTGTTGAATCTTCAATAACCTGAGTTGGATGAGGTCATTGTTGATAAATAATAAAAGGTTTGTCTTGTGGGGATAAAGAAGATGCAAGTGCAGGATCTAAAAAAGAATGGGTAAAACCTTAGTTACCGGGGATAGATTTTGTGGAAGAAGAGAAAAAAAGGAGAAGACTCAAGGAATGGGACATCAACAGAAGTAAAAAATTTACATAAAGTTGGTGAATGACAATTGTACCCTTTATGCAATCTTGAATATCCTCAAAAGACACATTTTATGGATTTAAGAGATAATTTGTCTCTTTCTAGAAAGAGATCATGAGCAAAACATGTACATCCAAACACACAAAGAGGAAATTTATACATGGGTTCTATTGGAGAAACTAGAAAGTAAGGAATTTGATTGTTTAAAACAAAAGGAGGCATACGATTAATTAAATAACATGTAGTGCGTATGGTATCTGCCCAAAAACGAGAGGGAACATTTGTATGCAACATGAGAGTTAGTGCAATTTCAATTAAATGCAATTTTTTGCTTTTGGCAATGCCATTTTGTTGAAGTGTTTGTGGACATGTGGATTAATGAAGAATGTCTTCAAAGGACAAAAAAAAATGCAGAAAAATATTCTCGGGCATTGTCACTTCGAAGTATGCAAATTCTTAGACCAAATTGATTATGTATTTTAGAACAAAAAGATCTAAAAATTGAAAATAATTCGAAACGATCTTCCATTAAATATAACCAAGTGCATTGATAGTAATCATCAATTAATGTAAAGAAATATTGAAAACCTTAAGTTAAAGTAATATGATTTGAACCATAAATATTAGAATGAGCAACAGAAAACAAAGACTTGGCTCTATTTTGAGTTCTACTAGGAAATGAATTGTATACATGCTTATTGAGTTGACAAGACTTGTACTATAAAGACTCTAAAGTTGAAAGATTAGAAATCATTATGCGAAGTTTTCCAATACTTGGATGTCATAAATGGTAGTGAAGTAACTCAAGAGATTCAACAGCACCACAAATTACTAGAGAAGTTGATTCGATGTAATAAAGTCCTTGTGATTTGTGCTTGGTAGTAATCATCATTCCTATACATTGATCCTATATAACAGAAGAATTAGCAATGAAAGTCACAGAACAATTTAGAGTACATGTAGGTTGACTTATTGAAATGAAATTGAGAGGGCAGTCAGGTACATAAACAACTAATTGCAGTGGTAAAGAAGGAAGGGGCTTTACTTGACCAATATGTTGGGCAACAATTTTGGATCCATCAACTAAGACAATTATAGGAAGAGATTTATTGGTGCAATTAAATTGGCTAAATAAGGATTGGTTACCAATTATGTGGTTAGCAGCTCCTAAATCAAGTACCTAAGAGCCAAAGGATGTTGGTGTTGAATGAGATTGATATACTATACAATTACTAGACAAAAATGAAGAAATGATGCCAAATGAGGAATTCATGATTGATGCCTTAGACTTTTTTTTTTAAAATAGCAATAGATTTGGCTGTTTGGATCAAAGAAATAGAGTTTCGTTACTTGGATTAGTGAATTGAGATCACAGACGGAGTCAGTGAGAAGTAGAGGTTGCTATAGGGTGGGGTGTGCTGTTTACGCGCATTTGGAATGGTGGCGTGTGGGCTTCATGCCTGTCTATAGTGCTAGCGTGTTGATGTCACACGATGGTTGTGGTAGTTGGAAAAACACCAATGGTGCCAATTCTAGTGGTAGTTCTTCAAAAAACATGTTGCTCTGTGAATTAAAGCAACTAGATGGGGCATTTTCTATTGTGATGCTAAACAGTTTCTGGAAAAAAAAATGGGATTCTGTGTTTAGTTTTGTTTTGGATGCTTAGAAGTGTTTAGGTTTGAATTTGGATAGAAACACGGGGAAAAAAGAAAGGAATTCGGAAGTCTCTGATTGGGTATTGTGTTTGGGTTTCTGGTTCTGGGCAGAAAAGGAGAGCTTGAAGCTGAATAGAAGATAATTGAAACAAAAGTAAAAGCAGAGTCCCTCAATTTGAGGGCTCTGATAACAACTCGAATTGTTGAAAATGACTTGTACAATTACTACAGCCATGATATTTATTTATATATAAAAGATGCAATCAATCAAAGATATTACAATCAAATCTGATATATTAACTTTAATCCTAATCAAGTTAGAAAGGCAATAATTATAAATCTGAAATCTTCTAGAATAACTTCCAAATATGTACATATCCTAACAAACAGAATATTGTTATTTTTATTTTCTGATTGAAATGTTTGGAAGGAGTTTAACTAGTAAATATGGCTTGTTATAGTGCCCAGTAATGAGAGGACATTTGTGCCATAATTTTAAATTTTCTGTGCTTCATATTACTTCGTTCACCCTTTGGGCTAAATCCTATGTCTTTTGGCGTTCACACTTCTTCAAAGGAGCATGCATCTTTTGTTTTCCTTTTGGGTCTTGAAATCTTTTATTTATTTGGAAACAGATCCAAAGTCTTATATTCTTATTTTTTTTCTGATGATTTCATGTAATAGGGTCAATTTACCTGGTACTGATTGGGTGTTGGTCACTACTAGTGATGGGAAGAAATACTACTACAACAATCAAACCAAGGTGAGATTTTTGTCTATTCTTCCTGTTGGTTTTCTTATCTAGTTTTCTAGATTTGGATAATAAGACTTTTCTAGTACTTTTTTGCTCTAGCTTGTCTGTTTTTTCATTTATTAATTAAATATGGTTGCTTTTACTTGTGTCTGTCTATATTTCTAGTTGCATCATTGCAGTAATGCCTTTTTCTGCCTGTCGGTTGCCTTTAATCATCATCATCATCATTATTATTATTATTATTCTGGGTTAGAAACTTAGTTGGATCTTACTATAGCAGTACATGAATATATAAATTTCAAAGAATGCATACACTGTTTATGTGATTATAATATTATATCATTATTATTATTGTTTTGGCTTGCTGTTCTTTGTTAGACGAGCTGCTGGCAAATCCCAAATGAGGTGACTGAACTGAGGAAAAAGCAGGATGGTGAAATCACAAGAGAACATTCAATGTCAGTTTCGAATGCTGCTCCACTGTCTGAAAAAGGCTCTGGAATGATTACTTTAGATGCTCCTGCCATTAATACTGGTGGTCGTGATGCTGCAGCTCTTAAATCTTCTAGTATTCAGGGCTCATCATCAGCACTGGATTTGATCAAGAAGAAGTTGCAGGACTCAGCCACTCCTCTTACTTCTTCTATCCCTGCACCTTCAATGCCGAGTGTTTCTGAAGCAAATGGTTCTAAAACAGCTGATTCTACGGCTAAGGGCCTGCAAAGCGAGAATAGCAAAGAAAAACCAAAAGATGCTAATGGTGATGCTAACATCTCTGACACCTCCTCAGATTCAGAAGATGAGGATAGTGGGCCATCAAAGGAGGAACGCATCACTCAATTTAAGGTATATTTTGCTTTCTTCAATTTCGTCACATATTATTTATGATAGAATTTTTTGTATGCAAAAGTGCCTCGTTCTTCTATTTCCCCCCCTCCTTTTTTGCCCATTGTTTTATTTTTGTACTTACCCCTGCATTTAGTTATTGTTGGAAGATAATTTTGATGGTATGCTACAATAGTAATTGTTGTTTTTACCTTTTAATTGATGATGTTATCAGTTCAATTTTTTATTTTTCTCTTGAGAAGCATACTTGACTAGTTTTTAGATGCCATAACATTATTGTGTATTTTCATATCCTCTTTCTCCATTATGTCAGTTTGATAATCATGATTTTGGGGCCCAATTTGAAACACATGTGCCAAGTGGTACATTTTTTAGTGCAGTTTTGGTCTGCTGGAAAGTTTTTCTTTTGACCTTGCCATATTTGCCCTTTTTAGTTGGCATGATTCAATGTTATGTAGAAGTCATATATACAATCATCTGAATTTGGATGTATGCTATCCGTAAGAACATTGGTCATTATTTGATTTAACTTCTACTTTGATGAATTAACTTCATGATTTCACTTTTTCCATTCAGCTTTCAAGGCTGTCGTGTGTACTGCCTGGATTCCTAAAGCTATAAGTTTGTGTAATCTGCTGGGATTCGTAGCGCTATGGGTTTTAGTTTATTCAATGTAGAAGAATGTATGTGGGTCAGAATTGTTGGAAGGTTTGAATCTTGAGTGCACTGTTAGTCTGTTAGGTTATAAGTTCTCTTTTGTTTTTATTCCTAGATTCTATGATTTTTCGTACTTGATCTTTCTAGTTTTGTTTGTTTGAGGTGTTGCAGCTCTTGTTGGAAAACCGGTCCAAAAACTTGGTAGTAAAGTCCAAAATTAAAGTAGTAGAAAATTGGGAAGACACATGCTTAGCATGGTTCGGCTTTTAATCTACTCTGCCAGTGAAGATGGCGAACAAATTCCGCCAATAAAACAAAAGTAGAATTTGAAATGGTTTAGTCACTTTGAAACTCACAACTCAAATACATCCAAGATACCTTGTAGCATATAAACCCATTACCCAAATACACCCTAAAAAGGTATTGTGCATTTGTTTGGGGTATGGGTTTGAGAGTTCTTTTTCTTTTGTTTCCTAAGGGGAATTTGTTTGTCATCTTTGCTTATGAGAAGGCTTGAAGGTGAATGACATTGAACATCCATGTCTCATTATTCCTACTTTTATTTTTGGACCTTATTACCACATTTCTACACCAGTTTTTCCAGTGGCTCATTGTATACCATCTATGCATTTGAGGGGCACCTCTTTTAATGATCTATCCTTTCCTTTTTTTTTTTTTTGGTGGAAGAAAAGAAAAGCTATATGGAGCCCTAGGAATTTAAGAATTCACTTGAGTTATTTGCAGAGGTAAATAGATAGTTTGGGGTTATGGTATAGGAGAATGGATTGTGTTGAGATTTTGTATTGGTAAGATGACTGATTGCTATTCAGTTTTCTGTAAAAGAATGATGACAATACAATTTGTTCAGTGGCCATGAATAAAACTTATGTCAACCACAAATAGAGTGATGTGAAAGAGAAAAAGGGAAATGTAGGTTCATAAGACTTCGAAGCACTGCATCTGGTTGTAGAGTAATGCTTGTATCTGTAAGGTGAAATCTAAGTATTTGTTTTTGCTTTGGGGTAGGGTGTTCTTTTTTTTTTTCTCTTTGGGCAGGGGGGTTCATTTTTTTGATGTTCAACTCATATAAGTACTTTTTGGAGGAAATCCTCCAATCTTTTTGTTTGATATGATGAGGGATTGGAGAAGTTTTTCCTACTGATCATCTGCCTCTGGTTCTTACTGTTTTGCTGTTTTTCAGTTGTTTGGAGGATATATTTTATTATTCACTGCCTTTGTATTTTCATCTTTCTTTAAGTCAAATATAAAAATGAATTGAATTTGATTTGGTTTCATGGGAGGTAATTTCAAAGTCCTCTTTTTGTGCGTAGATTGAATTATGTTGGTGTGATTACAAACTTCTCACCCAGACAAGGGTTTTTTATATGGTATATAGTCAATTTAATGATGTTACGAAAAGAGAATTTGTAAAGCTATACTCTCATATCTTGGTTGAGAGGATATAGTGTTGCAAGGGATAAACGATTTTGGATATAATATTTTACTTATCTACTAATATTCTCCTTTAAGCTGAAGCATAGATATCAAGTATGCCTAGCTTGTTACCAATTTGATTAATTTGGTTTCGTAGAAGAGCTTTAATAAATAGATCGGCTGATTGTTCCCTAGATCTAATATGTCTAAAACTAATGATCTCTTGTTGCAACTTCTATCTAACAAAATGACAGTCAACCTTTATAGATTTTGTTTGTTCATAAGAAACTAGGTTTAAGGCAATATGAGTAGTAACTCAATTGTTACACTATAATTGCATAACTCTAGGAGTCTTGATGTCAAGTTGCTATAGAAGGTAAACGACTCATACAAGTTTAGAAATAGCATGAGCCATAGCTTGGTATTCAGACTTTGTAGTAGAGTAAGATACAATCATTTGTTTTTTTTGCTTTTCCATGACGCAAGATTTCCACCAATTAATACACAATACCCAGAAGTAGATATTTGATCTATAAAATATTATGCTCAATTTGCATAAAAAAAACCCTCTACTTTGCAATGACTTTGATTTTTATACAAGATCCCACGATTAGGCACCTTCTTTAGATACTACAAAGTGTGCATGAGAGCATCCTAGTGAGAGGTCCTTGAGGAATTCATAAACTGAATAATCACCTTTTGTGGAAAGGCAATGTTAGGCTTGGTTATAGTGAGGTAGTATAGTTTTCCCGCCAATCTCTTGTATTGCGTAGAATCTTCAAACAACTTCCTATCCTTTGAGTTGAGCTTAACGTTTATAATCATAGGAGTATTGCAAGGTTTAGCAACGAATTATTCTTATTTTATTCATGAGGTCAAACACATATTTTCTCTAAGACGAGAAAATTCCTTTTGTCTTTCAAGCAATTTTAATGCCTATGAAATACTAGGGAGTGAAGGTTGAGTAACTTTTTCATCCAACACGTACAATCCTCTAGATTTATATCCCTTATCAAAAATCTTCTTTGTCAATAGATTTTGGAAAACACAATAACTAAGAAAGAAGAAAATATCACAATTATAAGCAAGTGTAAGTTGGTTGATTAAAAGTAAATTAAATGGAAAGTTTAGGAGACACAAAACATTAGATAAAGAAATATCAAAAGTGACACTGACTATACTACTCTCAACAACAGAAGCAGTAGACCTATTAAGTAAAGTAATATGAGAGGGATGAAAAGTATTAAAGGAATATGAGGTACCTATTTGACTCATCATATGATCAATGGACTTAGAATCAAAGATCCATCTATAATTTGAATTGGAGAGACACGCAATAAGATTATTTGTTTGAACTATTATTGTAGTAAGTTGAATCGGTGGCGATTGTAAAGAGGTCTTCAATTGCAAGTACTCAACATATTTACTGTTAGACAATAATTTATCATTATCTATTCATTCTTGCGCTAGATGTAAAACTTGGATGGTTGCATATTCTTTCCAATCAATTTCAAGCTAAATATCTTGACATGTCCTTTTTCTTGATAGTAATAATGGATCAAAACTAAATCTCCTCTTCCTCTTCACTGTAGTTACCTCACTCTTTTCCTCTCGCCTTTCCACTTTAGTACTACCTTGAGAACTTAAGCTAATTAATGCAGTTGACTTGGTCAAATTTGCAAATGGAGAAGAGGAAGAAAAAATTCTTGGATGCTCTTTGAACTTGATAATAACCTGATTTTCTAGTGAATGGCTTAGAACTGGATAAAACTTGCTAATGATCAATGTTAAGCTTAGTAGGTAAATGCATCATGTAACATAGAGTTGCTAGTTCTTGTTGAGAACACATTTTATTAATGTCACTAGTAATTAGCAGAAGAGAATTCCATTGTTCATAAATGCGATTGAATTCAATATAAATTTAAGCCTTTCTCTTACCTCTTTCATATTTTTGAAACAACGACACAATCAAAATATATATCTAGTTCAAATCATCCTTTTTTGAACATAGTGACCCAATGGATTCTCATGACTCCTTAACTGTATGACAATGATCATTGTTATCCTTAACTTCATTAGATAGAGTGTTACATACTAACTTGAATAACTAGCGATCTTCTATAACATATTGCTAGTTTGTATCATTTGTGAGAGGCTCTTGGGAAAGATGGTGTGTCATACGAACCTCATCAAACTAGTACTCAACTGCCTTTTTCTAGGTAACATATTGTTGTCCTTTGACATCTAACTTTTGTTTGGTTATCTTTTTATCAACTAGAAGTAATTTTGAGACATTAGATTTGATTTCTATTTTTATTGTTGTTTTCAATTTTTCTGAATTTTTAGGAGTCCCAATCTCGCTAGACATACCAGAGTTATCATCCATGAAGAATAAGTTTTCTAGATAGCATATTATAATCCAATGAATTACCTAAAATATCAGAAACACACAGCTAGGGTTGCCAAATTGCAAATCCAACCTCATGGCATGATTCAAAGATCTTTGAAATAGTACCAGATCGAAGTTCATTGCTGTACGGAGCTCCACACGTCACCACTCCTCTCTACTATGTATGATATAATATAGGTTACAAGGTTGTAAGATATAAATGATTCATGATATAATATTCTACTTATCGACTAACAACTGATAAACATCGTGGATGGAGAAATATGTATACTAGTTTTTCGAATAAATTCCTGCAATTACAGATTAGTTAAACTAAACTTTGAATACAAGATCTATGATATTTTATTGTCTAGGGATGATTTGACCATTGAAAAGTGATAGAATAGAACATCTTGAAAATTTCAATGACCTTGTGAAAATCTTGAAAATATCAGTTTGAATCCTCTCTCTCTATCACAAAGTAGCTGTAAGTCTAACATAGATAGACATGAATTTAATTCAATTTTAGTGGGTATGTTTATGTTTATGTTCTTTTCAAATTTTTTTGTGTATAGCAATACTCTTGTGCTTTCCCAAATATACACTAATGATATGGAGTGGTCATCTGTGCTTACCAATTTTATAGGAGATGCTTAAGGAGCGAGGAGTGGCACCATTCTCAAAGTGGGAGAAAGAGCTGCCAAAGATAGTATTTGATCCACGTTTTAAGGTTTGTTGAGTCTATAAATTATAGATTACTTCGTTTGGGAATTTGTGGCCTTTCCTTCAACTGGAACTCTTGTATGCAGATTGGTTGTGTATGTGCTATGTTTACTACTGAAATGGTTGCTTGTTTGTTTGTTATTGTCAATAGTGCGATAGTTCTGTTTGGATTTATTAGACCATCCATGTGCACCAATGCTTTTCTTGTGGAAATTAGTCTTTAGCATCTAGTGTACTTACTAAACAGAAAAAAAGGAGGGGGAAAAATTTACTCATGGAATTTAGTTTTTTTTCTTCTGCCACTTGATTGAATGTAGTGGTTTCAAGCAAAACTCTCCTTCATAGGTATCACTACCTGATTCCCATGTGTAATATGTCAGGTATCGGGAGTATGTTACAGAACTTCGATTGGATGGTTTTTCTTGCATTTATTTCCTGCATTTTTTAGGCATTTTAGTTCCTTTATATTGATGATTGCTTATCCTCTTCTTTTGCATAACACTTCCTTCTAATTATATTTACCTTATCTATCAGAATCAAAGATTTGTCACTTACCTAGATATGCTCTACCTTATTTTATAATGATGTCCATATGTGTCTATCAAGCTGATGTTTCTAACTTTATGGTAGTCTATTTTTCTTGTGCTGTTTTGTTGGGGGGGAAAAATATTCCCCTTATCTGGATTTTCTCTCATAGTATTCTTGTCATTTTTGCATGCTTATGCTAATATAAGGATGGAGGATTCCATCTTAATTGTTTTATTTTGGATTATGTGTCATTGCAGGCTATCCCAAGTTATTCTGCTAGGAGGTCCTTATTTGAGCATTATGTTAAGACACGTGCTGAGGAGGAACGGAAAGAAAAACGGGCTGCTCAGAAGGCTGCTTTGGAGGGATTTAAGCAGTTACTGGATCAAGTTTCAGAGGTTTTATTCTGTGGTCAATTAACTCTTGTGTTCTTTTGAATATATCTTTATTAAGTCTTTTTTGCTTGAAACTCACATATCATTTAATTTTTCAGGATATTACTGAGAATACTGATTATCAAACTTTCCGAAAGAAATGGGGAAATGATCCACGTTTTGAGGCATTGGACCGCAGGGATAGGGAGCAGTTATTGAATGAAAGGTGCTTCTTAGCATTTTATTATTATTTTTTTTAATGAGGTTAAATTAATTTGTAGCTCTCTATAATTCTCCTATTTTCAATTGAGTACCTATGCTGTTAAACTCGCAATTAGTTACCTCAGATTAGAATCTGTTTCTAATTTTATACCTTTCATGTCCTTTTCTAATATCATAAAAAATTGCTGACATGGCTCACATAAGAGGCTAAAAAGATACCATAATGGGGCAATAAGAACAATTCCCTTCATATGCCAACAACTTTCAGTAATAATAGGAACTATGGTATAGATGTAGTGGCTGAACCAGAAAGAAGGTGGTAAAGGTGAAATAAAACTCAAGGGAAGATGAAGAGGACCAAAGAAATAGAACACGTGATGGGAGGGAGATTGTAAGGTGGAAGTTTTGGGGGCTTACTGAAGGGAATTTTCACAAAGGTGGCAATGTGTGTACTGTGAGTGTGTGTGTGTGTGTGAGAGAGAGAGAGAGAGAGAGAGAGAGATTGTATGGTGGAATTGTTGGATGACATTTGACAGCCTTCAACTTAGTTTCCTTCATTTCCCATTCTCTGTTTCAAGTTTGTTTTGCTTCTTACATAAACTTTGGTCCCTTTGATGAGGGAGGGTTGAATGGTGTGGTGTGGAATCTTTGGTTTTGACAGGGGAGAGAGTGGATGCATTGTTCTCCCTGATTTTCTGTCATTTTATTTCTTGGTGATGTTTTTTGCCTTGCCTATGGTAGAGAGAGAGAGAGAGAGAGGGTTCAGACCCCTTTGCCCAAGGAATGCATTGCAGAATCTTGGCGAAGAAGATGGTGTGGCTAGCAAGGGCTTTTGTTTTTATATTGTTAAATTAAATTAGTTGCTTGTTCCACAATGGAATAGTTTTAGCCACTAGACTTTTCTTAGGAGATCAGCCGTTTTTAACAGTGTTATTCAAGGATGGAATGGCATGCATTTAACAAAAAAGAAGCTATGCTGTACCCAGTTCAAAAGTTTTAAAATACGGGTACTGATTTGAAAAAGTGGGAAATTTCATGGAACTTCATTAATTTAACCTTCTTATATTTAGCCTCTGCTTTCTGAGTTCCCTGCATGTGTTCTTTTCAGTTGACCATTGTCATCTATTTTTTGTGTTATTACTCTGTGGGTCCAATTATGATGTATTAGTTTTATTTGTGAAGCAAGCTTGCTTCATATAATGACATGCATGTGTCATTTGGTGAGTTTCTGAGGTTTGCTATGAGTAAAGAGTTCTAGCTCTCTATAATAACATTTTCAACCTGAAAATTTGGTGTTTCTTTTTTCAATTCCTTCAGAGGCTTATTAATCATTTTTACAAGCATGTTGGAAACATGAGGGCTCCGTTGGTCTTTCGGAAGATGTTTTCCATAGGAAAATCTCATTTCCTTATATATAAATGAAGGAATATCATACACTTCTATAATTTGGGATTAAAAAATTTGATACCTAGAGTTATGGTAGTTGAGGAAAACAACTTCCATTTTGAAAAAGAGGAAGTTATCTTTTACAAAACTCCTTACATTTAACATTGAAATTTAAATCATTATCCACTATCTTAATATTTTATAACTATTTTCCTATAGAAGATGTTTTCTGCTAAAATGAACAAAACTTATATAGAAGGACTAGTTTTAGGTTCAGAGTATCTATCTTGGCTTGTTCATGAATTGAACCTTGAATTTCATGCATTGAGTGACAACCAGATTGTAGAATTAAAATGCTCAATTGGGGAAGAGGATCAAAATTATTGATGCAAAATTGCAATAATATAAGCCAAGTTGAACCTGTTGACATAGAAAAATGTAGATAATGCTAGGAACTACTTACCAGGAGTGATAGGTTTAGTTGCTTGCTTGAGGAAAGGATCCATATTTATCAGACTTTGGCCTTGTTTAGTACACCATATAATATATTGTACGGAATATTGGATAATATAGTGTAGTATTGTATAAGATAAGGTAGTATACTATATAATGTTTGGTTTATAACAGTGTAAGATAAAGATATATATAAAATTATCCTATCTTATGTTTGCTGTCAAGTTTTATAAGAACATATAGGTTAAAAAAAAAAATAATTTGAAAAAAATATCCTTACATATATGAGAGAGGACAAGGGAGAGATTTTTTTTTGGGAAAAAAATGAGATTTTTTTTTTTGGATAAATAAGGGAGATAAGGGCATAAAAGAGCTCCTCCCCTCTTACTTTTAACAATTTATTATTTATTTTAACACTATAGTATTGGCCCTTATCTTCTTTCTCAAGGAGTGAATAGCTTTATATGGAACTAGATGTATAAGAAGAGACTTTTGGATAAGTTATATAATTCATTTGAAATCCCGAAATGATGTATAAGCCTTGGTTGTATAGTGTGTTCTATATTATCGGGTTTCATATGCTGTGCCAAATGGGACCTTAGTGGTGACCATGCTGAAAACCATAATTTATGTTATCTTACCAGATGAATTTTCAATATTTTGTTCAGTTTTGTGGGGTGTATAGTGAATACTCTAATCTGGTTCTTGTTTTCAATTTCTCAATGCATTAATGAAACCTAATGTGGGTAGTTGTTAGTGGTAAAACCTCATGGCTTCATGTTAATGAATCTAGCAATGTTTTGTTCATTGGCCATTGCAATCCTACTTCCTGAGGTCTTCAGTTCGATGATGTAACAGAAGGCAAAAGTGAAGTGCGAAACAGTAGAAATCAGTTAACAGAACCCCCCCCCCCCTTTTTTTTTCTCTTTCTGAGGGAAAAAAGAAATAGAAACACACGATGTACTTTATGCTGTAATTTTTTATGCAAAGCAACATGAAAGGGTTTCGTTGATATATGTTAAGTTATATGGACATATATTTTGACCATCCTTCACAGCTTAGAATAAAGTCCATTTTCCTGGCTGTCAAGAAAGATAAAGACGACCAAGATTGTATATCCTATGGACATGAGTGTGGATGAGAATGGGTGTGGCTCCTGCACCAACATTAAAGGAGTTACAGGGGGATAAAAAATTCAAATTTAAAGCATTAATTGTATAACTAACCATTGAAGAATAGACAGGATAGAAGGTGAGATGATAATTGAAGTCCATCTAATGTTCGGCATATGACTTGTTCTGATGAAGTTCAGATGACGGACATTAATATTTAATTATCTCAATGTGCTTGCCATCTTTTCGGCCAATCTGTTGAATATAACAGTTTATGTGGAGATATGGTTGTTGAATATAGGAGATATGGTCTTGAATATTGGGGATTGCATACTTGTTATTAGGGATTGTATCTAGTGGATTTTTAGGGATTAAGTTTACATCTCTGGCTGTAATACTCGTCTAATTTGCTTCTATAAATGTAGAGCATTACTGAGACAATTGCTAAGATAACTACCTCAAGCCTTGCACAATCATTCAGCTTCTTTTCTTTTATGTTTTTCTCGAAATTGAAGATGGTATGAGAGCCATTTCATCCCCCTCGAAATGACTGGACCTTTCTTTTTTTAAAGAATAATTCTGGTTTAATTTATCAGATTTTCTTGGTTGTTCATATTCAGCTCTCCAGTGGGGGTAGTAGAAATGAGAATGTTAAGATAGATATGTAGCCATACAAGAAAGGACAAGATATGAAATGAATGCATATTAGGGAGTATTGGCACAGCACCTATTGAGGAGAAGATGACAGAAAATCGGTTGAAGTGGTTTGGTTATGTGTGAAGAAGGCCACTGGAGGGACTGGTGAGAAGAGTCGAACACATGGTCTTTAGCACTATAAAAAGGTATAGAAGGAGGCCAAAAAGGACATTTGGGGGAATTATAAAAAGAGATCTCTTGGTGAATAATATTTTTGAAAATTTGGTTTCGGATAGAGTTCAATGGCGTAGTGTGATCTATGTAGCTGACTTCACTTAATGGAATAAGACTTTGTTGTTGTTGTTGTTGTTATTGTTATTCATATTGAGCTCTCCACTTTCTTGTTCCTTGTACCTCACCCTCCTTTCAATCCTAAATATAGTCTGTTCCAATGGAAATTGTTTCTTGTCCAAAATTGCAACCACCAATTGCTGTTTTAAATCTAAATTTCTGGTTCTATTTCAGCCATTCCACTTCTAGTTGCATATTAAGTCTTAGTCAGTTGAGTCATGTTTGACTGTGATTGTGAAATTTTGGTTTCATGATTTGATTGGTTGGAGTTGATATATTGACTAAAAATGAGTGCAATGCAGAGATGTTACTTTGTGGGCATCAAAAGGTTTGGGATGTGATCAGAAGTACTGTAATTTTGTGTTGTAATCTCAACACCTTTATGTTGTTCTCATTTGAAGTGTTATTCCAACTATCGCATTATTGGCTGTGTGTTAATCTGATAAACTATCTTTTTAGCCTTGAGCATCATTCTAACAGCTGTCACGTTACACTGTGTTGAGAAATATAGCTAGGATTTAGAGAGAGAAAGAGTAGAGAGAAACTAGATAATTAAGGGAAGAAGACTAATATTATTGAATGAATGAGAAGATTGAATTGTTACATTGGAGTCAATCTTAATGCTCTATTTATATAGAGCTACTGATAAACATAAAAACACTAATATTCCTAACGTTGGATGCAAGATAAGCAAGACCATAAGACAATCTAAGCCTAATATTGTATACTTAATTACTCTCTGATATTCTCCCTTGAGCTAAAGCTTATTAAGCTTAAGTTTGGTACATAAACTTGAGCTTGCAAAAACAAAATGCAATAACACACCACTAAAAAAAACTTGATAAACTTAATGAACAATTTGTGAATACTTTCCCTAAATGGAAACATTCATAAACCCCAAATCTTTGATAGAATTATCAACAACTTCCAGAAGTCTTTCGTTAGCTTCCCTTGGGCCGCTCCCTCAACTTTCTAACCAAAAACCCCAATACCTATGGTTCACTACATGTAGAAGCATCTTCAACTTCCTAATCAAATATACCAACACTTATGGTTGGACACAACTTCTAGAAGTCCCTTCGATTTCCCGACCAAATACGCCAATACCTTACATGAACCAATCCAATGCTAGACTAGCAAAAATAGTGGTTTAAACCACCCTAAATTGAGAATAACCTTACTAAATTAGATTTGCACAAACACAAGCCTCCAAACAGTGTCACAAATCACACAAGACACTCAAAATCAGTGGTTTGAACCACCACCAAAGCCACATGTGCATAGCACTAGACACAACTTTGCCAAACAACTCCTCACCAAATCACAAGTCCACCAGCCCAACAATGAACTCCAATGGACTACATAGCAAACCCTTTGCTGTCCTTCAAAATCAACAGATCAGATCAAAAAGATAAAATGAAGATACTAAATCAACCAATAATGCCAAAATACACCAATTGGATCTCAAAACCAACCATATAAGAAGGTTTTGAACCCACCAGAGATGCTCCAAAAGAAATTTTGCCACCTAAAAAGCTTCCACATGCCGATCATTCTTCTTGCTGTGGGGCTCATGTGCTCCTTGGGAATCTGCACTTTGTGATGCATGCACTAGCAGGTGAGGTCTGCTGTCCTCTGGTCAGCCTAATTCTAAATTTCAGCCACTGGAGTTACTTGAAATCCTTTAAACAGAATCAAACAGGATCAAATGAATCAAACGGGATCAAACTGCTACTTTTCTTCTTCTCTCCATTTTTTTTTCAAATTCTTTTCTCCTTTTTTCTTTCACCTGCAACTCTCCTCTCTCTCTCTTCCTCCTACTTTTTCTTTCACTCAAGACTCAAAAACAATAACCAAATAACAAATAACCCTAATGACAGCAATTCTAAACTATATTTTATCTTTTTTTTTCTTCACTAAAACTTTAAAAACTCACTTAAAATAAGTAAACCTAAATTCTACAGGGTAGGCATTCTAACCTCTTTGAAGTTGCTAGTAGCGGTATAACCTGTAGGCTTATGGCAAATGGTATTGCTCTAATAGCATGTTGAGAAACATGGCTAGGGTTTAGTGTGAGAAAGAGTAGAGAGAAGCTAGGTAATTGAGAGGAGAAGACTAATATAAATGAATGAATGGGAAGACTAAATTGTTATATTAGGTTCAATCCTAATTCTCTATTTATATAAAGTTACTAATAAATATAAAAACTCTAATATCCCTAACTTTGGGTCCAAGATAAGCAAGTCTATAGTATAACCTAAGCCCAATATGATTAACCTAGTTATTCTTTGACACTGCTTTATTATAGGGCTTTTTCAACAAATGGTGTTGGTGATAATTTTTGTCCAACTAAGAGGAGATTGAGGGAGCAACCTAGAGGTAGCTGAGAATTATATCTACTAAGTTCAATTTTTTTTTTTTTTGGAACTTTGTGTTGAGGGGAGTACTCACTTTTTGTACTAACTTCAAGTCTTTTCAAGTTTTTATTAAGCTAAATTTATATTTAAATGTTGAGTTGTAATTTAAATTCATCCGAGCTGAAGTTTATAGAAACTTAAGCTTTTCTTTTCTTTTTTCTTTCTTTCTTTTTTTTTTTTTTTGGGTGGAGATATGGTTGTTACAAGTGCACAGACCACATAAAGCTTTGTCTGCAGATATGTGTTTGTTGTGTTCTCTTAAGCTTTTCTTTCTTTGAAGGATTTCTCCTCTTGCTTAGTCCTTCTCTTAATAATATCTCCCTTATTGATTAGAAAAAATCTGGGAGATTTGGTCTTGAATTCTGGGGATTGCAGACTCATTATTAGGGATTTGTTTCTAGTTGCTTTTTAGGGATTGCTGCTAAACTCCTCTAATTGCTCATCCTCTTTTCATATAATCTTATTCCTTCTGTTAACAATATCTACTGAAAAATATTGGAGATTTAGTCTTGAATTTTGGGGATTGTATATTCCTCATTAGGTGTTCTATCTGTAACTAGTTTTTAGGGATTGCTGTAAAACTCTTCTAATTTACTCTTGTATATAGAGCATGGCTGAGACAACTACTTCAAGCCTTGTACAACGATTCAGCTTCTTATCCCTCCTATGTCGTTGTCCAGATTAAAAACAATCCATTTGGTCCCTATTCAAAATACGGTTGCAATATATGTGGCTAACCTCTGAATTTTGAGTATATGGTTTGGATCCTCATTTGCATTGATATTGTTATTGAACTTTTTCCTAAACAGAGAAAGTGATTTCTATTGATAATGCTTGAAAGCAATATGACTCAGCAGGTAGTAAGCTAATGAAAGACTCAAGGATGTAGTCTGGGTGTGTCCTTTGCCCTTTGAACTCTTTGGATTTGCATGGTAAATGGTTTCTGCGTGTCAATGTGTATTTACTAATGACTTGCTGATTGATAGGGTTTTGGTTTGTATGTCAGAGTGCTTCCTTTGAAGAAAGCTGCTGAAGAAAAGGCTCAAGCAATGCATGCAGCTGCTGCCGCCAGTTTTAAATCAATGCTTCAAGAGCAAGGAGATATAACTATCAATTCCCGTTGGTCCAGGGTATGGATTTATGCAAAAATATTTGGCATAATCTTTTGTCTCAGAGATTTGGATCTTTAAAATACATCTGTCTTTATGTGTACTCAAGTGAAAAAAAAAAATTGGGTTCTATTAGCTGAGAATTATTATTTTCATTCTTGTTCTGTTCTGTTAAAAGCAGAGCACTGCATCTATTCCCAAATCCAGAATGGAGTTGTAGTAGACTTGGTGTAAAAGCAGTTAGTTGAGTTTTCTTGAGAAAAATCCTATTTTGGTGACTGAAGGAATTGGAAGTTAATACCTTGGTACATTTGTCGGTTATTTCTGGCTGGTGAAATAGCCCTGTTAGCATACTTTTGGGAGAAATGGAAGATGTAGCATGATACAAGCTAATTTTGTGTCGCAGGCCTGTATACTAGTAGATTACTTAATGATATCGTGTTTGTGTATATGTATTTTGTGTTGCTCATATTGTAGATTAATGTAATGTGTCAGTCGATATTTCACTTAATTTTCACTTTTACTGTTCTGCTTGAATTTACTTTCGTTTCCTTGCACAAGATGGTAGTTATAAAGAAGTGCCAGTTGGAAGGAAAGTTTGATAAAATATCCTCTAACAAAAAAATAAAAAAAAATAAAAAAAAATGAAAATAAACACACACACACACACACACAGACAAAGGAACACAGCTATATGTGAACTAATGCAAGTACATAATGAAGCTCTCCAACCCTCCACTTGTCTAAGAAGGGTTACCTGTTATACAAGCATTAGGCAAAAAATGACCAAGGCAAAAAGAACAATCCTATTCCATCGTTGAGTTTGGGTTGTTGCAATATCCCTGAAAGTATAAGCATGTTGCTCCAACAAATATCCAAATGACAGCCTGAGCACAGCACTGCATGCTGCCATCAAATTTTACGCTTAATCCTGCCAAACCCTCTAGAACTAATACAAGTATATAAATCTAGATGAAGGGTAACTCAAGATTCAATACTGTTGGGCATTGTAGAAATAAATGGGTATGTGTTTGACTCAGAAAACTGTACCTGAGGTAAATATTAAGTAAGGACTTAAGTCTACCAATGAACCATATATTATTAGTGTTAATGCTATTTTGTAACACTGTCCAATAAATAATACTAGCATCAGGCAGACTTCAGGTTTCCTATGATGGATGTGAAATACAACAACAACAACAATAAAGCTTTATTCCACTAAGTGAGGTTGACTACATGAGTTGTACGATACTATTGAGCTTTATCCGAAATCAGATTTTCAAGAATATTATTTATTAAGAGATTCTTTTTTATAATTTTTTCTCGTATTCTTTTTTGCCTCTCTTTACATCTTTTCACAGGGATAAAGACCGTGTGATCGACTCTTCTTATTGATACCTCTAGTGGCCTTTTTTGTACATATCCAAACTACCTTAATTGATTTTTTTGTTAACTTCTTCTCAATAAATGTCATGTCAATATTCTTTTGTATGCATTCATTTCGTATTTTGTTCGTTTTTGTGTGAGTACACATCCATCTTAGCATTCTCATTTCTGTTATCTCCATTTTTACTCGTCTCCTCAAAACTTAACATTTACTATTATAAAGCATAACTGGTTGTATAACGGTTCAATAGAACTCCCTTTTAAGCTTGGTAGGTGCTTTATGGTCACAAATAACTCTTGATGCTTTTCTCTATTTTAACCATTCAACTTGTATCCTATGTATAACATTTCCATCAATTTCCCTATCGCTTTGTAACGTTAATTCCAGATATTTAAATTTAGACACTTGTAGTCTAACATGTTCTTCAATTCTTACCTCCTAGTTATTTCTATCTTGCTTCTTTTTAAATTTGCAATTGATGTACTCTGTCTTGCTCTTATTCAAGCAAAAACCCTTTGATTTTAATGCCTCTCTCTAAAGCTCAAGTTTATAATTAATCTTTTTCCTTGATTTTTCAATCAGAATTATATCATTCGCAAATAGCATTCATTTAGGGATAGTCTCTTGTATGTTCTTGGTAAAAACATCCTAGACTAGATTAAATAAGTAAGGACTCAAGGCTAAACCTTGATAGTCCTGTCCTTATAGGGAAGTTCTTTGTCTCACCTCTGAGAGTTTTTATACTTGTAGTTACTCTATTATGCATGTCTTGTATAGCCTAGATATACGCTATATGAACTCTTTTCTTTTCTAGAACCTTCTACAACACTTATCTTGATACTTAATCATAGGCTTTTTCCAGGTTGATGAAAAACACGTTTCTTTCTTTACTCTAATACCTTTGCATCAACCCCTGTAAAAGATAAATAGCCTTTGTTGTAGATCTTCCTAGCATAAATCTAAATTAATTCTCTACAATCCTAGTCTTGTCTCTTAATTTGTGCTCAATCATTTTGCCACATAATTTTATCGTGTGGATTATAAGTTCTATCCTTCGATAGTTTGCATAATTTTGGATATCTCTTTTTTTCTTATATATAGGCACCAAAATACTCTTTGTCCACTTATATTACATTTTCTTAGATCTCATAATCTCATTGAATAGTTTAGTGAGCCAAAAGATACCTCACTCTCCTAAATATTTCCAAACTTAAATAAGAATACCATCAAGGGCAATGGCTTCACCATTTTATGATGGATGTGAAATAAACTGGAAAAAAAATGCTTACAGGAATTGCACCAAGAAAAACCTAGGTAGATGTTTATCATGCGGACTCTCAATAAAAATGGTATTGCAAGAGTGACTAGAATCCTTGGTACTGAAGTTTTGAATGGGCATAAAGTAATGTTGGTGATGCCTCTTAAAAAGCGTTGTTACTGCACAAAAATCATTCCCCAAATATGATTAAAGGAGCTACTATCCCCCTTTTAAGTGACCAATAATCTTAGACAAACTTGGTCCTGACTAATTAGAGAAGACATTTATAGGTGCAAACAGAGGTTTTGTGACTTTGTGACAGTAGGATATCAAGTGTGTTTCCATTGTCATCTTAATATGTTGCAAGACTGCAGTTGAAAAATAATGTCTGAATGCATAATTCTGTCCATTCCATTTGTTTAAAAGCAGTTTATACCATTGTTTTGTGCATTTCATTGACTTCAAATTGGTTAATCTAGGTCAAAGAAGGTCTAAGAAATGATGCAAGATACAGATCAGTGAGGCATGAGGATAGGGAATTTTTGTTTAATCAGTATATATCTGAATTAAAAGCATCAGAACAGGCAGCAGCGAGAGAGGCCAAAGCCAAAAAGGATGAGCAGGTATGCAATAAGTGACGTATGTCTTTTAGCATATTTTAACTGTCAACAAATGAGTTGATGAATGGGCATGAGAGGAGTTAACTCTTCCACTTGTTCATTCTATTCATGCCTTTATGCTATGCTCATGTCATGTTCCAAGCTGGTTAATGATGTTGAACTACTTTCCACCATTAAAGGGACAATTTCTTTGGTAACATTCAGCACATTTGTGGGAAACACTTAAATTGAAACTGATTTGGTTTGTATTATTAGAGTAGGATTATCATTATTTGTAGGTCTTCCTGGTTGTTCATGTATGACAGGCAGCCTATTGTTTAATTCTCTACTCAAAATTGCTTTGCAGGATAAGCTGAAGGAGAGGGAACGGGAACTGCGAAAAAGGAAGGAAAGAGAAGAACAGGAAATGGAAAGGGTGCGGCTAAAGGTTCGAAGGAAGGAAGCAGTTGCTTCTTTTCAAGCTTTACTGGTGGAGACAATAAAAGACCCCTTGGTAATACTTATTTTGTTTGTACAAGTAAATATACTAAGTCTGAATGTTCATTGTGAATTTCTTAAAAGGAGTAAAATCTACTTTTTTCTTGAATTTTTAGATCTTAATTTTTTGGAAAAGTTCAACTTTGTTGCTTGAATGTTGATATTTTCAGCTGGATCTTCCTAGGTCCTCATTAGCCATTAGGTACAATTTAGATGCTTTGAGTAGGAGGCTCCAGAGGACTGAATGGTAGAGGTGATAAAAAATTTCTAACCTATTCTTAACTGATCAACCGAACTCGAAGTTGGTCGGTTAATCGGTTGGTTAAAAGCGGTTAATATATTACTATCTGTTAAAATCGGAAGAAAAAATTTGTAAATTTCAGGTGGTTGGTTAATTGCTGGTGAAAATTTTTAACGGCAATTAACTAAACTTAACCGATATTAATCGAAATTTATATTAATTTTTTGTTTAAAAATTCATATTTAAAATTTTATTGATTATTTTTGTAATTTAATACTTAATTACTTCCTATTATAGTTATATTAATAGAATTATGGTATTAATATGTGTTTATAAACTAATTTTAACTTTTAAATCAATTTATTTAGACATTTAAATTTTTTTTTTTTGCAAATTTTAAACCGATCGAAACCGAATTTAATCGACCGAAACTGAACTTTTTGGTTAAATTCGGTTAAGGTTATATAATCGGGTTCGGTCGGTTGAAAAAAAATATATTTCGATTAAGAATGGTCAGGTTAAAAAATAATTTTAACCGCCTTAACCGACCGATGATTATCCCTACTAAATGGCCCCCACTCACATTAGGATATCTAATTCTGATTAGGAAAAAAATTAACAAAATTGAGCTTCCTACAAACCTGAATGACTGAAACATGCTAATAAAATGTATTTTATGTGGCAACTGTTTGCTTCGAGTAAATTTTGTTTATCTGGAAAATGGATTATTGATATTCTTTTTGATGGTAAATTATGTGCCAATGCCCTACTCATGTTCTTAGGCCTCTTGGAAGGAATCTAAGTCTAAATTAGAGAAGGATCCTCAAGGACGTGCGACTAACCCCGATTTAGATCCATCAGACACAGAAAAGCTCTTTCGGGAACATATAAAGATGCTTCAGGAGGTGATTACTCTTTTCTCTTGCAAAATTCCCTTTTTCTATCAAAGTTAGAAGTTACTCTATATCCTGATGCTGCTTCCTGGAGTAGCAAGTTGTTATTTGGAATGTTTGTTGCAATGTTTCATGCTAGTATCTTTAATTATTGAAAAGCATCATAAAATGAAGCCTTGGAGGAATATGAAGTCTGCATTAGGTAAAGATCATCCCATTTTTGGAGATGGAGATGAGCAAAGGAGAAGATGACATACTGAGATGAAAAGCATACGGAATTTGGTAGCTTCTCATTCGGTGTTTCATGGGCTCCCCTTCAGTTTTAGCATGTAAAGTAAAGTATGAAATTACCATGTCAAATGTCCAATCCCTTAAGGATTTACTGAACAAATAAACAAGTTCCATAATTTGACGGTCTTGATTAGTTCCAGGTCTTAGTTTATAAACAAGCTACGCTGAAGGAAAACATATTTTGGCTCCATACTGCCTGGGATCACTGAAAAGAATATTGTGATACAAGCAAAAACTGTTGGGCATGGCCTGGCTAGATTCAAGCCATGTGCCTGCGGGTACAAGATTGCAAGGTTAAATTCAAAGTTAATTTAACTGTGGTCCTGTGATAAATTGGAACATACATGGTTGGCATTAAAATTGGGTTGCTAGCCTATTCTGACTACTTAGCAGATAGCATTGCAATAACTTACTGGTACAAGACTTCAGGATGAAACCGGGAGCTTGATGATTCAATTAATACCTAGTGGTTTGATGTTTGGGATGAGGTTCCCTGGAGGCATTACGCTTGGCTGACTTATTTAACAATGCTATTGATTATTTAGACTTTTGAGCTGTAGTTATGATTCGTGGAAAGACTATCATAGTTGACTAGATCCTGCTTTCATATTGAAATTCCCGCCAGTTCCACCTAGTGCTGAAAAAATGTGTCCTCTTTCTTTTTTCCCCTTTCCTACACTTGGAAAGGGAGTTGGTTGTGTTCGTGTTACAGATATGGCGTTTGAAAATTTTCAGTGAACTGTGAACCATAAATTGAAAATTGGACCATGTGATGAAATATGCTTACATATGGAATGTCCAATTATTTTTTATATTTATGGTTCAGTTGAAGTCGTCTGGTGGGCAATGTCAGCTTCATTTTGAATGTGAATTACTTTTTATTATTAGTGTGGAAGTATGTTTGCATTTTGTTTAACCATTTTCTACTCTTAACATGAATGATCCTTGTGACTCGGCCAGCGTTGTGCACACGAGTTTAGAGGTCTGCTAGCTGAGACCCTTACTTTAGAAGCTGCCTCCCAAGGAACTGAAGATGGGAAAACGGTCCTTAATTCATGGTCTACGGCTAAGCGTCTTCTAAAATCTGACCCAAGATATAACAAGGTTCCAAGAAAAGAAAAGGAAGCTTTGTGGCGCCGGTACGCAGAGGATTTGCTGCGGCGGCAGAAGTCTGCAAATAATTCAAAGGAGGAGAAACATACAGATCATAAAGGTAGAAGCTCTCTGGAATCTGCAAAACTTCATTCGGATTCCCGGATATCACTGGAGAGAAGATGAGAAGATGATTTTTTTCCATTTCTATTTGGAATTGTCAGAAGTGCTTTAGGTTTCTTTAACCTAAAGCCTGATATTTTAGGGCAGAGTTTATGTCATTTGGAGGCCCAGTTCTAGTTCTGTAATTTATTAGATTAATCTAATTTCTTACTGATTGTAGGAAATGGCGTGCCTTGTACATTATATCGTTTAAAAAGTATCATCGGTGTGGGATTCTATCCGGTGGCGAACTCCTTTCGTGTTTAAAATTCCCTTCTCTCCTTTCGTTATATAGAGTTTAATGCTTGATATTAGACATAACTAATCATTTTCCGGCAACTTTATTTTCAACGATCTGATTCTGAATAAGAGTTTTCTATAGAAATATATATTTTAGTTCTTTCTTTCAAATTGGATTGTATTTTAGTATCGTGTAGTTATTTAGTTACACTAATTTCATTAGCCTGTGGCTGTAACTGATTAGCATGGTATTAATAACACAGGATTAGGGGCTTCCTTTGGTTAGAAAACATGTTCCATAGTAAAATTTCATCTATTTGAAGGATGCGTCTATATATCTTGTGATTATTAAAATTGTTTTAGTGGGAGGAATAACTCGAATATACAGTCACACTTATTACATATAATGTGAGGAAAATAGAATATTTTTTGTGATCTTAATATTTTGTAACCATACATTATTACAACTAATTTATGTTTATGGAAAATATTTTCTGAGAAAATTGCAGCCTACACAAAATAAACTGTTACATAGGTAGTTGTTACATTGGTACGTTGAGCAATGTTCTTATTTTCTTGAAGTTATTTATTCGCTTTTACCTTATAAATTGTGTTTATTTGAGGGAAGTGTATGATACATTTTTCCCAGAAAAAAAAAAAAAAAGAGGAGTGTATCAAGCCTTTTTGTGATAATTTTTGTTGAGGCTTCAAACAGTAGAGTGGAAGGAAGATTTAATTCGGTGTAATCAAATAAGTTGACACTAATGTTGAAGTATTAAATTGATGTACAAATTATTAATTTAATAATCTTTCGGGTCCCTTATTCTGGTTAATCATCCTGGGGAATTATAGCAAGCATTTCATTCTGATTTATCTACTTTGACTTGTAAGTTTGTAAATTTGTGTTTGCCGACAGGATGGATCTCCCGTGACAAGGAAATTTTATTTGCACAGTAGTCTTTGACATCATGTTCTCATGCATGTCCTTTATAACTGTATATACTGTGTTACAAGACGTTAGAAATGAACGTAATAATAAAACGTAAGTTTTATGTTCACTTCTTCTAATTTTTTTGTTTACACATGGGGAATTCTCCCACTTTTTTTTTTGTTAGGCATGAGATTGATTCTTATTCAAAGTGAAAGTGGAAGATGGTAAACACATTTTTTACTTGAATTCGATTTCATTTTTGTTAGGGGGTTAGCCTACTCTTGCCAACTAATTTTATATCTCAAAAAAATGTGTGAAAATATCCGGGTGTAAATTAAAAAAGAAATGAACTTAGTAATTATATTTTATTATTATATTGAAAGAAATATACAGATCTCCCCTTTAATTTTAATGAAATTACATGTACCTTTTATTTTCAAAATGAACTTTCCTTAAAATATAAAATAATGTTACACTTAAATTTAAATTTTTTTTCCAATAAAGTGATGAAAAAAGAATGATTAGAGATTCGAATCCAACAATATAAATGAGATATTCGAAGTATTTGTGATAAAAAAATATTCTTTGATTAAGTTCAAATAGTTAAAATATAAATGATGAAAAAATTAAATTTTAATGCAACTATCATAGATTTTTAGCTTTTTGAGTTGAACCATAATATATTTTTGATGACAAAATATTTAAATTATCATATATTACTTGATTTAGATCAATAATAATCTTTTTTATCATTTCATCAAAGAAAATTTTTAAAATTAAGTTTAAGTATAGCATTATTTAATATTTTAAGAGACATTTATGTAAATTTTAAAATTAAAGAAAAGTTTATATAATTTTATTAAAATTTAGCAGAGTCATTGTATTTTTCTCTATTATCATTTCAACTATTATGAGACAAAATCCTGTAGAGGTTTTATAAAATGTTAATGATAAAATATCATTTTCTTTCCGTCATATTTTAGAGGGGAGTTTCCTATGGTTTGCCAGGAAACCTTGGAGCATCAGATCCTATAAAAACTTATATTTTGTAAAATCATAACACGTGTACAGATTGCTTATTTTAACAAGTTTTTAAAACTTTGTAATTAAATCCTCAAAAAGCTTTAAAATTGTAAATAAAAACTTTAACACTTGAGCACAACTAAATAATTAAAAAACAAACAAAAATTTTCACCGATTCACATTAACATTAGATAATATTGTAAATATATGTATTTATTATATCTAGTAGATACTAGAATTATTATGTAGTTTATAGTCTCATATTAATTGCAGAAGGAATCCAACCCTTTTACTACTTATATTTTTGTATTTCTAATTAGTTATACATAAGAAATATTCTTCCTTCGTGTGTTCTCTCTAATTTTACATGGCATTAAGGGCACGTTTGGTTCCGGGTTTTTTCATTCCCAGGAATATGAACATTTTGGGGAATGTGCATTCCGAGAAATGTGATTCCTAAGAATAAAGTATTCCCATGTTTGGTTAAATGTAGATATTCTTGGGAATATCTTATTTGATTCCTAAACAAATTATATTCCCATGTTTGGTTCATATTTTATGTTTTCTGGATTTTTTTACTAGTTTAGCACAATGCTCCTAATCTAAAATGACATATTAGAAGTGCATCTCGGGAAGATCAAAAGGACAAAAATAGAAACAGTTGATTCGCCTTCCCACCTAGAGCACTCAATAGTCAAATAACTTGAAAATCAAACGAAAATACCTTAGAAACCACTGAAAAATCGAACTCATTTGACATCGTTCCCTCAGAAGACAGCATCTCTAGCCTTCGACAACTCTCAGCTAATTGCAAACAATCACTTTTCCCAACTCGACACGTTAAAATGGGTCGCCAAACGGTAAACCCTATATCCTACACATTCTTTTTCGTATATGCATTTTTATGGCATTAACTTAACAAGAAATGTTATTGCTTCTGTGTGTTTTTGTGTGTGTGTATGTGTGTATAATATCCATGTTTAAACGAAACCTTAGGAAGTTAGAAGATGTTGAAACTGATTGAGACATTACTGTCACTAATCACAATGTAATCGTTTGTGATCATATATATATATATATATATATATATATGATTATGCAAGATAGTAAATAAGATTGTGGTTTGTGTGTCCATATATACCATATATATATGTACAGTATATATGTTGAAATGAAAAGAGTAGTGCATTTTTCGATGTTACTATTTCTTGTGCAAGATAGTAACACCTTCTTTCATAAATTTCATCATTGATCAAACTGTATTTTGTCCATTTATTGTGTTCTTCATTTGTTGTTGCTCTTTTGGAACAAATAGAAACATTTCAGCATAAGAAAATAATGTGTTACTATTTTGTTCTGAAAATAGTAACACATTGTTTTCTTACTAATTTTTTGTCATCATCCTTGATTGTGATGTGACTGTTTCCTCTGCAAACAGTCACACTATCAACATAATGCAAGTTTCATTGTGAAGAAAGGAGCATTTTGTCTATTTATATTGTCTTTTTGTTGGTGTTACTATTTTAGATTAAACAAATACATATCCTTACAAGAAAACATGTTACTATTTGCTCACAAAATAGTAACATGCTGATTTTTATCGATTTTGATGTTAATCTTGCTTGACTTGTGAACTTATCCTTAGATTTGTTGGTTTTGTTCTTAATCACCCTAATTTGTAAATTCATTCGAACAGCAGGACAGCAAAACACCTAAGCCAACCGAGGAAACTAAAGAAAGAAGTACAAGATATGATCAATACAGGTCCAATCTGCTAGTGTGCATAAAACCAATTGAAAACCTTAATCTAAACAACGTCTACAAAAGTGTGTTGGAGCAAAACCTTTTCTGGCTGCTTATCGAAGCCATTATCACGGGCAAGCTTGATCGCAGTATGTGTCGAAAGAGCGATCAAGAAATAAAAGCAGTCATTGCCACCTTCTCATCAAAAAATGAAAAAGTCCTAATTGACGTTGAACGTCTGAGCATCACACTTACCTCAGTAAAGCTCATATTTGGAATAAAGAATGGAGAACGCCCCATCAACACAACACCTAGGAAGAGGCCATAATCTGATCTTGATACCAGATGATTCTGTGGCCAAGGACGCCTAACAAAACCAATAATATTCAATGCACTCCAAAGGGCGGTTAGGGGAACATTAGAAATTGATGTTGAGGATGTCTCATGCCTAGTAATCCTGATGCTGCTGGTGACCCTGTTTGTTCCAAACAGAGCTCAGACGCATGCCTGGTCCTACCTGAAATATGTAGAGGACCTAGATGACATAGGAAAATATTCGTGGTCTGGACATATACACGAGCAACTGATGAACTCAATCACAAGGGACAGCCCACCAAATGTCACCAGCTATGTTATGCTATTACCAGTAAGTAACAATTGTCAAACTTGTTACCCTTCATGTCATTTTGTTCGATATTCTCTTTATTCATTTCTTTTAATTTGATTAAGTGTTTTTGCCAAATTTCTTTCACGATTCTAACAGTATTGGTTGATGTTACTGTTTGCATCCTAAACAGTAACATGTAATCATTTAATGTGTAAAGAGTAAATTTACGTCTTCACGGTAGTTAGGTTGTTAGTGTGACTTCATTTGTCCATTTGTTTTGAGTTTATGATTCGTGTTACTGTCTGGATGCAAAATAGCAACATGATATTGTTTTATCCTTAAACAGTAACATGTTGCTGTTTTCACATTTTTCTTATAAATGACTATTGATTAGTCATGTTACTTTGAGATTTTGTGTAGTATTATTGTCTATATACCAACAGAAAATAATTACTGTTTGTTGTGTAGACAGTAACATCCCAATTTTAAGTACATCTCTAGATGCAACTTCAATTGAAGATTTGATAAAACAATATGTATATTATATTATCGATAGTACTGGCTGTATGAGATAACAAATGTGCTTTATGGGCATCAAAATCAGAGGGTGCCAAGATGCCTAAAATGGGACTTGAAGCATCTCACACAAAGGAAAGAATAACCGCCTTCAGGTAAAGTTTGGAAAATGTCATTTCCTTTATCCATTTTACAATTATGCCACCACTCAATCCTTTATCTCATGTTACTGTTTCTCATTAAAATAGAAACACGTCAAGAATTACACTAAACTAACCACTCTTGCATTTCAGGTGATCAACAGAGAACTCTAGCCAACAATCGAAGAACAAAACATCCTTTACAATGTGACAACCCCATAATTTCAACTTATTAAATACAATGAATAAACAAAAACACAAATTACACCCTCCCACTTTGAGGAATCCTAAATGGACGATTATACATGAATGAACCAATATCTAATTTAACTAAGAAAAATAAAACTAGATCAATTTGCAGATATTGCACTATCTTATAAATAACATCAAGCACAAGATACAAATGAGGTACAATAACTGAGGGATCAGTTACTCAATGCAAATTCTAGGATAATTGAGCTGACTGATGAATTGAGGTTCATCACAGAGAAACTTCAGATGGCAGAATAATAACTGAAACAAAGGAAGGAAACAATCATGAACCTAACACAAGAGAGCACACAACTCCAAATGCAACTAAAACAAAGGAATGAAACAATCACAAAGCTAACACAGGAGAACACACAGCTCTAAACGCAACTATATGACATAAAAAAGCACACAGAAAATCTCCAAATGATCAAGAAGACATTAGAGACTGCAAATGCCAGTCTTGAAGAACAAAATAAACAGCTGAACGCATGGGTCACTGAGATGACAAAAACCATCATAGCTGAAGCAAAAAAGATTGAGCATGTTGAAAGATCGATGATAAAAAAATAAAGAAAATTAAAACATGAGATGGATTACACATACTCAGGCCAATGTGATAGGCCCACTAAACAACAACAAACACAACAAAAAATAATTCCTGCTGAGGAGGAGACTGGAAATGACAAAAAGGATACTGTGATATTCTTAGAGGATGATACAACACCAGAAATCGCAAAAAAGAAGCAGACCAAGAAGACATCCAAAACTACAGGATGGCCAGTTGCAAAGTACCTCCCCTAAGATGTTATCAACAACATAGTCAAAACAGAAGAAGTAGGAGAAGTAATGTAAGTCATGTCCAGTATTTTTGTTTGGTTTTACACTTGCCACTTGAAGAAAAATAGGTTTTTTTATGTTATTGTATCCTGTTCAAGATAATAACTCCTTCTTTTATCCAAGTTTCATTGCTAATGACACTACATTTTATCTATTTATTGTGTTCTTTGGTTGATGTTGCTGTTTCACACTAAACAGATACATGAAAACTACATGTTACTGTTTGGACTCAAATAGTAACATGTTGATATTTAATGATTTCGTGGACAATAACATTATTGAATCCTTTGTTTAATCATACTATTATTTGCAGGTCTATTGTCTAGTCATCTCCTTAGTAGGACATGTTGATAATAATGGATGAATTACTGCAAGTGTTTGTAGAAAAGTCAATAACAAACAATGTATGTATGCATCTCTCAAACTATAGGAAATTATGTTTTCTTTAGTTCCTTTTAGTGGTATTACTATTTCAAGCCATAACAGTAACATGGCAGAATTGACAATTTTCAAGCTTATATAAGATTATGTTACTATTTGGAGATGAAATAGTAACATGTTATTGCTAAAACTATTTATCTGACAATCTCCATTCCTTCGATTTCATATTATAAATAGCTATACGACCATTTGCAACATGAGCAGCACATCCAGGAAAATTAATATATTTGTATTTGACAGCTTATGTTAGGTAAGATGTTGAATACATTCCATAAATGTGTCATAGAGAAAATAATTTGATACTGACTCATGTTCATGCTACGTTGACAATCTTATGTGGTTAGCCCCTATAAAATGTATAGGGATATAAGGGTGCACAAATTCGATCAAAAGGTGGAGGAAGCAATGAATGCGGACATTGTTCTATTCCTAATGAACTCAACGGGCATCAATGACTACAGCAACCCCAATCACTACACACTTCTCGTGCTGGATAATACTGAGTGCAAGTGGACTCACTACAACTCATCGAGGTTGAGAAAAATGGGGCTTGTGGATCCATACTTTCGTGATGCCCAAACAGTGGTGAGTGTTACTTGCACTATGATCAAACGCTACCCATTGCTTAACCAAACACGTTTGCTTGTTAATAATGCTTGATCAGACTGCAAATACTAACCATTGCTTAACCATGCTTGGTTTTTTCACCTATACCATTTGTTCTGAATATGGTTACTATTTTAAAACATGAAAACTAACACATCAGACCAATAAAAGGCACATGACACTTATTGTGTGACGTTACTTTATAATATGTTGTTAATGCTTAAGGTTACTGTTTCATGTGAAAAAAGTAACACATTATTTTCTCAAGGTTTTATTGTTAATGCTCTTACGTGTTGTCTATTTATAGTGTTTTTGGCTAGTGATTATGTTTCCATACGAAAGGGAAGACATTTTGTTGGGAATTCAGATTATCACATGCAGCGGAATTTTAAATTTTGATCCGAATTCTACCTAGGATCCATGCAAAAAGCATAAGTCAATGATTAGGGTTTTACCTATTGGGCACTCGTGTTTCTACTGATCAAAACTTGAGAGCGGATGAATCAAACGCCGGCCGAAAGGTACAGCGTCTCTACGGTATCCACACGGAGTGAACAACGACCTCTCACCCTCCACGCGTCTGCTAGGATGCGTTTTTCTCTCTAAGAATTAGGATTGGATGTTTTCTGAGTGATTTAGGGTTTATATGGAAGCTTAAAACGTGATTATTAAGTGCTGCCCTCAAGTCCCTTTTTATAGAACTTAGGTAAGCCATAATCCTAGTCCTACTAGGATAATGCTTCCAAAATCCTAATCACACTTAACAACTCATCTTATCCTTATCCTAGAGATAATGGGAAGAGATAAGACTTATCTATTAATTATCTAATATTAGATAATGATATTATCTCATAATATAAATATCTTAATATTAGATAATTGCATATAGTTATCAAATATCAAAATAATATTATCTCATAATATATTTATCTAATATCTGATAAGATAATTACTTGATATTACTTTAATATCAAATAATATCACGTTATATATATATATATATATAAAACGTGAATTTATTATTCTTAATAATATATATGCACGAAAATAAGTCCAATTAATTGGATATTAATATAATTAAAGTCCAATTAATTATTGTCTTATTCCTACTCCTTTTGTGTGACCCTGTAGGTTCTTACTACGTTGACAATGACTTATTATTGAGCCATAGACAGCGAGCGGTATCTAGCAATACATCACTGCCACTCAAGTAGTAAGAATGTTTGTGATTCGACATCCACCTAATACATGATCAACGTTTTACATCATAACCCTTTTGTAATAATATCCAAATTGAACTGGAGGCATGGAATGTGTCATCCTCGTCAATGTTCAATTTATATTTCTTGATACTGAGTAGACTTAAAATAAATAATTAATATCACATATTAATTCAACTGAGCATGGCCATGCATTTCTAAGTCTCACTCAATCAAGGGGCCCAAGGATATTTCTCTTTTATACAAGAGTAACAAAATCCCATTTACATCACTCACTTCCCTCTGCATGATTTATGACACACCCAATCAATGCCCTACTTGTCACCTGATTAAAGTTGACATAGGACAATATTAAAGTGAGTAATTCCTCATGTAGGGAACCGTAGTGACTTCAGGTTAAAGGTTTATGCGTAGTTGTGATCATATGAGAATAACTTATGACACGTTTATCCATGCAATATTCTCATAGTGGGTCAGTCCAGTACATTGTTCACTAGCAATGTACTCATGTATTGACTTGATATCACATATCCATGATTCGTAATCATCAGTTACTATACATGCTAGTCTCGATGTATTATTACTATCCTTTTTCATAATAATACTTGACTAGGGGCATTTTAGGAATAGCAAAGCTATTCCAAGGATAATTATTATATTAAGTTATAAATTGCGCATAATAATAATAAAAACAAAATATAATAATTAAATTGCCTAAAATAAAATATAATACATTGTGTATAACTCTAATAATCTTATATGATTGGTTCTAGGACACACACCAACACATTTTACTGTTATGGATAAAAAAAGTTACATGATTTTTGTAATCGATTCCCTTTTTAACCTTGTTTGATTTTGTCAATTTATTTCCAACAAAAGGACTACTATGAGCAAAAGAAAAATGAAATCCTTTGTAGAAATAAGATGGGTACAAGAGTAGATCAAGCAACTACAGAGCGACCTATTGATATCATATCATATGAAAAGTCGCCCTAATAGGAATCTGGATCGTGAGTAACAACTTCTTTAGTAGTTCATAAGATTTAATAGTTAAAGGTTCCAAACTAACTCATTTACCCCTAATTATAATTTCAGGCAAGACTGCGGAATTTTTGTTTGCAAACAAATAGAAGATATATACAACAACAAAGAATTTGAAGAAGAATTTCCAGTGGAATCTGTTAGGAAATACAGGGTAAAATTAGTGATAAATTTCCTTAAGGATTTCAAACCTTCCAACTTGACATGATTATTAAATTTATACATGCATGTATATAACATTTACATTGTAGATACAATTCAATTGTATGTAACATTCAATTAAATGTAACATCTTACATTCAATTGTATATAACATTCAATTTTATGTAATATTCACTTGTAAATTTTAATAAAAAATTATCTCTAAAGTCATAGTAATGAAAAATATAACTTTCTTTTCAAAAAAGAAAAAAATTATCTTTTATTAAATTGCTTATATTTAATATTAAATATATTAATTATTTTTTATAATTATATTTTTATTAAAGATATTTTTCATGAAAACATCAAATATAAATTTGTTGAACTAAACTAATCTAAAAGGTTATTAGATGCCCACATTTCAGACTTATAAATAATTATAAGTGCAAAAAACATATAATCGATATTCGAAAGAGAAGGTAGTGGCTGAGGAGGAGGAGGTGATTGACTGAATAGAAATGGTGGCCTATTCAAATTAGCTAGATCTTTACTTCCTTCCATTGTTATTTTGTTCATTCATATCTATATTTTTATAATAATTGTCCATATAACTTAGTTTAAATTATATCATTTATATAATTGAGAAGTGAGACCTAAACTATAATTAAATACAAAAAAATACATTAATATTTTTTAACACTAATTAATTGTTCATAACTTTGGTTACTCATTTCTTCACTCAAATTGTGCAAGATTTATGTACAAAGCCTAAACTTCATTCCAATTTCTTATTGATTTTCTCTTACACTTGACATAATGAAGCAATTGCTTATTACAACATCCTACAGTGATGTTACTGTTTTGAAACAAGATAGTAATATGCAAGCACCTCGCGTATTCTTGAGTTTTCATCCAAGCAAGCACACGTCCAAACATTAAAGCAACCAGCAATTGCTTATTGCAACATCGTAAGGTGATGTTACTGTTTTGAACCAAGACAGTAACATGCAAGCACCTTGCGTATTCTTGATTTTTCATCCAAACAGCACACGTCCAATGTGAAATTAACTAGTAATCGCTTATTGCAACATCCTAAGGTGATGTTACTATTTTGAACCAAGATAGTAACATGCAAGCACCTCGTGTATTCTTAAGTTTTCATCCAAGCAGGCATACATCCAACGTGAAACCAACTAGCAATCGTTTATTGCAACGTCCTAAGGTGATGTTACTGTTTTGAACCAAGACAGTAACATACAAGCACCTTACCTATTCTTGAGTTTTCATCCAAGCAGGCACACGTGCAAACATTAAAGCAACTAGCAATTGCTTATTGCAATGTCCTAAGATGATGTTATTGTTTTGAACCAAAATAGTAACATACAAGCACCTTGCGTATTCTTGAGTTTTCATCCAAGCAGGCACACGTCTAAACATGAAAGCAACTAGCAATTACTTATTGCAACGTCTTAAGGTAATGTTACTGTTTTGAACCAAGATAGTAACATGTAAGCACCTGGCGCATTCTTGAATTTTCATCCAAGCAAGCACACGTCCAATGTGAAACTAACTAGCAATCGCTTATTACAACATCCTAAGGTGATGCTACTATTTTGAACCAAGACAGTAACATGCAAGCACTTCACGTATTCTTGAGTTTTCATTCAAGCAGGCATACGTCTAAACATTAAAGCAACCAGCAATCGCTTATTGCAACATCCTAAGATGATGTTACTATTTTGAACTAAGATAGTAACATGCAAGCACCTCACGTATTCTTAAGTTTTCATCTAAGCAGGCATACGTCTAAATATTAAATCAACCAGTAATCCACAAGGACATTCAAAAAGTGAAAATATACCTCAGTATAATAGATGCAATCATTATAGAAAGTGGAAAACCACATCATGATAGAAGCATTCATCTCAAATTGGATATCATAAATTCAGCCAAAATATACATGATGGTCTAAAATAAGTAATAGCTACTACATTAATGTCTTATGATGTAACATCACTGCATATTTCCCAATAGATGCTCAACATATTCCTTCCTCCAATCGATAGGCAAAGTGAAGAAAAGATCAATTCAATGCTGATCTTTAGTTATAATCTCACTAACCATCATCCTTTGCATGTTTGTAAGTTTATCAACTTGTTTTAGTTCATCAATCACCCTCATCCTTCGTTCAGGTCCTTCTTTTTCATGTTTGAAACATGATGCAAGTTCCATCACAGTATTCTTTGTAGCCTCATAAATACTTCCTAGTTGAGCTATGGTACTAATCATTTGATTAATAGCATCATCAAAGTTTCTAGCTCTTATTTATTTATTTATTTGCATTACTTTGTCCACTAGATGGCTCTTGAGTATTTGGGAATATTGGAGTTAGAGGTTGGGATCCATAAACACTTTCCCAAAACTTATGAAGATCCTCAGGTTGCATGTTAGATTGGTCCTTTTGCTGTCTATCTACATTTTATTGTATTTCTTGCTCCATTGCTTGCATTGCATCATAAAGATCTTTAGTATCTTTACCATTCGCTCTATCTTTACCATATACTCATTGCAATTCATTGAAAAATGGGAATGACTTGTTATATAATCCAGCAACATTAGGATGAGACTGCCACGCAACATGAAATAAAGAAAAAAATTAACAAATAAACACCATTTGAAGTTAAATATTTATAAAAAATAATAGGATATATTTACCTTTACCTATTAATTGAAGATCTCCTTCTCAACCATGATCTTCTTTTTTTGGTCATCCCATCCAAATCCATTTTTCCTTGGACCTAACATCTCTACGATGGCTCCATATTGCTTTTTCAAAAGCTTGACTCTTAATTCAATGTGTGGAGAAGCTCTTAGACTACATCCTGACATTTTCTCCCCAAGCATTCTCTCTAATTCTTTTAGATATCTAGATTTGAATTGCCCACAACTTTCAGCTTTCCAATGTCTTCGAGTTGAAAGTTCCACCAAGCCTCCACTAGCTTAGAATTTTCATTATATGTCCATTAGTGTTTGCAGCCTTTTGACTTTGATTGAGTGCTTTCACCCATCTCTATTAGTGAGCTAAGTCATATATAATGCAAAATAATATAGCCCAACAAATTATATATTTGAAAAAAATATAATCAAGTTTCCCATATGCAAACAAATTATATTAGAATGTTCAAATTGGACTATAAAACAAATGAAGTCAATTACATAATAACTCATACAATTTAAACCATATAAAAACTTAAAAGATAGCAAATATAAAAGTTTCCTAAATATAACTTCCTCTCCAAGTGTTCCATATTTCTTCTACAAGATTATCTCTCCATGTAATCCACTCCTCACTTGACTCTACATGTGTAATTAAATCATGTGTACAATTATCATTCTTCTCAATGAATTGTAAGGTTGCCTCCAAGGGATCCACAATCATCATTTGTCTGATATGATCATGCAATAGGCAACATGCAGATATAATTCTATCTTGGGTCTTTACCGAATAAAATGACTTATCTCTTAGGATTACCTAACACCTTTTTAATAATCCAGAGGCCTTTTCTATAACATTCCTAGTGGATGAATGCTTCATATTAAAAAAACTCTTGGGGTGTGGTTGGTTGTGCTCCATCTCTCCATTCGCTTAAATGATACCTTTGCCCTCTATAAGGTGTAAAGAATCTAGTACCATTCATATATCCAACATCACATAAGTAATAATAGCCTATGATCAATTATATAACTTAGTAAAGGCATAAAATGAAATAAAATAAAATCTCAATAATTGATTTCTTGCCCATTGAGTACCTTGTGGAACTTTTAGACCATTAGGATGAGTAATTGCATCCCTTAAGACTCTAAAATTAGCTGTTGAACCCTCCCATCCGGCCAAGACATAAATAAATTACAAGTCTTGTGAGCATACTCTTAGCACGTTAGTAGTTGCCTTACCCTTTCTGTTTCGAAATCTGGGCTTATCAACTTTTGGAACATTCACCTTGATATGAGTTCCATCTAATGCTCCTAAACAATTCTACACATTGAAACAATTAAAACCCATTTCATTCTTAAAATGTAAATACTATTCTATTACTAATTTTTGTAAATTAATAAATACCTTAAACCATTTCCATTTAAGATCACTAGAATTTTCAGGGACCAGTTCAGATTGTTTGAGTAATTCTTTGTAGCACCTTAGCATAGCAATCAATACATTGTTAAATTGCTTGCTAATAGTCTCTCTGGATCTCATGAATTATCTCTTTATAACTCTATTCTTAACATCATATGCTAAGATGTATAAAAAAATTACAACCATTTCCTTAACACCCATATTCCTTATAGGCTCTAGCCTACTAACCACCCTTAGTATGTCACATAATCTATGGAAAGAAAACCTATCCATTCTAACATTTTCAATAGATGCTAAGTCATTTATAAAGACTATCCTATTGAAGTTTACATTTCGGACTAACATCTTATTATGAGAGTAAAATCTTATTCTTTTCTTTTTCCTCAACTCTTTTAGTAAAATAATAGAAATCACCATAATAAAAAATAAAGTGAAATCATTCAAAAGTTATAATAATAAAATCAATATAACAATGATTCTCTTCTTCCTTGCTTGAATTGAGGGATCAATTCTGCAACAGTAACACACATAACACAATATAGGATGTATAAAACAAAATAATAGTTAACTAATATAATTTAAATTTATAAAATAAAAATAAGTGGTCCAAATGAATTAAAATATAGAAATACATATACTTATATCAAGAGTTAAAATAATGTTAAAAAAATGATAAATTGCGATCAGTATTTTTGAGTTATAGGAAATGCAATACTATATTTTGAAAAACCTGGGCAACAGGAAAAACTTTGCTAGTTATTTTAGGTTGAGAATAATTTTATATATGCAATTCACATTGTGTGCTAAACATATATGAATCGTTGCATGTTATTGTGCTATTTTCATTGTTAGGTTCCATGATTTCTGTGCCATATATATGTATAAATATTTGTTGTTTTTTATTCTAGACCGAAATATATTGCAAGGTTTAGGGACCTACCTCAATTGCAACAGAAGCAAAAGTGAAAGCCAAGAAAACGATCGAGAGAGGAGAAGCAATAAGCACAGTAAAAGCTAGAGCTGGGATGGCTGTGTTTTAAGTTAAAAAAGGGTAGATTTATCCTAAAATTTTAATATTGATATTCCCATGGGATAGGAATCTTAGATTCCCACCTTCCCCCATGAGAATATTTTAGAGAAAAATTTAGGGTAAAAATATTTTTGGTAATGATACATTCCCAAGCATGTTTTTTAAACTTTTGAACCATATATAAGAATGTAATATTCCTGCAAAATATTCCTGGGCACGTTAATAACATGACGTGAACTAAACGTGCCCTAAGAGCTATGTTACAAAAATCTTAGTTTTTGAATTTTTTTTCTAGCGTCGCTCTCTCTCTTTCTCTGTCACATTGTTGTCTCCTCTGATTAACATTCCCGACAACGGTTTGTCTCACTGCTAATATCATTGGGTTTGGCAAGTCATCACCGACCTACCACTGGAGCGCTACCTCATTCCAGCAGCTCATGTGCCTGCACAGGCTAGTCTAGTCTACCAATGATTTTTTTTTCTTTTCTTCTTTTCATTTCTGATATGCTTTTTTGGCTGTGCTTGAGTGTACACCATCAGTAAATTCATGCTTAGATGCCATCAATCTACCAGAGCCTAGTCTCCTCCACCATGCATCATTGCAGTCTCTGATTTCTTCCTTACAGGTTTTATGTTTTTGATTTATTCCTATTATTTTTACTGATATAATTTATTCTGTATATTTGATCTTTTTCCATGTTTATCTTTTATGCTTCAACCATATTTGATGAGCAGCCACAAAAATCTGTTACTCTCACTAGAGCTTATTATGATTATTATCTTAAGCATCGAGCATCACAATAATCATTTTCATCTGTTGCATTTATAATTCACACCAGTAATTTCATTACTTCTTCTCGAACCTTGGGTCTTTGATTTTGATACCATTGATTATATTTCTAGTAATCTTCTCTTATTTTCTCATTTTACTTGTTCAACATTTTTACCTTTTATTACCTTTTGTGCCCTTGAATTTTGTTTTGTACCTTTTTGGTTGTCCTTTATTAGCAAACTTACCAATGCTTTGAATTATTTAATTTTTTTTATTATGATTCTGTTCTTATCCAAAATCGTAGTATAAGTATTAAGTGTAAGGTGTGAGTCATAAAGACTTTATCGTCTCTCCTTTCCTTTTGTTGCTTAGACTATTATAAAGTCTCTAACTATTCTTCACAATCATTTGGACTATCCCAATTTGTCTAATTTTCAAAATATGGTTCCAAGTCTTTCTACTTTATCAAATTTAAGTCATATTAGCTTAGTTAGCAATCTCAAACCTTGTTTCCTAAGTGTGTTAATAATCAAATTATGTTCCCATTTGCTTTAATTGATTTGATGTTTAGGGTCTTTGTTGAGTCATAATTTTTGGTTTTCAATACTTTGTAATCTTTATTGATGATTATTCTCATTGCACTTAATTATAATTAATGAAAAGTCATTCTTGCTCTTTAAATCTTTTTGCATTGAAGACAAAACACAATTTCATACCAATGTTCAAAAATTACGTAGTGATAATGCCCTCGAGTACTTTTCCATATCATTTACTCAATTTATGTTTTCTCGAGTAATTTTACATCAATCTTACTTTGCTTATACCTTAAACAAAATAGGGTTGCTAAACGTAAAAAGAGACATTGAATTGAAACTGATTACAACCTTTTATTACATCATAATGTTCCTTCTTATATTTAAAGTGATGTTGTAGTTACTGCTTATTATCTTATTAACTGAATGCCTTCTTCCATTCTTTACCACAAAGTTCCTTATCAAATACTATTTCTTGAACACCCATTGTATGCTTTTCCACCACATGTTTTTAGTTGCGTATGTTTTATTCATAATATGACTCTTGATAGGATAAATTGTCAGCTCAATCTACCAAGTGCATCTTCCTAAGCTACTCTTCTGTCTAAAAAGATTACAAGTGTCACTCCCCCAACATCTGTCAGTATTATATGTTAACTAATGTTATCTTCTTTAAGTTTACTTCTTTCTACTTATCATCTTATTCCACACCACATCATTCTCTGTAAGAAGTTCTTCCTATTCCATACAATTCACCTATTTTTCCTTTTGGTCCCAGTGTATCCAAGTTTGCTTCATCCTTTATGCCATTATAGGTATACTATAGGCATTCTTATGCTAACACTGATACTATTACAAATATTCCTCCAATTCCTTTTAATACTATAGTGGCTCCTACTGACCTACCTCTTGCTCTAACATTTCCACCTGCTATGAACCCACCTCCAAAAGACTAGTTCCTCATTACCATTTAAAAAGGCATTCATTTTACTCATAACCTTATCCTATTTATAACTTTCTTAGTTATTATCAATTGTATTCACCCTATTGTGCTTTCATCTCATCACCATATTCTTTTTTAGTTTCTAAGACTCCTAGAGAGGCATTTTTAGATCTAGGATGATGACAGGAAATGTTGGATGAAATGATTGCTTTTCATGCTAATGGCACATAGGACTTAGTTCCTTTGCCTCAAAGTAAATCTTTATTTGGCTATTGTTGGTTTACATTGTCAAAGTAGGTCTTAATGGTTAGGTTAATCGGCTTAAAGCCTGTCTAGTTGCTAAGGAATATACACAGGTTTATGGAGTAGATTATTATGATATTTTTTCTTCTATGGCTAAAATGTCTTATATTCCCTTGTTTCTCTCAATGTCTATTATGTATTCTTAGCCCTTGTATCAACTAGAAATTAAAAATATCTTCCTTCATGGTGGACTTCAAAAGGTAATTTATATGGAGGAACCACTTGATCTTGTTGCTTAGGGAGAGTCTAGTCCAATTTGTAAACTTTGTTGTTCATTATATAGTTTGAAATAGTCCCTTCATACTTGGTTTAGATGTTTCAATGCTATTATTCAAGAATATGGTATGGTTAGGTGTGAGTTTGAATCATTCTGTGTTGTATAGGAATAATTCGCAAGGATAGTGTATTTATCTAGTGGTTTATGTTGATGATATTGCCATAAGTGGGAATGATCAAAATGACCAATTGAAAAACCATTTATGTAATCATTTTAAGTACTTTCTTAGCATAGAGGGTACTTAGTCTAGCCCTAGCATTATTATTTATTAGAGGTAGTATGCTTTAAATATCCTAGAAAAAGCTAGTATGTTGAAGTGTAGACTAATAGGCTCTTATAGATCTTAATACCAAGCTTCTTCTAAGATAGGGGGAACTTTTTGCTGATTTTGGAAGATACTAAAGATTAGTGGGTAAGTTGAATTATATCACTATTACATGGCTAGACATTTCTTTTGTTATTTTAATTATTAATCAATTTCTTCAATCTTTATGTGACAAATGTTTAAATGTATTCATTTGAATTCTAAGGTTTATTAAGGAATCACCTAGTTAAGGATTGTTATATGAGAACAAATATAATACTCGAACTATTATTTAATTTTTTAATTATATTTTATTTAAACTATCTTAATTTTAAAATTTTAAAAGTATTTATTTTAAATAACTGCATTATTTAAATTTTTTTATTTAATCAAATTTTAAATAAGTTTATTAACTATTTGTATACTTTATAATTTAAATGTTTTCTATTTTACCTTGTGATAAAATTCATGAATATAATGCTTTCCTCAAAAATACATAAATTATATTTATATAAACTCAGTTAAGGTTTTGTTCTAAAACTAATATAAATGGCATTTAAAGGGTAATCCTCCTAAAATAATGAACAATGAATAATTAGAAGAATTTGATTTATGAAAATATTAGTATATGTTTTAATAATGATTTTTCCCAAAACTTATAACACCTTGGGAAATTTACTTTTGAACTTTTAAATTTATCAATTAAGTATGAGAAATATTGAGAACAAAGAAAAAGTGGGAATTAGATTTGTTCTTTTACTTAGTAGATGAATAGGAAGAAAGAACTGTTAAGATCTAATTAAACAAGTTCGGTAAGAGGAATGTGTGGCTGAGATTGTGTAAGAAAGTGAGCTTATGAGACTTATGAAATGCCTAATCAGAGCCAATAGCTCATTTATTTACTCCTCTTACCTTTTTGTTTCTTTGGTCCTTGTTGTTGTATATGCCCTAAAATCAATCATATGGATAATTGTAAATTTAAATCATGTTATTTTAAAGGCTATTCCAATTATCATATTTTTTCTATGTAGTATATTTAATTATGATAATAACTTTAGAATAATTGTATTCGTAAATGTCCCTAATCATATATCATTGTAGATTAGTTTGCATTGATATGTTAAGATTAGCATATGTGGTTACTTATATGAGATATTAAGTCTACACATGAGTACAACTTAGAGAATTTGTAAGCTGGACTAACCCACCCTAAGAACACTACATTGATCATTATATAAGTCTCATGAGTGATTCTTAATGATCATTATCAATATAGTCATTTAATCTGAGATCGTTAGGGTTCTTTACATGTAAGTTTCACATTTTGACACTGCTCTATGTCACTTATGGTTGAGTGAATGAAAGGATAGTTATTGGATGTGTCACATATCATGCAAAGGGATTTATGTGATCAAGATGAAATTTGTCCCTCCTATATAACAAGAGTGACATCTGTGGGTCCCTTGATTAAGGCTGAGAAAAATACATGGCTATACTCAAATAGATTGACATGAGATGTCAATTATATTTGCTTTAGTTAGCTTACTTAGAAATCAAGAAACCTTTGAATTGGACTATACAGGAATGACACAATCCATGTTTCGTACTCAATCTAGATATCTAGGACAAAAAGTCATAAATGATGATCACATGTATAGGTTCAATCAAATCACCAACTTTCTTATTACTTAGGTAACAATGATGTATTGTTAAACATCACTCATTGTTTATGATCATTAATATGATTTATTATCATTGCTAATGTAATGAGAGCTTGTAGGGTTGCACACTTAAAACCTAGTATATTTGGAATTGATGGACCAAATTTTTTGGGTCTAGTATATGGGAACTACATGTTATAATTATAAGCCCATAATTATACATGGAACAAAGCCCAATTAGTTAGGATTTTCAGTGCACCTATTTAAATAGGCTTGTTAGGTGTTAATATATAATTATTCACACATCCCAAAACATAATAAAACCCTAGTAGCCCTTCTTGACCATAACCTTTGAAAAGGCGTAGCTAGCACTACGAGGTAAAAGACGAGAATTCCAATCAATAGCCATAGGACAATCACTAATGATTTGCTAGTTTGTGTAGATACTTCAGAGTTTCATCGGGACCAGGTTAAAAAGGTGATTAACAAACAAGGTTTTTGAATCGTCTGAAAAGGTATCAACTGAAGCCTTATCTTAATCTAATATTCTGCATGGATCCTTTGGATTGGATCGGTTAATATTCCGCTACAACTGTTTGACTCCCGATCCCAACACTAATCTCCCTATGTTTACATTTTATATCAAGAGGTAAGTTAATCAATATATTTATTTTGCTATATTTATCAAGCTTTTTATGTTGTTATTATATATTTATAATTTTATATATTTATTGTAATATTATTGTGTATGAAACCTTCAAATAAGAAAGAAAATGATTTATTTGTAGTCATTGTAGACAATTTTGATGAAATAAAAAGTGGTTGAATGTATTAATGACAATGAAAAAAATGAATTTTATTAAATTAGTTGTGACATAATTGTTAGTTGAAAAAATTTTGAAATTTAAATATGTAAAAGAAGAAGTAATATTTTTAATTTAATCTTGTGCATGTGCAAATAGGTGCATATCATTTTGATATTATTTATTTAACTCATTATTTATAAAAATAAAATAAAATTAATGTTCTTACTAAATCCCTTAGAGGTCCTTACATTGAATTCATTTGTAACAAGATTAATGCATATAATTTATATACTCCAACTTAAAAAAGAGTGTTACGCAATATTGTAAATATATACATTTGTTGTATCTAGTAGGTTATAGAATTATGAAGTAGTCTATAGTCTCACATCAATTGTGGAAGCAACCAAAGCCTTTTACTACTTGTATAGATTCTTGTATTTATTGATCAACTATAAATAAGAAATATTTGTCCTCCATACATTCTCTCTAATTTCACAACTAAAACCAGTTTAAATGATTATTATGAGTTACAAGTTGCCTTTATATATCATCTCATTTTTTTCTTGGATTTCTCATTCTTTTTGCTTTTATAGTGCTTTTATTATTTTACCATCTCTCAAAACACTCATCCTTTTCATTCTAGAATCAATCTTTATAAGGAAAATTCTTTCAATTTGTGTTCGACATTCTTGTCTCTCTATAAAATTATTGGGGAAAAAAACATAATCAAAACTATTATAGGGCTAAGGGTTTAAGCATTTTGTCCAACAATCAACATATGATGTTGGCAAAATCCAATCTACACTTAAAATAAGACAATAAACTAAAATTTTCTTCTAAGAAATTATAGGATAATAGGCTTAAATTTTATTCATAAAAAAATTATACCATTAAAGATCTTAAACCTTCTTCAAATCATTATCCTAAAAAGAATTTTTAGTAACTAATAATTAAAACAGAATACTTAAATCTCCTATAAAATCCAAATTCTTTGGTTAGAGTTATATGAGTTAAATTGATCAATAATTCTAAAAGACAAAAACAAGAATGGTATACATTCAACAATTCAAAATTAGCTTAATTGTTGTTTGGCCATTGTAGTTACATAAAGTAGATAAATAGGACAACTAACTTAAAAACTCAAATTCTATTACATATATTTATTTAAAGACATTTGATATTCACTTTCTCTCTCTATAGTTCTATGGACCCTCCTACTTCTTGGAGTGAATACATGAAACACTTTCATATTAAAATCACATCAAACTTTTCCATAAAAAACTTGTAGTTTGTTACATACCATTAATGTGGCTTTGTTAAGAACTGATAGATATATATGTTGAATTTTTTTTCTTTTTTCTTTTTTGGTAATAAATATATGTAATGAATTTAAGGCAAAATTTGCAGGTTGGATTTTCCTTTTTAAATAAAACTCATCACTTATTATAAATGTTGTGGGAGAGCAATTGATCTAAAAATTATTGAAAAGAAAAATACAAATTACCTCTATCATGGGATAATTGGATTTACCCTCATAAACCATGAAAAATGATAAATTATCCTTTAAAACTATACAAATTTGGATTCCACCCTACCATTGCTAAATTAAAATAAAATATTAAGGAAAATTATAAATTACCACTACCATATATTATATAGTTATCTTTTACTTTTATTAACTTTGAAAACTTACAAATTAAACATTAAATTATATAAAACTTATAATTAACATCCATTTTTTACTTAATTAACCCTTTTTATTAAATTATATAATTTTTTAAAAAAGTTATTAAGTATGGATCATAATATTATCATATATTTCATTATCACATCATTTTTAATATAATTTTTGTTATATAATTAATAAAAATTAAATTAAATATATAAAATATTAATTAAACACTAAAAAATGAGTTATAAAATTATTTATAAAATAAGGTAATAAATTAATGCACAATAATATTGTAATTTATGTTTACTAGTTCTACTTAACACTGATTATTATTATTTAATTTTTTTCTTGAAATTAGTTACTTATTTCATGGAATATGGATTGAAAATATTAAGTGAAGAAGTGAAGTAAACACAAATATTATATTACATTAAAAAAATACCAAAAATTTATTATTTTCATTTTATACAACTGCATTCAATTTAATTTTAACACCATAATGATCATGGTGATGATAAATAATAATTTCTTATTTTACCCAATGAGATTTTTTTACAATTTACTTTATTTAAAATTTGATAATTATAAAATTTATAAGTTATTTTTATTTTATTTCTTTAAAATTTATAATTCATTATAATACTTACATTTAAACTAATACATTTATTTTTAAAAATAAATTATACTAGTTAGTTAGTTTACTTTATTTGCTAGAAATATTTTTTTTTATAAATTTATTACAATTTTAAAATTTTCATATATAATCTTTTACCTTGGAAAATTTTTTTAATGATATAAGTAAACTAAAATTTTTTCTCTTATATAATTATATATTACATTTTTTAATTTTATTTTTTTATAAGTCATATATTATTTTTCTTCTTTCCCATGCTCATTTATGTTATTATTTAACAAAATAAGTATTTATGCTAATAGTTATTATTTACGTTAATAACTATGAATTTTATTTTATGATAAGATATTATAAATAAGTTATTCATTTAATTTAAAAGAACTATTTGATTATAAGTTACATTTTTAACTCTTAAATTATTTTATAAGTTACATACTATTCCTTTTCTTTTTTGTGCTTATTCTCATTATTATTTAATAAAATAATAGTTATTATTTGCTTTTGTATTTATGCTAATAGTTATTATTTACACTAACAACTGCATCTTTTATTTTATTATAAAATATTATAATTAAGTTATTGATTTAATTTAATTGTATTATTTAATTACATATTACATTTTTAACTCTTATATTATTTTATAAATAACATATTATTCCTCTTTTTTATGCTCATTCCTATTATTATTTAATAAAATAAAAATTATTATTTTAATGATATAAGTAAACAAAAAAATTTTAAGATAAAAGAATATATATGAAAACTTTAACAAATTTATAAAAAAATGTATAGCAAATAAAGTAAATTTACTAATTAATATAATCTTTTCTTAAAAATAGATGTATCGGTTTAAATATAAGTATTATAATGAATTATAAATTTTAAAGGAATAAAATAAAAATAACTCATAAATTGTACAATTATTAAATTTTAAATAAAGCAAATTGTAAAAAAATCTCATAAGATAAAATAAAAATTATTTATCACTACTATGATCATTGTAGTATTAAAATGAAATTGAATATAATCATATGAAATAAAAATGATAATTTTTTGTCTTTCTTTGTGTATGGCATTTGTGTTTATTTCACTTCTTCACTCAATATTTTTAACCCATATTCCATAGAATAACTAATTCAAAAAAAAAAAATAGAGTGATGGTTAACGTTAAGTAGCACTAGTAAACATGAATTATAATATTATTATGTATTAATCTATTATGTCATTTTTGCACATAATTTTCTAACTCATTTTGTAGTATTTAATTAAAATTTTATATATTAATTTTAATTTCTATTAATTATATAACATAAAACTATGCATAAAAAACAATGTAGTATTCCAACATTTAATAATATTATGATTCATCCTTAAAATATTTTTTTAAAATTATTTAATTTAATAAAAGGGTTAATTAGGTAGATAATAAGTGTTAATTGTAAATTTTATATAATTAAGAATTCAATTTGTAAGTTTTCAAAGTTAGTGGAACCAAAATGCAACCATTTCATAGTTAAGGGAGTAATTTCTAATTTTTTCTAATATTTTTCATTAATTTAATAATGGTGGGGATAGAATCTATGTTTTGTATAGTTTTAGGGGGTGATTTGCTAGTTTTCATAGTTCATGAGAGTAAAATCCAACTATTCTATAATTGGTGCAAATAATTTACATTTTTTTCAAAATTATTTAATTAATGTAATTCATCTTTAAGAGTTTAATTAACTTTTAAGTTAATAATTAAATTTAAAAGTATGACTACTTTATAAAATAAATAGGTTGCTCTTAAAATTAATGAATGGTAAGGATTGTTTCTTAAATTTAGTTATAACATTGTATGCTTCAATTTTGGATCCTAGTGGTAGAATTACACATTTTAGAATATTATTAGACATATGCTCTTTATAATGGTATCTAATTCACAACCACTCAAAAAATTAGGATCGTTTACTATACACTAATAGTAAAAAGTTAGTGTAAAGTTACATTATTTGATTAATGATAGAGAATTATTTCTGCAATATGATTGAGCTAAAATTTAACATAGTAATTGATACTTATGAATTGATCCTAAATTTTTCTTATTTGCAATAGCTATTGAGAAATCACTTTTGTGAGATTTAATTTGTAAACTACCTTACAACTAATTAGGGGAAGATCCAATAGGAAGAATGGAAGGAAGTCAAAGACAAAAGGCAACATTGAACTTCATCATTGATGAAGTTGCAGATGGTGAGTGTTAGAGACAATGACAAGATTAGGAGTTGAAGATGATGATCATAAATGAGGCAAGATTTAACATAACAATGATGTATTGATCGGAAAACAATAAAGGCAATCCGTTGCAAATATAAATGATGATAACCATTATGCATATATAGTACTTTAACTAAGGTAAGGATTTACATCACATACAATTAAAACTAATTATGGATGAAGCTAAACCTTTTTCCTAAATTTTTTTAAAATGATTTTAATACCATTTTGATATATATGGTGATTACAAAATATGTATGATAAAAATTTATTTCATAGGCTTAGTTTAAGACTCATTTTGACAACATTATAGTGATTTGTATATGTGGAAATGCTATTAATGATGTTATGCATATTGTAATTGACTTGGTTTAGAATAATAGTCATGAATTTATACTTTATAGATTATCTCAAGTAGGAGTTTATATTTATTAGTGTCCATTAGTTAGTTGTTCATAATGTGTGCATTTGTGTATATAGTAATTACTTTATTTTTCATTTCCTTAGCCTAGTTATGATATTAAAACACTATAGGTTTGGAATCCATAATTAGAGAACTAATAGATTTGATATGTGCTACCTAAGTGGCAAAGGATATAAATTACCATCTAACCTATAAAAAAAAAGGGTATCATCTTGGCATGTTAGGATGATTGAATTTGAATTTCATGTATGCCTTTTTCTATAATTGTTTTGTATTGAAGTTTATAAAGATTATATCCATTTTGTTTACTTATTATATCTAATTAATATTAATCATATTACCGTAAGTGGTTTTAATTTTTTCTTATTGACACCCTTATGAACATGCTAAGTAAAAGATTATATTATTTCTAAGTCACCTTTTTTTTTATTGCATGACTTTTTTCTATCCTTCTTCTTGATTTACTAATTCGCTAGCTAGGACCATGATAATAGTCTCCTTTATAGTAATTAACTAGGAAGTTATTACAAGTAAATACATTATGTAAAGTTGTAACATTTCATAATATTATGTTTAAGATTTTTATGGGCAACCTATTGTTTTATGTTTAGGTTCATGCAGTTAAATTTAGTTTTATGCTTTAGAAGTATATGCTCCCTTTATCAAGATCTTAGTTTGTTTTAACTTGTTTTAGTGATATTTTGTCAAATTTTTCTTTGTAACAAATGCCAACACATGTTGAAATGCATATTGTAATAGGCTTTTGTCCTTTATATATAAGAGTAGATCATATAAGCTACTTGTTCTCGTATTTTTAAATCAATCTAATATTAAAAGTTGTTCATTTTTGTAATCTATCTAAATTTTTAACTTGTATAATAAATAAATCATACATGCACCTCTAAATCTATCATTGAGAAAAAGCGAATATTGTAATATATTTATTCAAAATTTGTTTTGTTTTTCTTTTTGTTTGAAAGGATAGTATTTTCATGTCTTATAGCTTTAATCCCTTTACAAGTAAAAAAATCAGTTTAAATAAATTCATTTCTTAGTTATGTCATCTCCCTAATGTGTTTTGTTGTTACTTTATTGTTCATTTTTTGTAACTAATTTAGTTTAATACTAGTTGATACGATAAACTAGTTAGTGTATAATTGAAATAAGTTAATTTAGTTTATAGCTTATCTCTCTAAATGGTTTGCAGATTTGGTTTAACTTCATATCAATGGCTAAAGATTGAATTTCTTTATAAGCACTAAATGGCATTATTGGTTTATATCATTTAGTCCAAAAATTATTTTTCAAATATTTTTTATTAATTTTATCTTGAACCCACTAATTCATTAACAATTAGAATTGTATTAGGAACTTATTTTCATATGTATAACTCTATTAATTTTTATAGGTGTTGTTGCAAGGCTTAGAAAAGTGATCAGTTCTATATTATATTAGTATAAGAGGGGAATAACAATAAAGGCTATAGAAAAGTGGAAGATGGCTAAGCATGTATCTAATATATTGCTTTAAGTGGTTCATATCTTAGAAGAAATGTGAGCTATAAGAATAAGATGGTAGAATATATGATAGGATTGAAGATTTTAATAGGTTGCAGCTAAGGCCTCAATGAAGATTGATCATATGAATTAAAACTTCAAATTTAAGTCATAAGATGTATGATGCCATTTGGAAAGCCTAGAAACTAGTGTCCAAGAAGTGCATTGCATTAAAAGTTTTCTTACTCTCCCTTTCGTTAAATAACTTAGGAAGTGAAGGAACTAAAAAGCCATGAAATGAAGGTAGCTTAGTTGCATCCTATGAACATTGCAATATGGGACTACTTTTATTTTGAATATGTTAGACTATAATATTGATATTGCATTCTTTTAACCATCCTTCATTGTACTCTAACTAATAATCTTTTTTAGGGGATTGTCTTAAAATTTAGATTTAGTGGTCTAGAAAGAAACTAAATTGGTAATTGCAAATTACATTGCTTAATGTTATCTTCTATGAAATACTCTCCTAAATTTTGTGTATAATCTCACGAGTCTCTCAAGGTTATTTCCTATGAATTTTTTGTTAGCTTTTTTCTAACATCTCATACTAATTTCTAGTTCTCTTATATTTCCTATAAATTAGTGTTACATCTTCTTGTTATTCTTTTCTATTTAAAACAAGTAGGCTTAAAGTGTCCCTAATTTTTTATTGTTAACAAGAAATGTAGTTTAGAATCAATTAGCAAATTAAAGTTAGTAAATTAATTAACTTCACAATAATTGCCTCCATATAAGAGATGAAAGCCTTTTAGTTCATAATGTAAGGATTCTATTTAGGAAAAAGCTATTTACAACAAATGAACAACCTTTTTTACAAAATAGTAACATAATGAAATTGTTTGAATTTGTAAATAATTTGAGCTTGAAAATAATATGACTGGCACGCCATCAAGAAACCCAGGTCTAACTTATATAATAGAAGATAGTACATATTTGGAAAGAATCATTCATACATAGTCAAAAGACCACTTCACAATAACCAAGCATACCTAGTAAGCAAGTAAGCATAAACATTTCCATCACACTATCAACCTATATTCATAATGTGAAAAACAAATCTTTAGACAAAACTATATCCATCGTGAAACAATATAAAATTGTAAGGCAACTATTAACTTTACATTAAATTTACTTGTTGCCAATAGTAATTCATAATGGACTAGGTTCTATGACCTTGTTTCCATTCTAGAGCTAGAATCCTAATGTTCTTCACTTAATATATATTTTTTTACCCTTCTTTAGTTTATATTGCAAATTATTGCAAGTTAAAACCTTTAAAGAATGTCTATTAATCATAGCCATGTAACAAGGTAATTTAGTGATAATAAAAGGTTAACTTTCTTTTAGATGTTCAAGTCCATCAATTTGCATCATGATCAAAATTAAAATTGTAACATTATAAGTCTTTATTCCCTCTTTGGATATAAATTGGAAAGCATTTAGCAACTATTATTAGAGGAAACTTCTTATTAATCATTAACAATTCAACATTAAACATATAGGTAGTCTATAGCCAAGTTCCAAATTAGTTGCAATTGAAAATTCAATCATAAAAAATAAAATAGTATATGGTACAATTACAAATTTTTATGATTTATAAACACCAAGGAGTAGCAAAAAGACATTATCATACATAAATAGTTTAATTTCTAATACTAAATCTAAAAAGAGAAAAGAAAGGACCCAAAAAACTTATAAACCTCTTGAAGGACTAAAATTAGTTCACAATTAAAAAAATACAAAAATAGTCTCTAAACATAATCGAATATAAAAGATTAATAAGGCTCAAAAGATACCTTTTGAATTTTTAAGCAAATTAGCAGTGCAACGGAACTACTAAGTTAGCACATTATTAATTTATGTTTTCCTTTTGACAAATGAAAGTTAGCACAGCAAAAGGAATACAAAAACACAACATGTAAAATTCTTTAGAGAAATACACATTAAAGATCCAAAAAAGATGAAGGGATGATGTTTAAGCCTATATGGTTCTTATGGTAACAAAGAAGCATTACTATAGAATTAGAATTTTATGTTGGTGAATAGAGGTCGATTAAATGATAAACTAACATTATTATCAATGTGGTAGCATTTTTAAAATTATTAGGACTAAAAAAATGATGTTTATTTAAACAATAAATGTCTATTTTGATACAATGACATTTTTGCAATTCACAAGAAACTTAAGACAATAATTAATTTAATAATTAACATTACTTAGTCTTTATCATAATGTTTGAAATTAGAAGAGACTTTAAGATGTTGGTTAAGCAAAAAAATTGATGTCAAAAGTGAATATGAATTATTAACTTTTAAAGGATAAATAACTTAAAATGTTGATTTGTTTAAAAATTAATATTGAAATTGATGGTCTAGTGGTATTTTTGTAAATATGTTCTTAATTTTACATATCTATTTTATATTACTCTAACATCATTTATCTAAGACATCAATTGTCAAATAGAAAATTGATATGTAAATATTTTCTTTGCTTAACTTTCATCTTGTTTTCCATTTCACATCACTTTTACTTTTTAAAACTTATTTTTCCACCAATCACCTATCCTATCAAAATTTTTCTAGTGAGTCCTAAACCTTTGCGATATTCACTTCTACACTTAAAGTTAGCTTTGCACTTATTCTAGTCATTAATAAATTTTTTAGGTTTATTTTCCTCTCTCACTTTTATTATTTTATAATATTAAGTGATTAAATTTGGTACTTTATATATATGTGTGTGTATGTATAGTAATATTATGATAGTCTATTTCATTGCTAAGTTTAGGATTATATTATATATTGTGTTTGCTTTTGCTTTTAGGGTTTAGATGCATTTTGGATATATAGTTATGATATGCTCTATTCAACAGTGATGTTTTTGCTATTTTTACTTGTTGGCTTTGCCATTGGATACTATTATATCTTTTTAAGGCATCAAATTTGTTTTATATTTCAATGATTTTAGTTTGCTCCATGGTTATATAAATAAGTAAAGGAGTCTGTAAGGTATGATGATTGATATAATCTTAGGTCAGTTGCTTGTTATGCAAGTTATATGCTTTGCTATATAATTTAATACAACATTTATCGTAAAGACTAATTGTATATCTATTACTTTGTTCATCATTAAGTAATATTAACTTTACTAAGTACTATTATACATGATTAACATTAAATTTTTTTTTACAAAATCTAGAATATAGATCCTTTTAAAGAGGTAGCTTCCCTACCTAAAAAAACATAAGAGATCTCATAACCTTGAAAGTCATTACCATAACATGGTTTTGGGGGTGAAAAATTACATATTGAGTTTAATGAAAAATAACAGCTAGAAGAAGAAAATGGATTGGCATATATTGGTTATGTTGGAATGGTTGTATGGTCTAAAGCATCAATAGCTCACACTTATTAGAAGAAAGTCCTTATGGGATTGAAGAATAAATTTATGATAAAGTCTTGGTATGTACATTTGTTTTAAGTAGTTTGGTGCTACAGATATGACAAATTATATTTGTAATATACTCATATATAATTTAATCTTTTATATGTCATTTTTTCTTATAGAGTCTATCACATGTGATAACCTTGTGTAAAGGCTTTAAGACAATGTTAAGGCAAGAAAAAATCAATACTAAGGTCATAATAAAAAACAAACCTGACTCAACAATGGAACTAGATTGGCTAAAAATCATGAGAGAAGTTCCAAGAATAATATGTTAATGGATTTTAAGTTAAAATTTTTATATTTTAGCATCTAATTCCCCCAATGCCTTGTTTGTATATTATTTATACTTGTGAACTAATATGCCTTTTAGTCAACAAAAGTTAAGTAGGTCTAGTTGGGAAAGATAAAAGAAGAATATATATTCACACAGGCTCTTTCATGAAGGCTACCATAATCTAGAGAAAGAGTTGTTGACCAAGAAGTGTACTAAAGTCGAAGGCAAGGATACCAATGAGGCTCCTTCCATTTATCATAAATAGTTATAAAAGTGAGACAATGTTAATAAGCAAGGGTAATACATAACCCAAGAGAATCAGACCATTAGGAAGAGGATGGTAAGTGTTAAGAATTAAACCAAAACATGATGTTTAATTTGAAGCTTCCATTTTACTTAAGTTGAATTTAATTATTTATTCTCTGTTTATTGCTATGGAACACTCTTATGCAGTAGGCCTCTTAAGGTGAGTTTAAGTTAACTAGAAAGAATGACATTTTAAGCATAACTTTGTGAACTAATGAGCACTTCAGCCATGTTTGGATTGTTAGATATGGTGTAAGCTTGAAGAAGTTTTTTGGCCTATCATGGCATCATCCAATAGGACATTCACAAGCCAATTTCAAGCACTTTAGAGTGAGTATCATCAATGACATGGCACAGAGACTCAATACAAATTAAAAGGCAAAGTTGTAACAAAAGGTGAAGGAGCACTTATAAGTGTAATAGCAAATGTAGCAATGGTTCTAATAACTTCACACTTTGATAAAGTAGATAAGCTATTAGTGGGCCATATATCTAAATTCTATAGCATTTATCTAGCTAGCTTTTAGGTTTACTATTCATTTAGATAAGTTAGCTCCTATAACTAGTGCCCACCTAGCTTAGTAGACTCCTAATTAAGAAAGGTGCAAACCCCTTTTGTGACTGAATTGGAGAATGTGGCAACACTCGCTAGCCTCTACGATAATAGCTATTTTGAAAACCATACTTAGATAAATATTACCTTTAACTTTTACACTTTTTCATATATATCCATGCATGAATTAGGCTTCTTATAATAAAGGTTTAATTTGTATAAGGTGAGGCATAATATGCTCTAGTGGTGGCAAGATCAAGTTTGTGAAAGGTCAAGGATTGGTGGATTTTAGTCAACTATGAGCTCAACCATCAACTATTGACAAACAATCAAGTTAAGGTAGTGATTGATAAATCTTTAGTCTACAATGTTGAGATGCTAGTGCTAAATAATGTAGTCTAGACAGTGAAGGAAGCTTACGGGCTTTCATTGCATGGCCGATGGCCTTTATTCAATTTCTAGTGGAGGTATCATCCTATATCTCTATTACTGCTAACTTTTTATATATTTTGAAGTTATATTAGTATTATTGTGTAGGGTTATAAACTAACATTATTATTTGTGTTTCACTGATCTTTCAATTGTTCTTGAAAGGCATTACAGGCACACCTCGATAGCTTTTGACATAAAATTCCCTAGCTATACTCTACATGGAGGCAAAAATGGTGGGATTACATAATCCAGTGCACATTAACAAGTCCTCCATCGGGCAACTTCTGAGGTTTGAGGAGTTTAATGTCACTTGAATCTAGCTTTGAATCATATGAATTTGTGTTATCTTCTTTGAACAAATACTAATTAATTAAACTATTATTTGAATAAAAGTTTATCTCACGTTAATCCATATATAGGTATTGCTATAACCAATGGACATTAGTGAATGATCCATATGGATTCCTAAATTTATGTTAACTTAACGAGGCAACCTCTGAGAACTATATAATAATAGAATGATATGTTGTTAATTCTTCACTCTTTAAGCCTAAGAAAATCTATTACTTCATGCCATACCACTAAAGGCACATATTTATTATGCCATTATATTATAGGTGCCATTGAATGCTTATTATGGTCTTCCGAGAAGAAAGGTTATCTATTAGTTAGATCCTTTGTTAGAAGAAGTGTGATCAACAGTGAGGAATTCCTTAGAAGGAGTTAAAATAAAAATTTAACATGGGAATTAATAAAGGTATATATGTTATTAATAATAAAATTGTTACATGTTGCAAATAGAAACTTGTGCATTAATGAGACTAAAATGACATCCTATTTTATTATAGTGCCCAAGATAACCCAAAAATATAAAGTGTAGCTACTATGTCATGCATTTCATATATGATTTAATACTTGCTCGTTAAACCCCAACTAAGATAATCACTTGCTTATTTACTTCTCATCACATGCTTAATTAACATATCTTGATGTTAAAATGTTAACGGTGTATAAAAAGTAATGCTTTGGGAACAAACCCAAACTATACATTCAAGAATAACTTAATGAAATTAGAGAGATTTAGGTAGGATACTTACTCCAAATTAAAGCTCAACTGAAATGAATAGCTTTGGGTGTTCTAGAATATGATTGGTAGTTGTAATTAAGCTTGTTGTAAATAAGTTACTAATATAGTTGGTTTTATTATAATTAAACTTATTGTAAATAAGTTGTTGATAGGTAGTTTGGTTGTAAATGACACATTGTAACTTATTGTATTTTGATGTGTAAATGAAAGTTTAGAAAATTTGTATAAAAGCTCTTACAATTAGTTATGTTATTGTTAATTTCTACCTTATTCTACAAATGTCAATTAGTTATTTCTAATTCTATTTTTGGAGTTGTCAATTAGGTGTTTCTAATAGGAACCTATTTTAAAAAAAATTATGCATGAAAACAAGTTGATTTTTTACTTAAAAGATTAGTTTTCAATAAGAAAATAGGCACCTTCAAGTTTATTAGTAGGATGATTTTGTTGTCATTTATACATTAATTATTTATCCATAATTGATGTCTCAACTAACAAATTGAAAATAACACAAGTAAAACACTAGCATTAATTGTAAATTTCATCACATTGTTTTCATAAGCCCTTAAATGATTATCTAGGTGTGCTTTTCCTAACCTAAAGATGATTCCTATCAGTATTGTGTTTTTGGTCACCATACACATGTACTAAATTTGTGGGGTTACATGCTCATTAGAAAAATGTATGATTTAAAAGTAAGGGTTTATTTATTTATTTATTTATTTTGGGAATTTAGTATCTAGTTTCGTAGTCTATCATATTTTGTTAGTTATTATTTTGATGTAGATATTATTGGATAGATAAGAAATTCAATTTCATTTATTATTTTTAACATTTGTTCATATTATTTACTATATATTTAAATGAAATATGTACCATCATTTTCTAAAATTCAATGAATGCTTATTGCATTTGTAAGGATTGGATACAAGAATACTTTTCTAGAGAGTGTTAACCTAACATATTGAATAATGGGTATCAAAACAATATTCAACATAACACCTATCTATGATTGGAGTATTTTATATAACTTATCATAGTTTTAAAATTTTGTTATAAAATCTATTCTTTATAATTATTGTCATTAGGATACTATAAATTCATAGGAGATATTATTTTCTATTTTTGAATATGATATTCTACAAGGCAAAATACATAGGGAATAAAGAGGATTTAGGAGGGAGGAATTGGCAAAGGAGATGAGGGATGGGGGAAAAGGTGGTATATCTTAAATTAGACATCAATTTTTTAGTTAAAAATTGACATTGATACTAACAAATAATATGACATCAATTTTTATATATATATTAATTGATGTTATTATTATTTTTAACCATGATTATTCAACAAACGTTAAATATGATATACAACATCACTTAATTAAATGTTAGCCATAAATTAACATTTAGTCCTCTAAATACCTGATGTTAATCACCTATTCTATGGTAGTGGAATGTTTAATAGGATACACAAAATAATGGGTATTAGTGACCTAATTGAGGTATAATAAAAGTGACCCTTATGTATAAGCTAAGGTTTACTTACCTAGAAAGGTGACAATGGACCTTAGTGTTATAAATCTCAAGACATGGCACTTTTAGTATGATTTTTTGTTATTGATAAGTGAACACATTTCCAAGCAATCATCTAACTTGTAGATATGCTTTTTATGTTGTATTTTAGAAGATTTGTGTGGGTGGACCATGTCTGAGTGGTTTATCTATGGCATATCCAATCATTCTTATAGAGTAGGTCATTATTGTGATGGGCTTGGCCTTAGTAAGGTTATAAACCATTGTTGGTTTATTGTTCACTTTAATGTGATATGTCCATTCGGATTGTCAATATCATATAGAAATAATGATACAATTTTAAATTTTTATAGTGAAATAATTATTGCAATCTTTCATTCATTGTCAACATAATTACAACAAAATAACTTTATGATAATTCTTATCCATGCTTTGATATTTTAGAAGGAATTATTCGATGTAGATAGTTTAGCAATTTAGAAAAGTTAATGCATTATAGATTAATTAGAAAATTATTTTCTTCATTCTTATAGGTGTAAAATGAATTATAAAATAACAAGGAATTTATCATAAACCTAAATGTAGTTCTTTTAATAAAAAAAAGTGCAAAATAAATATGATAATTTGTTGAGCTTATTCTTAGGGATAAATTTATCCTTAATAGCTAATAAAATGGGCGAACCAAATATAATTCCTTTTATTTTAATATCTATATATGTTATTAAGAAAGTTACCAAACATAAATTAAAAAAGTATAATTTAGTATATTTAAAAATAGATAATAAGAATGCAAAAGGAACCATGCATTACGTGGATTGGTAAGTATTGCAACAAGTTCTAATGAACTTATTGATAACATATTAATTCAAAGTAAACGTTAAGCGAGTAAATATCATATCTTATGGATCAAGAGAATATTGAGAATTAGCCTTTTTCTTACTAAAAGAACACTAGAACTACCATGATTTTACTTCATCTTGAATTTTTCTATTATTATTCATAACACATAATTTCCCTTCCAAAATGGCTAAGTTTATCCAAAAATATTTAAACTTAAATATAGGTTATACCATATTTAGAAGAAAATTTTCAACACTAAAATAAAAAATGACAATGAAGTTATGATTATGGAGAAAAATTTTCATTTTCAACTTCTAGAATAAAGCATAATAAACACAAACAACATACCTTACAACATTGTAATAAAGAATAGGATTTTTTAACAATGAAATTGACACAGTGACATCGTCGATCCTTTTGCATGAATTGTTTACAAATTAAAAGCAATGATATAAATAAATCTAATCAATACCTCCATAAAATATGCAACATGACTTGATTTTTTTATAACTAATTGGTATTTGACTTTATCATCGCTTATCTTCTTGACCAATAACCTTCGCATTCATTGTCTTACAATCAATATTTTTTCATTTTCTTAGATCTTTATCCTCTTTTCCTTGCCATATTTTTCAACTAATCCACTTCCTCATCCTTTTCAAGCTCTATTCTTATGTGACATCCGTTGAAAATTCATTTAATTAGATTACTAACAAACATAACTAGGAAACTAATAAGAGTGGTAAAATCTTATTAGAAGAAGAAATAAAATTAAATTGGATTTTTAGCATTAACCCAAAATTGGAAAACTTATAAAAAGATAGCCTTGGCAAGTTAGTTTTTCTATAAAAGCCCAAATGGACCAAAAAGACCAAAGATTGAGATAAAATCCAATTCAAACATAGATGTTAGCCCATTTAGGAATTGAAAATAGGTTAGGCCATCTTGAACAAGACTAAAAGAATGTGACCTATGGTCCAATAAAGACACATTTGTAATTTTAGCTCAAATTAAGGGTAAAATGATCTAAATGGGTAAAAAGAATCCAAAACCTATATAATTAGAATATTTTTAGTAAATTAAAATTAATTAAGAGCTAATAAATTTAGATTAAGAAAAATTAAATCTTTTATTTGGAAAAAAATCCTATTATCGATTATACATTAGAAATTATTCATTAGGAAGCACTAAATTCACAAAAAGATGAGTGGTGTTGAAAATGAATTTTTAAATGAAAATTTCAAGAATTAAAGATTTATTAACCTTATTATATTTTTCAAACTCATAAAAACAACTGGGAGTTGAAAAGACTTTGAATGAATTTTTACCTAATTTACTTAAATTACTCAATTTTATAATAGTTCCGAAATCTTGAGAATTTTCATATTTCTTCACAACTAGGTTTCAAATGTTTAAGAATATGATTCATTAATGTCTTGAAATAATTTAAATTATAAAAATATAATTATTTTCAAAAATCATAATTTTTTCTCTATTTTTTTAAAAAATCTTGATTTAGCTTTCATATAAGCTAATCTTATGCTTAATCAAGTTTTTATGACATAATACATTTACTAAGCTTTATTTGACCCCATCTTCAACATTTTGGATGTGCCTTTCTTTAAGGTTGTAGAAAATTTGCTAAAAATTCAAACCATGTACAAAACTAGCAATTACTTAGCATTGTACTCATGGATGAATCTTAACTCTTTACATATTTTCAATAGCTTATAAGTGGGGACCAAATTTTTTGCTAAAACATCAAAGGATGATAGGGTAAATTCTCTTGCTAATGGGCTTCATGATTTTTCATTATAAGAACACAAAAGAATAACATCTACTCACTATGCAAAAATAATTCACCTAGCCAATTACCTTTCTTCATTTCATTTTTTTAAAATCTAAAATGGCTTAAACTCCAAAATCACAAACTCAAATTGAATCCTCACTCTTTTCATACCTCCTCTCTTTATCTTAAGTAGAAAACTCATTTTTATCTTAACATTTAATCTTTGTCCACACCTTAAACACTTAAAATCATGCAAATTATTTAAGAAAGCCTTAAAATATTTTTTTTTCTTCTTTTCACAAGGTCATGACTCCTTCCTAAACTTTTCACACCCAAGGTATTTTCTTTATTTTTCTCATCTTATTTTTACTTTATGTTCTAAAAAAAAGTTAAAATAGAAATAAGGACTTTAACCATTTTGCTTACAAGTTATAATTTTACAAAGAAAGGGTCATTATATGAAACCTTGTTAGGTTTTCCTATTTTCAAGCACTTCCCCTAGTAAGTTGTTACTTACTCTTCTAGATTTCCATTAGAGAAATTATGATTAGAAATAGGTGGTTACATGATTATGACCTAATTTGAACTTATGGAACTAACTAATAAAGATAGAACTCTTAAGCATGCTAGAATGCTACATATGCTATTAAAATTTGTTCTAACAGAGTTCATATGTTTCTAGATATTATTTTAGAGGATTTGAGTGCTTATTATTAACATGAGAATAAGCATGTATGATTTCTACAAATCTTAATAGAAATTCTAGGATTAGTGAAGCATTAGTATGCAAAAAACATAACATTGACACTAAAATTAGCATAAGTGCATACTTGGATTTCTAGCATGTTTATGAGCCTAAAAATGGAAATTTTGATGCTAAAAAATCCCAATACCTTAATGAGGAAAATAAAGAAATCAATTTGAGAATGAATTTTTTTCACGATCATAACCTAATCATGATTGGCATGTAACCCATTATTCAGATTCCGCTAGTTTATTCCTATTTATTTATCACAATCCTAATTAGTTAACTACAAGGTATAGCAATAATGAGAGATGTTTTTTGGAAATATAGGAAATTTCTTGTGTCTTTAAGCATTATAAACAAAACAAGAGAAAGTTAGGTTCACTTATAAGCCCTTTCAACTAAGGATAAGCCAATTTAACTTCGCTTATAAGCCCTTTCAATTGAGGATAAGCCAATTTAACTAACTCTGAAGGATCCAGTTTATAATTCCTCTACCTTTTTTGCCTATACAAGATAAGGTCCTAAAATAATATTTAACTATTAAATGTCTATGCTACTTAAACTATGAAAAAGGAGCTTTATGCATAACTAACGAAAGAAGTGGTGAAGCATTAATTTGTGTGCTTACAAAATTAAACACGAAGGAGTGAGTCTAGAACTTAATAAGTAAATACTTTAAAAAGTGTATACATGTATGTGTGTGTGTATATAAACACACTTACACTAACTGGACTATCCTCTTGTAAAACTTGTCACACAAAACATAAATTAATTAATTCAATCTCAAGAAGTCATATAACCTTAATCATGGTCATATCATTATAATCATGTCACATTAAATAGCCAACAATATTTAAGCTTTAATATCATAGCAAAATATATAAGAATTAATAATAATAAACATATATCTTTCTTGTGACTTTTAGGTTAACCTTATACCTTCACAAGCATATTACTAGGAATTAAATGTCTGACATTCACATCATTTCCCTTATCACATTTCTCATATCATAAGTTATAATACAATGCTTTTTCATATCAATGTCACGCCTTAAAGCATGGCCACATATATCATTTCTTCTTATAATCATATAAATAAGAACAATTATATCACATTGCATATGTTACAACATGTCTAAGTCTCAGTTCTATTCATAATAATACAATAATTATATCCTTATGACTTACCATATGGTACAACATCTCAATTCCTTATTTCATGTTCACATTTTTATGTAATTAACTTAAAGATATCTTTTCAATCTTATCTAGATGCTTAAGAACCATATATCCCACATTAAACCCTTATATATCACAATAATGTAGCTTAGACTGGGCATAAGTAATTATATGTTCAACTATAGGAGCCTTGAAATTAATTTTAAGCTCCATAGTCAACTATCAAGGTCCTAAAACAATTTTGGAGCTTAATAGTTAACTATATAGTCGATTAAAAAGCTCTAGAGAGCATATTAGATGTCCATAAATGAATATCAACCCTAAAGAGCAATTTATGGCCATATTATTAATTATATCTTTCCAAATTACACATTCTGCGCCATAATAGACTACCACCTAAGATTTTATAGTTTCTTCTAAATTTTTACTATTCATATGATAATTTATACCTTCTAATGCACTTATTACTCAACTAAATTGCAAGTAATTATAAGTACACTCTCACATTACTTAATTAATGAATTTACATCATATTATTCAACAAATTTCATCAATTAACACATCATCCAAGTAATCATAGTTAAGAACCAAAAATAGCCAAATATGAGACTTAAACTAAATCAACTTGAAATCAAATAATTTAAGCTAAAATATTTACTTACCTAATATAGAGAAAAATGCTAGAAGATTAGATTTGATACTTCTCAACCTTGATCATACCAAAATTAAGGATTCCTTAACTTAAGGGTCCAAATATTCATTGAAACTAAAATACCCTAAATTTCATCAAAGCAAAAGAAGGATGAGAATCTTTGTAATAAAGATGTTCTTACCTTAATTAGATAGAGAAATTGAAGAAATTTGATGTTTTCTTACTTTGGTTTGAAAAAGAAAAGATAGGAAAGTTGGAGAAAAGGAAATGGGGTTTAGGATAATTTAAAAAACAAAAGGAAAAGATGATAGGTTGTTTTAAAAAATCAGGAATAATGCTTAAGTGCATTTTTAAAAATATATTTTGAATCTTCTCTATACTCACTCATATTAACTTAAAACTTGAAATTTACTATTTTATTTATTTTTTATCTATTTCTCATAAGTTTCCATGTTGCAACTTATTAAAACATTAAATATTATTTTTCTTAATAATTCATTCATAGTTATTCACCTAAAAATTATTCATATACATACAAGTTCCATTCTCAACAATAGCATAGCAGCTATTTTAATTATTATTATCAAAAAATAAATTCCATATCATTATATTTAAAAAAATGTAGAATAATTTTGGAGTAGAATTATAGGTAGTAACCTTACCCATGAGCATCATTTAAGGAGAAAAGATGGCAACAATATCCAATTTCATGGCATGTGTAAAAATTCAAAATCTGCTATGAAAAGGTTATGTGGTATAGATTGCAGCTATGAGCAAAGTAAAGAAAAGAGATGAATAAGTCATTAAGGTTCTAATAATGAACAAACTTGTGGATGTCTTCCTTAAAGAATTATTGATGTGGTGCCTACTACAAAACTGATATCTATTCTATCATATTGCATGGCACTTGCTAAGTTAAATGAATTGATATCTAAATTACTGCCAAAACATGAGATTGAATTCATTATTGATGTGGTGCCTACTATAGAACTGATATCTATTCTATTATATTGCATAGCACTTGCTAAGTTAAATGAACTAAAGGAACAACTAGAAGACTTAATGGATAAAAGTTTCATGCAACCTAACATTTCACCATAAAAAGCACTGTATTATTCATGAAAAAAAGGATGAATTAATGTATTTATGCATTAACTACTGATAATGAAATAAAGTTAGAACCAGAAATTGATATCCACTACTAAGGATAAATGATTTGTTTGATTAGCTACAAGGAGTGTAGTGTTTCTCAAAGTTGACTTATTGTTATGTTATCATCAATTAAAGATTCAAAAGGGAAATGCACCTATAATGGCATTTTATACTCATTATGGACATTATGAGTTCCTAAGAATGTCATTTAGATGGACTAATGACTGTGCCAACAATATTCATAGATCTAATAAACTAAGTTTTCAAGCCATTTCTAGATAAATTCATCATTATTTTTAATGATGCCATCTTGGTGTACGTAAAAATGAAGAAAATCATGCATAACACCTATGGATCGCCTTTCAAACATTGTGAAAACACTAACTGTAAGCCAAAATTTTAAAGTGCAAAATTTAGGTAACCAGTGTTTATTTCTTAGGATATGTGATATCTTAAGAAGGAAATCAACTAAACCTCCAAAAGGTGGAAGCTATAGCCAAATGGCCTGAACCATCAATAATGATGAAAATTTGAAGTTTTCGTATACTAGCAGGATATTATTGCCATTTTATGAAAGATTTTCCAAAGATTGTATCACTTTTAACCATGGTAATATGAAAAAGAGCAAAATTCATATAAGGTGATAAATGTGAAAAGAGCTTTCAAAAACTAAAGATATACTTAATGACTACTCTAGTACTATTATTACCATCAAGAGTAGAAAAATACACAATTTATTGTAATGCCTCAAGAGTTTGGTTAGGATACATATTAATGTAATAAGGAAAAGTAATAACTTATAATTCATGACAATTGAAAAAGCATGAGGAAAATTTCCTAACTCATGACTTGGAAATAGTAATAGTAATAGTAATAGTAATATTCATACAAAAAATATAGAGGCATTATTTGCATAAAGCAGCTTGCAAAATCTATACAACTCATAAAAGTTTAAAGTGTATTTTCAACCAAAAGAAGTTATATCCATGATAGCATAGATGGATAAAGTTAGTCAAGAACCATGATTTTTCCATTCATTATCACCTTAGTAAGACAAAGGTAGTAATAGGTGTGCCAACTTGAAAAGCCCTAAAGAAAAAAGGTAGTATACAAAAAGAAGAAACATGAAAGAAAATAATAATAGCTTATATACAAGTACATTCCCCTCTTGTTGAGAAAATTGAGGAAGAATAATTGAAAGAACTCAGATATGAGCATATGAAGCAGAAAACAATGGAAAAAGGAGAAATTCATCTAAAAATGGACAAACGAGGAATAATTAGGAAAAAAATAATTATGGCTTCTAGAGGTTATGTGTAAGGAAGTGATGAAACAAGTCCCTAAATCATCATACACTATACATCCTGGTGCAATAAAAAAGTATCAAGAATTAAAAAATAGTTATTAGAAGGAAGAATGAAGAAGGAAGTGACTAACTATGTGATTAAATTCCTAACTTGCTAATAAGTTAAGGTAAAACATTAATAACCAACTAAACTTTATCAAAGTATTCATATACCAAAATGGAAATGGGAGAGCATCATTATAGACTTTATCATGGGATTACCACGGATCAATATGGGATATAACTCAATAGAGGATGTTATAGATCACTTTACAAAAATAATGCATTTTCTACCTATAAAGATAACTTACTCAGCACCTTAGTATGCTTAGCTATTTTTAGATAGAATAGTACCATTATATGAAGTGCCGACTATGATAATTTTTGATTGAGGTACATAGTTCATATCATAATTTTAGCAAATATTTCAAAAAGAAATGGGGATATAGTTACACTTAGAATAGCATTTCACCTACAGATAAATACACAATTAAAATGAACAATTCAAACTTTAGAGGCCATGCTATGAGCTTCAACCATAGAATTCAAAGGAGGTTAGGACAAGTATTTACCATTGATTGAGTTCGTTTACAATAATAACTATTAGATGAGCATCTAGATGGCCTCATATGAAGCATTGTATGGAAAGAAATACATATCTATGGTAGAATGGTTTAAATTTGGAAAAACTAAAATAATTAGACTAGATTTGGTTAAAGATGCTATGTGATTTGGAAAAAAAGGGAAATTAGCATTGAGGTACTATCACAACCCTAGTATTTTAAATTTTAATTTTCATTAATTATTTAATAATTATGTATATGTGTCAATAAATAAAATTATTATGGATACATTTAAAGTAAGTAATAATCTATAGAAGATAGAATTTTACTATGAAAATAGGCGGAACTAAGTTTAATATAAGATAATGTGAAATCAAAATTAAATAGAAATGTTTAAAGGAGATTTGGAGGTTAAATTTCTAATTTTGCCCTTAATCAAATCAATAATTGTGAAAATGGCCTTCCTGTTAATAAACCCAAATCACATACTCACTTTTCACATTTTTTTTAAATAGCTATTGAACCTTCATATCCTTTCTCTAACATTTCCTTCAAGTTGTAAGCCATTTTTTAAAATTTTAGCCCATCTTTCTAAGGATTTGCTATCGAAACTTGCTCTAATCAAGGTACGGCTTCAAAAATTGTGACTTTAAAATTTACTCTTTCTAACCTTGATGATGGAAAAATGGAATTAGGGGTTTAGGATAAGTTATTTTTCATTTTCACTTGATTAAGTGTGTCTAAGATTAATTAACTATCTTTCTTAATCTTCCTCTATTTTTTTTCCACACTCTATGTAAGTAGATAATCTATCAATTTGATTATTGTAGCATTATTTGATTAATTTAGTTTAAAATGATAAAAGTTGAGCATTTGATGAATAAATTTTTTTATAATGATGTTATAACTTATATTAGTTATTGATTATTATTGGCTAAGCATGGAAATGTTTGTATGATGATTAAACATTGGGTTTGGATATGGAATGCTATTGATTAATTGAAATCTAGTCATAATTATAGTAAATTGAAGGATTTTTTGGAAAGCCTAAAACTATATTTGAGTAGGGTACTCAATATAGCCCGAAGGAATGCCTTTAGAAGGTTTATATTCAAGTACTATACTCAAATATAAGCATGCAATTTCATTTCTAGATACTTGTATTGGAATATAGTATTCAATTATAGCTAGCGGGCTATTTCCTAAATGCCTATATTCGAGTAGCATACTCAAATACTAGTCTCTAGATTTGCTTTTTAGATGAATATAATTGAATATGGTAGTCAAATATAAGTCCTCGTTTTAAGACTTCAATATTACATTACCATACTTAATTATTAGACAAGTACCTCACTTTTGTATTAGCTTATCTAAGTATTGTAGTTGAATATAGGCTTCCTTTTAAGACTCCCTATATTCAAATACTATAGCTAAATATCACTATAACAAATGTTTCTAGTTAGTAGTATTCGACTACCATAATTGAATATGAGCTTTAAAATTCATTTCTAGAATGCTATATTTAGTTAGGGTAATCAAATACCTTAGGTTAATTCATGATTTTGAATATGTTTAATTAGTGTATGCAAAGTTCACCTAAATGATGCATATATGTGCAATTAAACTTTGAATATGTGTTTAGTAGTTATTTAAATAAGGAATATCTACTTTATAATATTATTGTGAATATGATAGAAATACATTGTTGTGATTATTTAAATTTTGATTTGTGAAATGTGATTGGAATGCAATTTTGTATAATGAAACAATGAATCCCTATTGAGGGATGTCTTATTGGTTGGACATATGAAATAGAGGAATTCTTATTATGAAATAGAGAAACTATTATTATGAAAGGAAATTAGAATTAAAAATGAGAAATTATGAAATGATATCAAAAATAAAAATGTTTATGAATGATTAAGGTGTCTAAAGGAATAAGGTTGGGTTTGTGAACAACTAAGGATAAAGCGAGACATAAGGTGGTTAATTGTCTGTTATTCACTGATACACATGTTGTAGCTTCCTAACCACCATTAATAGTTCAAAAGTAGAGTTCTCCTTGAGATCGTGTTTATGCAGCCATAGTTAGCATTTAGTTGTACTTAGAATGCTTTAGTACTTGTAGGAAATAGCAAAAACTCATGACATCCTAAATATAAATCGTAAATGCTTTTATAGATATTTTAGTAATAATTATAAAAATTAGTTTAATTAATAGTATCCATGTAATGATAATGAAGTAGGACTTAACAAGTTTGTGCAGATGGGTTCCATGTTATCATGGCCAAGCCAATTGTGATAACTTCATCAGACCTTTTAAAATCATAAGGGGAGTAGGAAAAGTAGCATATTAGTTGGAATTGCTCAACAACATGAAGCTGATACATTTGGTTTTTTCACAATTCTATGCTATGGAAGTACATACCAAATGAGTTACTCATGCTTAGGGATGAGTAAATCCAATTGGACCAAAGATTGACTTATAGAGAACACTTGATAAAAATCCTAGATTGTCATGTTAAAAAACTTTGATTATAGAAAGTTCCAATGATGAAAATTTGATAGGAAAGATATGAAGAATAAGAAGCAACTTGGGAATTAGAAATAACAATGCAAGAAAAGCATCTTGAGTTACTTGGTAAGACTTGATTCCTTAAGTTAAAATAAGTTGTTAACAATTTTGCATATTTCTAGCTTTTAAATTAAAAATTTAAGGACAATTTTTTTAAAAAAAAAGAACTAATGACATTTGCTGAGAATTGACTAATTAGATCACCAATAAATATAACCAAGAAACTAATAGGACTAGTAAAACCTTATTAGGATAATAAATTAAGTTAAACTAGATTTTTAGCATTAACCCAAAATTGGAAAACTTTTGAAAAGGAAGCCTTAGTAAGCCATTTTTTTGTTTAAAAGCCTAAATAAACCAAAAAGCCAAATATGAGCTAAAACCCAATTCAAATATGGATCTTAGTCCATTTAGATGTGAAAAACTAGTTGGGCTATCTTGAATAAAGCCCAAACACTTGATCCATAATCTAATAAAGGCACATTTGTGATTTTAGCTTAACTTAAGGGCAAAATGGTTTAAATAGATTAAAAAAGCCAAAATATGAGTAATTAGAATATTTTTAGTAAATTAAAATTAGTTAAGAAATACTAGATGGTAATCTTACATTTGGATTAAGAAAAATTAAATCTTTTACATGAAAAAAATTCTATTACTAATTAAACATTAGAAATTAGTTATAAGAAAGCCTTTAAATTCACCAAAAGATGAAAGGTCTATAGAAAATAAAATTTTAAATGAAAATTTCATGAACTGAAGATTTCTAACCCTATTATGTTTTTCACACTAAAAAATTATTGAGAGTTGAAAAAATTTCGAATCAACTTTTACATGATTTGGGCAAATTACATAATTTTATGTAGTTTCGAAATAATGAGAAAATTCATATTTCTTCACAACCTAGTTTCATATGTTTAATAATATGGTTTATTAGTATCTTGAAGTAATATAAATTATAAAAATATAATTTTTTTAGAAATCACAATTTTCCTTATTTTTTTCTAAAAAATTACAATTTAGTCTTCCTTAGAGTTGATCTTGTGCCTAATCAAGTGTTTATGACCTAATACATGTATTAAGCCTTTTTTAACCCTAAAAATTAGATATAAAGGCCCCACCTTCATCATTTTAGTCATGCCTCTCTTAAGGGTCACAGAAAATTTGCCAAAAATTCAAACTATGTACAAACCTAGCAAGTACTTAACATTGTACTAATGCATGAATCTTAACTCTACATGTTTTAAAAGGCTTATAAGTGGGGGATTAACCAAATTTTCTACTAAAACATCAAAGGTTGATAAGCCAAATTATCTTTCTAATGAATATCATAAGTTTTCATCATAAAAAAACAAAAGAGCAACTTTTACTCACTATGTAAAAACTATTCACTAAGCTAATTACCCTTCTTCATGTAATCTTTCTAAACTCCAAAATGACCTAGGATCCAAAATCACAAACTCTATATCAAGTGTAAATCTTATCTTTGTCTAAATACTTAATCTTTGTCCATACCTTAAACACTTAAAATCATGCAAACTACTTAAGAAAGCTTTAAAATCATTTTTTTCTTCCCTTCACAAGGTCACAACTCTTTCCTAAACTCCATAAACCCAAGTTATTTTCTTCATTTTCTCATTTTATTTTATGTTCCTAAAAAAATTAAAAGAGAAATAAGGATTTTTTTATAAATGTTATGATTTCACTAAGAAATGGATATTTTATGAAATCTTGTTAGTTTTTTCTACTATCAAGCACTTCCACAAGTAAATTGTCACTTATTCTTATTTTTTTGAATTTTTATTAGAGAAAAATATGATTAAAAATAGGTGATTACATGATTATCACCTAATTTGAACTCATGAAACTAACTAGTATAAATAGTACTTTTAGGCATGCTAGAATGGTGCATATACTGTCAAAACATGTTCAAATAGAGTTCATGCATTTTTGGAAATTATTTTAGAGGATTTGAATGGTTATTATTAATATGAGAATAAGCATGTATGATTTCTACAAATCTTAATGTAAATATTAAAATTAGCGAAGCATTAGTGTGGGAAAAATAGAATTTCAATGCTAAAATTAGCATATGTACATACTTGGATTTCTAGCATGTTTATGAGCCTAAAAATGAAAATTTTGAATACCTTAATCAAGAAAATAAAAAAAATTAAATTGAGAATAAATTTTAGAGTAGGACCATGGGTAGGAACCTTACTCACAAGTATCCTTCAAGTAATACCTAAGCTTTTCTCTTGGAGAAGGGGTCACGAGTACCCCTTATGTAATAGGGGAAAAAGTTTCATAAAGATTATAACAATTGGGTGTAAATGTATAAAATTAAATTACATCAATTTTTTGAAAAAGTTTGAAAGAAATTGAATTTACATAAATTTCACAGGAAAATGGATTTACATGGACTGTTACTTTTGAATGATTTGTGAATTATTTGAACTTGAACCTATGCACATTTTAGACCATAATTGAACATATGTGAACCTTAAAGTTTGATTTGAACTAATGAATTAGGTTTGTTTTGGACATGAAATAATTAGGCTTGGCAATAATGGTATTTTGACTATATTAGAACCTTATGGTATATCAAATGACTATATTATGCAAAAATTTTATGAGTACATGTTGATATGTGATCGTAAGGAAGTTGTGCCATGGCCATCATGTTTCTATTGAGGCTAAAGAGACATGGTAAATAATAGGGGGCACAAAGATGGAGAAGAGAAGGATAAGGCTGAGGAAAGTAATAAGGAGGTAACTTATATACTATTTACTATTTGTTCTAAAAAAATATGTATGCATAATATTTAATAATCTTGGTAAGAATTATGAATATCATTTACATCTATGATTATATAAATATTTATTTCTGCATATCTTTTATTAGCAAAAGCCATTTAGAATATAGGTTTAGTAATTGCTTACTATGTTTTATACTCATTGTTCTATGTTTATTAAATTTATAGATAAACCTTTTAATGGACCAATCAATTAATCCTTAGCTCCTACTCATTGATTACTTTACAACATACTGCTCAACACCATTAGGATATCATAAAATAAAAGTGCGGATGATGCTTATGGTAGACATTTTTTGTCTATAATACACTACATCTGCAAGGCTGATCTCATTAGGTTGGCTTCCTAGTGGTTCCAAATGCCATGAATGTGGATAATTTGGATCAAAAGGGTGGGAATCCACCTATGTCACCTTTTACTAACTAGCAATGTCTACTAGATCAATGAGCATCATTACTATTTTCACAAATTGCAATATATAATCCTAAGGGCACATCACCTATAATTATATTAAACTATTTGTATAGGGCCATAAGGCCCAAAAACTTTTTTTTTGCTAAGCCATAAGGCCCAAAAACTTATTTAACTCTACATGACATTAGTTGTATTCTCTTTAATCATATGAGTGCATGCTTTAACTGTGTATAAATGTACTAGTAGAATATTTTCATAATTTATATGCTTGTAAAATATTAATTACAATGGAAGTTTTACTAATAAAAAATAATATTTTGATATAAAAAATGTATTGAAAATAAAAAAAGGGTTATTTCATAAAAAGTTGTCAAATTTAAATATTATAATTTCTCTTACGAATTTCCTTAATTTGTTGTTATAAGAAGTTATGTTAAATAATTCTATTTTCTTCGGAGTATTTCCCAATAAGAAAAAAATTTGGAAGAGTAATTTTTTGAATTCATAACTTCACTTTTAAAAATAAATAATCATCTAATTTTCTAAAGAGTCAAGATTTAAATTCTTGAGATTTGTCCTATTCTATTGTATTTATTTTATAGTAAGACTTACTTCCAAATAATCAAAGGAATCAATCATCTTTCTTAAGTCATGATTTTCATAGGAAAAGTCAAGGCAAAATATCAAACTTACTTTCACATTTTATCAAGAATCTATCTATTTCTAAGAGATTTCTAAAATCAAATGTAACTTCTTTTGTAAGAATCAAGTTCAATTTTTTTTAGAGGAAAAAGTAAATACTCCATAATATATTTTTTTAAATAAAAAACTCATGGGATTTTTTATAATGCAGTATCTTTGTGTTCATAAAGTTTTTTATTTATCATAATGTCTTATAGAAATTATTTTTAGAAAGTATAGTTGCCTATACGATTTTCAAATATATTTAAAATTTTTAATACTTCTCTTATATGAATATTTGTTAAATCATGAATTGATGATTTTTTTTTTTAAGTTTAATAAACTCTCTATGTATATACAGATCAAAATAATCCTTAAATTTTGTGATTTATAAAACAGTAGAAGTTTACAAAAAGGAAGTTTGCGAGGGTGCCTCTGTGACGTCTTGATATCAACCATAACAAACTAAACAGAGAAGAAGGGTCATCACATCTTGCCTTCGTCTCGATCAAGTTGCACGATTGTTGGCAGACTTTGCATCCTTTGTCTCTTCACCACAGGAATCCTTCTTCATTAGATTTAGGCCAAAGGCTAAATCTGGCCCAAGAGGACAAGTAAACACTCAATGCAAAATAAACAAAATCTAGCGCTCGAATCATAAATATTTATTAGTTGGTTGCCTTTTGTCATTCAAGTTGTAAGAAAAAATTTCAACCGTTGATTAAGCGGAGCATATGACAACCTTTTTATCAGTGGTGATAGAAGTTGATTCCAAAAATTTGTTGGTTTGTATTTTGCAAATGATTATGAGTTGGTGTGGGTGTTGAGAACGTAGATTTTAACCTTTTTTCTATTTTTGAAGCTTCAATTTTTTTATTTTTAAATGTCAATGTTCATTTATTCATTTTAACCTGCTAAAAAATTTGGAAAGGTATTTTTAATGTTAAGGATTAACAATTATACATCGAAAATTAAAATTTTATAATGGGATTGAGTTAATTTAAAGTGTAACGTACATTTTAAAGGATAAAGTACAATGTCACTATCTTTGATAATAAAATCATGAATTTAGAATTTGATAAATAATAAATTAAAAAATAATTTTTAAATTTATAATTATTTGCTCGTATGAATTTTTTGTCAAAATATGTAATATCACACTTTATTTTCTAAAATACAAAATGCTCAATCCTTTATGACATCTATATCAATTTTAAAATTGATCTTAAATATGCTCTTTTAATTAATTTATAAGTCCACTGTGCTCCTGATAAATATTCAGATTCTACAATTTGTTTTAATATTTAGGATTTATGTTTTAGTGGTTCCGTTTTTGTGTTTTAGGTTTTAATTTCTAAATTTTAGGCTTTGAGGTTTAATATTTAAGTTAGGACATAATGGTTTGGAGTGTCTCTCTTTGTAAATAAAAACAAAATGTATTAAATAATAAAAAATGCCACAATTAAAATAATTATCATATATTCCTAATTTTAAATTAAGATTTACTTAGATTTTATTTTGCACAACAAATAAATTAGTTTATAACTTATAAACTTAGTCAATAAATTATAAATTAATATATATTTTGTGTACTAACTTTTAAAAAAATTCTAATTTAATAAATTACTTTCAATAGTTTATAATTTGTCAATTTTTTTTATCAAGTTTATCCTTCTTCCTTTAATTAATTGACAGCCCATGCCTTTCATCATACAAATCTAAATATAATTCATTATATTTTAAGTAAATATATAATGTCATAAAAATGATTAATTATATTTTAAGTAATTATATCATTCTTATAAATAATAATTGATTAAATAAAAATTTTGTATGATTTTAAATATGTAAGGTCATAAAATACAATTAATTTCATTTTAGATAATTATATTTTTATTTTAAATATTTTGATTATGCTAGTATAATTTGATTTTTAAATAAATATAAAATAATTTAATTTATATTAGCTTATCATTTTATATTATTTTATATTTTTAATTAGTTTAATAGTTAATTTTTTAAAATATTTTAATATAATTAGATAATTTATTAATTATCAATTACTTACAGGAAATAAAATCTTATTTAAAGAATGTAGGATGATAAACATAAGTATTAAATGGTGTAAACTAAGACTGGGTCTTTCATGTGATCAATTTTGTAAATAAATATTAATATTAAATCGATAAAAGGATAAGATTGAATTAAATGAAAATAAAAATAAAATACAAACCAAACTTCTGTAAAAAAAGTCCGCTATGAATTAACAGACAAAATACTTTAGGGTTAAGTATTTCGAATTTCAATGCAATGTTCTTATAGCTCAAATGGTTCATGTAGTTTTTTCTTCACATTCCTCGGTTCCCTATCTGCCCTCTCACTGGATTCACAAATCCGGGTCCTTTAACAAAGCAGGAATTTCCGTACACAATTTACATAATAGTGAATCTATAGATTATTAAATTTGATTATATATCAAATTTATTTTATCTTAGAATTAGATTTTATGTGCCATTTAATGATATATTAATAGTAGTACACTAATATTTTATTAAAAGTATATCATAAAATTTTCCTTTAAAAAAAACTTGTATATGCACTCCGAACAACATTTCCCTTCACCTTAAGTGTATTATTAACTTAAATCATTAGACCTTGCTATCTGTATAATAATGTATAAAATAACTAAAAGCTAACAACTTAAATCAATGATGCACAGATCTAACGTAATTGATACGTTGAATTCTCTTCCTTCCCGACGTTCCCGTTCATCTTCTATTTTAACATTTATATCAATAGCATAAATGGTAGCAAGATCCAAGAGGACATTTAAGTCGTGAAATATTTTTTAACATTTCTAGAAATATTTTAGGAGAATATTATATTTTCATATTTATTTTCAAGTTTGAAAAAATATTTAAAAATGTTACAATCTTGAGAGTATTTTTGGCTTAATTTTTTTTTAAAATATTCCTCTAAAAAGAGTAAATATATTATATTTTTATAGGATGAGAATGTTAATATTAAAATAAAATGACAAATTATCCTTATATTTAATTCTCTCTCTTATTTATTACTTTATCAAATAATTTTTAATTTAAAATGGGATATAATTATTACCTTATTTTTAAAATATTTTTATTATTAAAAAATATAATAACATTAATTTTTTAACTACAATTCCTTTTCTATTATTGTTCCTAATGTTTGGAAAATTATTTTAATTTATACATATATATATGATTTCTTTCATTGAAGAATAATACAATAAGCTTAGAATATCTTATAAAAAAAACATAGTTATGCATTAAAATGTAAAATAATAAAATTTTTATATTATAGAAGAAACTACCATGTAAAATTTGATATCAGTATGAATATAATTGTGAAAATAATTTAGCAGTAAAAAATTATAATTTAGTAAAAGGAGAAATATCAAGTATATTTAATACTATTATAATAAGTTAAATAAATTATACTCATTTTATTTTAAAAATTAATAATAATAATAATATAATTAATGATGAATAGAACTTGTAAGGGTAAAATACCAAAATAATGTTTTTTACAAAACTTATTACCGATTCACTGTTTTTTTGAAACATATTACCGAAATACGCATGGTGGCGGGAGGCGCCATTTGGTGTGGCGCCTCATGGGCGGAGGCGCCATCCATGATGGCGCCTTTGGGGAGCTCCAAGGGCGCCATTCAAGGTAGCGCCCTCGGTCAAATTTTTTCATTTTTTTCCTTTTGAAATTAATTAATGTTGATATCATTTGAAAATAAAAATTATAAAAATAAATAATATATGATTGTAACTGAAAATAAATTTTTGAAAATAAATTACTTATTTTATAATTATATTTGATGTCATATAAAAATATGTTAACTCCACTTTGATATCTAATACATAAATTTATTATAGGAATTAAATAAGAAAGTAGTTAATGATAATAATATAATGAATAAAAATAATAAATATTTAGTAAATAATTAAATATTATTTAAAAAATATAGGATCAATAAAGAATAATTACATAATTTACATTAATGTCTCTCAAAATTTTATGTAATGACAGTTAATTTTTATCAATTTTTGAAATTATAAACTTCTAACGCTTGGAATTATATTATTACAAGTCATTATTTAATATGTTATTACACATAAGTAAATTTATTGAGTATACTAAAATATTCTTTATATACAAAGTTGAAGATAGCTAAAAATGAAAAGAAATATAATGTAATAAATATATTTTTCTTATTTTATATTTATTCCAATAATATGCTTGTCCATTTGTATTTATTTGAATAAAATTTTGTTTATTTTGTGACAGAATGAATGCAAACTGGCGAGGTTGAAGATAGCTAAAAATTTAAAAAAATCTGATTATTTCGTTTCAATAATCTTTTCATTTTGTAATGAAATCGGAATTATAACATGAATTAGATATTTTTTATTTCATCAGAATGATAAAATATTTTGGCAATGAGAGTGAAAAGTACCGATTAATTATTTTTTAAGAAATTATTATTCGTTTCATCGTTCGCTCGAAACATTTTATCGAAATAAGCACAGAAGATATGAACAGCGATGGAGAGACGCCAAATGACGTGTAGAGGTACGCTAGACGAAATGGCATCTTTCGCGCTGAAGGGAAGGAACGACAGGCGATATGGCACTTTTGGCCCATGGCACCCTTGCTCCTCATTTCTAAATTAATTAGGCGGTGACTGTGTTGACTGTGCACCCTAGAGACATGAATTTTTGTGAAAGTATGATAATTAATATTATTTATTTACTTTCACATGATAAATAAAAAAAGAATAGATAGGTTAAAATAGGCTAATACGTTTATTTCATAAATTATTTTACGCTTCACCGCAGTTTCGAAACTATTTACCAAATTACGCAGGGCGCCGTTGAAGGCGCCGTTGAAGGCGCCTTTCAATTTGGCGCATTCGCTACAGCGAATTTCACTGCGCGGGCTGGGAGGCGCTATTTTATCTGGCGCCTACCAACAAACTTAAGTTTATAACTTATGGGACTGGGAGGCGCCAAGTGACATGGCGCCTCCACAGCCCCATTTTATAAATTATTTAAGTTTTATAAATTTATATATTTATTTATATAATTTTAATTTTATCATTATTTATAATGAAATTATAATTTTTAAAATTTAATTAATTATATTTTATGATATTATTTATCTATATTAGTCGTAAAAAATAAGATATAATTATAATAAAATTAAAATTATATAAATAAATATATAATTTTATTAAACTTAATTAATTTATAAAATGGGACTGTGGAGGCGCCATTTCACTTGGCGCCTCCCAGCCCCATAAGTTCTAAACCTAAGTTTGCTGGGTAGGCGCCAGGTGAAATGGTGCCTCCTCAGTGAAATTTGCTACAGCGAAGGCGCCATGTTAGAAGGCGCTTTCAGCTGGCGCCCTGCGTATTTTGGTAAATAGTTTCAAAATTACGGTAAAATGGAAAATAGTTTATGAAGTAAACGTATTTTGGTGTTTTAACCAAGTAGATATTTATAACAGTTGTGAAAGTATGATAATTAATAATATTAGTTATTATATGTGGAAGATGTCCTTATCATCATTTTTTAAATAAAATTAAATATTGCAATGATCTTCGTGATTTATTGTTATTTGTAATTATTCCTGCGCAAGCAATTAAAAAAGTGGTAGTAATTAGAAGCATCCTAAATGTTGACGTTTGGCAATAAAGTAGTAAAGTCATCCTAAATGTTGATGTCTGGCACTAAAGTAGTAAAGTCATCCTAATTGTTGATGTCTGGCAATAAAGTAGTAAGATAAATGTACACAAATATACAAATATACAAAAAACATAGAAAAGATAGCTAATGTCTACGCAAGTGATGTCCAGTCCCACATCCAGGATCGGTAATGTGGCGGCCGTATCTACTAACCCTCTGCGCAGGCTCGGGAGTCACATCCTTGGTGTCTGTGTCTGCTCTACCTCCAGCTCCTGCTCTGCCTCTACCCCTGGCTCCCGCTCTGCCTCCACCTCTACCTCTATCTACAAGCTTTGAGTCATTTGTCATCATGCCACCATGCGCTAATCCCTGATCCTGAGTATGCCAATCAAATACAGGACGATATGGCTGCGCTGGACCAGCATCATCAGAAGGAAAGGCATAGAATGCAGATGAAACTCCTGGTGCATGTGGAAATGCCTGGAATGAGGATGAAACACCAGGAGGGGGCTGGTACATCTGGGATGACAACGGCCCAAATAGTACGGCTGGGAATGTGGTGGAGGATGAAGGATCATCAAGTGTAGTAGGGTGCAAATGAGATGGAGCAATAAGATCAGGCATCATCGTCATGGTCTCCTGGGCAGTCGAAGGTGGAATCTGCTGCACTGTCGAAGCGAGCGGAACATCAGCCTGCGACGTATGCCGTAGAGCAGTGCAACGTCGTCGGCGAGAGCGAGGCTGATCATGGTCACCCTCCGGAGGGTCTGGGATGTGATGGGCCTGGGGAGCTGGCTCCGCATGTGAGTCAATAATGACATGATCAACCTGCTGAATCGCATGAAGGATGGACTCCGTCGTTGACCTAAGCGCATCGAAGGTAAACATAGCCTGCCCCTCAGGGGTAGTGAAGTCCTGTAGTGAAGAAACCTCATCTACCTGTGCAAATTTTTGACATTAAAGTTAGTTATAATACTAATGCATTTAAAGAAAATCAAATACAAGAAACTAGCACGGAATATTACCACAAGGTCAAGCGCTCCCCCGATAGGTGTAATATACCGTCTGGTAACCCGTCTGTACCATGTCATGTAATCGGAACGTGGTCCCAGAACTAGGCGTGTCATCGGCTCGACGGTAATGCACAAGTCTCGCCGAATATCCCATAGTGCAATATACGGCTGATGGCGGATGTGCCACTCCTCGTCATGCCAACCGGACAAGTGAAGGCAGTGGACCTCCGCCACCTACTTCGGTGGCTCTGGAATAGCTTGGCGTAGTCCAAACTGCCGCAAAACCCTATCAGGCTGGTGCCACTCGACAATCTGGAAGTGAATGAGCGACACCACTGCTGTCCAGGTGTCGCTCCCGTCAAAGCAGTACTGAGGCAGTGATGCGATGACCTCCTCAGTGTATGGGATCCAGACGATCTGGAGTTACAAATGTATCACGTGATTTAAATACGATTGTGGATTGGACAAAGCCTTAAAATTAGTGATTGTAAAAAACCCCTGCGTACCTGGTCAAGTCGAAGCCGGTCCAGCACGTATCTGTAATGGGGTAGGCTGTGTGCCGGACTATCCTGGAACGTCTTCTGATAGTGCCACCTGCCAGGTTCAATAACAAAGTTAGGCAACTTCGTAGCAAACTTAATTATAAGTGAAAGTTGAAATATTTTCTAACCTGCGCGCTAAGGGGCCAATCCCTGCATCCCCCTCTGGTATGTCTAAAATAGCTATCGCGGGGGCGATAGTGGGAAATCTATCCCAGGCCCAGAGTTGCAGTAATAGGCAACAACCTCTTATCTCTCTGTAATCCGGTGCGGTGGCCTTGCAGAGCTCTCTGTACAGGTATGCCAGGCAAGCAGCCCCCCAACTGTACGTCCCAGCCTCATGTAAGTGTGCGATCAATGGTAAGTGCATGAGGTGGACGTATGTGCCGGAATGGTCTGGAAATAACGTCCCACCAATGAGACGTAAAATGTAAGCTTGGGCGAATCTCTGCACTGTCACCTCATCCGCATCATCTGGAAGATGAGTGAAATGCCTCTCCAACCAACTCATCCTCAGTCGCCCCCCTCGGATGACATTCTCATCCACCGGTAACTGGAGTCCCAAGTACTCCTCTATCAGGCCTCCCCACCCCCACACAGTGGGCCCCGTCACTACTCGATCGTCAATGGGTAGGCCGAGCTGAAAAGCAACATCCTGCAGGGTAATAGTCGTATCTCCCTGCGGCATGTGAAAGGTGTGCATCTCCGGCCTCCACCTCTCCACAAGAGCACTGATCAACTGGTGGTCGATCGACACAAACTCACACATCGCCAAGCCGTAGAAGCCTGCCTCTCGCAGAAAGGGGACAATCAACTCCGGCGGCGGCTGGTGATGGTAGTGATGAGCTCGTCGAATCCTAAGCACACGGTCAGGCTGCAAAAAGAAAAAACAACACTAACTATAACGTATGACAATTCAGAAACAGTTAATACTCAGATTAATTAAGGTGTAGCTATTTCCATACATGGCCTGCCCAAATTGATTGGGATATGTGTGAGGCCTGAGCGGTCAACAGAGAAGGATCGCGTGGTCCAGGATCAACGCGTCGGGATGTGGATGCCATCTGCCACGACAGGCATTGTATTGGAATGAAATTCAAACACACACAAACTTAAAGATGTTGTCCAATTTAAGTACAGCCTTAAGGCATAACTAATATCATAAATAATATCATAAATTGTCTTAAATTTAAGGTGCAATATATATAAATAATATCATAAAATGTCAGATAATAAAAAATTTCACATTACTAGTAATGGGGTAACCTTTATATACATAATGATGTGCAAATTTACAACCGTAAAAAATAAAATACTTGTGGGAAACCGTTACACTTATGATATTGGTTAACATACTTTGAAGCATACATGCAAAAGTAAACAGTAAAAATCAAGGTGTAGAAGGGCCTTCGTCCCCATGAAGCAGTGGGCAACGCCTACGATTATGTCCTTCCATCTTACAATGACTGCATTTTTGCTTTACACCGCTCTCTTGAGGCCAATCCATCTCATTTCTGATTCGGGTCGACTTTAGTCGTCCCCTTGCACGTAATCTTCCATAATTTGGAACTAGGACAGGGAATGGTGGTAGGTTATTCCATTGCGACCAATCCCCAATAGGCCACCACTCAGATTTGTAGCAATTGAGCAACGTGTCAAGCCTGTATACAGCATCGACATATGGTTCCCACGATATGTTGATTGAGGCACAGGCAGCAATAATATGAGCGCAGGGATACCTATATGCTTGGAATTGTCCACATTCACATTGCCCTTTGTCTAATAACACCTGGACGACCTTTCCACATGACCCCCTGGCCATATCAGGGCCCTCCACCACCTCAAACCTAGTCCCTTCTCTATTGTAAGCACGAACGTGGTAAGAAGAAGCACGTGACTGGATAGTCGCAAGCTCCTGTCTGAATCTGCTGGCGTATCTGTGTCCTTGTTGTAGGTCAGCGTGCGCTTCTTTTGCCCTTTCCACAAAGTACTTGACGCATCTATAGTATGTTTGTTGGACAAGTCCTGTGATTGGCAGCTTCCTTAGTCCTTTGAAGAGGCCATTGATGCACTCTACAATGTTAGTCGTCATATGACCGTATCTTCTGCCTTCGTCATAAGCAAGCATCCACTTCTCGTTCGGAATAGCGGTCAACTTCTTATGGATCTCCTCATTGACTTTGCTAATGTTGTCCAATCTCTCCATGGCCTTTCCCCAACTGGGCTCGTACGCTGAATGGAAGGAGACAAATAGGTTAACTAAAATGAACTACCAGGTGCACAAATTTATAAAAGAAAGGTCCAATAAAGAAATTATGCTATAACACATACCAATCTTAAGGACAACTTTCCTCACATTGTCATCCCTGCACTTCTTGCGAACATTGCTGGCAATGTGTCTGATACAATACTGGTGATAAGCATAAGGAGGCTGCCATCCCAGGCCTTCGGTGGCTACAGCATCTTTAATAGCTCGGTGCCGATCTGATATCAAGCATATTCCTTGCTTGTTCGTGACATTTACCCACAGTAATGCTAAAAACCAACTCCAGTTTTCATTGTTCTCCCTGTCAACAATGGCAAAGGCAAGAGGAACGGGGCATTTGTTACCGTCCTGGGTCGCAGCAATCAGTAGCACGCCCCTGAACTTGCCATACAGGTGCGTGCCATAAACTTGTATGAATTGCTTGCAGTAAGGAAATGCGGCAATGCATGGCTTAAAAGCCCAGAAAACTCGGTTGAAAACATGTTTCTGCGGATCGACACGATTATCAACTGTGACAAATTCTTAGGACTCCAACTTGAACAGCGCTTGGTCACAGTAGCCTAAAATGTCTAACCATTTGGGGAGCACTTCATACGATTTATCCCAATCACCGTGTACCTTGACAATTGCCTTTTGTTTCGCCTTCCATGCTTTCCTGTACGAAATCTTGTACCCGTACATGCCTTCCACCCTCTCTTGTATAAGCGAGATTGGAACATCTTGCTTCATTTTAATCATCTCCAGGATCAGGGAACTGATATACTTGGAATCCAGAGACTTGTGATCCTGTGTCAAACTAGCATTAACACATGTGTGGGGCCCTGAAAATCTAGTTATGGTCCAAGTGTTACAATTCTTCAGTTTCGACGCTCTGAGGTGGAAATTGCATTGGTCCCCAAATTTATCGCACTTCACGCTTAATCTTTTGCTATCCGACTCCTCCACGTAATAACTGTGGTGCCTTTTGATGTGGTAATGCTTGGTTGCAGCAATTAAAGCCTCCTTGCAATCGAACTCTTGCCTAACCTGCAAGTCATCCATGTCGTAATCATAGGTTGGCTTCATTATTTTCGAAAATTCATTTGGATTCCGTATCGCATCCCAATCAATGTCAGAGAAGACAGCAGCTTGGGGGACACCATATGATGTTTGTGCAGCATTACCACTCCTCACACACCGCGTTGGTACACTGTCTGCATGTGTAGCCGCACGTTCTTCGTCATCTGTGTCATGATCGTCACCGCTACTGCAGGACACCTCATCGTCTTCAAAACCAGACTCTAGGTGGGCATCCATTAATACGGGATTGATAGATTCTTCTTGTACGACCGGCAAGGCACTTGATGAACCTACCAAGGTTTGTGGTGCATTTACCGGGAAAACACCTGCAACAGATGAGTCTAACGCAGGAGTATGACTATCAGAAATGTGGAACTCAAACCACCTGTGTAAGGAGGCCCATCCCGCACCATCGAACAACCAGTGTTAACATAAACCGCTGGATCCACGGGTGGTGCAGTTCTTGGAACTCTTACATCAAAACCAAGGTTGCCAGCGCGCAATTCAGATGTGATCACGTCCACGTACAATTCCATGGCTGTCATCGCCGGATGTTGTTCGTAGCTTGCTATCGCGCATGCTAAGTCTTCATCGTCGTCCAATTCGTATGCCATGTACTGAGCCTCTGTTTGATGCTGTGGAAACTTGTAAACAATCTTTCCCACAGCTTGATCTTCGTGAAGCTTCAGTCGGCCATGAATTCTCTCCCGCAAAACATCCATGCTGTTGCATCCTCTTAATTTCAATGCCTTTGGGGGAGGTCCATCGTACATTATCCCCTCTGATCCCTCAATAATTGTACCATTTGAATATATAAACGCAATTAAACTTTTCTTCATCTTCTTACTTTTAGCTGCACAATACTCGCTGCACCCCCACATGGAGAAGTAGTCTCATATACAAATTTTGTTCTCATAAATGAGTATACTAGTATTTAATACTATAATTAAAAATGAACGCGATGTGTTACTACTTTGCAAGGTATTCTGTTAATTCTATGAAATAATAGGATTATTTTCTTCGACCAATCTAAAGTTATTTCTTTTCCAAAATTAATATAAAATTTGACTATATAATTTTACCTATGGTGTTGTTTATCTCTTTCAACTATAGTATTTTTCTTAGTGATTTTGTACAAATTATACTAATTAAATTAGTTAGCCAATCAAATACACTATCTTTCTTATTTTTATGACTTTTTTCCTCCGTTCACACCTACTACCAAATAGCAACTAAAAGTATGTACACATTATTATTGTCAATACCTCCATATATATCTTAATTCTTCCTAAATAAACTAAGGATACCTATATTTTTTTCAGGTACGTTAACTACTCTTCCATCTACAATATCTACTATTTAAATGCAAAAAAGTCCAAATTTGTAATAACAGTATCCTACTTTTTCAAGGCTTTTGGTTACATTCACATTTTCCAGGATCCTTTTTAGTACCTCTCTTATGATACATTAAGATCTCACATGATCCAGTTCTCTAAATATGGCTTTCACCTAGGTCGTTACACCTATATTAGGACATCCTTTTTTATCTCGTTTGTTATTATTTTAATAGCACAACCTATCACATTACATATAAAGTCATACGACATTTTCATAAATCATAACTTCACACATCATAACAATCAATATAAAATAAATAATTCTATATTATTAATATCATAATATTCTAAATAAATTTCTCTACCGACATAAAAAATATTTTCACTATGACTTTATACAAATTATAGTATAAGCATAAAATTCCTAAAAATACTAACCGGTAAGTATTCGGAGAAGCAAACAACAAAAAGCCTCTGCATGAAAGAAAAATTTGTTAGATAATTTAATAATTTCAATCTTTAAGTAAAAGTTATTAGATGTTATTGTATCAATTGTAAAATTATGCAACAATCACGCTAAATTAAATTTATTTTGTAAGATAATATATTAAATGAATAAAAAAAATAATATATATAAAATTTTATTCATGTATATTCAATTTAAAATATACTGTTCGATTTTTTATATCAAGAAAATATTAATGAATTTTAAAAAATAATTAATTTTTATTCCTAAATCATCTCATTAAAACTAAAATATATAGTTAGTTATTTCAATCAGCGTTTTTCATAACATGAATTTTTCAAAAAGAACATATTTGATCATTAAAAAATAACTTGATGCATAAAAAAAATTATATTATATCAAATTAATATTATTCAATATATTCTATTTCAACTTTTAATACAATGATTGAAGAAATAAAAAAGAAAATCATCTGCAAGGTACATGAAATGAGAAACAAATTATTTACGAACTGTAAACCCTCCAAGACCTTTTAGTTAATGTATTTTAAATTTAAAATATACTATTTAAAAAATATCATTAACAAAAACTTAAAATATTGTCATAAATTATAAAATATAATTACTGATTGTAAAAAAAATATTGTCAATAACTTGTTAGTTTTCTAACAAATATAATATGTTAAAGTTTCAATTTTTTCTAAATCCTAGATCATCACTTCACATTATAAGCCATAATAATCAAAATAAATTAAAAATTTTAATAAAAATGTAAAAAATCTACAAACACTAACCAATAAAAATCACAAACTATCACAGATCACATATATTTATAATTTTTTTTTCTAAATTCTAGATCATCATTTCCCATCATAAATAATAATAATCAACATGAAATATAAATTATAATATCCATACAGAAATTATAAAAATACTATCCAGTGAAAAACATAAACTATCATATATCATATAAATTTGTATAAATCTTTTCTAAATCCTAGATCACCACTTCACAATTTAAATCATAATATTAACATAAAATAAATATTATAATATAAATATAAAAATATCAAAATTTAAGCAAATAAAATTTATAAATTATAACAGAAATTATCACAGATCACATATATTTATATGAAAATAACAAATTATCACAGATCACATATATTTATATGATTTTTTCCTAAATCGTAAATCATCATTTCCCATTGTAAATCATAATAATCAACATGAAATATAAATTATAATATACATACAGAAATTATATAAAAATACTAATCAGTAAAAAATATAAACTATCACATATCATATAAATTTGTATAAATTTTTTCTAAATCCAAGATCATCATTTCATATCATAAATCATAATATTAACATAAAATAAATATTATAATATAAATAGAAAAAATATTAAAACTTAAATAAATAAAATTTATAAATTCTAACAGAAATTTTTCTAACTCTTTAATCATCACTTCATATCATAAATCATAATCATTAATTTAAAAAAATATAACATAATAATAAAAATTACAAATATACTAACCAAACAAGAATTGACTGGGATCAGATTTGCTCCAACGCAAAAAATGCTTCCGAATATAATGTACAAAAATAAGAACGGATGATGATTGATGAACGAACTGTGGCTACAAGTTTTGCGAATAAAAAAGAGAAGCAGAACTGGGAAATGGCTTCTGAGTGAGAGGGTTTGAGAGAGGAGACGGCTGCGCAAGTGTGAGTGAGGGTTTGAGGGAGGAGGGACGGGTATAAATAGGGGGGAGGCGCCTGATGAAATGGCGCCTCCCAGTTTAAAATTCAAATTTCGAATTTAAATTTGAAAACGGGCGTCTTTTGGTATGGCGCCTTCCATACGGAGGGCGCCTAGTCAAAATGGCGCCTCCCGCATGGAGGGCGCCACTTGAAACGGCGCCTCCAAGGGGGAGGGCGCCAGTTTGAATGGCGCCTCCAACTCCCAGGGGCGCCAACTTGAATGGCGCCCTGCATATTTTGGTAAAATGTTTCCAAACTACCGTAAAACGGTAAATTGTTTACGAAATTTGCGTAATTCGGTATTTAAGCCAACTTGTAAAGATAAGAGGTGTAGAAAAATGAATAAATAACTAACTTATACGTAAGTTATTTTTAGGTAAAGTTATAGCATCTTATTACTATCAGGAATAGCAAAAAAATTCTAATCTAAATAAAGAGTATATTAATTTTTAAAATATAATATATTAAATATTAAAATATAATAAAATATAAATTATTTTTATATATTTTAATGAATCTTTAGAAGTTAAAAGTTAAAATTTAACTTATTAGATGTTAAAATTTTTTAATTATTTATATGATTTAAAATAAAAATATAATTTATTATATTATATTTTATAATAAAAAATTTGATAACGATATTTTTAAAATAATGTTAAGATTTTTGAGAATATCAAATATGAATCAAATATACTAATATAACATATTTAAAAATTTTAAAAAATATTTTAAAAAATTTATAGTGAACTAAATATGAAAATATTATAGTCTTATTAATTAAATTTTCAAAAATCATATTTTCGAAAATGTAATTTGAAAATAGAAAATTCCACGAACTAGTCAACATCTAAAGCGTTTCAACAAATGCCTGCAAAATCCACGGTGAGATTTTGTTACGGGCAACTGGTACATGCAGTTACAAACTTCCTCTCTCTTTTCAAAGTTAAGCTACCGAGGGCCATGCTTGGGTTTGAGTCGGTGCAAGCTTTCTGAATCTGAAAGACTAAAACTGCAAACCTTCCGCTTCTCCGTCTGGGGGTTGGCTGGAAATCAAAGCTTCCATGCTGTTAATGTGATTTTGAGGGGTAAAGCCAACGTAATCTTGGCTCTTGGTTGAACGACAATATTTTTGGCTTTGGGGTGTTTGTTCTGTTTCCAATTAATTTTTTGTTTAGAGAGGTTAACAGACTTGCCATTAGATATAACTGAAGTTCCAGTCTTATAAAACACGTATACTAACCACATCATTCTATAGTTTTGTAGTTAATGATATGACAGCTTTCGGAATGAATTCTCCAGCTCAGCCATTTTTTGTTTTTTATGCGGGTATTCTGTAGTTGCAAATTATTTTTATGCAATGTTACCAAATATATTTCCAATTATGCAGCGTGCGGGTTGGCAGAAAGAAGTTGGTTGTCAAGAGCAAAGGTGATTTCCTAGGGAGTGTAGTGAAAAGACTTTCTATTATTTTTATAAGGTTGTGCTTCTGACATTGAGCACCACGTGTTTGATAAAATGTTTAAGGAAAAGAAGAGGTTTCAAAGAGAGCTGATAATGGTCTTTTAAAAATAAAGATATTATAAAATGCTCTGCCTTCTGGCTTGAATTTATTTTTTCCCCACAGCATTTTTAAAGGATGATTAGTTGTTTACATCATTAAAATGGGGTCCCATCCACTATATTTAACAAACAGTGTGATATGGATCATATATGCAACACTGTTCAAGAAGTATTTTATCTGTCAACTTCAAATGAAGCTTGAAACTTGGAGGTGTGATATGTGAAGGATTAATATTATGCATATATTTATCAAATTCAGTGAAGATATATGGAGGAAGCAAGTAAAATTATGTGATCAGATTAATGTTTTGTTCTTGTATGAAAGATCCAGAGCTTGAATGTAGACATTTAGTATCCTTGTTCGGCTTCCTTACATGCAGACATTTGCTTCTTTTGGAAGCAGGTTAGATGGGAGAATATAACAGCACGAGTGTAAAAATGGCAAGACTGCACTCAGTGCTAACAACTCTGCTAGAGGATCCCATACTAGCTGATGTCCCAAAGAAGCCAACCTTGGCAGATGCGGACACATTAATCAGCCTTGAAATGGGCAGTGCCATGCGCATATCTGTTATGAAATTGGATGGAAATTCATTTGGTAATACTCTTGGGCTTTGCCTTTTTGTTCCTCACCTTTTCATACCTAGAATCTATGTAAAACAAAAGAAGGGGACAGTGGGAAATTTAATGCTCAATTAGGTTAACTCTTGTAATGTTTGTGGTGAAGATGTGACAGTGATGAATTCAGCAACTGTCAAGGATTTGAAACTAGCCATTAAAAAGAAAGTAAATGACACAGAACAGTCCAAGATGGGTCACCGCCATATATCTTGGTGAGATATTGTTTCCATTTCCTTTTTATCATCCTCATTCTGTGAGGGGGGGAAAAGTAAGTTACTGTTTGCAAAACTTGTTGCACATAACAGCGCTGATTTGGACTTGATAACTATGTTGTCAATTTGGAGAAGAAGTTTATCAACTCAAGATCCTGGTTTTGATCATCTCTATATTGTGAAATACAGTTGGTTTTTGAAATTTGAAAGCCTTTAGTTTGTGAACCAAATAAGAAAGAAAGAAATTTGCCCTGTTTGGCATAAACAGCTAACCAAATAAGCTGTTATCAAACACCTTAAGGCTGATAAAAATGCCAGTTGCCAAAATCCCTCATTGTTGTGAATTTTCTTTATTAATCTCTGTAGAATGATGGCATTGCAGGAAGCATGTCTGGACAAATTATTGCCTGTCATACCATAATGAGAAGCTCCTTCATGACGAATCTGCCCTTCAGAGTTTTGGTATACGAAATAATTCTCAGGTTAACACCATGAATCTCATGTTGAGAATTGTTTTTATCTTTTAGTTTTTCTTCCCTGCAGTATATCCTTTTCTGGACAACGGGTTTTAAATATTTAGATGCTTAAAAACTATTTGTCTCCTTTTGGCATGGATATATACTCATCCTCATAATTACAGCAAATGAAAAATTGATAAATTCTCAGATATTGTAATTTTGTGGCTCTTTATGTTGATATTATATAGAAAATGGGAATCTTAGTCCAAGTCATATCATTGTTTTTCATAGAGTAAAACCCTGGTGAATTGAGTTTTTTTTTTAAAAAAAAAAACTTATATATAAACAGTTGATGTGTTTGATTAGTTCAGTTGCTCCGTTGGTTGTCATGTCTTCACTTTATATACTTTATAATGTCTTTTATTGAGATTTCTCCTTTTCTCTTGTATATTGGATGGTGTCTATGGAATTCTATGTTGGAGAAATATAGTAATAATTCAGCAGTATGTAATGCTTACGCAGGTACATTTTGTGCCCTATGTCATGACAAAGGAATCTCAGAGGCACTCAAAAAGGAGAAAACACCGTTTCTTTCATGGCCTTAGCAAGTTTTCTTGACCAAGCACTTGCATAGCTTGAGTTTATTGTGTGCAGCATGATCTAGAACTTGTTAGGTAAGTTTTACCACCTGAACTATTAGGTTTAGGGTTACACATGGTGGCACAGCCTCAACATCCATCTATATCTTCTATTTATTTGCAATTCAGGCCATCGGAATTGTGTGTATTATGGTAATTGTAGACCATGCCCCATGATGTGTGTTAGAAAAGGGAAAAGAATTGTGGGACCATTACCTCAATTTAAGTAAGTGATATTTATTTATAACAAAATGTAGGGTTATAAAAGGTAGGACTATGGTCCATGTACCTTAGCTCATAAGGAACAAATAAACTTATCCCTTAAGTAACTAATTAACTACTTAATTTTTAACTAACTAATAAATTCTATTTATTAACACTCCCCTCAAGCTAGAGCATTGATATTAAACATGTTCAGTTTGTTATAAATATCATTAACTTATTTTTCTGAAAAAGCATTGGTAAACAAATTAACAAGTTTTTCTCTAGTTATTATATGTCGAAGATCAATAATATCCTTTGGAAGTTTCTGCCTAACAAGATGACAATTAGTCTTTACATAATTCGCTCATAAAACACTGGATTTGTGGCGGCTTGATTATTACACCATAATTGAATGGCTCTAAATGAAGTAAGTTCAAGGTGATTAAGAAGATAAGAAAGTCACACATATTTAACGGTAACATAAACCATGTCATGATATTTAGGTTTTGCACTAGATCAAGACACCATTGCTTATTTTTTGCTTTTCCAAGATATGAAATTTCTACCAATAAATACATAATACTCAAATTGGAGTAAGATGAAACAATGTTTAAGAAGGAAATAAGAGAGAATAAGGTATCTCATCATCAAGAAGTAAAGAGGGTATTCTATTGATTAAAAAATAAGCAATGGATACCACTTTTGCCCAAAATACGTTGAAGACTTTCACATGAAATAGAGATGCATGTGGAACTTCCATCAAATGATTTTGCTGTTCAAGTATCCCATTTTGTTATGGTGTAAAGCACAAGAAGATTGATGTATAATATCATGCTTGGATAAGTATGAAAAAGAATCGGGTAGAAAAATATTTTTTAGCATTATCACTACGCAAATTTTGGATAGAAGTATGAAGGTGATTCATAATTTCAATATGAAAGACATAAAATATGCCAAATAATTTTGAATGGTTTTCTCATAAATAAAGTTAAGTTTTTCTTGAATAATTATCAACAAATGTAAGAAAATAATGATAACCAAGTTTGGACATAATTAGACAAGGATCCTAAACATTAGAATGAACTAACCCAAAAGGAGATGTAACTTGTTTATTGACTTTAGGAATATAAGATTGATGATATTGTTTAGTAAATTGACATGACTTGTAATCAAAATGCGAAATAGAATTTATATTAGGACACAATTTTTTCAAGGATAACAACGAAGGATGACTCAAACAGCAGTGCAATTGGTATGGAGTGACAGTAAGGGTAGTAGCAGGTGGAGGAGTAGGCTGAGGAAAATTACCATCAAGCACGTATAGTCCACTGGATTTGTGTCCTTTACCAAAATTTTTTTTTATCAAAAGTTCTTGAAACATATAGTAATTGGGGAAAAGGAAAACCCCATAAGTATGTATAATTTGTTTAATTGAAAGTAAGTTGAATAGAAATTTGGAAAAACACAAGGCATTGGTTAAAGAAATATTAGAAGTAACATTAGTTGTACCACTCCCATCAATAGAAGCAATTGATCCATTGGTTAAAGTGATAGAAGAAGACAAGGATGCGAAAGAGGAAAAGATACATATGTCTCTTGATATACGATCGATAGTCCCATAATTAATTACCTACCTAGACTTAGAATGGAAGAGACTTGTAGTAAGATTATTTATCTGAATTAGAATAGCAATAGATTGAGTGGAAGTTGATTATTGTGAAAGTTGGAGTTGAACCAAACAATTATCTGCTCATCTTTAGTCAAGGTTATGTGCTCATATTTAGGTGTAAGAGTACTAGTAGTAGTATGTGCAAACATAAATGGTGGAATATATTGTTCAATTAACTTGAGACAAGTTTTTTATATGACTTGATTTTTAAAATAAAAGCAAATATCACTAGTTGGCACATTGCGGCCTCTATCTGTGCCTTTACCTCTTACCACCACCATGATGTCTTCGAATACCAGAATTGACTAAAATAGAGGAGTCAATTGGAGAAGTAATTGTGGAAATAGATGGCATCTTGGGTTGCTCAAAGAGCACAAGAAAAAACAGATTGTCTAGTCAATTACTTAAAGTTGGACAAGATTTGTTGGCGAATGGGAATGAATTTAGGAGGTAAAGTTATAAGAAAAGATAATGTAGCTAATTGTTATTTTTGAGTATGCACTGTGTTAACATCATTAGTAATGGGAAGGAGATTGTCCAATTGTTCATAAATATTGTTCCACTTAGTATGGATCTAAGGCATAATCTTTCCTTGCCTATCTTGTTGAAACACTTGAAATTGTTGGAATGAATGGCTTAAGAAAATTATCTCAGCCTTGGTTCTTTATATAGCAAAATTACAATCAATACATTTTAATGTTAGAGAATAAAATTCCTAAAATTTTGCCTAAACATTTCCTCATTTATCATAGTCAACTAATGCATATCAATTACATTTATTACTATTTAACACTCCTCCTCAAGCTGGAGCATATATATCATATGCACCAAGCTTGTCACATATGTAGCTTATTCTTGGGCCTCGGAGGGACTTTGTTAGCATATCAGCCAATTGGTCATTCGAGTTCACAAAATTTGTGATAATTTCCTTTGCAACAACTTTCTCTCTTACGAAGTGGCAGTTAATTTCAATATATTTGGTTTTTTCATGAAAAACAGGATTAGAAGCAATATGCAATGCTGCTTGATTGTCACATATAAGCTCCATAGGACCAGGTGTATAAAGTTTTAACTCATGTAACAATTGTTTTAACCATACGAGTTCACAAGTAGCTAATGCCATAACTCGATACTTTGCTTCTGCACTTGATCTTGCCACTACACTTTGCTTCTTGCTTTTCCAAGAAATTAAATTTCCTCCAAAAAGAACACAATAACCTGAAGTAGAGCGACGATCATCTGGAGAACCTGCCCAATCAGCATCTGAGTAACCAACAATTCGTGTGTGCCCTTTATTATCATACAACAAACCTTTGCCTGGATTTCCTTTTACGTAGCGAAGAATTCGAATAACTGCATCCCAATGAATATCACATGGTGAGTTGAGAAATTGACTCACCACACCCACTGCAAATGAAATATCTGGTCGAGTGATTGTGAGATAGTTTAATTTTCCAACAAGCTTGCGTTATCTTCCTGGATCTGAGAACGGTTTACCTTGATTGGGTAATAGTCTAATATTTGGATCCACAGGAGTATCTATAGGTTTAGAGTTTATTAGTCCTGTCTCATCTAAAACATCAAGGGCATATTTGCGTTGAGAGATAGAAATGCCACAACGGGATTGAGCCACTTCAATGCCAAGAAAATACCGAAGTTTTCCCAAATCTTTTGTTTGAAAATGATGGAAAATATGTTGCTTGAGTCGATCTATACCAACCTGATCACTTCCTGTAATAACTATATCAACATAAACTATGAGATATATAGATTGAGAGGGAGATGAATGGTGATAAAAAACAGAATGATCTGCTTCACTTTGACACATGCCAAAATCTCGAATAACTTTAGTAAACCTCCCAAACCAAGCTCAAGGGGACTGCTTAAGACCATATAGAGATTTCTTCAAACGACAAACAAGACTAGGCTCCCCCTGAGTAACAAACCCCGGAGGTTGCTCCATATAGACTTCTTCTTCGAGGTCCCCATGTAAAAAGGCATTTTTGATATCTAGTTGATGTAGAGACCAATGATTAATGGCTGCAAGAGATAAAAACAAGCGAATAGAAGCAATTTTGGCAACAGGAGAAAAAGTATCACCATAGTCTAAGTCAAAAATTTGAGTATATCCTTTAGCAACCAATCTAGCTTTCAATCGGTCTATTTTTCCATCCGGGCCAACCTTGACAGTATACACCCAACGGCATCCAACAGTAGATTTGTTAGATGGTAAAGAAACCAGATCCCATGTGCCACTAACTTCTAATGCTGCCATTTCATCAAGCATCGCTTGGCGCCATCCTGGGTGAGAGAGCTTCCTGTATAGTTTTAGGAATAGAAACCGAGGACAAGGCAGAAACAAAGGCAGAATGGGGGGCAGATAAACGATGATAACTCAAAAAATTATAAATAGGATAAGGGTTACGAGTGAAACGAGTACCTTTACGAAGGGCAATAGGAAGATCAACAGGTAGATCTAAGGTAGGAGATTCTACGTGACCGGATCGTGAGCCAACAGGTGGATTATCATCATCAATTACTTGAGGTGCATCTGGACGAGGGCGTTGTTGATAAGTGATAAGAGGCCGATCTTGTGGTGAATTTGAAGGGATTGAATTAAGGACCGGTAGGGGCAAAACCTCAGATATGGAAATAGATTCTCCAGAAGAAGAAAAGAAATAAGAAGTTTCGAAAAAGGTAACATCAGCAGATATAAAATATTTCTTTAAATTTGGAGAATAACACTTGTACCCTTTTTGTAGTCTTGAGTAGCCCATAAAAACACATTTTATCGAACGAGCTAATAATTTATCTTTGCTTGGAGTAAGATCATGAACAAAACAAGTGGACCCAAAAACACGAGGAGAAAGCTTATACAAAGATTCATTAGGGTACACTAAAGAATAAGGAATTATATTTTCTAAAACAGATGAAGGCATGCGATTAATTAAATAACAAGCTGTTAAAATAGCATCACCCCAAAAATGAAATGGAACATTAGCATGTAATAATAGAGTTCGTGCAGTTTCAACTAAATGACGATTTTTTCTTTCAGCAACTCCATTTTGTTTTGGAGTGTGAGGACATGTTGATTGATGAATAATGCCTTGTGATAACATGAAAGAAGTAAAAGATGCAAAAAAATATTCACGAGCATTGTCACTATGAAGTATTTGTATATGTATTCCAAATTGGGTACGAATCTCAAAAACAAAGGATTTAAAAATTGAAAATAATTCAGAACGATCTTTCATCAAATATAACCAAGTACATCGAGAATAATCATCAATAAAAGTTACAAAATACCGAAAACCCAAAGTAGTGTTGACACGACTAGGACCCCATACATTTGAATGAATTAAAGAAAATAAAGACTTAGCTCGACTAATAGTTTTAAAAGAGAAAGAACTACGGACATGTTTATCGAGTTGGCATGACTCACAATCTAAAGACTTCAATTTTGAAAGATTTGGAACCATTTTCTGTAATTTTGAAAGACTCGGATGACCCAAACGGCAATAAATTAATTTTGGAGATTCTGCAGCAATACAAGTAATTGATGATGTTAGTTGAATGTAATATAGGCCTCTTGACTCACGTCTGGTACCAATCGTCTTCCCCGTACCCCAATCCTGTATTAAGAAAGAATCAGAAAAAAATGTTACAGAACAATTAAGAGTTCGGGTAAGTTGACTGATAGAAATTAGGTTGAAGGGAGAATTAGGCATGTAAATAACAGATTGTAAATTTAGAGAAGAGAGAGGTTTAGCTTGACCAATACCATAAGCAGATGTTTTAGAACCATTAGTTAATGTAATTGAAGGAAGCGATTTAGCAGTGCAATCAAGATGGGTAAAAAGAAATTCATTATCAGATATGTGATCAGAAGCTCCTGAGTCAAGAATCCAACGATCATGAGATGCAGAATGAGATAAGCAAGCAATAGAATTACCCGTGTCTACAAGGGATGCAGAATGTGTCTGTTCTTGTTTGGACGCCTTGTATTGAAGAAATTGTTCTTTCAAGAATTCTTGATATTCTGGATCAGAAAAGACAGAAGATTGATCAGTTGATTCTGAACCAGATTGAACTACATTGGTAGAACCAGATTGAACCACATTAGCTGATCTAGGAGGTCCGCCATGTAAAGCAAAACATCTATCTCGGGTATGTCTTGACTTATGACAATAAGTGCATTGAAGTCGATTGCCTCGACCACCACCATTACGTCCTCCTCTATTGTTGCGTCCACCACCTTGTCCCTTTCCATGATCACTAGCATGTGTCACCAAGGTAGAGTTTTCAATATTAGTATTTGGAGTAGTCGAAGCGGTCGAAGTGGGTAATTGTAATAGACGGTTGATTAACATTTCTGTTGTAGGAACTTCGGCATTGCCCAATGTCTGTTGACGGAAGGTGTCAAGATCAGAGTTCAAACCAGCAAGAATAAAAATCATAAGAAACTTATCTTGTTGTTTTTCTTGCTCTTTAATATCAGTAGTGACAGTTAAAAGTTTCTTGTACTGGGCTATTGTTGTTTTGGCAATGGTAACATAAGAAAATAAATCTGACTCTTGTTTTAAATCCTTCAATCTGGTCACAATTTCATACAATTGTTGAATATCATTGGAGTAGAGATTCTTGGCTTGCTCCCAGAAAGTGTAACAAGTGTCATATGGTTGAAAAATAGGCAGCAAGCTAGGATCAACAGATTGCCACAGTATCGCACATAATTGTGCATCAATCATACTCCACTCGCGTTGTTTATCAGCTGGAACATCTTCAATTTTTGTAGTCAAGTATTCAGAATATCCTTGCCCTTTAAACCATAATAAAATAGAAGCACTCCATGAGGAATAATTTGAACCATTCAATTTTGCAGAAGTAATTGTTGGAGTACTAGAGAACACAGAGGAAAAGATACTGCCAGAATTATTCAATTTAGAAGTAGACATGATAGAGGGTAAAAGAGAAAAGGAAGCCACTGATTAAGAAAGGTAGAAAGAGAGGTAGGGAAACGTTACTGTTTGGTTTGGTCTGTCTGGTTCTGTTTTGATCTTTCGTTTTTTTTTTTTTAAAATAAAATGGCTGGTACCAACTTGATAAAGAAAAGGGAATATGGTGATTGGGCTGGCAGAAAGAAGAACACGGATGGATTCACGGAGAGGAGGCGAGCAACTTATGGTGGTGCGTGCAGTACATGCGCATCTGGAATGGTGGCGCGTGGAGGACATGCGCGTCTGGGAGTGGCGCGTTAGTGACACGCGCTAGCTATTGTGGCCGGAAATTCGCCGGCGATGCTGATTTTGGTGGTGGTTTTGGAAAAATTGAAGTGCTGCCTCGGGAATCGAAGAAATCAGATCTGGGTGTGTTCGGAAGTTTCTGTGCAGGAAAAAAAAAATCCCTAAAATCCCTAAATTTTTTTTTAAAATAAAACGACTCTGATACCAACTTGAAATTGTTGGAATGAATGGCTTAAGAAAATTATCTCAGCCTTGGTTCTTTATATAGCAAAATTACAATCAATACATTTTAATGCTAGAGAATAAAATCCCTAAAATTATGCCTAAACATTTCCTCATTTATCATAGTCAATTAATACATATCAATTACATTTATTACTATTTAACAGAAACAGATGCACATAAGTCATAGATGCCATTGAAATTATCTTTACCTAAAAAAGAAAAAAAGAGTTAAGGAATGTCGATTAGTATTTGACTATCTTGCAATTCACCCAATTATTCTCAATTTCTTTCTCCAAAGTATTGTTTATCAATCCAAATAGTTGTTGATCTTCCATAATCCATTGAGTTTTTGTATTATTAGGTGGTGAGTCATTAGTCAAGTGATCAAATTAGTCAATACCCTTAAAAAAATAATAGATTTTTTCCCTGCAAGGTAATCTTGCCCGTTAGCATCAAATTTTCAATCAGCGATTTTTGCTATAGTAAGAATTAAAATAGAGATTGTGGGGAACTTTTACACCTGACTTAGAACTTGAGTTATTTGTTTCCTCCATTACAGCAACAAAATTAGAAAGTGTAGTTGGAGTGTACAGATCACGAACTTAACTGCATAGAAGGATGCGACTTCCATGGAAGTTGTAGGAAGAGGCACATTGCGGAAAAACTGCTCACATGCTGCCTGAAGTCTTTGCGCACGGTGCTCACGTGTTGTCTAGAACAAGTTGTTGGCCGCCGACCTTCACCCCAAACTACCTAGATCTTGAAATCAATCACCAGTTCTCTGTCAACTGCACCAAACAGCACCTTTCACACTATTCAACAACTCTAACTTTGTTTCCCTATGCACTGAGCAAGTCCTTTGCATAGTAATAGCAACATAGAGACCTGGGCTTTTTGATTTTCACCTCATATGCGACTCTAAGTCACTATTAAAATTTTACCATGACCTAATCACACACAGAAAAGAAGGAAGGGGGGAAAAGGTGGGAAGAAGAGTTTGCTAAGTTTAAAGAATGAACTTAAGAAGAACAGAGTTTGCTAGAGAATGAGCTTAGATTCTAGAGTTTTATTTTTGGTGGTTTTAGATACTATGTTAGAAGAAGAGAAAGAATCGTGAGACTATAATCTCAATTGAGATAGGAGATATTTATTTATAATAAAATATAGGGCTACAAAAGGTAAGAATATGGCCCACGTATCTTATCCCATAAAAAATAAATAAACTTAGCCTTTAAGTAATGAATTAACTACTTGACCCTAAGGTAATTAATAAATTTTATTTACTAATAATGTGCAATGCTCTTCATGTGTCAACAAAGAGCTTGATTGGTTGCAAGCCGTATCTTATGTTGACATACATAGTACATAGGTTCGCCACCTAAGGATGAAAAATTTATTCATCCATTGTAACCATGATCATAGCGTTTCCAATGAGAAATGACAGGAAGGGAATAAAATTCCTCCATGAGGCCATAGCCCATGGCAGATAGCAAGGTGCTCATGATATTAAAACATGGTGCCATGGCAAAAGATGTAAGAATTAATCAATCACTAAAAGAACAAAAGTACAAAGAAGTGATAATGGTAAGGTGTTTAATAATGTTGAAAGCTAGAGAAAGGATGTCTCCAATGTTTCAGAGCTTTTCAAGTGATTTCTAATGGTTCTTTCTTATAAATCAACTCAGAATGTGCTAAAATTCTAATATACCCAAAAACCTAAGGAGCTAAGGGTCTACAAGTGATAAAAGTAGGGATATATGCGAAACATTCTCCTTTGTCACCCAAATTTTATTATGGCCTAGGCCATAACTTTGATCTACAATGTGCAATAGCATGCGTGGCTATGCCATGATCATATGTCACACTGATCAACAATTCTATAGTTGAGATGTGCGGTGATTAAACCTTCACTATTTGAGGAATAAGCTAGCTAGTTAACTGGCTAATACACCCCTAAGCTTAGAATTAATGGGTCAAACACACAAGTTTAGCAAAATTGGGGCAACCGTAAGTATATAAGCAACATATATAAGTAACCAACACACAAAGAAATGCAATAATGATGGAGGATATGTAATGCAAGCAAATGCGGTCAAATGCAACAAAAATTTGGGACATCGTAAATTGAAAAGAGACTACTTTTATTATTTATATAAAGTTTCATTACAATGTTGAAAGTGTGCAAAGGAGGCATCAAGCTGCATGAGTACCAAGTGTCCACCAAGGCTATTGGGAACTTACCTTCTAAAAAGTATTTTAAGCAAAAGTTCTTTCAGCAGAAGTATAAATGCTTTTTTTGAGTTATGATTAAGGTCTTTTCGCTATGTTTTAGATGAAATTTTACTACTAAAATGCATTGATAGATAAAAAAATCTATGGATTATAGTCATGTGCTTTGCTACTTGCACTAGATAAGTTACTTGTCGGGATCGGAAGCTAAACAAATGCAACGGAATTTAACCGATCCTAGCCAAAGGATCAGTGCAAAACGTTAGATTAAAATATGATTCGATAAATACCTTTTCGATGACTTAAGGACTTGTCCGTTAATCACTTCTTTGACTTTTTTTCGGCTGAAGATTTCGACGTATCCACACGAAACCGCGAATCACCAGCAAACGTCTCATGTCCACTAATTAGAATTCACCTCCTTTTGTTTCGTAGTGTTAGTTACGCCCTCCAAGGGTTCAAAGGAGTTGTTAGGTTTTTCTATGTTGGGATGCATGAATAATCATGTATTATTTCCCAACAAGCTTATTTAAATAGGTGTATTGAGAATCTTAACTAATTGAATTTTGTTCCATGTATAATTATAAGCTTATATTGAGCTTTATAATTATAACATGGAATTCCCAAATATTAAGCTCAAATAATTTGGTTCATCAATTCCAAATCCACTAGGCTCTAAGTGTGCAACCTTATAGGCTCTCATTACATTGGTAATGATAATTAATCATATTAATGATTATAAACAATGAGTGGTATTTAGCAACACATCATTGTTACCCAAGTAATGAAAAAGTCGATGATTCGATTAAATCTTTATACGTGATCATCATGTATGTTCTTTTGTCCTAAACATCTAGATTGAGCATGAGACATGGACTTGTCACTCCTGTATAGCCTAATTCAAAGGTTTCTTAATTCCTAAGTAAGTTGACTGAAGCAAATGTAACTGATATCCTATATCAATTCATCTGAGCATGGCCATGCATTTTTTTAACTTTACTTAATCAAGGGACCCATAGATGTCGCTTTTGTTATATAAGAGGGATAAATTTCATCTTGATCATACAAATCCTTCTACATGATATGCGATATATCCAATAGTTACGCTTGTATTCACTCAGCCATAAGTGATATAGAGTAGTATCAAAATATGAGACTCATATGTAAGGAACTTTGGCGATTTCAGATCAAAGGATTATATTAATAATGATCATTAAGAATCACTGATGACACTCACATAATGATTTATGTAGTGTTTTTAAGGTGGGTCGGTCCCGTATACAAGTTCTTTAACTTATACTCATGTGTGAACTTAATATCTCATATAAGTCACTACACATGCTAGTCTTAACATATCAAAACAACCTAATCCATAATGATATATGACTAGGAACATTTAAGAATATAATTATTCTAAGGTTATTATCATAAATATATTACGTATATAATATATATAAATATGATGATTAGAATTGCCATTAAAATAACGCGATTTAAATTTACAATCATCAATATGATTAGTTTTAGGGCATATACACTAATATTATTTTGGTTGAAAGTGCAAGAAAAGCCCTAAAACTATGAAAAACTTGAAAATAGTACACAAGTTAGATTTGTCCTAAATTTGGATTGTAAGTTCTTTATCATATGCTAGATTTATCTGTCAAGTTTCATCCTAAATGTTGTACATTTGCATGGTTATTTGATTTACAAGGTCGACTTATGAGATTCTCCTCTGCTTGAAAAATGTCAATATCCTCATTGACGATTTAGTTTGATGTAGCTTTTACAAGCATCTTCAGTCTACTTGTCTTGAGCTTCTTGATCTCTTTACTTGTCCACATGAGTTTTGCTAATGAGCAATTTGTTTTCAACACCTTAACTTGACAAAGATCCTTAAAAAGTCTTCGATCTGCTCCATTTTAGCATCTCCCTTGGTTTTTTTTGTCTTTTTGGCAAATTTCTCGAAGGTGGTTGTTGATGAAGAAAAGCCTTTGCCTTTGCAGCATCTTGAACTCTTGAATGTGTCTCGAACTTGAATTTGACACCCAGTTAGTGTCTTGTTATCATGGTTGATGGGGTCGGATAAGAAGTTAGCCTTGCTTGTTTTAGTGGCACATGCACATGTCCATCACTTCAAAATTTATTGTCACAAACTGACCTTGTGACATAATAATGGCATTCTGAAAATAGTGTGAGCATTAGTAATCGTTGTTGCAAGTTGATCCTTGCAACTAGATGGGTTGATATGGGATCCCAAAATATTTGTTAGGTAACTTTTGCCTCTATGCTATATATATATATATATATATATATATATATATATATATATATATTAACATCATCATAGGCTTCTCTTAATGGATTTACCTGACTCAAAACATTCCATTAGATATGGCACCTTTTTAGGTGAAGGACTATGGTCTCAAACATGATTATGCAAAAAAAAAAAAAAAAAAATGTTCGTTGGTACTTTGCTAACTTGCCAAATTTATTGTTGTAGACCCTGATAGGGACCTATTGCTCTATGTTGGTGGTGATGTTACTTGTTGGGGTCTAGGCTCTAGAGTGACTTTGATTCTTGAGAACTCGCATGTGAATAGTGACAAAGTGTGACTCTTTGCCTAAAGGCTATATTATTGTGAAGAGATACTACAAAACATAGTATTTTGTTTAGTACTTGTTATTGCCATTAAGGATTGGTTCCATGCCAAGTGTTTATCTTGTTGAGCTTTCATGTCTCGCCAAGTGCCTAAAGGAGCAGGCAGGGTGATTAAAGAGATAAGGTGATGAAATATACAGGGCAACAAGGTTGTGACAAATTTAATAGACAAATGTGCTTAGTTTTAAACGAAACTTGGAAAACATATTAAACATGTTGTAAAGGTTTTTGTGGTTTAAATTAGGATCAACTAGACTTGTGTACTATTTTTTTTATTTTTGGAGGTATTTTGATAATTTTGGCATGGTTGGAGAAATTGGAGGGGTTTGAAAAGTTTGTATTTGTGATTCTCATAGTTTTTACTTTCATTTTGGTGCATTGTGATGTCAGTTGGATATTTGGAGTATGGTGAAGAAGGCTTATGACGATTGAAAGAAAGTATGCTTACTTGTATCGGTTGAGCTTTTGTTTAAAATATTTTTTAAGGGGATGGTATGTCAATAGCCTTGCAGGGTAGTTTGGCATTAAGTTAAGGACTTGGATGTGTTAGCTCGTGGCCATCTTTTGCGCTCAAAGTTATAGAATGAGACATAAATCAAGTGAATGGTGTGTGTCTCTCTCTCTTATTTAAAAGTATCCCTTTCTACCTGTTGTGCCTAGAAGATCCTTGTATGGGTGATCTTGTGGCTTGGCATGTGGGAGTACTTTGGTAACATTCAATTGTGGTTTGCAAACTTATGAATCTTGCTATTTATTCTAAGCGTGTTGTGTGGGTATGATAGGAAGGTTGATATGTTTGACAAAAATGGTAAGCATGCATTGTATAATTTCAGCTAGATAGTTACTTGTAATATTTGATATTAGAGCTCGATTTATACTAAAAGCCGAAGATTGGGTAAGATATAATGGGTTTGCATGTAGCTTGTTTTATGCTATATGAAGGATGTGTGAAGATATCATTCTCAAATTTGAAGGAGTCATTTTCAAGGACTTGACTAGTAGGTGCTAGAAGTTAGATTAGCTTGAAAAGCTAATACAAGAGAGGATGATGCATTGGAGTGAATGTGGATTGGTGTATTAGGTGCAAGCATTTATGCCAAAGGGCTTGCTTATTTGCATGGGATGGTTACATGCTAAATCATAATAATGGCATTAAGGGATGCAAAAGTACTATCTAGAGTGAATTGATGGCCTATTTAGAGATAGAAATCTCGATCTTGCTATGGGGTTTGACTATCTCTGGAGAGATTGATGGAGTTAGATGGCAAAACTTTGGCTGTGCAAAAATAAGTGGCCACAAAGGAAGGATATGAGTGGATTTCTCTAGAAAGAAGTCCGAAATTGTGTCGAGGTGGTTGGAAGGGATCACTTATGGTGCTCAAAGGAGTATAGCTAGAGGACGAGGAGGAGATTCAAAGGAATTGATGCTATGTGCACATTTGCAAGAGACTATGAGCAGATTGCAATGCTTTCCTACGAGATTTTTTGGCTATAGTGGGTTAGGCTTTGTTGATGGTGTTCTTGTAGTGGGTTAGGCTATATAGTTACTTTACGCAGTAGCTCAATGACTTAGAGGAAGGGCAACATACTAACATTACATAGTTATATTATCAAAAGACTTTGTGTCAATTATGAATTCATATTTGCTCATGCACAAGTAAAGTGGAGCTCATGCTAGAATGGAGGATGCTTTAGGCTTAACTTGTTTTTAGATGTTGGAGGGAAGAGCCATTAGAGGATACACTAAATAAGTTATCAAATGATGCATAAAGGAGAGGTCGTAAAGGTCATGAAGCTAGAAAGCATTAACTCCAAATTGGTTATAGTGACTGATGAAATGATAGAGGGCATTAATTCAAAGAGGTTTAAAGAGGATCAGAGGATCCAATTGAATGTGAAAGTGGTATTGCGAAGTATAATGAATTGATTGAACTCAATGCGAGAGAACTTGTGAGTAGGGTTATAGGGCTTATATGTAGATCAAGAGTAAATCTTAGCTCTTGCATGTGTCATAAGATATCAGGTGTGAGATATTTATTAGTAGGCAATTTTGAATGCTAAGCATTGTTTACTTGTGAAAGAATTAGCACATAATTTTGGTACGGTAGTAGGATTCGTGCAAGCTGCAGAAGCAACAAGCACATAGTTGCAAAGGCGACAATTTGTTGGACAAGTTATAAACGTAATGAGTTTGGGAGAAGTTGTAAGAAAGAGGCATTGAAGGGTGTTGGGATACTTTGAAAAAAGTCCATAGACATAGCTTTTTGAAAAATTTGTGAAGGATGCATTTGTTCAAGAGCATACTGAATTTGCAGAAGCAACATCCCAAACTTGAGATGGAGAACATTCATAGCACGCAAAGAGAAAGGGTGTTGAAGGGTGTTAGGATACTTTGAAAAGAGTCCATAGACATAGCCTTTTGAAAAATTTGTGAAGGATGCATTTGTTCAAGAACATACTGAATTTGCAGAAGCAACATCCCAAACTTGAGATGGAGAACATTCATAGCACGCAAAGAGAAAGGTATGAGTGGTCGAGATAGTAACTCAAAGGAGTAAGCAGAAGACCAACATGAAGTTTTGAGAAAGTAGATTCTTAATAAAGTCATGTTAGATTGAGGTGTCAATAATAGTATGGACATTTAAAATAGGGGAGAATATCACAAGTTAGCAGTTGTAGGATGTTTTGCAGGCAAACATGCTTGATTTTAGATGGAAGTTGGCAGAAAAATCAAGCATGTTTTTAAGGTTTTGTGGCAAAATTTAGGATCAACTTAACTTGTGTATTATTTTTTCTAATTTTCCTAAGTTTTGGGGTATTTTAATAATTTTGGCATAGTTGGAGAATCTAGAGGGGTTATTTTTTCTAATTTTCCTAAGTTTTGGGGTATTTTAATAATTTTGGCATGGTTGGAGAATCTGGAGGGGTTCAAAAAGCCTATATGTGTAATACTCACATTTTTATTTTTGTTTTAGTGCATTATGATACCGATTGGACATTTGTATTTGTAATATTCACATTTTTATCTTTGTTTCAGTACATTAACTTGAAAGAGAAGAAAACTGAATAATATTTCTGTATATCTCCTTGTACAATCAAGGTTTAACAATATATAGATCTATGTTTATGACTAATTGCCTAAAAGAATCTATATTTTAAGTAATAAATCTATCCTAATAGAGGAAATCAAATCTATCCAGAATAAAAAAGGAAAAAATACAATCAAATCTGAGCAAATCCTAATGCAATCAAATCAGATCAAATCCTAATCAAATCTCCTATCAAATCTTAATAATTTTATATAGAATAATTATTAAAGATTCCAACACTTCCCCTCAAGCTGGTGAATGGATATCTATCATTCCTAACTTGCTTGTAAGATCTTGAAATTTCTTTGTAGGAAGTCCCTTGGTTAGAACATCTGCAAGTTGGTGTTCAAAAGGGATATAAGTTGTGGTGATTAGTCCACTATCTAATTTTTTCTTGATAAAATGCCGGTCTATCTCTATATGTTTAGTTCTTTCATGTTAAACCGAATCATGAGCAATGCTAATGACTGATTTGTTGTCACAGAACAACTTCATAAGGACTTCATACTTTATTGTAAGATCATCTCGTATAATCTTCATCCATAGCAACTCACAAATTCCTTGAGCCATAGCTCGAAATTCAGTTTCTGCATTTGATTGTGCAACTACATTCTGCTTCTTACTCCTCCATGTTACAAGATTTTCACCTAGAAACATACAATAGCCAGATGTGGACCTCCTATTTATGATTGATCCAGCATAATCAGCATTTGTATAGATGTTGATTGATAAATTTCCACTTCTTTTGAACAAAACTCCTTTTCTAGGTGTGGCTTTAAGGTAGTGCAGAATTTTGTTTACTGCCTGCAAGTATTGCTCCCTTGGATCATGCATGAATTGAGTAACAACACTGACAGCATATGCTATATTTGGTCTAGTATGTGCCAAGTAAATCAATTTCCCCACTAACTTTTGATAGTGAGTTTGATCAACTTTGGCACTTCTCTCATTACTTCCCATTCTATGATTCTGTTCAATTGGTATATTACTAGGTTTACACCCCAATTTTCTAGTTTCTTTAAGGAGATCAAGAACATATTTTCTTTGGGAAATAAAGATATCCTGTTTAGAGTAAGCAATTTCAATTCTAAGGAACTACTTTAATCTTCCAAGATCTTTCATTTCAAATAGGATCGCTAATTTCTCCTTTAAGAATTGTTTTCCAACTACATTATCACCCGATATGATTATGTCATCTACATATACAAGTAGAATTGTGGTCTTTCCTGTTTGTGAGTGTTTGAAGAAGAAAGTATGATCACCTTAGCTTTGTTTGTATCCCATAGAGATCATTGCCTTTGTAAATTTTCCAAACCAAATATGAAGAGATTGCTTTAATCCATGTAGAGCCTTTTTTAATCTACACATCTTATTTTCTCCACTAGTGTGGTCATATCTGGGTGGAATCTTCATGTAAACTTTTTCTTCCAAGTCTCCATTAAGGAATGCATTTTTAATATAAAGCTGGTGTAGTTCTCATCCATAGTGAGCAGCAAGAGAGAGCATAATTTTGATAGTGTTCATTTTTGCTACAGGAGCAAATGTTTCCTCATTGTCAATTCCATAAGTTTGGGTGTATCCTTTGGCAACCAGCCTTGCCTTGAATCTTTCTAGTGTTTCATCAGACCTATGTTTCAAGGTATATATCCACCTACACCCCACTGGTCTTTTATCTCTTGGTCTCTCAACAATTTCCCATATTCCATTTTTCTCCAATGCACTCATCTCCTCATTCACGGTTTGAACCCAATTTTTATCCTTTAAAACTTCTTGTACTGATGTTGGAATTTTGATAAAGTCAATGGTTGAAATGAAATTCTGATGTTGTGAGAAAAGGTTTTTAGAAGAAACAACTTGGGATATAGGATACCTGGTACATGATTTTTTTCCTTTTCTCAAAGCAATTGGTAAGTAATCTTGGTTAGGGTCATTATTATTCAAAGAAGTATTTAATTTAGAAATATGAGTATCTAAAGTTTCATCAATTACCTTAAGGGCAGGCGGTTGGAGTTGTTGTTGAACTGGTTTAGTTTTTCTCTATTTCTGGTAAACCAATGTTGGTGGACCAGCTTTGGCCTTTGCTGGTTCAGAAGTTGCTAATTCTTGTATATTTGATGACAGTAAGGGAAATGTAGGGGATTCAAGAGAAAGAAATTCATTTTCTAAAATTCTTTCCTTTTGAGGACTAAAAAAAGATTCAGATTCATGGAGGGTGACATCTATAGAAACAAAGAAACGGTAACTTGGAGGATGATAACATTTGTACCCTTTCTTGTTAGAAGCATACGCTACAAAGATACATTTAATTGCACGAGGAGCAAGTTTGCCACGATGCTACTTGTGTATATAGACAAAGGCAACACAACCAAATATGCAAAATTTTAAACTTTTCATTATAGGGACAAAGGGATAGAAGGTTGTCATATGTTGTAGAGGACTAACACCACCCAAAATACGAGAAGGTAACTTGTTTATCAAATAGGTAGCAGTTAAGACTGCTTCCCCCCAATAGGATTTAGGAATAGATGTTTGGAATATGAGAGCTCTAATGATCTCAAGCAAATGGCAATTTTTTTTCTCAGCAACTCCATTTTGTTGGGGAGTATCTACACATGTAAGCTCTTGAACAATACCATTTTCTATGAGAAATTTTGAAAAGTTTTGATTCACATACTCCCTTCCATTGTCTAAACGTAAACATTTAATTGATTTTCCAAACTGAGTCTGAATCATGTGATAAAACTGGACAAACAATTGGAATACTTAAGATTTATCTTTTATGAGAAACAGCCATATTACTTGGGTACAGTCATCAATAAATGAAACAAACCATTTGGTGTTAGAAATATTAATAGGTGCTGGTCCCCATTCATCAGAATGAATTAGATCAAAAGGTTCAATACTTTTATTATAACTAGGAGAAAAAGTGGCACGATGATTTTTGGCAAATTCACAAACATCACACTGAAATGATTCTATAGATTTATTTAAAAACAAAGATGGAAATAAAGATTTAAGACAAAAGGAGGATGCCCAAGACGCCTATGCTGAAGCCAAATTTGGGAATCAATGAACTCGAATTGAGTCTTGTGACAGGAATGTAACAACTTCTTACCAGTACTATTGTTATTTTTAGTATTTTGGAGATAATACAACCCTCCTTGTTCTTTAGCAACTCCAATCGTCTTCCTCGTGGCAAGGTCTTGAAAAACACAATGAGAATGAAAGAAAGTAACTACATAGTTTAGGTCTTTGGTTAGTTTATGAATGGAAATAAGGTTATTAGAAAGATTGGGGATATGAAGCATATTATTTAAGTGTAGGGAAGGCTGGAGTGTAATGTTTCCTCTTCTAGCAATGGAGGTATGAGATCCATCAGTTACAGTTATGTGATGTTTATCAAAAGAAGGGTGATAAGATAAAAATTGAGAGACATGGGAGGTCATATGGTTAGTAGCACCGGAGTCAATAATCCATTGATTTTGAGATTCAATACTAGAAGCATTAAAAGATAGAGAATTAGGATGTATACTAGTCATTGTAAGAGCACAATTTGTAGGAGGCTTACTAAGTGAATTAATGAATGCCTATAGTTGCTCTAATTCAGTTTTACTAAGAGCAGGAACCTCCTTTTCTATTGGTAAGGTAATGCTGGTTGAATCAGAAGTTGCCTGATTGGCTTGGCCCTGTTGAATACCTTTGAATTGACCAGAGCGGCTGAGCACTTTGTCCTTTCCGTGGAGTTTGAAGCAATTCTCCTTGGTATGCCCATATTTTTTACAATAGGAACACCAATGACCTTGTTTGTTATGCTTGGAGGATTCTTGTTTGGAGAGCTTCCCAATTGCCAAGGTTGATCCATCAGTAGTTTTTTCATTCATCATAATTGCCCGACGACTTTCCTCTCCACGAGTAGTGTAAAACACTTCGCTCCGTTCCCAAAATTTGAACTTGAATAGGGTCATATTCAGGATTTAGCCTTGAGAGAAATTCAAATATGCGATCTCTTTCAATGAAATTGGTTAGGATTGCAGTATCCTTACTACACTCTTGCTTTAGGTTCTGGTACTGATCTAACTCAATTCATAACCCATTGAGGATCCCATAGTATTCTGTGATTGAGAGTGATCCTTGTTTGGTGGTAAATATCTTTGTTTTCAGTTCATAACATGTAGCAATATCTTGCTTCATGGAGAAGGTCTGATGAAGGTTGCTCCAAATTTCTCAGGCAGAAGGAAGGAACATGCAGTTCCTGTTGATTTTAGGAACCATGGAGTTCCAAAGCCAAGTCATGATAAGAGAATTCTCGTCATCCCATGATTCGAAGTGTGTGTCACCTTTTTTAGGTGTAGTGCCTTTGATGTGATTCAATTTTTGATGTCTTTTAAGGGTGGTGCGGATAATTTAGGCCCATTGTAGGTAATTCTTCCCACTAAGATGATAGGTGGGATGTAAAACAGGAAGATCATTTGGATTCAGAGGTGTCACAAAATTAGGTTAAGTGATTGAACTAGATGGAGAAGAAAAAGTTTCATTCCTTGTCATGGTTATGTTTGAAGGTGGTTGATAGAGAAGTCGCAATGAAGGATATTGTCAAAAAGAAGGCAAAGGAACTAAAGGTTTCTTGCGGAAGCCAGTCTTCTAGGATTGGGGGCTCTGATACCAACTTGAAAGAGAAGAAAATTGAATAATATTTCTATATATCTCTTTGTACAATCAGGGTTTTACAATATATAGATCTATGTTTATGACTAATTGCCTAAAATAATCTATATTTTAAGTAATAAATTTGTCCTAGTAGAGGAAATCAAATTTGTCTAGAATGAAAAAGGAAAAAATACAATCAAATATGAGCAAATCCTAATAAAATCTCCTATCAAATCTTAATAATTCTATACAGAATAATTATCAAAGATTCCAACATATTATGATGTTGATTGGACATTTGGAGCATGGCAAAATAGACTTATAATGACTTGAAAAAAGGTTAACTACTTTTGTCAGGAAGGTTTTTGCTCAAAATACTCTTGAGAGGGAGTGCCTAGTTATCTTGATAGTCGCTTGGCACTAGTCTAAGGGTCAAGTGTGTGGGTTAATGCCTCTCTTGCACACTTCCAACATTGTAGAAGTAGTTCCTCTTCAATTTACGATATTTGAATTTTAGCAGCATTTGCATGCATTTGTTTGCATTGCATATTTTGCATCATTGTTACCTTTCTTTGTATATTGATTGCTTGTATGTTTATATGCTTATGGTTGCCTCGATTGTGCTATGCTTGTATATTTGACCCGTTAATATTGGAAGTGTGCAAGGGAGGTATCAAATTGCATACCTCGACTTCTAGACTAGTGTCAAGCAACCATCAAGGTCATCAGACACTCTTCCTTTATAAAACATTTTGAGTAAAACTCCTTTTGGCAGAAATAAATGTTCTTTTTTTTGAATTGTTACAAGGCCTTTTCACCACATTTCGGGTGGAATTTTACTTTCAAAATAGACCAATAGAAAGATAAAAATCTAAATATCACAATCATATGCTTTGCTACTCGCATTGGTGATTAAAAATACAAGATATGTCCCAAAATGGAAAAAATTAGAAAAATAGTACATAACTTGGATTGGTCTCAAATTTGGACTAAACCTTCACATCATATATTGGATTTATCTATCATGTTTCATCTTAAATGAAGCTCATTTGCATGTCATTCGATTCACAAGGCCAACTCGTGACATCTTGCCAGCCTTAAAGGTTTTAATGGCAGATAGTCTTATTTTGACCTGGCCTTTTCAGCATGATGGCCGCCATTGATTCAACTGTAAGATCTTTAACTATTGTTATGGGAGATCACTGGGTGCTCTCTAAAAGAGTAATCGTCGGAAGGACCAATTTTAGCAAGGTGCCAAACTGATATTGAAATTCTCTCGGCATCAAAATTGATGCAAATCTCCTTAAATGAAAGGCCAAAAATGGTGTTTTGTCTGGTTATTATGAGTGAGAAATATGAGGCTTTTTCTTTAGCAAATTTTGGTGAATTAGTAAATCATGGCTTTATGCAATGTAAGTTACTTTTGTTTTGGGGGCTCAATAGTTGTTGGGGTCTTCAGGCGAGCTTGCGCGTCCGCTGGGACTGATCCTCTCTCCTGGTGATCTTAAGGATACGCTCCCTCACTATGGTATCACTTGGTCTTGGTGCATTTAGGATCTGTTTTTTAGGAATTAGGGACAAAGTAGACATATACTTTGTACATGATTTTGGATTTGAAAAAAAATATAAGTGAACAAATTGCTAAGGGTGGAAAGTACAAATTGGTATCACATGGTCTTGGTGCATTTAGGATATATTTTTTAGGAATTAAGGACAAAGAAGACGTGCTTGGTACATGATTTTGGATTGGAAATACAGGTAGGTGAGTTTTAACACCTAAAACCACAGGTAGGATAAGTGAAAAATGGAGAAACCACAGGCGAATAGTATAATTTTTTTCTTAATAAAAGTAGTGATTTCATGTTGAAATTTGCCTATTAAATTTCCATAACTGAGATATTTCTAACAAGCTGTAGCAACAACAAAATAAGACTTCAAGTCCCACATAGAACCAGCCATTCTTTTGTGCGCTAAATGTTGAAATTTTACATGTCAAAGAGCTTCCCTGTTTATATAAAACATCCCTGATTCAGCTCTGTGCAACTACGAGATTGACTCTTTTGAACATAATTTCTTAGTAGTGAAAAATGTTCTCAAAACTAAATTTGCTTTTTCAATACATCAGTATGAACCAACTGATATCTTGCAGGCGTAACAGAGCTGCAGAGAGTAGGACTGAATTGTAGCGGGGAAAGAGAAGAGAGAGATTTGAATTTTTATATAAAGTTTTATAGATTAAATTTATTTCTTAAAATTCTTTTAAAATTGGCTATTCCAAATTACTCTGTTGCACCATTATTATATTTGTGATCATTAACGTACAGTCATTCCTGAAAACAAGAATGACGGTGCCTGTGAATATATAAGGGAAAGAAGTGGTGGTCAAATGCATCAGATAATTTAGGTTTGGATTCAGTTGGATTTTAATAATTGAAATCGCCACCCACCGCAGTTTCTATCTTTTCAAATTGGTATATGCAAAGTAGACTGGAGATTTTATTTTTTTATTTTTTAAAATCGTTTTAACCCCAACAACCCCCCCCCCCCCCCAACAAAAAAAAAAAAGGGTTAGGAAGACAAGCAAAAACTCGGGCGGCCCAGAGTCACCAATATTTTTTACATCTAGTCCATCCATTTAGATGGTAGTAAATATCCATCCAAATAAATGTTTTCGGTTATGGAGGCATAGGTGGCTTTGTAGGCTCCAAGCAAAAGATAAATCTATGCAGTATCTACAAATATTTTGAGTGACAGCACAGCACTGATCTAGTAGAAATGAACATGATTGTTCAACAGAGTAATCCAAATTGGCGACTTACTTTAAGGCTTAACAATCAGAAAAAATTTGATGCTTGTTTTTACTGCTATTGGAAATCGTAATATTTAGAAAGAAAATGATGAACTACAATACCAAGAGTTTACAGTCATCATAATTCAGAAAACGCATCTTCATATACAGGAAAAACAATAGACAGCCTAGCCTACATGTGACCAGCAAAACAAACATTAAGTTGAAGATTAAAATCTATTTTGGTCTTGGAAATAGTTGGTTTCTATCAATTTCGTCATTAAAACAAGGTTTGTATCAATTATGTCTTTAAATATTTAAACCCATGTTAAATTTTAGATTTTGTTGTAAACGATTAATATTTGTTAAAGGGATTAAAATTTTACTTAAGTTTAAATCTACAAGGATGGAATTGATAAAAATCAAGTACTTCAAGTATTAAAATAAGGTTTTAGTCTAAACTAAATGTATAACCAAAAGGAAAGGAAAAATTTATGGTGCATTAGTTTTGATGTATTGGTATATTATTAAATCTAATTATTGATGTGTTATTATATAATATGTTATGAATGATTGTCAACTCAATGTGTGGTCATATTTAATGATATACTAATATATCATTATTTCAATGGTATAACAGACTCTCCCCAACCAAAATTCTGAGACTGATAAGCAATAATGTATACATGCTAGTGATTATAATTAGATATAACGATGACGAGGGTATTAACGGGTGCTACTTTGAAAATAAGAATACAATAAACAACCGTTTATTAATCACAAAAACGGCATGTAGAACCAAGAAGGGTCTACTCATAAGGGTCAACTCATAGTTCTTAAACAAGTTCTCAGTTCCTTTGTAATTATTCTATATTTACTGAAATAATGAATATTAAATCAAATTGAATTAACAAAAATAAACTCAACCCACGTCAGGAACATAAGCTGCGATTGCTTTTTGGGCATCATCTACATTGGATGATTAAAAAATGGAAAATCTCTGTCATACTGATTCATTCAGAATCAATAACTCAAACCAAACATTCTTCCTATGTATATGTTATCACGTTGGTTTTTCCTTTAGAACTGAAATTGTGGAATTCCATTGACCGAACAACCCATAATTCCAACCCTAGCGAGTTCTTTTCGATTACCTTTCTGTTGTGATCAATCAGATCCATGACTGCTTGGACCAGAATTCGAGTGATGAGGCCCATCATCTTAATCAAAGGGTCTTTCTTAAGCGGGTAGAATTAGAGAAGAAATTTTGAGAGATCATATACACATGCAAAATATTATTATTTTTACATCATGTTTATATATAATTTTTTGGAAGCTATATTTAAATATGAATTTGAAAAACAGATATCAGGGTATTTATTGAATTTTATACAACAAAACTAACAATCTTTTCTAATAATTTATAAATTTCTAAAATTTTTTATAACAATATTTTATCAATAAACTTACAACTTTTTATTTGCCTACTATATGTAAAATTTGTACAAAGTTGTATATTTAATGAAAAACTTTCAAGATTTGTATGCTCATAAAAATTAAAATTGTGAAATATAAGTGTTTATAATTCAAAGCAAAATTGATAAAAATCCATAAAATTTCTGTATAAATCACAAGTTTTAAAGTATCATAAGTTGCTAATGATATTGTAAAAAGACTCTTAAATAATGTTACATAATGTTCATTTCATTCATTTTTTATTGTTGTTTTATAGAAATATTTTTCCTATTTAACTATTATCTTAGAAAATCAAGAATATATATATATATATATATATATATATATATATATATATATATATATATATATATATATATTATCTGTCATTTCTTATTTAGTAAATGGCAAATCTTTTTTCTAAAATAAAATTTATTCATTACTTCACTTAATTTTTCAATGTTAAAAAGAAAGGGAAGAAATATCTATTATTTATTATTTATTAAATGACAATTTTTTCTAAAATAAAATTTATTTGTTGCTGTGCTTAATTTTTCCACATTAAAAAGAAATGGAAGAAATATTCTACATTAAATTTCTATTTGAAAAGGCCTTCTTGTATATTCCCTCTGCTCCTTATTATATATGGCATTTTAAATTTTTTTTCCTTTTCATTTGTCACTTTAAAATTTCAAGAAAATATTAAATAATTTTTTAACTTTATCTTCCCTTTTTATTAATAAATATTTTATTATTTACACTCAATTTATTTATATTTATTTTATTATATTTCTCTCTTTATTTTTAATTATCTTGAACTCTATTAAAAATAAATTAAATTATTTTCTTAATTTTTGTGAAATTGATTAGTTGCATCATATAAAAAAATATAAAAAAATTGAAAAAAATATTAAAAGGGATTGAAGATAATATTTTAATTTACATTCCTATTGAGGGGTGAATATAAATTTTTAGAGATGCTGAACATACAATGCATATATAAATGTGTCTTAAAAAAGAAAAAATTGAGGCGCTTGGAGGCGGTTGTTCTTGTAAAGGTGCAACGATTTTTGGAGCTCTTCTTTCCAAGAGAGCTTCTTCTTGCCATTGAGAGGAAGAAGGACTCCTGGCTGCGATTGAGAGCAAGAAAAGGGACTTTCTGGCTGCTATTCTTGTTTGGGCTTAGAGAAAGAGGATGATGATTCAGAGTTTTCAATGGTTATGACGGTGGTGGCAGCCATCGAAGCAGAAGACAAGGCTACCGTCCTGGTGCTGCCCCAAGGGATCTAGTCATGTTTGAAATCTAAAAATGGGTTTGTTCACCGTCGAACCGAGCAAATAAACTAAAGCGGAAAAAGTGGTTATGAGAAATTGATTGAATGATTTCTCTGCCTTTTGCCCTCTTTTTACAACGTTTGCCCGTAAATTTGAAATCATGTTAGTGCATGATGGCTAGTGACTGTTCAAGAAAGTCCAACAGTCTTGCTGATGCTAGTGTATTTCGTTTCCATTTTTACTTCATTTCAGATGCCTTGTGGCAAAAGTTAACGAACCACATTTGATGAGTAAAACAACCAATGAGTAAATGGAGGAACCTGAACAATCAGAATTGGCTTCAATGACCGGGAGAAGAGACCTATGATGTTAAACAAACTAATTAAGAAAGAAACAGACCTAAACATGCACACAATCAAGGGAAAAACAGAATTTTGAAAAAAAAAATCATCATTCAATCAACTGAGAAAACTGGATTACAGGAAAGAAACAAGAAGAGCTCAAAAATCAAGCACAAATATATCCAAAGTGCACTATGTCGATTTGACTTTCACACCTCTATACTTCTCACCACCACCCAGAGGAAGAGATTATTTACTATTGTGCACAAGGTACACAACTCAGTCCACAAAATCCATCACCGATCACAACCCGAATTAGAATTTAGAAGGCGCCTTTCAGTTTCAGCAGGAACAATCTCGCACAAATTAAACCCCTAGCCTTGGAGTTTAGTAGCTTACCACTCAGACTCCGGAATAAAACTAATTAATTAATTGACAAAAATAGAATAAAAAAGAAATAGAATTATCTTAACAAGGACCCCTTCAATGCAATAAGACATCCCATTTGCTGCCTAGTTCATAAGGCCAGAGAAACTCCCTAAATATACATGAAGGTGTCACTAAAACTATTAATTCAAGACATTCAGTCATCATTAGATCAGTAATTCATGTCAGTTCCAGTTTGCATTTTGGAATTCATCCAAAGGCACTCAAAACTAGACAAGAAACTGTCTATTCAACAAATTGGTTGAAAAAATTAGAGAAAATTGCATTTTACCTCATTTAATTATGGGATCGTTGGATTTTATCCCCTTAAATTATGGAAACTTAGATTTTACTCCTTGCAACTATAGGAAATTTGGATTTTATCCTCATCGTTACTAAGTTAATGGTTGTAATACTTAGTGACGGTTATAAACTGATGCCATTATCCTTAGCAGCAAATCGTCGATAAGTGAAATTTTTTTCAAAAATTAGTGAATATTGGGTGGTTTTCAACCGCCGTTAAGTAAAATATGATAGCGATAATTTTCCTAACAGATTCTGTTAACTTGGTAATAGTGAGAGTAAAATCTAAGTTTCCTATAATTCTAGGGGATAAAATCCAAGTTTTCATAGTTTAAGGGGATAAAATTTGACGACTCCATAATTGGAAGGAGTAAAATGTAATTTTTTCAAAAAATTATGAACACAATAACCTTTGTACATGTTTGCCAATTGGATTTCATAGAATAGCCCATCATTATTTTAAGAAGTTTTTCTTTGTTATTGAAATAATCCTGATCATGAAGCTTCAGTGCCCTAGCTCATCAATTTAATCTTAAGAAGGAGAATTTTTTGCTCACCACAAATTGAAGTTTGCTTAGTGCACACACACACATACATTATTTGTCATGTATTTAGCAAGCTGAAAACAATAGCTATGGCAATTTCTATTTTCATCTTACAATCATAACTCAATTCACCAATGCTTGAGGGAAAAAGTAATATCCATCCTACTAAGGGAACTATTGACAAGACATACTTTGCGTCTATTAACAATGCAGTATTTGCACCAAATCCCTCGAGGACTGAGTTGTGGGAGGAAAGTGATCTTGTTTAAAGTCTAAATCTACAATGTGCTAGAGTGTGTAAGTTACCTAAAATGAAAATCTGCTATTGGAGACTAACAAAAAGACAAGAATACCAAGATTAAACTTGTAAGAAATAATAGCAATATCAATAGCTTATCTACTTCGAAATTGTTTAAATTTAAGAGAAAGTCATAGATAAATTAAGTTACCTATATTTAACTTGAAAGGATTAGCATTGTCAATCTTCGTCATTAGTGATGGCATCATCATCGCTATAATCACTATTGGCACTTCCTCCAAGATCCAAATTAATAAGTGCCACTTGAATAATTTTTAGTGAATCTTACCATAAGAAGAGGATCCATAGGTAGCAATATGTCATAATGTTGGTGCTCCCTGACCTTTAATTGCGATGGCCTTAGCATGATCAACCTTCTTGATCCTTGCTAAGTCAGCCAAATTCCCAAGGTAGTAAGCAAAGTAGGTGAAGTGCACAACCAAGGAAAGCTTAAGAGTTTTGAGAGAATAACACAAGTAATGCTATAGAAGGAAACTTGTATTTCACTAACACTTATTACAAATGAGGAGGGGAGAGTTTTATATAGGCCTCACTCATGATTCTAGATACTTCTCATCTCCTTCATAGACAGTAGAGATCAACTACATCTGATAGAATATATTTATTCTCTAGAAGTTTCTATAAGATATTTATAAGGAAATCTCTAAAAAGCCTTAGTACAAAGTACTCTAGATTATTCTACAAATATCTAGTATTCTTTAGAAAATACAAGATTTCTTTAGATATTTTTAGAAGTTTCCAAAAGCTTCTTAGATTAAACCTCCTTTGTGGGTCGTATCAACCTCCCCCGATGATGTCCTGTCACTAGCTTTGCCTTTGTACTAGTGTAGGTGGTCATCAAACTGCTAAAGATCTTATGCCTCCCATGTTGCCTTGCTCTTTAGTAGTCCTTTCTACTTGATCAAGTATTAGGTTCTTGGTGGCACCTTTCTTTTGCGCACAATCTTATAATGCAATATCTTCTCAATTTCTCTATCATACGACTTGGTTGTTATAGGTGGTGCCCTTTTGGAGATATTGCAACTAAGATCCTCCATATCTTCATGGAATGGCTTGAGTATACTTACATAGAAGACAATATGGATCTTCAAGTTAAAAGGTACCTTACTTTGTAGGAGACTTTCCCCATTTTCCCAATTATCTTGTAAAGGTCTTTATATTTTCAAATGAGGCCTTTGTGCACTTTCCTAAAGGCTTGGAATTATTGTAAGAGGAGCTTTACCATCACTTGGCCTCCCACTTAAAATTCTAGCTTGCCTTTTCTTATCATTTAACTTGCGACTTTCAAAACTTTTTGGATGCTTTTCTTGCATTAAAACCCTTATTATTATAAAGTCAGACGCATCAGTGTGCACCTTAAATGGTTTGGAGGAATTCAAAAAGTCTAACATAGGTTCCTTCATTATAGCCACCTTCAAGTCTTCAAAAGCCTTTTGGCACTCCTGTATTTAGGCGCATGACTTGTTTTCCTTCAAAAGCTCTGTTAGTGGGGATGCCTTTGCGTAGTAGCCCTTGATAAACCACTTGTAGTAGTTCACCAACCTAAGGAATGATCTGAACTTCACAACTTTGGTTGGTAGCTTCCATTTTTTGATACCTTTCACTTTCTTGCCATCCATACAAAGGGTTCCTTAGGAGATAATATGCCTTGAGAAGTGCATTGCTTTCTTTGCAATAAACATTTCTCTTTCTTCACATACAATTCATTCTCATATAGGGTCTTGAACATGGCTTGAAGGTGCTCAACATGCTCCTTTAATCAATTGCTATACACAACAATATCATTTAAGTACACCACCATGAATTAGTGAAGATATGGGTGGAAGATCTTATTTATTAAAGTGCAAAAATGTTGTTGGTACATTGGTTAGTTCGAACAACATCACCAACTATTCGAAAGACCCATAACGTGTTACATAATTGGTCTTGGCTTTATCTCCTTTAGTATCTTGCTTTGCTTAACTTGTTAAACAAGTCAGCTATCAAAGGAGAGGGTCAAATTTGACCAGTATTAATAAACTCTTTCAATTGTTTTCTTAGTTCCTTTAACTCTGGCAGTGCCATCCTTTATAAGGTCATGGTAGGTGGCCTTGCTCTTGGTTCCAACTCAATTACATGATCCACCTCTCGCCTAGGTGGGAGCTTTTTAGGTGTCTTTAATAACATCATACCTTAGTTATCCTTTAAGACTTACTTAATGATAATAGGAACATCCTCACTTAACTTATCTCTAAGATCCACCTCTCTTAGAGTAGCCAAATATGTAACTTCACCCTTTTTTAGTTGCTTAGCTGATAGATTAGCACTACTAGTGCTACAAGTGCCATTTGTTGTAGGTACTATTCATGTCACTCCCTTCTCAAGGACACACACTAAGTTATAATATGGCATAGGGCATATGTTCACCTTTCTTAAGAATTGTATGCAAAGTATAACTTTGAAATCATCTATAAGGACCACGGAGAAATCTTTGCCACAACAAGACCTAAGGCATAGATGCACCCTATATACCATGCCATTAAGTTGCTTAAGAAAGGAATTCATAGTCTTTAATCATCCTTCCCTTTGTGTCATATTGAAACCAACCTTTTGGTGTAATGAAATTATGGGTGGCCTTAGTGTCTACCATGATACTCATGGGCTTCTCATTCAACTTTGCCTCCACATACATGAGGCCTTCATTCTTTGTGGCTTTAGGAGAAGGCTTAGCCTTTAAAGCATTGAGAAGCCTAAGCAAACTCATCTTTGCACTAGACTCCTCCTCCTTTCATGCCTCTCTTTCCATTACCATGGTAGCCAAAGACCTTAGCTTGGGACAATCCCTAATTTGATAAGGCTTTTTGCATATAAAGCAATTAATCAAGCTACTAGAATTCTTCTTTTGGTGGTCATGTTACTTCTCTGTTAGTGGTCTACTATCATCACTCTTATCACCACTCTTGCTAGCCTCCTCACCCTTGTCTCCCCTACCTTTTCCTTGGCTATATTTGGAAGATTTGAACTTGGAGGAATCACCTTTGTCACCTTTCTCCCTCTAGAACTCCATGAGGCTCTCCACCATCGCAATGGCTTCATTCACATCTTTCAACTCATATCATTATAGCTTATGCTTAGCCCAATTTTGAAGGTTATCAATGAAGTAGAAGAGGAGGTCCTCCCTACTTAAGTTAGGGATTTGTATCATGAGTGTCATGAATTCACTCACATAGTCGAAGATTGTGATCTTGTGTTTTCCCTTACTATATGTAACAAATTGCACCAAATTTAACTTTTTTAAGACATTGTAAATTTCCAATTTCTTCTTTTTCACAAAATTGATGTCCCAACAAATAGTAGGCTTTATGTTACTTTTTAGCTAATTGACAAATTTGACATAATGTGTTAACTTTTTATAGTATTGACATTCCAAATGATGTTGAAAAGGCTTAGAGTTGTTAGCAAATGCTTTTCCCTTTCCCTTACTTTTCTCAATATGTTATCTTTTGGTTGCCATGCTTTTTTTCCTTATACAATGATGAAAAGGACAATGTAGATGGGTTTTTGATGGGAAATCTATTTAGAGAGAGATTGGAAGGTGTTTGGAGGTTATTTGAGATGATAAGAATGACTGGGATTGAAGTTGGGAAGTTAGGGCTTGAGATTTGATTTTGAGGTTCTAATTTGAGGTGATTTGAAAAATCTTGATCAGTTAGAATTGAAGGAAATAGGGTGATAATGGATTTAATTGGTGAGCCTTGGTAGTTTTTGGTGAAAAATGGTAGATTTGGGTGCGATTAGGATGAGAGAGAAGAGACAAATAAAATGGGTTCACAAAAGGGAAGAAGAAAATGATGAGCATCAACACACCAAGGTATATGTAATATCCCAGGTGAAGTACTTCACTGATAAACATGTTCATAGGCGAAGTCATTTGCAAAGGATTTTATGGCTCATAATACTAATAGGTCCAATTTCACACATAGCAAAGCACTTCACAAAATGCTTCGTTCCTTGAGCAAAAAACACAAGGCAAAGTACTTATTGAAGTGCTTTATAGCTTTTACCATAAAATTCCTGCTTTTAACATTTTCAACTAAAATTGATCCAAATCAAGCCCTTTTGAATTCAAACCCATTTTTTAACTAGATTTTTGCTCTTTAAATGGAATGATGATGGAAAAACCTTACAAAACAACTTTAGAGAAATCTCTAATGCAACAATTAGTAATTTTAATTTGAATAAAATGATAATAAATAACAAAATTAAATGGCTAGAAACATTAAAATTCACTCAATTAAATTAAAATAGGCTTGAGGTTCATAAACATTCATTTTTTGGGAGGATTTAACATGCCCAATTCACTTCTAATAAAATTAAAATGATCTTTATTAAGTGGCTTAGTGAAAATGTCTACTCAAGAGTAGCATTTCCTTTTTGAACATTACCTTAGATGAAGTGATGTGTTATCTCAATGCACTTTGATCTAGAATGCATAATAAGATTTTTGCTAAGGTTAATGGCACTAGTATTATCATATTCAGTATATTTCACAATATGGAGATATATGTATTAATAAATAATTAATAAATTTCACAGGTAAATGTATAAAAATGTGCCAATATAATCAAGAGTAAATATGATAATAATAATACATAAAATAAAGATTAGCAAATTATATAATAATATATGTGACATATGTACCTTATGTACCAATAAACATATTATGATTGTTAATTGAGATAAAAGGTTATATATAATATAGAACTCTCACTAGCTAAGCATATTATAGGGAAATAAATTTAAACATCTATATCTTGGTAAGCTTTTAAACATATTATAAATATAAGAACCTTGGTTTAGGAAAAAAAATTAAATTTCATATACATATTTTAGTGATATATAAAATTATGATTTCTCAAATTACTAACTTGATATGATATAAATAAAACAAATCAATAATTAAGAGAAATCAATTATATAATTAACTTTGATGTTTCAAACAAGCAGCTTACATGATTAGCAAAACTAGACACTAAAATTGACATTAAGTTAATTTAACAAGAGAGTTTTCCAAAATATATTTTTAGAGATCACCTGAACAAAGTATAAATAATAATATTAAATTTGAATTAAACAATTTGAAAAATTTTCATAGCAACATTATACACTATTAACCAAAAAAATCTCATAAAAAATTAAAAAAATAAATTCACGTCACATATACAAAAAAACTTTATAAGTTATTTTATACTATACTCAACTAAACACACAATGCTTATATGTCAAATTCATTATTGTTAGAAAAATTATGCTTGATAAAAATTACTTTAAAATGAAAATATTATGTACATAAAAGAAAATTTAATAAATTTTTACCTCTTTACTATGCATATTTTTTGATAAATAAATGTATGTAATAACATATTGCCAACTAAATTGCATAAACCAATTTTAATATTTAAATTCAATTTTACTAAGTAAAGTAATTTCAAAGATTATCAATTATCTTTAACTAAAATAAACTTTTGAAAATAGGCATCACATTTCCACTGATGTAAAGATTTGATGCAATTCCGAAAAAAAAATTATACAAAATTTCAAAGTATAGATTGAACATTATCAAGTAATTCATCATATTTCAAGAAAATTTCTAATATTAATGACATTTTTAAAAATTAAATAATTATAAATTTATTTGTACTAATTAATTAATGATTTATTTATCATACATAATTTTTTTAAAGAAAGTTATATATAATTCCATCCTAAAGAAGGAAAGAAAAAAATTATATTTAATAACTAAAGTGCCATAATGCCATGAAATTATATTTGATAACTAATGTACCATAATGTAATATAATAATATAAAATTCAATTTATCTACATATAATTAAAGTTACACAATAGTATATGGTATTCTTAAAATTGATCCATTTAATAATTCTTTAAACTATAAGAAAGCTAAATTTAGCTATACAAATGATCTAATAACTCATACTAAACAAAAGAAAATTTTCTTATGCATTTACAAGGACTATACAAGAGTTTCCAATACATAACTATAAATTTTCCTTTAACCAGAACATGTAGTATGCATTAAGTTCTCTCTTAATACATTAACTCAATTATATAACGAATAACATTATATTTGAGAGACTATCATATATGGGTAGATAGACCTTTTAAACTAATTTACCTTTATAACCAAAGTAAAATAGCATGTGCTGATTATATCTTGAAAAAAATGTTTAATAAAGAAGTGGCACTTTTACCATACAAATAAAAGAAATAATATTGAAAGCAAGAATATAACTCTTAGTTTATGGATATAAAGGTAATGTACATTGCTATAGTTTTTCCTTCAAGTTGAAAATATAATATGTAAAAAATCCTCCTAATCATGAAATCAATTAAAAGAATATTTTATCATTGGAAAAATGTCCCTTTTAGCTAGATATATTTTTAAAATCAAAGTAACTTGAGAAACTTAGATGCTTGGTAAGATATCTTTGATTAAAATATGCAATAATCTCTTTTAGGCAGGTAGCTGCATATAATAACTATACATTAATTTCGTATGATATAATTTAAAGATTTTATGAATCAATATGAATAATCTTACTTTGGTGATAATTATCTACAATAATTCATAAAATGTTCAAAAGATTAGGGATATAAAATTATCTAGAATAATAATTTTTTTAAGTACAAATAACATGTAATCAATTTTAATATAAAATAATGTATTGAATGATCACAAGATTAAAAAATTGTTATAATCAAATTGCCTCAATTTTAATCTTTTTGTATATAAACACATCTTAAATTTATGCAATTTAAAAATATAATAAGGCTTAAAATATAAATTTATTTTAACATGTTTCTTTTTAGAAATATAAATCAATTTTATAAAAAATTAAAATAAAAATATTCAAAATAGTATTAATATAATTCAATATCGTATCTTACTTTGTCTATGTAAGACCTATAGTAAAATAATATAAAAACTATATGAAAATAATATAAAAAAATTTCACAAATATTACAAATTCAATAAAATATATTTACAACAAAATAGATAATGTAAAAAAATAATTGAAATACAATATGTCAATTTAAGCATTTAAAATATCAATAATCGTACTTAGAAATATACAAATATCATTACATTTTTTCTTTTAGATAGAGAATATAGTACATAAAGACCCTCCTAAATTTAAAACCAATTATGATGATACATTATTATTGTAAATTTATTCCTTTTGGGTAAATAAAATACGCAATAATAAAATAAATATATATAAAATTGTTTCTCTAAATTTATTTTTAATTATAACATACAATAACTTTTTTGGACAGGTCATTATATGAAATAATTAAAATATATTTTATTAAGCCCATTTTTAATTATTACACACTTACCCCTTTGAGTTGGTAAATTATGTAATAATTAAAAAATTAATTTGATAAGTATATATTAATAGTTCAAAGGCTTATAAATCAATGTGAAATAATTTTAATTTAGTGATGATTATCTAAAATAACCCATAAGTTTTCCAAAAGAATCAGGATACTAAAATTAAGCTTAAAACTATAAATTAAATTATTGAAATAATAATAACATAATCAATCTATTAAAGAATGTTAAATAATATATACTAATACCAATCATCAAAATTGTATTATATCACAACACAATCTTAAAACTTAACTAATTTTTATACTTAAGTAAAAAAATATTGTTTGATTTCCAATGTCACATTACTAAAATTATTTCAAACAATGATTTTTACAAAATGTGGCATGTTAAGGATGAAATAGAAATCATGTAATATCCTATATAAGTCTCCTTTAGAAAATATCTTAAGTAAAATTTTTAAATAGGTGTTTTATTGGAAAACACTCGAATTAAAAAATTCGAAAGAAAAATTAGGTGAAATTTGAAAGAATTGTAGGAGCAATTTCAATGTGAACCTAACTAAAAATTTTATGAAAATTTTATTAAGAATCAAAATAGATTAAAATCTAATTGAAAATTCTAATAATAGGTTTAGGAACATTCACATAAAAATTTACTGAAATTTCAAAATTCAAGTAAATCAAAAAGTGAAAATTTAGCTAAAAACTTAGTAAATTAATTTAAAAATCCTTAGATTGACTTGAGTTGAATTTTATGCCCAAAGATAGGTACAAAATCCCATAAAATAAAGGCTAAAAATATTTAAAAGTTTAATGGTAAAAATGCAAGAAAATGAAAAATTTGAAGCTAATTTATAATATATATTTTTTGTCTTCTTAAGTGATTAATTTTTTTTAGTATTGGGTTGGTTGGCCTAATTTTTTGGAGGACCAAATCTAATTTTTAAGGCTAAAAGACATGGACCCAAGCTTTTAAAAGAAGTCAAGGACCTAAGTGGAAAAAAAAAGGCAAAGTTAAAGGCTAATTTATGATAACTCCTTTTGTTATTCATGGTGGGTTATTTTTATTGATGATTAGGATAATCATTTGTTGAATGTAGAGGGCCATTTGGATGTTGGAAATGGCCAGCTAATTGTCCCATGATATTTCTAAAAAATGAATAAAAGTAACAAGAAATAATAATTTTTTTTTGAAATTAGGTTTTTGGACCTAGTATATATATATGGGTTGGCCATTTGGGGTAGAAAAACTTTGCTCCTTGGCTAGCCAAACCATAAACAAGAGAGGGAATTTGTAAAGGAATTCAAGCCTTTTTAGTTTAACAAAGGATTTTTCTACTTAGCATCTTAAAATATTGCAAGGTAAGTAAGGAACTTTCTTCCAATCCTTTAAGGGTTTATGATCATCCTTTTTCTTAAATGTCTAAAATTCAATTCATTATCATGAAGTCACTTATTTGTTGCTTCAAATAGTTACTGAAAGATAAAGTGAAAAAAAAAATAAGGTGAGTGACAACTACCCTTTTTCTTTAGAAATTTTCTTTTAAAAGTAATAAATATAGTGATTAATGCTGATATTGTTGTGATTTTTATGTGTGGTCATGTATGAAGACATGACTCTCATATTGTATCCTTTTGAATGTTATTTAATGATGTTAGGATGTTATTGGTTGATAAAATTAGTGGAGGAAGTTTCACCAAAATGGAATGTAAGATGATCATAAGAAAATTTAGAAATAGAATTCTATTAAAGGGGTTTATTAACATGTTATTATTTGCCCTTTTGAAATCACATGGTTGATGCTTATGGTGTTCTAACATGGTTGATGTCTATAGTGTCTCAACAGAGTTGATGCTTATAGTGTTCCATTCGGTTTGATGCCTACAGTATCCCATCATTGCTCATTTTGAGTATGAGTACTCATCTTGTACATGATTTGTAGGGAAGTAAGGCAATTGGAAATCATTGATACTTATGATGACTTGATATTTATTTGTGGTATGTAGGAAAATTATGTATATAGGGTGGAAGGGTATAAGGTAGGACTAAAGTTATAATGTAAGGAAGGGTATAAGATGGGATTGAAGTTACTAGAGGAAAATTTGAGTACTGATTATAGCCGTTTAACTTAATAATTTAAATAAGTATTATTTTTTAAGAAAATATTATTAGTGATATTTTTTAAATTTATTGATACACATTTCATTTATTATGGCAAAAACTCTTTAGAAAAAGAGGGCAGTAGTAATTTACTAAGTATTCTTTAATACTCAACACTTGTGTGTGTTATTTTTTTTTTTTTGTAGATATTGATTGTGGTTCCAATAAGGTAAATTGATATATGTACTAGATCTTTCACCTATTTTGTAAATATGTGTCAAAGAAGTAATTTATGAAATAGTTTGGTTTACTTAGCAAAGAGTACTCCTTTTCAGAGTGTTATGTAATACTAATAATAGTATATTTTGTATACTTTTAAAATTTTTGTATATATATTATCCTTATCATATATGTTAATACAAATTAGTTTTTTTTCACATATATGTGTTTTAATACTTATAAAGCTATAAGTATTTTCCCTTTATATTATAATAAGTAAAAGTGGTGAGAATTTTGTAAGGTGTCAAGCCTTGTAAAGATATTATCATATATGTTAATATAAATTGGTTTTCTTTCACATATATGTATTTTAATACTTATATAACTATAAGTATTTTCCCTTCTATATTATAATAAGTAAAAGTGATGAGAAATTTATAGGGTGTCAAGGCTTGTAAAGGTATTTAATTAGTGAATCTAAACTAATTAGATATCTTATATCAGTCACAATACCTGAAAATTAAGTTGTGATAAATCAATACTCCATCAAATCAACTAATGAAAAATTATTATCAAGTAAGATACTTAAGGTACATATTTTCTTTACCCTCTACTCCATATAATAATTATTTTAGCATTAATATCAAAATTAATAAATAGGAATATTTAATAAATAACTATTGAAAATTTAAATTTTTATTTTTTACTAATAAAATTTTCTTTGAGATAATAATTATCCAAAATGATTTTAATTATAAGATAGAAATAAATTAATAAAGCAAAAATATTATGCATAATATTATAAAAAATGTAATATGGTAGTTCATGGGTACATAGATGATTAAAACATTTAAGAGTATAGTAAAAAATACTTTATTCTCTTCTCTTTAGACAGAAAATATGGTATGTAAAAGCCTTCCTAGCATTGAAATTAGCCATAACAATAATGTTGAGAACTCATCCTTTTTAGGAAGATAAATTCTCAATAATAAAATATGTCAAAGAAAAAAGTTTCAATAAACTAATTTCTAATTAAAAGCACACAATTAGCTAATAAAAAATTAATCTTATAAATATTCATAACTTTAATATCTTATCAATAAATATGAATAAGTTCACCTTGATGATAATTAATTATAATCAATCCAAAAGTCTAAAAAAATGGGATGATGATAATAATAAAAATTCCTAGAACTACCATTCAAATAATTTTTAAATTTAATAACAAGCAAGATGTGATCATTCCATAATGGGGTGTAATACAAGATGCACTTGTACTAATCATAAAAACCCTACATTATATTAAAATCCATAGTTTTAAGCTTCATTTGAGATGTAAAATATTCAAATATTATTTTGAATAATTTAAATATATATATATATATATCATTAATATTTAATAAGTAAAGAAATTACTCTTTTTCATTGAGTCTTTATGTTTTAAGCCAAAAATCTTTTCAATGGCTCCATTTAGAAGCCCATAAATTTGATCTTATAGCAATAAAATATAAAGTAAAATAAATAAATAAAAGTTATAAAACATAAAGGTTGAATCTCACAGATATTAGCTAGTTAAGAAGCCTTCTGTATTATTTTCAAAATAGACAATTCATAGTTAATATTGGAAACAAGAAATTAATAAAAAAGGGAAAAACAAGAGTACTTCTAATATATTACCTTTGTTTCATTTTGGCCTTTTGCCATTAAAGCATGGATTGAGCTTCTCCAATACATTTTTAATTAACTTTGTGATGTGTGCATTATAATATTCTAAAATTGATTATAATTGGTTTGTTAAAAGTAATGTAATATAGGGTGATAAACTATGTCGTACCTTAGTGATCCCTTGATGTATCATTTCCAAATGATTTACCAACAATGATTACATAATTATTTAAGCTTTTTATGCACTAAAGATAGAAAGAATGAATGCAAATAGAAGTAAAATAGAAAATGTAGACACAATGCATAAAGAATGCATACAAATTCAGACAATATGTAGGATTCAAAGTAGAACACAGAACCAAATTAGGGGGTTTGAAACAAAATTAAAATGAATGTATTAAATAAAACAAAACATAAAAGTAAAACAATAGGAAAGAAAATCAATATAACAAAATAGTTAATCCAAGAATTAGAGAGCTCTTAGTATGTATTAATCATAAACTACAAAATATTTAACTATTTCGATTAATTTTTTAACCTTAAATTATCTAAAATCCTTACAATAATTTATGAATCTTATATTAGATGACCATCTAGAATTTAATTAATTACGATTAGTAGAATTAAACAATTGCTATAATTTATATAAAGCCATATCAAAATTGATTTGAAAATAAAATTCAATTGAGTTGAGGAATTAAACTAGAAACCTTTGATTTAATCTCTTAACCCTCTGTCCCCATTGGAAAAATCATGATTAGCTAACCATAATTTAACATAAAAATAGATCAAGATTAGAAATTATAAGGTTAAATACCAATTATATCAAATTAATATTCAACATATGCAATCCTAAAGCAATCAACACAAAGAATAAGGGAAATAAGAAAATTAATTAAAAAAATTAACAGTACAAATTAAGAACTTATAATCAAATAGTGATGAGCCTCAAAATCCTTAAATCAACCAAATTTAGTCCTCCATGGCTAAAAAATAAGAAATTTCAAAGAAGGAGAAAAACTATCTTTGTTGAATTGTGTAGTATGTTAAAGTTTGTGTGTTCTTGCCTCCTATATCTAACTTGATAACCCCAAAATATAATGGACCTAAATCTTATATCTCTTAGGATTATAAAGAATAGGCCTTGCTAATTTTAGAAGTCTAGAACTTATTTTACAAAGTAATGAAATATAAGAGTTATAATAATAAAATTTTATAGGTCTAATTTTCACCTAATTTAAGATCACCAAAACTATGTAGTTTTATAAAACTCAAAACATAAAAGTTTGTCAGGTCTTAGAATAATTTGGCATTAATTTTATCTTGATTGGACCTCTAAAGTTCCATATATGGTCCAAAAATCCAAGCTAGTTCAATTAAGATAGAAACAAGGCTTCAACTTATAAGCTAAATTAGACCTTTCCCAACATCTAAATAGGGCTTTGACCAAAACATGAAATTATAAAGCTTTCTTTGAGCTTTTCAATGATATAAAAATTAACCAAATCTAATATCCAGAACTCAAGATATAACTAAAAATTTGAAATAGTATAAAATCCAGCATTAACCAAATAATTTCAAATCATTGTAAAATCAAACCTAAATTACAAAACAAGACTAATTTTATGAAATTAAACATATGTAACTCACTAAGAGGTATGAAATAGGAGGAAATAATATAGATAAAAAGTTGCACATCATTTTGGATGAAGGTTTCATTGGAGGATGATTGGACTTCAACATCCAAACTCATCTTAACTAAAAATTGAAAAAAATTCAATCTTAAAATGCAATTTTCAACAACAATTAATGTGAGTAAGCAAAAATGTCAAAAAAATCTTTTAAAAATTGATTTATTCCATTCATTCCAGATTATTGATGAATAAATTATGTATAATAAATCTCATAAAAAATTATAAATGAAAATAGAAAAAATTGTATTAAAATAAAAGTGATGATTGATTATGAGATGGTGTCTTTGACATTATGTGTAAGAGAAGGAACTTCAAGCACTTGAATCTCGCTCCAAGTAGTTACATAGAAACTTAAATAGTGACTGAAATTAATATGATCGTGTATGTAGACACATGTTTCTAGGAGATAATTTTATAAACTTTCAATTCTTTTTTCATAATGGTCGAGTTCCTAATGTCAATGAACTTTGACTAATTATAGGATAGTATGACAAGGCTTGTTGTAAATATCCTACCAAAAAAAAGTATCCTTCAAAACACTTTCATATCACGTTATACTTTTTAGCATTATAAATCTTCAAATTGATGTGTAGATTTTAATCTACCTTGTTCTCTCTCTCTCTCTCTCTTTCTTTCTTAATGTTTTCATAAGAAGACCAATTTTATGGTAGCAACTATAAGCTTTTAAAATCATAGTTTACAATTAATTTTATATGAGAGAAAGAAGAGAAGAAAAAAAGAAATATATTCCAAGCATAATCAACATTCATGATTTAAGAAGATAATAAAAAATTTTGTGATCATACAAATTGATAAAAAATAGTGGTACTAATAATTTTTAGATTGATTTTTTTTTATAGAGACATATAGGTAATGATAAAACCAAACAATTTGTATAATCAATGAAAAGTGTAATGAAATTTATAAAATTGGTTTCTAAATTCATATAAAGTGGTTTTGATACCATATATAGGAAAATTAATATTATCACTTATATGAAATTTATAATACCATGAAAATAAAAATAAAACAAAAGCATACTTTTATCATAGATTTAATTCTTCTAAATACAAATGTATTCAAATGAATACTACAGGTATAGTCTTTCTCTCCTTCTCTTAGAGTGTGCGATTCTTAGTAGGATAAATCAATGATTGAATTAAGTTAATAGTGGAGAGGGGACCTAACTAATATAAATAAAGTTCTATCAAGCCCTTACAATACAAGCCAATAAAGGTATAGGCCTATATTTCAGCCGCCAAATACTTTAACCTATAATCAGTTATTCATAAGCCTAAGTAATATATTACTTTGACAATTGAACTTTAGAAAATAAAAACTTCTTGGATAATTATTCAACCAATTTTATTAAAAAATAAAATACCTACAATTAATAATACCCACATAAAAGAATTATAACACATTAGGGTTTAAGTGATATGATAATTTTAAAAATTATTCAATTAAAATTTTTTAATCATATCTATTGAAAAATTAACAGTCATAATTTAATAATTGCAATTTAATGATTTTAGAACTTAGAACAACATTCCAGATTTTAGACTCCTAGAATATTGTAGCAAGCACGTCAATGTAATGATAATGTTAAAATTTGACTTTCAATGATTAATTAATATTTGACTTTTAATTTTATACCATTCAATTTTCAAAAGCTTGTATTTCAAAATAATTTGAATAAATAAGCAATAAAATCTCAATAAAAAATTAAATTTTAAGTTGGAAACTTGTGACATAATGGTTGAAAATTATTAGTAGGATATTAATTTGTATTTTTTATTTTTCTTGAATTTTTCAACAAGTCAAAAAGAAATAAAGGATAAATAAATAGTAACATCCAAATTAAAAGATCAAGATATAAAACATAACATAAATGTGCTAGTATTCATTATAAGAGACTAATCAGAATTTAAAATTTTATATTTTATAAAAATTTTATTAAAAATATGAATAATCAACAAATTTTAAATTTCTTATTTTTTTCACATGATTTTATCAAAACTAGATTATAGCCCGTGTGATGCACGGGTTACAATTTTAGTTAACTAAAATTTAATATTATAATGAATATATCAATTAATAATTTTATATTATTAATAATGTATGATCAATTATCACTTAAAAAATATACAACATTTATATTAAATAGTTCATGGGTTTTGAAATATTTTCTTGAATATAATATTAGTTGTGATATTAAAATTACTAATCACTTTGTTATGAATTCCTAGGGTTAGAAGTTTTGGGTCTAGCTGCTATAAACCATTTGTTTGAATCCGTAATTATGCAGTTTGGGCTAAATCAAATGCTGTAATGGATAAAAGCAAGTGAAATTTAAAAGAGGATTTCAGGATGCGGATGAGAATGGGTTGAAATTCACTATTCAATCCTAACTGGAACTCACCTATAAACACTCTAAAATATGTTTGAAATGACATCATTTTAGTGCCTTGATGGCTAATGCCTTCTTCAGTTCCCCTTCTCATCTTCGACAAAGTCATATATGACGATGCATGAATGTAGCATCAAAACAGAGTAATATGCTTGAACGGCATTATTTTAGCCTTATTCAATAATTTGGTTTTGGTTGGCCAAAAACTTTATCTTTTCTTCACCTTCAATTCCTCATCATCATCAAATATTCAGACATAGACATTAGACAACATTGCCCCATTGAAGCTCTGTAACAACCCAGGCTTTTCGTCCTCCACTGAAGCTTAACCCTCATTAGCTGGTAGTGCCGCCTCACCAATGCCACAAAATCCTCAGCTGAAGGCACTTTGTGAATGCAAATAGTGCAAGTTATGTAACCATTAACTTTGTTTTCGAAATTCATTTTGTCTATACTAGTAGAAGCAGAGGACCTATGAAGTGGAAGTTTTGGAGGATTCATCAAATTGGTAAATATTTCTTCTCTTTACTTTTCTGCAATACAAACTACATGCATTATATTGTGGTCAGGATTTCTTGTACATATAAGACTGGCTCTATGTAGGTTGTGTTATTTTGAAGATATTGACAATAATGTTCATTTATGGATAATGCCTAATCTTATGATTTGCTTTATTAAATATCTTCTTTTTCTATTTTTGATTGGTTAAATCATATTACTTGAGATACATCGAATTGGATGAGTGCTCGTAGATACTTTGGACATGGGCTTCGATTTGATTGATTGTAACTTTAGAAATGGATAGACTTATTTGCAACATGAGGAACTTTTGAAGGCATTGACTTATTTAGTGTTTTCATAAGTACTGTAAGATTATTATCTCCTTTTTTATGTTTAGATTTTAATATGTGCTATTAATTATTAATAAGGGATAAAGTAGGTAATTAGTTGATTTTTCACTTTGGGGTATATAGCAATAGTAATTAATGTTTGTCTATCATCTTTCATAAGGAGAAATGGATTGTAGGCTCATGGCTTATTAAGGAAATTACTAATTAGGTTGAATAGCAAATTTGAAAATTTCATTCATAAGAAGCTTCCTTTTCTTATGGTTGATTAAATTTCAGCTTGAAAATTGTATGGAGAATCTATTGCTTTTTGGATGCTAAAACTAATAGATATTTAAGCATGACCAAGGTTAAAGACAATTGACATTTTCTACATAGTTTCTTAGACTATCATTGACCATTATTATTTAGTGCATTATACTTTGTCAATGAGAAACTTTACAGTTGATTTACATTGTACATGATGAATAATAACATCCATTGATGTTTGCATTAGAACTTATGGAACTCGCTTAAAAAAATTGATAGCTTTTCTAACAAATTAATTATTCCAAATATTTGACTTTACTTGAGATATTAAATTATTTTAGTCTTTTATTTCACATTTTTCTATGAATCATTCAATTTCTTTGTCATATTCTTTTGAATGGATTGCATATTGTGTTTTGCCATATATGTACTAGGTGTAAAATAATGTATTGTCATAGTTATATTGTTACTATAGACATGTATTTTTATATGATTTCTCAATTCATGCTTTCCTATATATCATCATGAAGGTTCTTTGATTATATGATAAGTATCATGCTTTATTATATTCCTTATAAAGTTGAAATGTTCTCATGTTATTGAAAATGTTATAAGTTCCTAGGATAAATGGAACCAAAAACTCTATATGTTGGTGGGGTAGCCACCCAAAGCTCAAGTAAATCCTATGTTCCTTTGAGTCCAAAACAACCATCTGTTCCTTCAAGTTCAACCTAGTTGTCTCCTTCATCTGTTAGTTCAACACCAACCTAACAAGTATCTAGTGGTAAGGGTTTAATTATTGCTTTAGCAAGTGAGAAGCCTCCTTTTTCTCGTACCAACAAAGGTAAAGCTATTGCTTCAAGTTGAAATAAGAAAACAAAATCCTGGGCTATATAAAGTACAAAGAAAAGAAGGAGGGTGACAAATAGAAAGCCAGATGCAAACAAAAATGTTAGGATTCAAATAAGAAAAAGATCACTAACTTGGGAAACCTTCAAAAAAATACTTGATGATGAAGTGAGTGAGCCTACTGCTGAGTGTCTTCTTATAGTATTCAATTTTTATGTAATAGGGAGCATGGGACATCAAATATGATAAGTCATATGACAAAATGTCCAAAGTATATGCATTCAATTGACAAAGACCTAACTTAAACAGCCTTATCCTTCGTAAATAAGTCCATTGGAAAACAATTAGTTGGTTTTATCCCACACACAGTTAATTTGAAGGAATATAGGAAGTGCATTGCTTTCTTTGTCATATGTGATGACTAACCTTTTAATGTTATTGAGGGGTTTGGCTTTAAGTACATGTGCAAGAAGCTTTGTTCAAAGTTGAATTTGCTTTCAAGGAAGATAATAGTGAAGGATTGCTATCAAATTTACATGGAGGAGAAAGATAGGCTCCAAGCTTTGTTAAAGAGTGATTATGTCAGGGTGTGCTTAACTATTGATTGTTAGATGTTAATACAAAATCTGAACTACATGTATTTTATTGCTTATTTGATTAGCAAGGATTAGAAGCTGCAAAAGCAAATTCTAAACTTGATTTAATTCCAAACCATAAGGGAGAAACAATAAGGAAAACAATTAAGGCATGTTTGAAAAATTGGGGATTGAAGGATGTGTTCACTTTAACAATTAATAATGCACATCTAATGATACAGCAGTAGCATACCTAAAGAAAATGGTAAGGAATTGGAATGACTTGGTGTTAGATGGGGAAATGATGCACATAAGATGTTGTGCACATATCCTAAACATGGTTGTGATTGAAGGGTTAAAGGATTATCATAGTTCCATTTCTACCATTAGACATGCTATTAAGTATGTTAGGTCATCTCCTTCTAGACTTGTTAAGTTCAAAGAGGCTATAACTGCTGAAAATATATCTTGCAAAAGCTTGGTTTGCCTTAATATGGCTACTAGGTGGAATTCCACATACAAGATTGTTAAATTAACTTAGAAGTTTCAAAAAACCTTTGAGAGATTGGAAGAGGATGATAGAGACTTTTAAACTTACTTTGAAGATTTTAAAAGTAAAAAAGCTCCTCTAAACAAGAAGGACTGGGATAATGTGAGGGCATTTACCAAGTTTCTTAAAATTTTCTATGATATTATTCTTGCAATATTTGGTTCTTTGCATGTCACTTTTAATTCTGTATACACTCATCTTTCCATTGTACAAAGTGAGTTACTTATTTGCATATTAGTTGAAAATCTAGACTCAGTCTTGTATTTCATGACCATTGAAATAAAGGTGAAATACAACAAATATTAGGGTTTACTTGAAAATATGAACCCCATAATTTTCATTGCAAATGCTTTTAATCCAACGTACAAGTTAGCCTACATTACTTAGTCATTTGAAGAAATTTATGGAGTTGCAATTGTTAAGGCCATGGTTAGCAAGGTAAAAACATCATTGATGAGAATGTATATATGGTATACAAATGAATAAGGAAAGCCTTTTACAAGTGGAAGTGGTAAAGAGGAGTCCTCACAAGGAGGTGCATCCAGACATGGTGGATTCACCATTGAAAGTCATGAACATAAGGAGAAAATAGTTGATTTTTAAAATTATTTAATGAAAAAAGACACTATTGACACAAAAAATGAGTTGGAGGTGTACCTCAATGAGCCTTGTATTGATGATATAAGTGACAATTATAATATCCTTTCTTGGTGGAGGGTTAATGCCTTCAGATTTGAAATGCTATCAAATATGGCAAGGAATGTGTTGGCTATCCTTATTTCTACTATAGTTTCTGAGTTAGCCTTCAACACTAGGGAATGTGTATTGAATGTGTTCAAGAGTTCCCTTTCCCCAACGATTGCAAAAGCACTTATATGCACTTAAAATTGGTTGAAGCTCGACACGCATGCCATTGAAGACTTGATTGACATGTTTGATATTGAAGCATATGAAGAAATAGGGAGAGGTGTGTACAAATTATTCGAGTTAAATTGCTATTTACTTTTCTCATGATACATAATGATCCCTCTCTTTTTTTTAAAAAAAAAATTGTCAAACATGGCAGCAATTTCTCAACAAGGTGGAGGAAATAGCAATCCTAGGATAAGCTCAATCAGAGGATTATATCCTATGACTATTCACTAGAAGCTCACAAGGTTGTTTAACTTAATTTATCATACATTGATTATTGTATTTTGGCCTTAAGTTCAATGTCACTAACTTTTTTTTGTGATTTGCAAGTTTCATCTCCACTTATGGTGCCCGCTTTTGGTGGTAATTGGAGTCACTATTATATGTAGATATAAATATGCCCAATACAATTATTTTATTTTTGTTTTGATCACCACACTTTTGTGCATAGTTGTAGTGCAGCTAAGGATGGCATTAATTTTTAGGTGTTGCTAGCCTATTTCACAAATAGGGATATATATTAGCACACACACAAATTGCCAATGGTACAAAGATGGCAAAAATACAAAAACATGCTTATTTGCCATTTAGTTGGCTAGTCTTATTTTTTGGAATCTAGGATGCTTCAAACTTAAAACTTTGTCCACAATACTTGCTTAATGTGAATGGAAAGCAGTGTATGTTGCTAATATATTATGACAATAAAGCTCTTGAAAGTGAAAAGTTTTGATTTCATAGCTTATGGTTGCATTCCTTTTATTGACATTTATTTTAGTTCAAATTCTATGTGGGAAATGCTTTGATTTTATACTAATAATTTATTTATAAATGTATCGTATAATTGTGCTATTTAATTATGACTGCTATTGCATTCCAAGGCCATTATATTTCTATTGACAAAGAAATAGGTTAATGGCTTGACCTTTAGTTGAAGTGTGATTCCAATAGTTTTGATGCTATTTTTATGTTCTTCTATCTATAGTTTTGAAAAGGATATATTTTAAGGACTGATTAACACAACATTTTTCTTTGCATTGACAAAACTCTAAAATTGTAGCCAATAGTACACTTTCTTGTATCAATTTTCTTCTGTGCATATATAGCTTATTAGTGGACCACATATGTCTCATGGGATGGTGAACTTTGATTATAAGGTCTGCTACTTTTACTTGATGTTTTTTTTAACTGTGCATCCTTAAAAGTTAGGCGACATCAATAATGTCTTCCTTATGTAGTTGTTTTGTTCATGTATAACATAATTTTCTATTATTTGGTTTGAATATTTACTTTTATTTCATATTAACTGGAGTATCTAGATTGAGGTTGGCATACATGATTTATTCAATAGATATATAATCTTTAAAACTATGTCATAAGTAGTAATATTTTTGCAGGGTAAAGATTATAGGTCATAGTTTCAACTTGGGAATGGAGCCTTACTTGGAACAAGTTATATTCAGGTGCAGAATTTGCTTACAATATGTTATACATTGATAGTTTACTGTAAAACTGGGAATCCTTAGTGTCTTAGCGACTAGCCAATTACTTTTTTTTTGAGAGGTTGGTTTTTGTAATTTTCTAGTGGAATGTTATGGTTTTCATAAAATGAAAGCAATGCTTATCATAAGAATCTTTTTCATATTTTAGGTTCTTGGGTTATGCGATCATCTAGCCATTTTGGATAGAAGTGATATAGGGCTTGTTCAAGTATTGAGGATCAATCACAACCTAATGGTTTCTAGATTTCTAAGCGCATAACTTGTAGGGATCAGTAAGCTATCCCCTTGTGCAATAACACTAATCCAATAACTATTCTTTATGTAAACCATTTTTTTTATTGAATTGTATAGAATTAGATTACAGCTCATAAATTTTGCTTAAACTAGAATAACATTTCAAGCTACTTTCATGATTAATATTTCATCTTATGAAGTTTTCTACATTGTACATTATTGGTTATCCTCTTTCTGTTCTTTGTCATTAGTTCTGTCCTCTGTGATTATCCTTTTGTCACATTCCAATGTTGATGTAATAGGGCAAGCATGGAAACGTAGTTCATCTTAAGTTTTCTACAAAGACCTTCTATAATTAGTTCACTATTAATATTTCATCTTAAGAAGTTTCTACATGTCATATTATTTGGTTATCCTCTTTCTATTCTTTGTAACTAGTTCTGTCCTCTCTTATTATCCTTTTGTCACATTCTAGCATTGACCCAATAGAGTGAGCATGGAAAATTAGTTCATCTCATATTTTCTACAAAGACTTTCTATAATTAGTTCACCATTGATATTTCATCTTAAGAAGGTTTTACATTTTATATTATTTGCTTATCCTCTTTCTATTCTTTGTAATTAGTTCTGTCCTCTCTTATTATCCTTTTGTCATATTCTAGTGTTGATGCAATAAAGCAATCATGGGAAATTAGCTCATTTTAAGTTTTCTACAAAGATTTTCTATAATTAGTTCACCATTGATATTTCATCTTAAGAAGTTTTTACATTTTATATTATTTAGTTATCCTCTTTTTATTCTTTGTAATTAGTTTTGTCTTCTCTTATTATCCTTTTGTCACATTCTAGTGTTGATGCAATAAAGTGAGCATAACAAATTATGGACTAGATTCTTGGGAGAGCAACTAGTGCCTATAATCATAGTTAGGTAGTGATTGCATTGTCTACCACAGAAATATTTATGCCTTTTTTTTTGGGGGGGGGGGTGGCCCATGAAATTGCTTTTTTATTCCTTATCAAGGTATTAAAGGTTTGTGTGATACAATTTCTGCTAGAATTGAAGCTCATGATGGTTTTCCTGTTGATCCTAATGACGTTTTCTTGATAGATGGTGCAAGCCCAATGATAACTTAACTTTTGCATCTTTCATGTTTTAAATAAATGCCAAGGGATCTTGTTGTTGTAGATCTTATATGGATAAGTGATCCATATGTAAAGATACAATATGGAACCTTCAAGAAAAGGACAAAGTTTAGAATACTACATTATTAGTATTTCATTGTATGAAAGTGAATGTTTTTATTGTCCTAAAAATTTAAACCAAATGATTAGGACTAACAAAATAATGAAACAATAAATTTAAAAAATGAGATATTTTGACAAAGAATAAGATTAGAAGGAAAGCTACTTTTTAAGTTGCAACATTGAATAATCAATCTTTGCAATGATTATTGCCTTTTCATGTGCTGTAGTAGCTAGAAGCCCAGAACATCTCCAAATTGCCACACTGATATCTTTTAGTTAGTGCAAATATGGGAATTAGGGCTGAACTTCTCACTAAGTTTGCCTTTTTTTACTTAGACTCACACGTACCCAATAGTACTCACAGGTACTTGTAAGGTTCGGGTCCAAGTAGGTGACATGATTTTTGTGGGCGAATATGAATTCAATTTAATCTAATGCAATTTTAGGTGGATGGTTATTTTAGGGTCTTTAACTACTTCTAGCCACCTAATTTCTACTCCTATGAATTAGCATGGTTGCAAATATTTTTATTAATTAATTAAGAGATATTATATGTGAATTAATTTAAAAATATTGTTAATCTATTTGACATAAATATATCTTTTCAATTGTCATTGAAGAAAATGAATTGTTTGAGAAATAATAGCTGGTTATATTTATATGAAATTATAAATTTTGATATACTTTTTTTAATATTATATTAATTGTGATATCTGAATTATTATTTATATTATTGTAAATTAATATTTTTATTCATTCATCATGCATTACTTTCTAAAGAAAATAATATATTGAATATGATTAAATATAGGTCTTTCTTGAAAATTATTTCAATTTTAAATTATAGATTTTATAAATTCCAAAATTATATTGTTATTTTTGTAATTATAATTTTATCAAAATTAATTCAAACTTATATATGACTTCCTTCATTCTATTTTATTTTTTTATTGATTTATATCTTTAAAAAAATTAAAAATGAAATTATCAACTTTTTTCGATTTTATTTTTAATATCCTATTAAATAATTAACCACTTTACATATTGATTATTGATTTTTAGCAAAGAATAAATTTGTAAATAAATTTTTTTCCTAAAATTGTGATTAATAATTGCCTTCTTTAATTATTATACATTTACTTTAATAACAAATAAAAATTTTAATATAAATACTTTATTTATATTAAGTAGCAAATAATTATGTTAAAATGATTAAAATTGAATTTTCATATTATGTATCATATTTGTAGAATTCATGAAAAGTTTAACACTAATAAATTTTGAAAGTTTTATCAAAGAAAATATGGTTCAATTATTGATTAATATGTACAAATTACTAATTTATCTAAAAAGAAAAATATTTTTGCTTAATTATTTATATAATTTAATTAACTAATTTTTTAGTAATTTTCAATTTTGGGCCTAATTTGATTTATTTATTAAAATTTTTAACTTTTAATTTAATCGGAATTGTTAATGTAAATTAAATGTGATTGAGATTAGAAAGATTATGAAAATATAATAAATATCAAAAAGAAATCATGAAGATTATTTCAGCAAAGAAGAAAACATACGAAAAATAAAAAAACTTAATTAATGTGGGGATACCCATAATTGGTGATTCATATTTATCATATATATAAATATTTATTTATTTAAGAAAAATATTTATTTTGAATTTGAATTCAAATAAAAATTAATCAGTTTTGGTAACTGATCAAGAAGTGAGAAAATGGTTGAGAGAAAGAAACCACCAACTTTCTTCAGAAATCAAGAGAGAGACAAAAAAAAGGGAAAGAGGTGTGAGAACGTACGTTCATTTTTTTAGAGCCAGAGAAATTTCCTTCAGATTTTTTCCTTCATCTTCTTCTCCCTATAAGAAAGTGTGTGGGGGGTTTTGGTGCAATTGTTGTGGACAGATGTAAGAATTCCTAATCAGAGGTAATTCTTGGCAAATTGTGTGGTGAGATATAGCATTAGGATCCAAAGAGTCAAATTAAGTATGTATATTCTACATTTAATTATTATTTATTAATATTTACCAATATTAGTATTAGAGGTAGGTTAGTTCTGATGTCTGTATTTCCCCAAGCGTATTTAATGCAATTAAATGCAAGTACATGATATATGAGATGTATTGATGTATGAGACGCTCTATGATAAATGCACTTGTTACATACTGTGTATTTACATGGTAATTTTTGTTTTGTCCAAAAAGCATGCTTCCTAATTTTTTTTTGTGATGTGAAAGTTGGCTAAATAAATGCAAATTTATTGTATGATTCTGTTGTTCTTGGAATAATATTTTTAGGGATGGTTTTAGTGTTAAAGGACAAACATAAAATATCCACAAAACATTCTAGAACATCAAAAATTAACCAGAACACTTAAAACTCTAAAAATTCGTAACCTTTAAGATATTGGGTCCCTTGAAAAATTAATTTTTTAGGCCATAAAATTAGCCTAGATTTGTAAAGCATCAAATTCTAAAAAAAGTGGCTTTTGAATCACCTAAAATGAACTTTCGGATCAAAAGTTATGGTAAAAATATGATTATAGGTCAAACAGACCCATTTTGGGTCGCAAACTGAGTTAGGTTTGACCCAATCAGACGAAGAAGATGACTAAAATGACATGTCATTTTTAGGCCGTCCATAAACGACACATCATGTTAACGTATAGAGTGCTCGACCTGACCTAAAAATGACATATCATTTTTGACTCGATAAAAAATGACATGTCGTTTCGAGCAACTTTATTTTTTTTAAAAAAAAGAGGGAAAAACTCCTCTTCACTCTCGGGGGTGGCGTATGGGGCTTACCCCAAAGCCCAATTGCCACGTGTCATACTTCTTTGGAAAGAAAAAAATTTTCCTCAGTTTCTGCCCAGCTCCAGTGGCCGAAAAATATGTGCAAGGTGACGCGTATGGCTCACACGTAGTCACTGCATGTGGAAAACTCTGATTTTTTCCATTTTTCTAGAATTTTTGCACAGCAATGTTGCAACAGCATGTGTGGGCACGTGTGATATCTTTTGGAGGCAAATTTTAACTTTAAATTTTTTTAAAATCAAGATCTACGCATTAGTGTATTTTTTATGTATTTTTTTAACCTATATGACACTATTTTGACTCAATAAGTGGCAAAATTATCATATTTTGATCATATTTTGTGTTTATTTTTTTGGAACAGACATGGAACAATGGTTCAAAGAAGAATATGATCCATATGAGTTCGTGGAGAGTGTGGTAGGAATGAACTTAGAGAATTAGACTGGGTTGACAATCCTAAAGACCTAAAAGAAATCATGTATTCCTTATATAAAAGAAATGCACGCACAGACTACCTAATGAAAAAAATTTTGTTTAAGGTCAAAGATGTAAAAAGAGATCTCAGCCTTAGAGGAAAGGTGTTTCCTAATCACCTTTGGTTTCACACTTTAATGGATGTAATTCTAGATGATGACTTCTAGGCACCAATTAAAAAGACCTTATAGAAATGAAAAGACTATTCACTGGGACCCGTCAAATACCTTGACCTGGAGAAATGCATTGAAGAGTTGAGACAATAGGAAATTCACTATTTCAAAAACAATTGGAGAAAAACAATCTTAATGTCATAATTCCAAAACATGAAGAGTGCAAGACGTTTTGGACATAGCACTCTAGAAAAGGGATTACACTTAAAGGATCCACTTAAAGCTATGAATGTACATAACTTTGGCCCAACTCATTCCAAGAATCCACCAAAATTGTTCAATAATTTTGAAGAGATGAAGACACTGAAACTAGAATAGAAAGCTAGAATCGAGACACTAGCAATGAATGCCTTGTTTTGATGTATTTATTTCTCTTGGATTGATGAGATTACTTTATGAACATTGGTGAATGTTTATTAACTCTATTTATTGTTTGATGAATGATTAAACATCTTTATTTGATGTGCATTTATCTTTATGGAATCCTGTATTTGAGTGGGAGCTCTTGTATTATGTCTTTACTTAAGAGCGACACAACATATAATATTTGCATGAGAACGATCTTGATAGAAAATAATGATAGTATTTAGGCAAACATGCGATAGGGGTATGACAAACATAAACTTCCAACCATGAACTAAGTAGTGTCATTATTGTTCTATGCTAACTATGCAAATAAATGACATTGTATACTCATAGGAAATGTTCATACATTTAATAGAATGGCTAGCAAGAATATAATTGCTGAATTAAATAAGGGTGACAAATTAAATTGGGACAATTAGGACATTTGGCATCGAAAAATATCATACATCTTAGAAGAGCAAGATGCTCTAGAAGTCCTAAACAATGTCTTGTTAGAACTTAAAACTAGGAACAAAGCTCAGCATAGAAGAGATGCTAAGGCATATGCTGTTTGGAAGAAAAAGAATAGCATTGCTTGCATTACACTTTTAAGTGCAAATATGCAAATATGCTCAGCATAGAAGAGATGCTAAATCATTATTGTTCTATGCTAACTATGCAAATAAATGACATTGTATACTCATAGGAAATGTTCATACATTTAATAGAATGGCTAGCAAGAATATAATTGCTGAATTAAATAAGGGTGACAAATTAAATTGGGACAATTAGGACATTTGGCATCGAAAAATATCATACATCTTAGAAGAGCAAGATGCTCTAGAAGTCCTAAACAATGTCATGTTAGAACTTAAAACTAGGAACAAAGCTCAACATAGAAGAGATGCTAAGGCATATGCTGTTTGGAAGAAAAAGAATAGCATTACTTGCATTACACTTTTAAGTGCAATGGCAGATGACCTCATATGTGAATATGAGAATTACCTAACTACTCAGGGAATATGGATTGCCCTGAAAGAGAAATTTGGTGGTACTTCTGCCACCAAATTGAGATGACTCATAATCGAATTTGACACATATAAATTTTAGCCTAATACACCGATGAAACAACATTTATGAGAAATGTCAAATATGATTCATGAGCTAAAAGTGGCGGGACATGCACTTTCTGATGAATAGCAAGTACAAGTAGTGATTAGATCACTTTATGCCAATTGGGAACATATGAAGGTCAACCTGACTCATAATGAAAGTATTGTGGCTTTCGATGATGTGGTAAGACATCTAAAACTTGAGGATGAACATTTGGGGGCTTACAGAACCTCTGGGCAAGCACATATGACTAAAGGAGTGGGACCCTCCAGTTGCAAGCCTAAATTTAAGAAAGGCAAAAAGTTTCGGAAGAGAAAAACTAGGCCCAATTCTCAGTGCAAGAAAACCTTCAAGAAGAAGAATGGAAAGCGTGGTGTAGGGAACTTTCATCTCAAGAAGATCAAATGTTATGCCTACTAAAAAATGGGCCATTTTGCTCGAGATTGCACTCAGCAAAATGAACAAAACAAGGTATTATTGGATACTGATTTCAAACATTTTTCATATGTCTCCAGTGTTATTTTTCTAACAGAATTTCATCCTTTGTGAATTTTGGATTTAGATGCCACAAACCATGTAAGTAAGGATCGAGGATCCTACATAGAGTACCATCATTTATCAAGTCAAAGCAGGTGGCTTTATGTTAGAAACAATGCAAAGATTGAAGTCAAAGGCATTGGTATATGCAAAGTGGATTTACGTGGAGGAAGAATTTTAATCTTGCATGATGTACTTTATGCACTTAACATTTGACAAAATTTAGTTTTTGTTTATTCGGTACTTAGTTTCAATTTTTCAGTTAATTTTCATGACAATGTAGCTAACATTTTTAAAGATGATGTGTTTTATGGTTCTAGCTTCATTTCCAATGGATTTGTCATTTTGGATGTTATTAACAACATTGCTTTTGATTACTTTACTACTTTCACTTCTAATTTAAATATTGAGATGGACACTTGGCACGTTAGACTAGGACATATAAATTAAAATAGAATGATTAAACTAGCAAAAGAAGGATTGCTATGCCCAATTTCAAAATTGAAAATGTTCTTGTGTGAACATTGTCTAGCTGGTAAAGCAACAGGAAAATCGTTTGGAAAAGGAACTAGGGCCGAAACTCCATTACAACTAATTTACTCCAATATATGTGGCCTTTTGAGTGTGAAAGCAAGATATGGAGCTTGGTACTTTATCACTTTCATTGATGATTACTCATGGTACGATTATATTTATTTGATTTTGCATAAGTCAGAAGCACTAAAATGTTTCAAATGCTATTTAAATGATGTCAAAAATCAAATAGACAAGAAAGTTAAAGCACTTAGGATTGATCGTGGATGTGAATATTTATCTGAACAATTTAAAGAGCTCTATAAAGAGAAAGAGATATTAAGACAATTAACAATCCCTGGCACTTCACAACAAAATGGAGTAGCTGAAAGAAGAAATAGGACTCTTCTAGATATGGTTAGGTCAATGATGACATAGACAAATCTTCCATTTTCGTATTGGGGAGATGCCATTTTAATAGCCACTTTTATACTTAACCGTGTGCCCTCAAAGTCTATTACATCCACTCCTTATGAATTATGGACAAAACGCAAACCTAATTGGAGTATTCTCAGACTACAGGGGTTTATTGCGTATGTTCATGATGCTTCCCATAAATATGAAAAATTAGGTCTAAGGGGGAAGAAATGTATCTTTATAAGATATTCAGAATTGTCTAAGGGATATGTTTTCATTGGTGAAAACGAGGATGGGTGAGTAATAGAACTTGAATCGAGAGATGCCACATTTCTAGAAAGAGTTTCCTAGCAGAGGAGAAATTGATTGCTCTATATCTTTTTATAAGTTATAGGATCAAATGGATAACAATATTGAATCTTATCCATCTTATCTGAGTGAGAGCTCTTAAAGAATACCTGTCAATCTAAGTGGGAGCTTTGAGATAATGAGTGAAAACTCTGTATTTAGAGAAGATATGGTACAAGAAACCCTATTATAGAAAAGAGAGGAACTGTACCTAAAAGATGTTTTTTAATTGAGGGATCAGCTCTTATGGTTACTCCTCAAGATAAAGAAGAGCAAAAAATAATTCAAAAAGCTCTAAGTTCTCCTGCTAAGGAACATTGGAAGAAAGTAATGGAGGAAGAAATAGACTCAATGAAAACTAACTAAGTTTGGGAACTAGTTGACTTACCATTTGGCCAAAAGGAAATTGGGAATAAATGGGTTCTTAAAATTGAAAGAAAGGTATATGGATCGATTGAAAGGTATAAAGCTTGACTAGTTACAAAGGGTTATACACAATAAGAAGGAATATATTACGAGGACACTTTCTCACCTGTTGTACGTTTCAATTCAATAAGGTTACTCCTAGCTATAGTAGCAAATTTGGATTTAGAATTACATCAAATGGATGTAAAAATCGCTTTTCTTAATGGAGAACTGGATGAAGAAATTTACATGGAACAACTTGTGGGTTTCATACAAAAGGGAGAAGAAAAGAAAGTTTGTAAACTTCAAAGGTTCATTTATGGACTCAAATAGTCATCCAGATAATGGCATTTGAGGTTTCATTGAGCAATAACCTCATATGACTTTCAAATGATTGAGGAAGACCATTGTGCTTATATCAAGCGGCATGAAAATAATCTTGTAATATTATCCTTTTATATGGATGATATACTATTAGTTAGAAATAATATGAATTTGATCATGGCTATTAAGGAGTCGTTAACTTTGAATTTCGAGATGAAAGATATGGGTGAAGTAGATTACATTCTTAGAGTCAAAATCTTTAGGGATCGCTCTAAGAAATTTGTTTCTCTTTCTCAAGAAAATTATATATGGAGAATCTTTGACAAATTCAATATGAAAGATTGCAAACCCATGGATATCTCTGTAAATAAGAGTGAACCATTGAGTTAAGAAATGTACCCTTAAAATAAATCTGAAAAGAAACTAATGGACAAAGTTCCTTATTCTAGTGCAGTTGGAAGTCTAATGTATGCAATGATGTGTAGAAGACCAGATATTTATCATGCGGTTAGACTCGTAAGCAAATACCATTCAAATCTTAGATAGAAATATTAGAAAGCTGTCAAGAGGATATTGAGATATTTAAAAAGTACCGTTAACTATGCACTATGCTATCAAGGAGACGATTTATGCTTAGTTGGATATTCTGATGCTGATTGGGCAAGAGACCTGGATGAGAGAAAATCCATATCAGGCTACTCATTCTTGCTAAATAATGGTGCCATGTTATGGTGTAGCAATAAGTAGACATGCATTACATTGTCGACAATAGAAGCAGAGTTTGTGGCATGTTCTGTAGTAGTACAAGAGGCAATATGGTTAAAAAGATTCATAAAACATCTAGGGATTTGTGTTAAAAATTTAAATCCCATCCTGATATACTGTGATAGTTAGGTAGCCATCGCTTACAGAAAGGATCCAAAATACTATAGCAAAACTAAGCATATAGATACAAAGTATCATTTTGTAAGAGATGCTATAGTGTAGAAGAAGGTTACCATCCAACGTATTCCTACAAAAAAGATGATAGCAGATTCTTTCATTAAGGCTATACCTAGAGATATATATATTGAGCATGTAAAATCTCTTGATATGCGTAGAATGTAATCGAACGTTTCTGAAATTGAAATGAATAAAGTATGTTTTCATTCAATTATAAGTGTTATAAGATGTGTATGACTATACGAATGTCCAGTATATCATACAGGTTGATAAGGTTGGTTCTCTCACACGAACAACCACCTCCGACGCTCATGAGGAGTGGGCGGAGATTAGATATATGTTTACCAATATAATTGTGAGAAATGTTATGCATTAGTAGAGAAGTAACAAGATAAAATATGTCGCCTCAACGAAGTCATGTTGAGATGAGATCCAAAATATAAAATATAGATCAAATTATGGAATCTCTCACCTTCCACAATACTTGTGGCCAGACAATGAATTTCTCACATATTGACGTAAAAAAGAATCGAATGATGTGGAAGAATTCAGGTTAGGTACTATGTGTACTTGAACTAAAGTCTATACGATGTTACTAATAAAATCGACATACGTCCTTGTGTTATGAGGGGAACATCGTAGCATAGGATTCATACCACATGTGCAAAAAGAACTGCAAACGGGAAGCAAGTGAAAGATCCCTAGTTCATTTGCTATGTGAGTCCTAGAAGAGAAAAAAATTATTTTCAAAGATACCCTTTGACTTTTACAATATCATAGAGAAATGATGCAGTGTTCGCTACCTTAGTATACATCATATGGTCATGATATATATGGTCTAAAGGACAAAATGCTAGGAAAATAGCTATTTCAAATCAAAGTGATATACGGGTAAAAAGAAGATTTCCTGACATATACACAATTATGCTAGTGTCTGAGACATATCCATTATGAAGTTAATTTAGGTAACATCAAAAGTGTGGATGCTATGCATATGTGGATGGCAATCTAAGCTTGTAATAAAGCACATGAGGGATTACATTTGCAAATGAAAAGTTTATATAGGAAAATCTAGGGCATTTAAGACATAGTACAAATAACTAATAGTAAAGGTTATCTTATGCTGACTCTATATAAGAATTTCTAGTACAAGAACACCTAAGATGACGTCATGCCCACGTGGTTACGGCAATGTACTGAGTATGAAAACCATGAAAAGAGAAGAAGATTATATGATGTGGCTCATCCCTTTTTGTGTGAGTGGGAGATGATGAATGTGGGGACACCCATAATGGATGATCCACATTTATCATATATATAAATATTTATTTATTTAAGATAAATATTTATTTTGAATTTGAATTCAAACAAAAATCAATCAGTTTTGGTAACTAATCAAGAAGTGGGAAAATATGTGAGAGAAAGAAACCACCCACTCCTTTCAGAAATCAATAGAGAGAAAAAAAAGGGGGAAAAAGGTGTGAGAACATACATTCACTTTTTGAGAGCCAGAGAAATTTCCTTGATATTTTTTCCTTCACCTTCTTCTCTCTACAAGAAAGGGTGTGGGGTTTTGATGCAATTGTTATGGATAGAGGTAAGAATTCCTAATCAGAGGTGATTCTTGGCAAATCGTGTGGTGGGATACAACATCAGGATTCAAAAAGCCAAATTAAATATGTATTTTTCGCATTTAATTATGGTTTATTAATCTTTCCCAACATAACTTAATAAATCGAGGAAGGAAATCACAAAGATTATAAAAATAGAATAAATGATAGAAAAATTGAAAAGATAATAAAAATACAATAAATTGTTATATATAAATCATAAATTCAATCTCTTGTACTGATTATGTAAGTGTGACTTATTATGATATAATATTTATTAAAAAAAGATTAATTGCACGAGTGTGGCTCGTCGTAACACAATATTTATTGAGAAAAAAGTGACAAATTGACATGTGACGAATTATAAAAATAATATTTCTTATAATAGGAGATAAGAATTATCACAACAAATATATAATATAAATATAAGATTATCATGTCATCCCTAAAATAAAATTGAAGTAGCATAAGGCTTTCAAAAGATCACATCTATTAAATAATAATAGATTGTAAGATTATGTGATGCACGAGTTAAAAATTTACTTTTAATTTAACTTTGGAAGTTTGCATATTATATATATTAAATAAATTTTAAAATTTAAAATTTAAAAAATTTAAAAAATATTAAAATTTGATTTGTCATATTTATTTTACTATTATATGCTTAGATTTGTAAATAATAAAATTTAAATACATATTACTTTTTACTAAATAAAAATATGTAAAATTAATTGATTTTTGTTGTAAAATGTAATCTTCTTTGGATTCTCCGAAATTTGAATATATAATTAAATGAAAATTTTCAACTTAAAAAGAGGCATAACTAAGAAAAATAGAAATTTAACAAATGGAAACTCTCATAACTTTTTTTACTCATTTATTAAGACTATTTTTTATGATATAAGAATATTTTACTAATAGTAATGTTATATATAATGAAAATAAAATTTGAAACTAGGTTTCGAACGTGAATTAAGAGTTATCAAAAAACATTTGTTAGTAGAATAAATTTGTAAAATTTAATCCAATAGATTTAAAGTATTTGAATTTTAGTTTTGAATCCCATTTTTATTACATACAATTTTTTTATTGGTCAAAATTTATTTTTCTATTCATCTATATGTAGAAAGATAACATCTAATTTTCTATTTTATAAAAAAAATTATATATGATGAAAAACTACCATAATTTTAAACCACTTAAAGCACATTTAATATAAGAAATATTTGCTCCTATGAAAATTTGATTCTTATAAAGAATTGATTGAGAAATTAAATTTAAACTCATTAAAATCTTTAAATTTTTTCATGTTTCTAAATTTTTTATTTGAAAATTTTAAGCAAAATATTTATTCAAAAATTTTTTAAATAAAATTGTTATTATTGCTGATATTAGCATCTAAATTATAAATAATGTCAATAAGAGTTAAAAAATATTTCAAATATTTTTATAATAAAATAAAAAAATTATGTCATATTTATTTTTCTTAATGATATTATTTTTTTGTCATAAGAGTTAAAAATAAAATAAATAGTTAATTAGTTTAATTAAATTAATACATGACTTATTTAAAATATTTTATAATAATAAAAATATTATATTATATTACATTTATGTTACTCAATGGTATTCCTACTTGAGTTATAAATAATAAAATTGGATATCAAAAAATAATATGTAAGTTATAAAATTATAAAGGAGTTAAAAATGAAATTAAAAACAAACATCTAATTTAGTATATAAAAGAAAGAGAAACAGTGCATGAGATGTAAAGTAAACAATAGTTAAAAATATATAATTTAAATTTATAAAATAAAAAATGCATGAAATGAGAAAAATATATACATAAATCTAAATTGAGAATTAAAATAGAATTCAAATTTTGTTTAGCAAAATGTAATAGAGCAAGTATTCATAAAAAGAGTATTAATGAAAAAAAAAGAATGAGAAATTTTGGTGGAAAAATTTTTGAAAAAAAATTGTATAAATTTAACATGTGTCCCAAATAATAACAAAAATGAAAAAATTGTTTTAGTTATTTAAGTGTTGAATATTGAACTAATATTGATATGAATAAAGATACCATTCTATTTTGAAATATGTCAATTTTCATATTATATTAATGAAGTATCAAAAAAATATTGAATTAATACAAAATTTTACAAGTATAATTTGGATTTAAATTTAATCCCTTATCAATTATCTATACAATATTACCTACTCATATGTAACACTCCTAAAAATTTAAAGTTTTATTTACTTAGGTATTGATTGCTTTTCAAGTTAAATTGAGGGGTTTTTCTTGGATAATATAATATGAATTCCATGAGTGAATTGAAATTAATGAAATACGGGGAAAATACATGTAGCAAAAATCCTAAGAAATTATAAGAATGTGAGAATGGTTAAGAGTAAGAAATATTTATAAGGCATTCAGTGTTGGGGAGTTAGGAAATATTTGATTATATAATCGATTATAGTCGTGCGGGGTATATTTTTTACTAGCATAGCCAACTGTATAGTTGATTATGGCTAAGGGAAGATAGTTGATGAATAAAAGACATAATTTTTCCCTTTTTCCTAAAATCCCCTACCTTTTTCTTTTAAAACTTTAACTTTCCTTCTTCCTCTTTTCCTCATTTCCTAAAAAATCCTTAACCATTTCATCCCATCCTCCTTTCCTCCTTTTCCCATTTTCTCCTCAACAAGTAAGGAAGCATCAAATTTTCATCAATATGCTTACACAATTAAGGTAAGGACATCTAAATCTTCTTTTATGTTAAGTTCTTCATCAATTTTTCTTTAAAAATAAAAGAAATCCATGAGTTAAGCTTGAAAAAGGGGAAATAGAGTCCTAACCCCAATTTGTTGAATTTGGATGATTAGGAATCATCAACATTGACTTAGGATTCCCAAACTCTTCTCCATATTAAGTGAGCATTCTAACTCTAATTAGAAAATTATTACTATTTTATTTGATTTAGGTTAAAATTTGTGCTTTTATTTGATTGTATGAAAAAAAAGAAATGATTTGTATGTTTCATTTGGTTTTGAAGATAAAATTGGCATAAATGTTGTATTCTTAATATGTATTTATAATTTAAATGGATTGATAACATGATAGTGAAAAATCATGAGAAACTTGATGAAAACTAGGTTATGGTCAACTACAAGGCTCCAAGTGCTCTCTAGTTGCTAATAGTTGACTATATAGTTTATTATGAGTACCAAAATTGCTTTTTAGACCTTCATAGTCAACTATGCTAGGAAAAATTGTTATATTGATTTTAAAGCATTATAACTTCTTCATATTATACCTATTTTTAACAAATCACGTATTGTTAGAAGGGTAATTAAGTCTAATTTCTAATAGAACTAGTTTCATATTAATATCTTATGAATATTTTGCAACATAACTAAAATAGCATATAAAGGTTAGAAATTCTAGATAGTGAAAATCTAAATTTTTAGGAATAACTTGTAAAAGTAATAACTCCTTTATATCTTATCAATTTTAATTAAATGACTAATCCATGGAAATCTAATTAAGTTTATTCTCACATGAAACAACTTTCATGAACAATTGAAATCTTTGAGTTATTTATAAAATATCATTTAAAGGTCAAAACTAAGGTATAATCTAGATCTCTTTAAGGTTCAGATAAGTTAGCATGGGATAAATGGAAGTTAGTTGCATGAATAATAGCCATGAAAAGAGACATGACAATGTGATGACAACATGACATATTGTTTGTATGTGCAAGTATTTGAACAATGATAAATAAATGTTGTGCCATATGATATGTAATGTCAATAAACTTGTACAATTGTTTATGGAATGAAATGATTTATGTGATCATGCATTGAGGTATGACGTTATTGTAAAATTATGGTGGCTATAGTTTGAAATGTGATATGAGAAAGAAATGAGTTGTGTATTGTCATATGAAAATATGATAAGGTATGATTTGAATGTTGAACACCTAATTTTTGGTAACAAGCTTATAAAGGGCATAAGATTGACCTAGGAGACATAAGGATAGATAACTTGTGAAAGATACAAGATTAACCTAGAAGTCACAAGGAAATTTACACATTGCTATTTTGTTCTTTCATTATTTTATAGTATTTTTGTGTGATAGTTAAATATGTGTGATTGTGAACCTACAAGTAATTATTTTTGCAAAAGGGCCTATCCTTTATGAATTAAACTGATAATGGATAAAGAAAGAGTAATAAATAAGTTAATAATGCGCTTATGATTGCAAACCAATGTAGTGTAGGTCTATTTATATTATTCTTGTTATATAGGTTATTTATTAAGGTAGCCATCTTTTTCCCTTGGTAAAGGTACAAAGGTGTAGTTATTAATTAAAGTGAAGCTTTAGAAGTTTAATGAATATGGACATGCATAGGTGAATTTAAGTTATTATGATATAACTTAAACCAAATATACTTGTACAAATTCCTAAAAGTATATTCACTGAGTTTCAAAGAAAACTCACTCCCTTGTTTTCTTTATTTTTTTCTTTGGGGACCATTCCTCTTAGGTGTCCAACTTCTATTAGATGGGATGAAAGTGGGTCAATTAGTGAAATTTTGGCACTAAGGCAAGTGTTAGGACAATTTAGATTATTTTTGCATGTTAATTCATTAGAGCATTCTATATTTAAATTCTTAAATATTGCATACTTTTGTATGTGAATTATTGCATTAGATATTTTTTAAAAAGATTGGAAGGTTGTTATTTGTAATGACTTCTTATACCAAATATGTGCTCTAAGGTTAGGTCGTGCAAAATCAATATCAAATTATGGTCTAAGGCAAAGCAGTGCATTTTGCTTGAAATCATGAAGTAGAAATTTTCAACTATTTAAAGTTAATGTTTAAAAATATGAAGTCCTAATAGTAGACCGAAACAATCAAAGGGGGCATGGATTGACTTGTCACTTTCACCCACGGGCAATGAAGAATAGTTAAAGTTAGTACCTTTCTATTCCCGAGATAATTGTGGTTTTTTTAATGTGCTAGAAACTTTACTATGAGTAGTTATTGTGATTGGATTAGTATTGGAAAAAAGATATAGGTTAATAGCTTGATTTGGTAAAAGAATTAATTAGCTTATCTTGTTTGACATGTTTGCACATTAAGAAGGCTCGATAAACATACCCATCTGCCTTGCTTGTATATAAGTTTGCTTACACAATTTCATTTTCGCATTAATAGTGAATGATCATATTTTGTATTTTGTTGATTTTAGGTAACAACATGAGTTATTATTAGGATGAAATGCTAGCAAACCAAGTTAAATGTAGTTTATTAGAAAAGGGTTAAAGTTTAAATTAGCTAATCCTGTTGAGAGCTCAAGACATGTAAAATCAAGATGAAATATTTTTTAACTAAATAAAATTTTGGCATAATCCATGCATAGGAGTCATTGGTGTAAATCATAAGCTTTAGAAGGAAGTGATATGATGGAAGGAATCCTGGTTCATTCAAAGGTCAATTAGGCTATCTTCATTTATTCATAAGATGAGTAAAAACTTAGTACAAGTATAAGTATAAGGTAATTAAAGGTTTTATACATGAGTAGGCAAGGCAATGTGTTGTAAAACCATCACATTATAAGGCATTTGTATGGTTATAAGAATTGATAAATTATGAATTGTAGGTCCATGACTTAGAAAATAGAGAATGTAAAGTTAAAAATAAAGGAATGTGAATCTTAATAATGAAATTAAAAGAATTATATCAATTAAACATTAGATTGTGTCATAACTTAAGTTAACCTAATGATTTATGATGGCCTAATACTTGGTTGATATCCATGTAGTAATGTATGGAAAAGTTCAAACAGTTAGTAAACCTAGGGATGATAATAAAACATCAAAGAAAGAAAGGAAAGTAGTTGACACCACCTTTAGGTAGAACATAGTTAACTGTGCTTAACTAGAGTTGCTTCCTAGGTTCATGTAGTCAACATAAATGCTATAGTTGCTCTCTAAATACTTATAGTCGATTATGGCTCTATTTCCAAATGGCGCTATAATCTACGAATCTTAAGAATGTTGCGTATACATACTTATATGAAATGAAGTTCAATAATAATAAATATTAGTCATGAGAGTGAAAAAAGTTGGTAAAAAGTGATTGTACAAGTATGAGAGAAAAAGATATGAAAAAATAACTCAATGTTTCATTTATAGCCCTTCTTTATGATTGCATAGGAAAAATGTTAGATGTAATTTGATTTATTCATGATAAATTAAACCTAGAGCTTAAACTCTTATTTCACAATGAAAATGATAGATCATGAATGATTTTATATATTTGTAAGCATAAGGTATGAATTTACATCATGGAATTTGAAATTTAAAGTATTTGGTTAGATATTATTACTAAGACTTATTTAATTAGTGTATAAGTGTTACATGACATTAGCTGTGATCCTCGCATGGCATATAAGAAATAGATAATAAGTCTAATCAATAGGAATTGATCGAATTTGAAGAGCTCAAGGTAATTAAATTAGAAGTAATCCAATTACTTAGTTTGAAATGAATAAGTAGGATGATAAAAGGTATATTAAGTGAGAGATATAATGATTATTATAATAATCAACTTATCTACATTAATAAAGAAAAGGAGTAGCAAAGTATAATGAAGATAATGGATGATAAAGACATATGAAAATAAGAAATTAGGTAACACGTGCTCAAATTTGGTGAAGTGTGAAAAATTGATAAGGGAAGTAAAGATATGCTTAAAGCTAAATAATCTAGGCATAGTTGTGTCATGACTTAAGCAAAAGAGTATAAACACTAGGTTTGACCTTTAAACTCTTAGCTAAAAGGGTTGTACAAGATAGTGCTGACCAACATAGAAATTATATCATAGCAAATCAAAGGCTAAGTGTTACAAACATTTGCCTAAATTAGGACTATGGTGACTTAATAAGATAGGATCAATCCACCAAAGTAAATAGTAGTGATAAAATTGATTAGATAGATTAGAGTTCATACAGTGTAGTTTGTGTTAAACTTAGAACCTTATAGAGGAGTACCCTAGTTCTTAAATTTTTTGCAATACTAATAAATGTATACCTAAAGTAGAAATTAATGATTTTATTATAGAATTAGTAATCATTATGGACGTAGATTGCCTATTTATCTAGGCATGGCTATATAATATTTAAAGATGAACTTTGTATGAATACAAAAATTACTATAAGTATACCATGATCTTATAGTTTATTAGTAGATTTTTTCTCCTTAAATTGGAAAATGATTTCATCTTGAGAGCATTTGGTGTGACTCATGACCTGAGATTACTTATACTTAGGAAATAAGTTGCATTTGGTATGTACATGACTTGAGATTGCTTATACTTGGGAAATAAGTTTATAGAAACCAATGAATTGAAATTATCTGTGATAGAGATTATCTTGCATATTAAAATATATGGATGAGCAAATGTATAACAACAGTGTTTGAATTTTATTAATGATCTTTTCTGATATGCGAATGCCATATTGGAACATGATATGAAATTATAAAAGTTGCATATAAATTAGGGTTCATGGCACGTGCATGTGAAATATGTGGTGTATACTAAGATTTATATTTATATGTTTCATAATTAATGAACTTGAATGTTTATGATTTATGATGTACAAATTGATTGGATTTTTCACAATAAAGTTTGTGATCATATAGAAATGTAAAATAGTTCTTATTGAAAAAGAATTCTCAAAGGTTCTTTTAAATAAATATGCCTGAGGATTTAGGGTGCATGATAAAGTAGTAAGTAACATGGTTTTAACTTCCTTCTAAATCCATAATAATGTGAAGGCATTTTATCAAGATTAAGTAAATAGATGATTGAGATTGTGCTATAAAACTAAATGATTACAAAATTACATGATGTCCATAGGATGCCTAAAAAAATTGAAACATTCATCTTGAAGTTAGGAACAAGGTGAGATTTCCATCATTTATATTTATACTTATGTGCTTAAAGTGCTTAGTGGTTATACTCTTTAGTGTGTGTGTGTGTGTGTGTGTGTGTGTGTGCAAGCATGATCAAGCTTAACCATTTATAAAGATATTACATATACATAATCTTGTCAAATGGATCTAATTTAGGAATATAAATGTGGTTTGAGACTAAGAGAAAATATGAATTGGTAATCTTTTGAAATGTTATGTCTTAGGAACTAGATCACTGTATTGTGAGATTAGAAAGCTAATGCTATACTAAACCTAATGACAATGATAGGAGTGCATAACCCACTTCATGTTAGATTTTCTTGTATGCATTTAAGCTATCAACCCTATCACTAAGTGATGTTGAGATTAATTACCTAATACTTAGGCTCCACGTTAATGATGCTAAGGAAAAGATAATATCAGGATATGAAAGATAATTAAAGAATGGTAAGGAAGTGATAAATAGGTTGACTATAAAGAGGTCTAGAAAATCCAAGTTAAATATATTAATGGAGATACTTAATTATCAAAAGTAATGAAGCTAGGTGTAGGCCACACCTCCTAATTAAGTCGATAGGATGCCTTAAATAGATACTACATAACATACCTTTAGAATTCAAGGTTGAATTTTTTTTGAAAGAGGAATGTTCTAACACCCCTAAGAATTTAAATTTTTTATTTATGTATTATTGAAAATTAAGTTGATGGGCTTTACTTGGATAATATAATATAAATTCTATTAGTGAATTGAATTTAATGAAATATAGGGGAAAACGTGGACAACAAAAAGCTTGAGGAAATATGAGAATTTGAGAATGGTTAAAAGTAGGAAAGGCTTATAAGGCATTTAGTGTTAGGGATTGTAACATACTAAAAATTTAAATATGATGGGTACATATTAAATATATAAATAATTCAACATAAATAAATGTGTTTGTGTATGTATATAAAAGAATATGTATTTGAATAAGACATTACATCGGAGATGCCCAACTTGCTATATAGGGATATATGCACACCTTCCAAATAAAATGACTGAGACAAGAATACCCATGAACATGAGAATTCAAGTGGTTTGGGCCATGAGAAGGCCTAAATGTATGAAATGAGAAAAAGTAACTAATAATGATAGGAGTAGCAATGTTATTATGTTGATTCTATTGTGCACTCAATCATTTTTAATCTATAACTCTCAATAGGAATGTCCAATTTACAAATTGTAAAAATGTATGGAAAGAAGATATTTGAAGCTACTACCACACAAATTTCATAATTGATCACTTAGCCAATTGTTGTCAACTTTTTATTAAACATTAGGAAATCTCTAGTGGAATTACACTGACCTAACTATAAAAATTTAAGTATAACTTTTTATTGAAGGATTTGATTGATGAATGGTTTATAGCTATGGAAAGGACACACATAGAGCTACTTCAATTCAAAATTTCATGGAAGGACCTTATTGAATAAATAGTTATGAATTTTTATTAAAGTTTAAAGCCTAAAAAAGATGGCTTGATAATTATAGGGGTTAGACTAAATCTTACAAATTTGAGTTAAAATTTGGCAAGGACTAGCTTAAGCTAACTTAATGTGAGATATAGGATGTTGAATCACAATACAAAATTAAGATTTTAGGCCTTGGGAGGAGCCCACTTAGCACCCAAAGTAAGCGAGCCAAATAGGAACTTCTAAGGACCCTAAATGATAATCTAATTAGGTTAATTGTAAAGCTTGCAAAAGAAGTGTGGTGACTATGCAATCCCGCAAGTGCACGGGTTAAGTCTAGTTATAGTATAAAAGATTATCGTTCTCCACAGGGATTGTAGGTTGAGTACTAACTAAATCTCAAGTAAAATTATCTAGGCGGATCAATTGATAGTGTGAATCAAGAATAAATTGTAAAACAGAGCTTAGCTATCAAAAATAAAGTTTGATTCAATGGAATAAAAGCGTACTCAACTTAAGGATCCCTTGTACATTTCATTATGGAATGAAAATAATTCTCTAACTTAGTTTACTGTTAATTAAGATTGCTGGATTACCAAAATTAAGCTATACTTCATTGCAAGGCTACTAGCTACTAACCAAAAAATTAAGTGTCTAGAATTACTCTAGTAATCACTTATCTAGGTTGCATTAACTTGCTTAGAATCCATTCTTGGACATTTCATCCTGTGCAAAAGAATACAATCAACTTAATTTCTAAGTCTAATTTATATTCCCAATGATCATGCAAGATCCGATTAATTAATTGGTCATTTCAACCTAGAATCAATTAATCCATAACACAAATCCAATATTCCGAATATATTGGCTTGTTCCAGTCAAATCAGCATAATTAAATCATAAATCAACAGTAAATCAAGCTAGATTATACAAAATTCAATTCCATAATTTCATGAACAAGTTCACCCAAGCTGAGCACAAGGGTTTAGTGTGAAAACATTACAAAATCAGAAGAAAACCAGAAAATAGAGAGGGAAGTCAAACAATTCATGAAGATCTACAAATTTCTTGCTCGATTATTCAATTCCTTGCTTGAATCCACGTTAGATGGTGCCCTTGGTGAGTTTGGATCTCTCCTAGGGTTTCTCTAAGCAGCTCTCCTTGTTAATTCTCAGTTTCTCCTCCTCCCCTCTTCTTGTTTTCGCGCAAAACTTATATTTGTGATGTATACAGGGTCCAACACGGCCCATGTTGTACCTCGTGTTTCTCAGCGAAAGTTGAGCAGCAATGTACACGGGGTAGTACACGGCCCATGTTCTACCCCGTGTTCTTCTCTGAAATGTCAAGTAGTAATGTACACAGGGTAGTACACGGCCCATGTTCTACCTCGTGTTCTTCTCTGAAATGTCCAGTGAAGCCTCGAAGCAATCCAGAAAGAAACATGGCCATGAACACGGGATTACCATACCTCGTGTTCTTTGTCAAGTGAACAAATTTGCTTCAATTCTTCACAATTTGAATGGTTTTGCCTCTGGATCCTTTTCTAATGCTGATATGTGTCATTTCAAGACCTGAAAAAAATATAGAGCATCTAAGTATCCTTTTCAATCAATTTGCACAAAATACTAAGTAAATAAGTGATGAAACACATAGAATTTAGGTGTATTTGTGCACTTATCATGTGGCAGGCCATGATTACCTATTAAAGTTAATGATGAAGTTAAAAAAAGGGAATAAGGATATGATGGCTAATTGGATAAGGAACCAATAAGATTGAAGGGAATCTAAAAGATGGCCAATATAAGGGTGAATGGGTTGATAATTACTTCTCACTAGTATCTTGTAAAGAAATAAAAAGGAAGGTTTCACCTAAAATCCCTTATTTTCATTGGCCACCTTCCATTCACACATATACACAAAGGAAAATTTTCTCCTCTTTCTTATATCCAACTAAACCCTTAAAGCTAGAAACGAGGAAGTTAGTTAACATTAATGATAGGAAATTCTCTATTTCATGTTATTTTGAGGTCCCATAAGAAGAAATGGTTAGTAATTATGGCTTTGTTCCCATGTTTTAGGGTCCCTTAATTCAAGAATTTAAGAAATAGCAAGGTGAATGGTCATCCACTTATACTATTCTCATTTTGATATTCTTTTATTTTAATAATAAGGTTGAACTAATGGTTTATGGTAAGAATCATTTAATTGTATATTGCTTGAGATGCAAAAGATATAGCATGAAGGAAATGCGTATCCATTTATGTATTCATATGTATATAAGTATAAGTGTTATCTTAGAAAAAGATTGATGGATTTTTTTTTAAAGAAAATCTGCAATATCCAAAGTTAATAATTAAATTTGTATACATTTTGATGCTTGTGAGTATTTATTTTATTTATTTTAAAATTTTTAAAATATTAAAATAATATTGATGATAATAATATTTGAAATATATTTATTTCTATATGGCGATTATTGATTCAAGATTTCTTTAAAATGATTTTTAAGAAATTTATCATAAGTTAAGAATAATTTAAGTAATTATGGATGCAAGGATTTATGGAATAATTTATGTGTATGTGATACATTATTTTTCAAAATTGTGGATGTTTAAAATAATTATTTTTAAAATTTTAAAACTTATTAGATTATTGAAAATATATAAATATTCTTATATTAAACAAAGATTAAAAATAAGTGAGTTTGAGAGTTTAAAATAAAATTAGTTTTACAAAAAAATGAGTTTTGAAATAAATTAATGATTGAGATCAAAATGAATAGATTGTAGAGTTGAGATTTAAAAGGGAAATAAGCTTATGATAGGCGAGAAGCATTGTATTAAAACCCATAGCTCTTATTTTTACTGTTTCCCAGTTTATGTTTTGCTAGCTATTTTTCTCTCTTTCCCTTTTTCTTTTAAAAAAAATACCTAGCCTTCTCTTTATTATATATATTTCTGGTTTATCTCTCCTTATTTTACAAAAAAATCATGTACCTCTCTTTTCTGTAGACTCCTTATCACTACCTTTCTACCCCTTCTTGGTTTTGCTTTCTGTCCCTTTTCTTCTTGGTTTTTCTCATCGACACATACATATTCCGCTACTTTTTTTCTTTTTCCTGTTCTTTTTTCTTTTTGAACTTAGTTCATTCTCCCCTTCTCCTCCTTTTTTACTCCTCTGTGTCACTCCTCTGCTTAGAATTGTTTTACATTTGGCCAATGCTTATTGTTATAAGTGGCCTCTCATCTAGCATCAAGCTATGTGCTATTAGGTAGAGAGCTGCAAGTCGCGGTGGCAAGAGCAGCAACCTCCGCTGCTTATCTCCCTTTCTTGGTGACATAACCCAACTTTAACTTTCAATCTATTTTTGCCACTTTTAACCACCAAAGCACCATCGTTGATGTCATCTAACCTATTGTCTATGACATCACTTGCTTGAGTACAGGAGAAACTGCAAGTAGCACTTATGCCATGAAGAAGCAAGGCATCCACCATTGCTTGAAAATTGATATTTCCCTACTATTTGGACATTACTGCTACCACTGACAAACTTCTTTAAGGATAGTGAGTAGTTCTAATGTGTAAAATCCTCTATATTTTAACAATAGAAGTTTAATGTAGGAAATCCCTAAATTTTTTATGATAGGTGATTTCTTGAGATTAAACCTAAAATGTAAGCACTTAGTTATATGGACATTGAATTAAAGAAAGACTGATATTAGAGTAGTAATTTATGTAAAAAACTAATAAAAATAAAATAGAATTGGTATTTGGGGGGACAAATGGAAGAATGAGTTCAGTAGCTTGGGAATTTTAATAAGAAGTCTTATAAGGTGAGTGTTTACCTAATGTATTTCATTCATTAATTGCCTTTGTGTTTTCCATTATTTATATCCTTAGGCATACTTAAGTATTCAATCCATCATGATATTTCATTGTTATAAATGAGTCCTCTATTTGAAATGGAACATACAAGTGTATTAGAGTTGGTATATTGTTATTTATTGAGTTGCCCTAAAGGGTTCCTTGTATTTTGTATATATAGGAGTTATGATTACTTAAATTTTTTAGAATTATGTTATCAAAACATAGTCTAATTGATGTTGTGAATTGTGATACAGTTCCATATTTTATATATTGGTTTAAAGTTCATACTTGTGATGAAGAAATGGTAATTGTTTATCATTTTGTAGTCCATTATTATCTAAAATAAGATTGTAGAAGTGTAATGAAACTATTTAATTAATGAGTTGTGAAATACTTTAGATATTTATATGTGCTTAGTAGAGTTCATGTTTGTAAACTAATAATAGCCATGCATTAAATTATAGGAAGAAAATGAGAGAAATTATAGTTATTTAGGAGCTTTTCGAAATGGATAGGCAACCCTATCAGGTGAGTATATATCTCAACATAGATTTTATTTTAATAAAAGATAACTTAAATATGGTGAATTGTAATCTTCTTATTAATAGTATAGATTACATATTGATAGACATGTATATATTCATATGTAAACTTAATTTCATAGTATAAATATAATTAGCTATTAAGTGATTGTAAATTAATCAGAGTGCACATCAAAAGCATAGTAGTGATGTTTCTAATTATTGATGGATTGTGATTTAGCTCAATGATATCTATATGTTATGATCGTATACTGCTATATGCTCGATATTACTCTATAACGAATTAGTTATCATGTACTGATGATCTTACAAGTAATTGTGATATGAGAGTTGAGCTCTTTTGTGTATATTACTTGTGAATCATGCCAATAGAGACATTGGAAATTGTGAACAATGATGGAGCTATGATGTGAAAGTAGGATGGAAAATTCCTGATAAATAGTTATGAAGGATATAAATTTGATTTGGGAACCAGATGGGATATTCTCGGCAAGTAGTTAAGAAAAATATAATATTGACTTCGAATTCAAGAAGTGGCTACATGTATGTATACTATAACAAGATATGTGATATGATGTGATGTCAAAAATTATCTGTGATTGGATGTTATATTTGGTGTGATTAAGATGATTTATTTTTATTTAAGCCTTAATGGCTATTTGTGATTGTGATGTCTATAAAGAATGGGTAGTGTGTAATATGATGACAATGTTGTGTGTTGTTAGATAATTGAAATTATTATGATTTATAATGAGAATTATAAAATTTAAGTTGTTGCAAGTGAACATTTCATTTGACGCTTGGCTTTGCACATTTAGAAACTTAGGAAGCTTGAATTACATTTATCTTTCATATCAAATACTTAGATAGCATGTGATTACTTAATATATTTGAATTAAGAATTAAAAGTGGTAGGTATATGTTCACTAAATTTATATAACTCATTTTGTCTTCTTTCAATGTTTTCAAGTTGGAATAAGTATATTTGAGCTTATTGCATCTATAGAGATCCAAGACCGCTTAGTGAAGGATTTTAACAATTGGATAAGGATAAAAAATTAAGAATAGAATTTTGTTAATTTAGAATTTGATGTGTTGAATTGTTTACCTATGTATAAGTTTGGAATTTGTATAGTGTCATGTGTATGTAAATGCTATTATATTTGAAAATAACATAGGTTTTGTATTATAAGGCATGTGGCCCTTGAAAAGTATCCAAAAACAAGGGAGACTTTATCCATTTTTCTGTAAATTTTAAAATGAAAAATTAAGTTCCCTTGGAAATATGGAGACTTCCATTGTATAAATTAGAGAAATAATGCTAAGGCTTGTGGAAACTGAGTATTGGGATTCATGCTAGTCATAATGAGGGTTAGGTCATGATAAAATTATGGGTAGTTCTTGAAGAACCTTATCGTGCATGAATATAAGTAAAACAAAAGAAAGAGAAAAACTTAGAGGCTTGAAGTTAGAGGTATTGATGAAAGTACCAAGTAAAAACATAGTGAAGAATATGGTAGGAGTTTTAGCCTTACCATGTTTAAGGGGTATTTATACATCAATTTTGTAAAATTTTAATTTAAGGTATTCTAAAATGGGTAGTATGTGGAGATGTTACAAAATAGCTCTTCAAGTTTTTACTTGAAAGTATAGGTTTTGGAAATCAAAGGGGAAAAGGGTTCAATATCCCTCTTTTTTCCATTCACCGGATCTTAAACTTTTTGGAGATTATTAATAATCTTACAATTAAGAGAAATTAAAGGTTTATGGGTGTTAATGTGATAATTCAAATAGGCTAAATGCTAAATTGTAATAAGAAACAAAGAGTAAAATGAAGAGATAAAAGGGGGAAAGGTTTGATCACCTTTCCTACTCCCTTCTAATCATGATTAAAAAATATCTTTAATTAGTTAATAATGATCCTAGATAAATATAATCAATATATAAGAAATATGTTTCAATAAAAATGAAAGAATTTAATTTGCAACGAGTGGATGATAAAAAATGAGAATTGATTGATTGTGGTTGAAATGAGGAAGTGTGAATGACAATTAAGATGACTAAAAATGGTAAATACCTAGACTGCGTGGTATAGTAGTCATATACAATTAAATGCTAAAGGATGAATGAGAAAAAAAAGGTGATGGGTCATAGGTATCCCACCTAAAAGCTACAATCACTAAGTAAATTTTCATCTATTCATGAAACCATGAACAAATTAAAGAAATGTTAGATGGCATTGCATATTAATATGTGTGTATAACAAATATATGAATATATGTGCTATGTGTGGATCACAAAAATTTTAAATCTCATGAAGCTTTGATTGATGTCCACACTTAAAGTATTATTGTGCCTATGTTTGGTAATCATGAGAATTTTGTGGGATATGATTACTTACAAGCACATCCATAAGCATCATGGCATAAATGTGATAAATCATTTGACATGACATAAACACACTATATATGAATATTGTGATAATTTAATTGTCAATAATGAGAGGTTGATAATGTGGCGATAAGGATAGCATTTATTATGATAATTTGGTTGTCAACAATGGGAAGCTAACAATATGGTTATAAGGATGGTATTTATTCACATTGTAATAAGGGGCTTTCAATGTTAAAAAACATTACATAGCTACGTTGTTTAGGGTCAAAAGGCAAGAAAGGCTCTCGATGCCTTTAGTTTTGGGTTATTCAAGGTTCAATGTTATGCCTATCCTTCCTAGCACATTTTGTAAGTTGTTGACTCACTAAAGGGTTTAATCAGCACTCATGGTCTTGTTTTGGGCCTTAACCTAAGACTCAGGATCTTATGAGTTGTATGGAGCAAGTTGGTCTGACATCCTACAAAATAAAGAACTTTTTATTAGATACATGACATTCTAAATATTTCATGGCTACTTATGACTGCCATAGATGTCGTTTTGGACACATTGGTGCTTAAATGTTACATCATTCCCCTGTATCCAGGACCTTGCTCGAATACTAACTTGTAACACCCTTAAATTTTATAGTCTAAAATATGAGTCTTTGATTTCAAATACATAGGTCTTTTAGAATTTTTTTTAAACTAATGATTTAAGTTGATTTTTTAAAATACGATACAAAATATATTATAAAATAATAATTAAGTTTGCAAGTTAAGTCTAGTAGAATCATTGATAGGTGAATTATGTCATCTAAAATCTGTACAAATAAGTTTTGAAAGTTGGCCTAGTCTGTATAGCCTTCCAAAATATTGTGACCTTCATAATCTATAACAATGTATTAAAATAGTCATCCCTAATTAATTAGGGAATGTTAAGGCTAGTAACGTACTTATAATGAATGTTACATATAAGGGAGCACTCTTATAGTAGAAAATGATGCAAATGGTCCTAAATGAGTGTGGCATTATGATTACTATGAAGTCTTTGTGGATTGGCATCTGAGCATTACATCTCTATACCTAAAAATTTAAACAAACACAATGAGGTAAGTCTAAAAAGACTTAGTAAGTGGTTCACTTATCATCATAATCATAATCATTATCATTATTATTATTACTAGATATATAGTTATTATGTACATATGAACATGTCTAAATGTGGTTCTTATAGCCTTGCTAATTTATTCATTTTGCTATATTACTTTGATATGAGAAACATGCACAACTAATAATTGAACCACCTAGCTTGTAGGTGGCATACCTTATATAGCCAATTGTAACATCAAGACTACAATCATATCCCATAAATCATAAACCAATAACTAAACCATAAACATAAAGTGCATGAAATGTATTATCTCATCACATATGATGTGTGTGATAATGGTCATGTCAACTTATAACATATAACAATTTATTATGCATGTGGTGTATGCAATATAAAGTAATATCATGCTATCCATCTTTATAACCACATGTTAGCCTTCCATTACTAACAATTAAATTTTCTTTTAACTAATAAACCCACATTAGTTGCTGGACCAAATAGAATGATTTCAACATATGTTGAGATGCTCAAAGACCTTAATGATAGAGCTCATATGATATCAATTAAAGGACTTAACTCACTAGTAGTTCCAATAACATATAAAATAATGGGAACCTATAGCACCTTCACTCACATGAAAGCCTTTTAAAGGCTTATTTGTTCCTAACCTAAGCATTTAGGAGGCTTACACTCAAGAGTTCAACTAGTTAAAGTAAGAAGGAGAGACAATTATTGAGTATGATGCCTAATTCACCATGATTATCATGCCATATTGAGTATCTTATACCTATAAAGAGGGTTAAAGTAGAACCATTTACAATGGGAGCTTTGAGATTATATGTTTAATAAGATATAGTTGATAAAATCCACTACTTATTAACAAATGGTGGAAAGGAAACTTCAACATGAACTGTAATTGCAAGAAAAATGTGAAAAAATAAAAAAGATTGAAGGAAAAGAAAAGATGAAAGGTTTCAGATCTAAATTCTCAAAAAGGAGCTTGTGCTAGGCAAGGAGTATACTAAACACTTGATGACCTTAGTTAGTACCTAGACCACCTTATGGGAAGAAAAGGAATGCAAGTAATTTTAGGACCTCCACCCATTATGACCTTAGGTTCTCTGCAAGACTAGCATGTGGCATATGTAGAAGGCACTCAAATAAATGCAATATGATCCTGGTAACCTATTTTAATTATGGACAATTAGGGCATAAAGTTAGCAATTACTCTTTTTTCCACCTAATATAGTTCGAAAAGACCTTTAAGGCACTTATAGCAACTTTAGTACAATCCTTAACAATATGGAATAAGGAAGGTGAGCTTAAAAACAAAGGAATAAAGAATAAGTAATACATTAGCAAGAATCTTTGGCCTAGATCATAAAAAAGCATAAGTGAACACCACAATGGTTACATGTATAGTTTACATATATGATTATCTTGTAAGATCATTATTTTTTTCTCATGTGTTGGTGTATACTTCAATAGCAAATTATAGGATGATTATATTTACATACATTATATTATGTTTTCTTTATAAAAGCATTTCAATTATTGTGTTTAATATTATATCTGTATAATATAAGTAAATATAATAATTATCCTTGTAATAATATATATTATTCCTGAAACATCCTTAATCAAGTATTATGTAATTTCATTCCTCTTATATAAGAGGAGAGATATCCATGTGGCTTTTGATTAGGTGAAACTCTGAAATACATGATTGTGCTAAAATAAACTAATATGTGATATCAATTCATTTGTTTTAGTTAGTTTACTTAAGAATCAAGAAAAACAAAGATTGAATTACAAAGAGGGTGACGCATTTCGTGCTTTGAGTTCAATTTAGATATCTAAGATAAAAAGGATTAAACTATATAAGGTATTGGTCATAAAAGGTTATGTTGGGTCACTAACATTTTCAATACTTGAGTGGGAATGATATATTACTAGATACCATTCATTATCTATGATACTAAGATAGGATTTTAGAATTACTACTAATTTAATGAGAACCTATAAGGTTATACACAAAGATCGTGTCAAAAATTAAAGTTATAATTTAATTAGGAACTCATAGTCAAACTAAGGCTCCTCATTGGGATAGGCCCAATACAAGTGGGCGTTATTAATTAATATTACAATATGATTAGGCTATACTCAGGGGATACTAGGTATGGGCTATTTATTAACTAGAGCCATGTTTAAGCTCAATCAATAATCAAAGCTCAGTTATCTCCTTTCTTTAGGTAGTTCCAATAAGAGATACAAAAATAGTTATTATTTATGAGATAGAGAGAATGTCATGAAAGTGATCGAAAACTTGAAAAGTGCTTCAACTAGCATTGCATTAAGAGAAAGCAATCCTATATGATTAAATCAAAATATTCAATTGATTATGTGGATACTATAAAGACATTGCTTTTGAGGACACCATTTGTGATTTGTCATCATAGTTTATGCATTTATGATGAGGTTTTATTATGATCAAACATTGCTTAAGTGTTTGATAGTAAACCAATCATGTATTAACGAGTAAACCATTTATGCATTTATGATTAGATGGTTTATTAGGAAGTAGAAGTACATTTTTCTATAGCAAGCGTGTTTCACATAATAAAGGTATAATCTTTAACATTGGTTTATGATCTTTGCTTAGATCCTTAGTGGGTTTTAGAGTAAAATTTTTAAAATTTTCACTATGTTATTTAATTTAAAACCTAACAATAATATCAAAGCCACTTATAAAATCATAAGCTAGATTATGTGTTTTTATTATTTTGATGTGTGTATATATATACAAATGAATCATTTTTTCATTGTAAAATTAAAAAAAAGGTTTCATATGGATATTTTTGTTTTTACAAAATCACATTAGGAGGATTCATATGTAATATGAAAATTTTTCATGTTAAACATATTTCAAATTAAGTTAAATTTTCATGTGATATGAATCATGTTAAATGAATTTGAAGATTTGAATCACATTATTTCCTAGGGGATCATATTTATGTGTTTTATTCATGGGAATAAATATTTATAGGTGAATCCTATGATGCTTTAAGGGTTTCAAAGCTCTAAATGATGTGGTAATTTTAGAAACTATTAGATTGAAATTCTTTAATCACATTCGTAAAAAAATAGACTATTATGATTGAATAATTTCAATCTAAAAGTTTTAGAACTTTTCACATTATCTTGAGTTTTGAAACCTTAGGAATATCATAGCAAGTACCATATTTATATAGAAATTCATTTACCCAAAATCATTTACTCAATTTTTGTGAAATCATAAATGTTGTTTATAGCATGAAAGGATTGGTTTCATTTATAATTGATTTTTGAGATTTTAAAAGGTCTTTGTTTTATGTGATTTCTTTCTATCTATCATGACCTAATCCTTGGGAATCATGATTGGAGTAAAGCCACCTAACTAGTATTTATTTACTAGCTAACCATTTTTATAAGCCTTTAAAGTACTTCTGACTCTTCACTACTTTAACTTTGCTAAAGATAAGTAAATAAACATTGTAGAAAATAGAACTACTACATGTGCAATGGAAAATTTAAAAGATAATTTACATATATAAAAAATCTTACATAAAAGTGCTGAGATTTTTCAAAATAAAATTTTACATATAGAAGCTACAAATAGAGAAACTCTTAACTTGATTTATCCTATTCCTATTCAAGGTCTTCTTTTGGATCAATTTCAATAGATGGGGAGGATAGAGGATTTGGCATATTAGAACCAAGATTAATGACAAAAGGATTTAGTTCAGAGTTTAACTATCTAAGTACTACTAAGTAATCATGACAAGGCTTTCATGCTACCATTTAGAATTCTGTATCAAATATGACCTAAAAGGTACCCCAAGGCAACAACAAAGTTCTAGTACAAATATCATTCATGCTTCAGTGATTTATGCTCTGAATTTTAAATAAAAGATTAATAATAAAAAGTGTGAGTATTAATATGCTCAGTAAGTAACTATATTTCTCCTTTCTAGGGGTTTTCACCATAATAAATTAAAGATGTAATTATAAATCATGTGAAATAATAATGTAAAATAAACAATAATTTAATTTAATTCTATTGTATTTGTTATAATGTTTACAAATATTACTTTAAAGAATGGAAATAGTTAGTATATAAGTTTCTCCTTATATCTTTGGTCTAGCATTATCTCCTGCTACCCTAGGCATTAAGTCACTAACTTTATCACCCAAACCTTTACCACTCCTTCTCTACAAAGGATGTAATCTCCCTCTCAAAATTCATGTATAGTACAAGCAATAATATGATGCCAGCCATAGCATCAATTACTCAATTTGAATTCAATGAGGTATGGTTATCACACTAACTATGCCATGAAAGTCTATTCAATAACATTTGTCATTCTCATGTATTCAATTTCGATCATCAGATAACAATATAATTAGCATTGTTTTACAAACTTTCCAATCAAATAAAGACAATACTTAATTCTTTGAATAGATAACAATTGGTAACTTAAGCATCATCAAATATTTCATACTTTCAATTATTTGTAATATTCTTCAACAAAAGATAGAAAACACCTTACATGCTAAATTATAGTAAGTTCTCATAGCTTGGTGCCCTTTTGAGCTTTCAAATCAATTTAAATTTTTACCAAAATTTTATTCAATATTTTCAACACATCAAGAAGCATCAAACATAAATCTTTTAGCAATTTTATGATTCATAGGTACTATTCACTTAAAACCCAAACTATAGAAACCAAAATAAGACAATACAAGAGCAATTTCAATATAAGCCTTTTTTCAACATCCAAACCACTTCTAATTATCACCAAATTTTGATACAACAACATAACATATTAATTAATGAAAAATATCAATTATTTCACAAAAATTTCACATTGTTACTATTTATATAGAATCAAAAACTCAAAATTGTCAATTTTGGACAATTTTAGAGTTATAATGGAAAAGAAAGCCTTGTAAACATCCAAATTAACTCCAATTGCCACCAAATTTTCTGAGAAAAGTTATTAACTTCCTAATTATCAATCAAATTAGGGCTTAAATAGCACCAAACATTAGCACATAGAATCCAATATTTTGTTTCAAGTCATTGTAACCAAAGTTCATTCCATTACACTTTTCATAACTCTAAAATTTTTCAAAAATTACCAATTTTTTCCTCACATATCCTAACACCATTTGTGATATTAAAACCCTAAAATTTATAATTTAAATAATTTTTTAACTATGATTCCAAAGGGCAAACACAAATATACCCTTAAACCTCCTTGATAGAATTTTCTTCCAACAATTTCTTATGGCCATTTCCTAATAAAAAACTTAATAAATCATTTTCTACTCATCTCAATACCATAATATTAATATTATATATTTTTATTAACATTTATACAATATCAAAATCAAGTCATACAATAACACACCTCAATTTCACATCTAATATAACCAAAATCATAAAAAAATTCATCTTTCATGAGAAAATTCCATGGAATAAAGGATAGTTGCCAATCATCTTAATTCTTTGAATCTTTCACTTTCAAAAATCTCTTTGAGCAGAAATATAACAACCTTACTAAAATAAACCAAAATTTTGGAAATTTTGAAGAAAAGATTATCATGAAAACTTGAAGAGAATGAAGGGAAAAACCTAAGTTACCTTATGAAAATTTGTGAAACCCTTGGAGAAACCCCTTGGAAGTTATTAGAAATTGAAAACCCTAGGAGATATCTTGGAGAAGTGCATGGTTTTGATCTAGGAAATGGGCTAGAAAATGAGCAAAATAACCCCTAAAAGCCATATATATACAAGTCTTAAAAAATTTCTCACTAGCTCCCTTTTTTCATTTTATTTATATAAAAATTTGGATGTTGGCATGCACTTAGGGAGACATAATTTTTTTTGCTAAAATAAGAAGATTTTTCTTCCTAAATCCAATAAAATTAAGCCAAATAAATTACCTTAAAATAATTAGTAATAATTGTCCTTGATTTTGCTCTTAATCACCAAAATACCATAAACTTCCTTAGCAAGATTGGGCCTTATTAAGCCTCCATTTTTGCTTTAGTTTCAACATAAAATTAGGACTAAAATGTTTTGCTAATTTAGCTTAAAACAAATCAAAATGGTTTATTTCAATTTTGGCTCCAATTTCTAGGTTTTTTAGGTTATTCGAGCTTTTTTTGACTACCTAGAATCTTAATTTCCTATTGAACTTCCATAAAATTTTACCAAACTTAATGTCATGATTTTTATAATATTTTAAGCCATATTAATTCTTAATATAATTTTTATAAAAATTCTAGATAAATATGCCATAAAAGTATTTTTACAGTTTAACCCAATTTCATTATTGGGTTTTGTTATGGTGATTTCTATCCAAAATTTCTTCTTAAATTTTCTTGCTCTATTAGGATGTTATAATATCATGCCAAATTGTTTTGTTTTATTTTCAAAACAAATGCACAATTGATGTATAATTAAAAGTTCCTAATTTTTTTTTAAAAGTTTTATAAATATATTATTCTTTCATGAAAAGACGTAAATGAGATAATACGTCTTTTCATGTAATTAAAATATTCATTTATAAAATATAATATATTTATATATAGGATATATATATTAAAACAATTCCTAATAGTTTGTAATTCAAAACCAATATCTAAATCTATTTTAAAATAAAAAAGATTAATAAAGATTTTAAATTTTAAAATAACCAATATTATCTCTTGTGATATTTGCATGATTTAATATGTCGCATGATAATATGGCTCCATTAGACTAATGTGATTGGAATTTATTTTATTGGTTATAAATTCAAATTATAACCTATGTGTCCTACCTCTCTCTATTGTTTCTAATTTGTACATTCTCTTCCCAGTTAACTTCTGTTGAATGTAACTCAAGGTTTCTTCTATTGAATGTATTGTAAATCATACATGGCTTTGTTTAGAGATTTTGGAACCACAAGGAAGCCATATGAGAATCACTAAGAAAAGTGCACTTAGAGAAGTTGCTGCATCTTAGGTTGATTAGTTAATCCTTTCATTACCTTGAGAGTATTTAGATTGTTAAAGGGTCATACTATGTCACATTTAATTTTATGCTTTATTTGATTTATAAAATATGTTAGATAGTATGCATCAATAAAAGGTTAATAATGGTGAGGTCTAAAATAATTAAGTTAATTAAATGTCTTAACATAAATATGAAGTTAGTAATAATTTATGATGTCTTCTAATGCTTGGCACTTGTCAAGGCTCGATCGACAAAAGGCAGGTTTGCTAAAACAAAATACCTTATCTATCTTATTGAGACACGATAAGATAATAGTAATATCTAAATACCAATTAATAGATGTGACTTAACTAGGCCATGTTAATAGTAGAAGGGCCTAGAGGTATAGAGTTAGGCTTTAGTTCAAAAGAAAGATAAGAATAAGTGTTGTTCTCCTAATTATCTAAAAGTTGGATGTGATGCAATTGGCAAGTATTACCTACCTAAATAGCTAAATCTTAAATGATCAACCAAAGCTAACTTGAAAGTAGATGAAATATGGATCTTAGCCCATTAGAAAGTCTCAACAATATGATTTTCCTAATTAATAGTGATAGTTATTAGTTTGAATAAAATAGTGGGAGAAACATTTAGTAAAAAACCTTATTAACTAATTAAAAGTAATACTTATTTTGCATATTTTTGACATAAAAATAAATGGCAAACACATTAACAACCTATCATTATAATTGGACCTTGAAAAGAATAAACTGACTAAGACAAACTTCCTAGATTAGGATAGGAATTTAATGATAATCCTTAAACATGAACAAAAGCTACATATCCTAAAAGGACCTATTCCTCAACTATATGAGCCTCGTGCCCCTCCTACTAGAAAGATGCTTATAAGAACTATTGTAACAATGCTTTAGACATCAATTGGCTCATGTTGGCCATTCTAGATTTTGAACTTTAAAAGCAACATAAGAACATGGAAGCTTATGACATGCTTAAGCACATTAGGAAACTATATCAAAGGTAAGCTCGACGTAAAAGGTATGATATCTCTAAAACATTATTTCAATGCAAATTAACAAAACAAAAACCCTATTTGGCCTTATCTATTTAAAATAATTAGGTAGATTGAAAACCTTAAGAAATTGGGTTTTCCACCAAGCTAACAATTTACTACTAATGCAAATTTGCAATCGTTGCCACAAAGTTATAGCTAATTTGTCATGAATTAGAATATGAACAAAATTGATAAAACATCTCCAAAATTGTTAAGTATGTTAAGAATTACTAAACAAAATTTGCAAAAGGCAAAGCCCAATACCATGACGATGGTTTAAAAGGGTAAAGACAAGAACAAGAAGGATTTTAAATTTAAGGGTAAGCCCAAGTTCTTTACACTAAAACCAAAGGGTGGTGTCGTTAAAGAAAGGAAATGCTTACATTGCGATAAGACTAGACCTTAAAAAAGGAACTACAAATTTTGCTTGGAGGATCCAAAAAGGAAACTTCTATTTCATGTATTTTTTTTATAGAAGTTAATAAATGCTAGTTTATAACATAATTAAAAAATTATTCGAATTCAATGATCTAAATCTATTTTATCTATGGCACTACCGCTTGGGCTATATAAATGAAAAGTGCTTATCTAAGCTCCACAACAATCTACTTTGAAATATTTTTTATGAGTAATTATTTAATTTATATGATTTGTTCAGGGCAATTATATTCAAAATCCAAATGATTAATTTTTCTTTGGTGTAACATAAGATTTAACTATAGAGAAAATCATGTGATATGGATAACTTTTTTTTATCAATACTCCTCTTTTCTTGATTAGTAATATTCCTATTTTTTTATTACTAACTAGGACAACTCTATAAAAAGGCAAATTCTTTCTTCCATGAATTTAAGCAAGAGGAAGAAAAAGGATTTCATTACTTTTATTTCTATGTAATTTTTATTATATTATATTTATTATATTTCTATTATATATATTATAAAATAACATATAAATCTATAAATTTATTTTTATTTATTTTTAAAATATACATATATACACTTATACTTATTTTTATTTAGATATATTTAGTATTTAGATATAAATATATTTGGGATACATTTAGTAATTTAGTTGTATTATATATGAGTATAATTCTACATGAATTCTAAAAAATATCTTTATAACATCAAACTAAAATTTTAATATCACAACAAAAGCTTAACAGGTGCAAATAAGTAAATCGAAGTACCCATTTTATGACAACTCTTAGCAACTTACCTTCTATTTTTGTGTTTTTAGTGGGCTTAGTATTTCTGACACTTGTAATGGCCTTGTTATTTATTTACATTTAAAAAAATATTTTTCTAGATATAGGTAGTAGGCACAGATCTATTCTTAGATCTGTTAAGAAATTCAATGAATTACTTCTTAAAGTTTACATTAAAATAGTACTAGTTAATAAGTGTTACTTTGGGAAACCAAGAAGTAAACTTAAATTTTTTTGAGTTATTATTATTATTCTCCTAATTCCAATAAAATACAACTAGGTCTAGTATAGGTTATTGATCAAAATATATAAGGATAGGACTTAGAACAGGGTCTTGAAAAATAAGTAATTTTTGTTAGGCTTTTATCTTTTTTTTAGTTTCATTACAATTCTTATTGGCTAGAACCTCTAGTTATCTTAATAGAAATTTGATACCTTTATTTCTATCTTAGCAAATGCATTTTTTTCCACTAAGGATCATCATGTTATTCTATGGAGTTACAAGCCTCTTTATCAGCTTCTATTTGTGGTGTACAATTTCATGGAATATAAGTAATGGTAATGATCTATTTGATAAAAAACAAGGAATAGTGTGCATTTTTTGCTGGGGATCTCTAAGAAAAAATCATCATATTTTTCTCCAATTCCTTTTGAAAGAAATATAATCTAGCAAAATAGAAGTTAAAGAAGGTATTCATACTCATCATGTCTTTTATATGGAAACCGAAGGATATAGGTCTATTCCTTTGCCTCATATTGATGAGAATTTGACTTCATGAGAAATGGAACAAAAGCAGTGAAATTGGCCTCTTTTTTGCATATACCAATTGAAGGATTTTGAAAAAAAATGAACTAAAAAATGAATATTATTTTAAAATTAAAAAAAGAAAAAATTCTTAAATTTTTTCAAACATATTTGATATCTTGATAGATGATAGAAAGGGCGTTCTTTTATTTCTAAATCTGACTAAAATATTCATTACTTGAAGTGGCCCTCTTTTGTGCATTTATCAAAAGCACTAATTGCTTCAAATTTTAATAATTGATATCTTTGGAAACAATACAATATTTTTTCCTTTCATTTGAATTTGAAGTGGAATGTTTTCTTTCTATTTCTTATTCAATTTTTGTATTCTTTCAAAATTCAAGGACTAACCCCTGAATCACAAATAAAATAAAAAAAATAGAGGAATAGATTTCTTTATGATTTGTGATAGAATTTAGACTTGATAGAAATATTAATAGAGTTGATGAATGAGTTGAAGATGAATTCATTAAAAATGAAAATTGGCAAAAAAGAAAGTATTGATTCCTTTTCTTTGTCTTACATCTATAGTATTTTTGTCTTAGTGAATCACTCTCTTATTTAAAAAAAAAATCTAGAATCTTAGGTTACTAATTCGTGGAATACTTAGCAATATGAAATTTTCTTAATTGATACTCACAAAAAAAGTATCCTATAAAAATTCATAAAATTGGAGGAACTAGTCTTCTTGAATGAAATGATAAAGGAATAGCCAAAGACATGTTTATAAAACCTTCATATTAGAATTTATAGAGAAATGGTCGAATTGATCAAGATGCAATATGTAACCCCCTTACTTATTAACACCTTAATCCTCATTAAATAGGTAATTATCGCATACTAATTTGCCTTCTACTTTAGACTAGCTCACAATACCTCAAATATTCTGCATCTCAAATAATATAGGCAAGGGTTATGTAATTATACAACAAGTTCAACTTTACATCCATCACTTACAAAATTAACAACTATACAATCATTCTTAATACATCTTCAAATCTCTATTCTCCCTTGTCAAGAGGGCCTTTAGAAGCATCACCTGGAATGGTTAGTAATAATACGAAAACATAAGAAACAGAGTTTCCCAGTAGCTAGCCATCACTGTAAAAACATATCAAGCCATTCCAGATCCTTAAGCAAATAAAACGTACATTTCGAAATCAATCAATCATTTATCATCTCATTCCATACCATTGTAGGAAACGTGCATCACACATAGCAATCATCAAGCCCATTCAAGGACTTATATAGATATCTAGATGGCCATCACAGATAATCGTACCTAGGCCTCATATACAGCAATTTCACTGTCTTCCTGAGGTACTCTAAAGGCCATAGGCCTCATATACAGCATTTCACTATCTTCCCGGGGAACTCTAAAGGCCATAGGTATCGCACACAGCAATTTCATTACCATCCCGGGGATAACTCGGGCCATAGGCCTTACACACACAGTATTTGACTGTCTTCCCGGGGTGTGCACACAGTAATTTCATTACCATCTTGGGGATAACTCGGGCCATAGGCCTTACACACACAGTATTTGACTGTCTTCCCGGGGTGTGCACACAGCTATTTCATACACATTCCATATAATGGCAAAATATACCGAAAATCATGTAAATAGAAAACAGAGCTTAATGATAAAGCTAGCTACCTTTTATAAACTTCCAATAGTGATGTTTCTTTCGCCCTCACTTATAACTTCTTTACAATTCCCCTTGCCTTTCCAAGCTGTCACTCCTTAGTCTATACAAATACACATCATAGTTCTTATTAGAACATCATCACTTTCCTTAAACCTCATGTATTCTTTACTTCCTCCACTTAAATAAATACATACTTAGATGCTCTATATCTTGTTTTCAAGCCTTGAAATGACACATATGAACATTAGAAAAGGATCCGGAAGTAAAACCATGCAAAACGTAAAGAATTAAAGCCAAAATATTCACTTAACAAAGAACACGGGGGTGAACATGGGCCGTATTCTACCCCGTGTTCAGAACATGGGGTACAACATGAGCCGTGTTCTTCCCCATGTACATTACTGATCTGCCTTTGTAGAAGAACACGGGGTACAACATGGGCCGTGTTCTACCCCGTGTTCAGAACGTGGGGTACAACATGGGCCGTGTTCTACCCCATGTACATTACTGATCTTCCAAAAACATAATTTACATGGCTAAACCTCCTTCTCCCCTTGGCTTCTCAAAAGGGAAGTTTCATACACACTTTCATAACTCAAAATTTCATCTTCCATAGGCTTCATAACTCATAAGAATCATCCTAATTTTATCAATTTAACTAAATTCCAAACAAATCATGCCAAATCCACACATGCACCATTATGCCTCTAAAATCCTAGACTGTGTATATCATGGTTTCTTGCTATTTTTACACCAAACCAAAGCCATAGATCAACATAACAACATCTAAAACACCATTAAACATGTTCAAATCATCCAAAACTCCATGGTCAACCACCTTTGACCATACCAACATCAAGATTTCAAGAAAACTAAAAAGAGCACATTGAAGAGCTCTTAGAGGAAAACATTTTTACCTCTTGGTGCAACTTGAAAATCCTCACTTAGAGCTCCCCAAACTTGATCAAACTTGAGCTTTCTTAAATCTAAACACACCAATGGATAGAGCTTGATGAGAAGAGCAACTTTCCCTTCTACCCCCAAGCCTAAATCTCACTATTTTTGGGTGAAAAAGTCAAAAGAAACTTTCTCTCTCTTCCTTCTCTCTCCTGCACGTTTTTGGTGCTTTAATGGAGTCTTCCACAGCTTTTGAGAAGAAAGGAGAAGGAAGAAGACTTTTCATGAAGCTTCAAGGGTATTCTTGCCATTTTTGACAATTCCAAAGGTAATTTAGTCCTTTTTCACCAATAGTAAGGCTATTCTTGCCATTTCTTCAAATAAGGACACTTGTCCATTTTCTTCTAACAAGGACACTTGTCATGTGTCTACTGGCCATACTAAATAAAATCACATATCACACCCCAAAATCTTGATTATTCATATTAGATCCCAAATTCTTGATTATTTCACTTTAACCACACCCGATTCTGCACTTTTGCAATTTAGTCCATAGGGTTTCTGTTTGTTTAAAATTTCTTACACTATCAGACTTAGACAACTTCCCTTTTTAGGGTTTTCTAACCTCCTCTGATCATCTATACTGTTTAGAAAAATTAATTCTTTTCCTACTACCCTTTTTCCTTCAGAATTTCGTTTACACTTACACTTAATTCCTTTCAACTTAAGATTCGCCCACTAAGCTAACTCAAACGTGCTCTTCGTTGCTACAGCCTCAGAATTTAGAGATTCAAATAATAGAATTGAAAATTCGGGACATTACATAATAGATATGGATATATGTATCTTATGAAACATAAATCAAAATCCTTTGAAAAGTTCAAGGAATTTAAGAATGAAGTATAAAACTAACTTGGTAAAAGTATTAGAACACTTCAATTTGATTGAGGTAAAGAATACTTAAGTCAAGAGTTCAATGACTATTTAAAAGAGTATAACATAGTATCATAACTCACTCCACTTAGAATTTCATAATGCAATAGTGTTTTAAAGAGGCAAAATTGCACCCTGTTAAACAAGATGTGATCTATGGTGAATCATAAAAGTCTTCCAATTTCCTTTTGATGACACTTTATAGAGAGAGTTTCTTTTATATTCAATCGTGTTCCTCTAAAATGGTTCAAAAGATTTCATATGAGATATGGATTAAGGAATGGCCCAATTTGTCTTTTTTTGAAGATTTAGTGTTACAAGGCCTACATAAAATGTCAAGCCTTTAACAAGCTTAGACCTATATTGGAAAAATGTTACTTTGTAAGGTATTGCAAGGCAAGCAAGGGATATTATTTCTATAATCCTACTAGAGGCAAAGTGTTTATCATACGAACTAATGTTTTCTTAGAAAAGTAACTCATATTTATGGAAATAGTGGGATAAAAATAAAATTTGAAAAATGTAAAACTCATAAATTAACATTAAAGTTATAAATAAATCTAAATAGAGGCCACAAGTTATTATGGAATAAGAACCTATTCAAGTAACATAAGGCCAATGTAGATTTGGTAGGATACATTATAAGCCTAAGAGATATGGATTTCTTGTGACTTAACATAGTAATGTACTACTCATAGATCAAGAAGAGCATACAACCAAAGTTATTAAAGGACCAGACTCTGAGAAGTGGCTTGAGATTATAAGATTTAAGATGAATTCCATATATACCAAGCAAGTATGGAATTTAGTTGACCCATCTAAGGGGTACAACACAATAGTTACAAGTATATTTTCAAGGGAAAAATGACATTGATGGTAACATACAAACCTTTAAAAAGCAATTAGTCACTAAAGGTTTTAGGCAAATTCATGGTATAGATTATCATGAGACCTATTCCTTAGTTGTCATACTTAAATCCATCTAAATTTTACTTATTATTGTAGCTTCTTATGATTAGAAAATCATGAAAATGGATATTAAAACTGCTTTCCTTAATAGGAAGCTTCTTGAAGATGTATACATGATATAATTTAAGTCCTACAAATGCTAGAAAAGTATATAAGTTATAAAGATCTATTTATAGGTTAAAGTAAGCTTCTCAAAACTAGAATCTTTATTTTAATAATGCAATCAAAGAATTTGGTTTAATAAAAATGATGAAAAATCTTGTGTTTATAAAAGGGTTAATAGGAGTATAGTTATTTTTCTTATATTGTATATGGATGATATACCATTTATTGGAAATAATATCCTTACATTACAAGCTATAAAGACTTAGTTAGAAAATTATTTTTTAATGAAAAATTTAGGCGAAGCTGTAATATCCCAAATTAAATATTTATTTATTTCAATGCTTGTGATTACCCATTTTGAAGTATATTTATTTTTATAGTGATTATTGATTTTAGATTTGATCAAAATCATTTTACAAGAAAATTTCTTTTAAGTTGAGAAATAATTTCTACTGAGTAGTGGTGTATGGATTTATGAAAATAATTTATTTCTGTTTGATAAATTATTTATGTAAAATTGAAATGTTTATTTTAGGATTTTTAAATTTATTATGTTATCATTATTTTATTGAAAAATGTGAGTATTAAGATTTTATTTATCAAAAGCAATGTAAAATATTTAATTGAAAAATATAAAATTCGAGTGCCGAATTATAACATAAATTATTTATATTCAATAAATTATTTGTAGGAATTATGAAAAAGTTAAATAACTATTTTGGGATTTTTAAATTTATTAGACTATTACAAATATATATTAAAGGAAGCTTGAAAATAATTGAGATTTTAAATACAATTAGTTTATGTAAAGGAATGGTTAAGATTTTAAGGGAAAGTGGGTTATAGTGCACCACAATGTACAGAGCAAAACACTCCAAAGCTTTCTATTCAATTTTCCCCTTTTTTATTTCATTTTCCTTCTCTCTCTTCATTTATGAAAATTCTAGACAATAGCTTTATTTCATTCTAGAATTTTCTCTCTCACTTTGTTGTTACTGGTGTTTCTCTCTTTTCTCTACCGCCATATCCTCTCCTTCTTTTCAATCACAACTCCATTGCCATGAGTGTGTCTTTCTTATGCATGTTGTCCTCATTGTTGTTGTTGTTGTTTCACCATGCATTGCATATCAACTTCCTTTGTTAGCATTACCATTGATAACTAGTCATTAATTGAGCTAATGATAGCCAGCGAGATAAAGATTGATGAGTTAAGTTTTTCTAGCCAACCTGCTTCCATCTTTGCGTGGTTGAGCTATTGCAAGATGTTGGAGGTTCTATTTTAGCTAGCCACACGTCTTTTACTACTAGAAAGCTATAGATTGCAACTTGAGGATAGCAGTAGGGGAGCTATGATTCTCCTTCATTTGCTAGTGTTCCAGTAAGCTTTCACTGCTTGCAAGCTGCAAGTAGACACTACAAATGGAGGTAAACAATCCTATATCATAAAGTTCTAGTTCTTATGATGATCAGATAGTTAATCCAAGATATCCATTTTTATACATATTTATGACATATAATGAAATATGATAAAAATATGATTTTTATGCTGCGAAGTACTAAAATAGAGTGATTAAAATATAATTAAAAGATTTTATTCTATTATCTTGATAGATTTGGATATAAATTAGGAAACCCATTTTATATGTATTTGAAATACATGATAAGGGCATTGAAAAATAGGCATTTTATGATATAAAATGTCATAATAACAAATTTAGAGTATATTTATTGTGTCATATTCCAATATTTTACAGATTTGAGCATGATTTAGAAAGATTAATTTTATGCCTATTTAAGTACTTGATGATGGCTTTAAATAAGTTTGAAGCAAGTGTATGACTAATTTAAGGGAGATAATAGGAAGATTCAATATTTTTAATGATTCAAACTTGAATGGGTAAAACCCTAAATACATGGAATATAAACTTTTGAAATATCTCCATATTATTGTGGATTTTTGGATTTCTATGATCAACTTTTAGAGGTTATAATATAGCTATAATTAATCATATGTTATCGTAGATCCTTGATTCACATGTCAATCTTAGAAAATAAGTATGATTAGAGACTTTAGAATATTAGATTACTATACCTAGAGTACATTTCCATTATAGAAGTAAATATCTTGGTAATTGAGGTTGATCTAAACATAAAATATGGTGTTTGACTGGATAAACTATGTTAGGAAATATAAGAAGCAAATAATACGAATTTGTAATATGGAAAAGAAAGTAAGTAATGTGCATGTAATAATAATTTATTATCATAAATTGATAAATGAGAAGAAACAAAAGGTGAAGGCTAACAAGTTGAGAATCTTTAAAGTTCTAGACAATTCCAGGTGAGTGTATATCTCACTATAGCTTTATATTTTAATAAATAAAGCTAGTTTAATTATTGAATATTATATTCCTCTTATTGGTTGTGTAGATTCCATAATCATACACATGTATCTGTGTCTATATATAAACTTATAAGTGTAGTTAATTATGGAATGACTATAAATTGATCAGAGTGTGCAGTGAAAGTATAATAATGATGTTAGTAGTTACAGATAGATTATGATAGAGATCAATGATATTTATATGATATAACTATGCACAACTATGTGCTTGATTTAGTCTAGTGATAAATTTAATTACTTTGCATTGAAGTGTTATAAATAATTATGATATGAAAGTTGAGCTTTCTCATATATACTACTTAGGAATCATACTAATAGTGACATTGGGAACTATGAAAATAGTGATTGAACATTGATTTGAAAGTCGAATGGAAAATCCTTGGCAAATAGTTGTGGAAAATATAAGATTGATTTGAAAGTTGAATGGAAAATTCCCTACGAACAATTGAAAAAAGTATAAAATTGACCCCGATACCAAAAAGTGGCTATGTGTATGTTTATTATCACTAAATGTGTGATATGATGTGATATTGGAAATTATCTATAATTTAATGTTACTATTGATGTGATTAATATGATTTATTTGTGTTGAAGCCTTACTAATTATTTATGATTGTGATGTTTACCCGAAAAGGGTAGTGTATGATATGATGTTAACGATGTTGTGTGCTATCAAATAATTGAAATTATTATAATTTATGATGAGAAATATAAAATTTAAGTTATACAAGTGAATACTTCATTTGAGATTTGGTTTCACACATTAAGGAATTCAAGGAGTTCGAATTAAATTTATTTCTCTAATTAAACTCTTAATTAGCATAAAACCATTTAACATAAAAGAATCGAGGTTAGTAATGGTAGATATCTACTAACTAAGTTCTCATAACTCGCTCCATCTTATTTTCAATATTTTCAGGTTAAAATTTAAGCCTTGTAATATCTATAGAGAAATAAAGACTGCCCAAATTAAAGGATTTGATAGTTGGGATCAGTATTGAAGAATAAATCTATGATATGTTGAATTGTTGTATATGTATAAGTTTGAAACTATATTGTATTGTGTATATGTCGGTTATTGTTCCATCTAGAAAACAATATAGTTGTTGTATTTTAGGGTGTATAGTCCTTGGGAAATGTTCAAAAATAGGAAAGATTCTATTCATTTTTTTTGGAAAAATTTGAAAAGCTAAATTTTGAGCTCCCTTGAAAATTTGGAAATTCCTATTGGATAGTTAGAGTGAAAAATATTAAGGCTTGTAAAATCTGAGTATTGAGATTCATGCCAGTCATAGTCAAGTTAGGTCGTGATAAAAGATACTTACATGCTAAGTATCAAGATTTATAGAAATAAATCAATAAAATTGCCTAGCCTAAGTAAAGTACATCTATTAACAAAGTGCTAAAATAATTCAACATTCAAGAATGCAAAAAAGGGTTCTTACCCATGTCATATGATATAAATTTCTAAATCATAATGTCTTATAACATAAGGTAAGAAAAATTGCATGAATAAGATTTCATATGCATTACCAATTGGATTTATCAAGTATGCCATGTTATTTACTTAACCTAATGTATCATTTGCCTTAAGCATAATGAGCAAGTTCCACTTTGATACTGGTGAGCATCACTAGATGGCTATCAAGATATCTTTAAGTACTTCAAAAGGACTAAGGATTTATTATTGATATATACAGGTGAGGAGGAACTAGTGGTAAAAAGTTATACTAATCACAATTTCTAGTCTAATAAGAGCAATTTCATACTGCAGTCAAGTTATGTGTTTTTCTTAAATGATAGTGTTATAAAGTGGAAGAGTTCAAAGTAAGAAATAATGGTTGATTCTACCATATAGTTTAAGTATATTGCTACCATTGATGCATCAAAAAAAGCTATTGAGATAAAAAAGTTCATTACTAAACTTGACATAACTTGTAGAATTTCAAACCTAATGGACCTTTATTGTGATAACAATAGGGTCATTGCACAAGCTAAGGTACCCAAATCTCACTAGTGATCCAAAGCATATACTTTAACACTTCTATCTTATCCATGAAATCATTGATGAATAAGATGCAAAGAAATGCAAATTACCTATAAAAGATGATATCAATGACCTATAAAAAAAATCTTCAACATATTAAAAACATGATAGTTAAACTAGGTCATTTGGTATTAGATACTTGAGTGATTGACTCTAATAAAAGTAGGATATTATTGGTGTATGCTCTAGTAGCAAATCATAAGAAAATTATATTAGTATACATTGTATTATATTTTTTTAATAAAGGTATTTCAATTATTGTGTTTAATATTATATTTACATATTATCAATAAACATAATAAATACCTTTGGAATAATATATATTATTCATAAAACATCAAGTATTATTGAAAAGTAGGATAACAATAATATATTGAGACTAATATGTATGTTAGCTGATGATTGTGATCATAGATATGTTATATTACGTTAACTCATAGGCACATGTTAAAGAATAAATATACTATACTGACCCACTATAAGAATGCTACATGGATCGCTATATGAGTATTATAAGCAATTCCTATAGTGATAATAATGTATATGATTCTTTAACATGAATTCATTACAATTCTTTATATAAGGAGTAATGTACTTTATTAGCCATTTAATGTCACTTGTAATAAAGTCTAGCTAAAAGATGATGGTTGGGTTTACCATTGTTAGTGTATATGCCCTAAAACCAATCATATTAGTGATCGTAATTTTGAATCATGTTATTTTAATGGCAATTCTAATTATTATATTTATATATATTGTCTGCGTAATATATTCAATTATAATAATAACCTTAAAATAAGTGTACTCTTAAATGTCCCTAGTCATATATCATTGTGGATTAGGTTGCTTTGATATGTTAAGACTAGCATGTGTGAAGACTTATATGGGATATTAAGTTTACAAATGAGTACAAGTTAGAGAACTTATATACTGGACCGACCCATATTAAGAACACTACATGAATCGTTATATGAGTGTCATAAGTGGTTCTTAGTGATCATTATTAATATAGTCCTTTGACCTGATATCACCAAGGTTCCCTACATGTGAGTTTCATATTTTGATACTGTTCTATGTCACAAATGGTTAAGTGAATGCAAGGGTAGATATTGAATATGTCACATATCATACGGAGGGGTTTGTGTAATCAAGATGGGATTTGTCCCTCCTATATAATAGGAGTAACATCTATGGGCCCTTGATTAAGTAAAGCTGAGAAAATGCATGGCCATGCTCAGATAAATTGACATAGATGTCAATTACATTTGTTTCAATCAGCTTACTTAAGAATCAAGAAACCTTAAGGTTGGGCTATACGGGAATGACACGGTCCATGTCTCGTGCTCAATCTAGATGTATAGGACAAAAGGACATAAGTGATGATCACGTGTAAAGGTTTAGTCAAATCACCGACTTTCTTATTACTTGGGTAACAATGATGTGTTGCTAGACACCAATCATTGTTTATGATCATTAATATGATTAATGGTCATTGCCAACGTAATGAGAGCCTGTAGGGTCGCACACTTAGAGCCAAGTGAATTTGGAATTAATGGACCAAATTGTTTGGGCTTAATATTTGAGAATTCATGTTATAATTATAAGGCCCAATAATAAGCCTATAATTGTACATGGAATAAAGCCCAAATAGGTTAGGTTTTTCTATGCACCTATTTAAATAGGCTTGTTGGGTAATAATAGTTTTACTATCATTATTCATGCACCAAAAAGGCATAGAAAACTTTAGCACCTCTCCTTGACCAAAAACCCCTGAAGAGGCGTAGCTAGCACTACGAGGTGTAAGGAGACCAATTCCAACCGGTGTGTGTAGTGGACATTCATCGGTGATTCACTGGTTCGTGTGGATACCACAGAAGTGCAGCCACATAAACGCTGTACTGGTGATCTGATCTTCGAGTTTCTATTCCGGTTCGTGATTTGGAGAGTAGATTGGATTTGCTGTGCAGCGGACAAAAGATTTTGGCCGAAAGGTATAAACCCTAATCCCTAATCTATGGCGTTCTAAATTCGCATGGATCCTTGGTGGAAATCGTGCAAAAATTTTATTCCGCTGTGCATGTATGATGCGCGATTTCCAGCAACCATGAGTTATGTGGAGGGATATGAGTTATTTAAATGGGATTTTATACCTCTATATAGGAAGAGAGATATTGGTAGGCCCTTTGATTAAGTAAGATTATGAAATGTATGCTTGTGCTCAAATAGATCGATATGTGATATTGATTCATTTATTTTATTTAGTTTAATTAGGAATCAAGAAACATATATATTGAATTATGAAGAGGGTGACACATTCCATGCCTTAAGTTTAATCTAGGTATCCAAAAAAAAAAGAGACTATATTGCATAGGATATTAGTCCTAGAAAAGTTATGTCAATTCATTGACATTCTTACTACTTGGATGGTAGTGATGTATTATTAGATACACTCACTATCTGTGATACTAAAATAGAATTTTAATATCACTACTAATGAAATGAGAATCGATAGGGTCTCACACAAATGGCATGTCAAATATTGGGATCATGGTGTAATTAAGAACTCTCATTCAAACGAAGACTCTTAATTAGGATTAGCCTAATATGATTGAAATTTACTTAATAACAGCATAATATGATTTAGCTATACTTAAAGGACACTATGTATAGGCTAGTTATTAACCAGCGTTGTGTTTAGCCCTAATCAATAATCAAAGCTCAACTATCTTATTTCTTAAGGTAGTTTTGGTTAGAAATTAAAAATGATTATTATCAATGAGATAGAGTGTTGTAAAGTAATTGGAAGTGTGATCTAAAAGTAGAATTGTCCCACAAGTAGCATTATCTTGAGAAAGAAAGAGAGAGAAAGCAATCCTATTTGATTAGATTAGAATATTCGATTGTTTGTGTGGAAACTACAAAAATATTGCCCTTAAGGGCAACATTTGTGATTCATCATCCTAGTTCATACATTCATGATAAGATCTGATCGTGATGAAACATTTTTCGAGTGTTTAAGAGCAAACCATTCATGTGTTGATGATCAAATCATTCAAACACTACTAATCAGATTGTTCATCAAGAAACAAAAGTAGATTTTTCAATAGTAAGTGAGTTTCTCGTAACTAAGGTATAATCCTTAATACTAGTTTATAATATTTTACTTGTATCCTTGGTGGGTTTCAAAGTAAAATTTTAAAATTTTCTACTGTGTTATTTAATCTAAAACTAAACATAGTGCGGTTTATTCTTTTATTTCTAGGAAAGTTTGTGATGTACTAGGTTTATAAAAGAAAACCTTAGAGAAACCTTTACAAGTTATTATACCTATAAGTATCAATACCTTGACCACTTAAAAGAGTGTGGCCACTCCTATAAAAGTCAATAGGGTCATGTTTTCCATTGATTTAGTAATATTTAAGTTAAAATAGCATGATATTATTTTAAGGATGGATTATTGGCAATATATCATGCTAATATGAATTGTATTGAGAAAATGATGATGAAAAAAGTTATAAACTCTACCACCATAATTTTTAAAGGTGAAAGAGGCTTGGTAGATACTTGTTTGATTTCCATGTTTCAAGCTAAAAGATACCTTTATAAAGGTTGTCAAGTGTAGATGGCAATAGTAATTGATGTCAAACCATTAAAAGCACTTGATGATGTATTGATGGTGAGGGAATTTCTCAAAATATTCCTAGATGAATTACTTGGAATACAACTCAAATGTGAAATTGGATTCCATTTAGAGGTACGACCTGGAATGGAGCCTATCTTGATACCTCCATACCAAATCGTACCTAACGAGCTAAAAAAGTTGAAAATGTTACTATAAGAATTTCTAGATAAAGGATCTATCCATCCCTATATCTGACTATTAAGAGCTCATGTGTTTTTTGTAAAAAAAGGGATAAAATGATGCATTTGTGTATCAACTAACAAGGTCATTCTAAAGAATAAATACTCCTTACCTAGAATTGATGATTTTTTTAACCAATTACAAGAAGCAAGTTACTTCACAAATTCTTGGCAATGTCTTTTGGTCTTGCCAATGCCTCATAATGTTTATAGACTTAATAAATTAGGTTTTTAAGTTGTTCTTAGGCTTCTTTATTATAGTTTTCATTGATGATATCTTAATATACTTTAAGATAGTTAAAGAGCATGCTCAACATGTGTGAATAGTACTTCAGACTCTTAAGGAACATTGATTTATGCAAAATTTTCCAAATTCAAATTTTGAAAAATTAAACTAAACTTTTTAAGGCATATTATATCATAAGAAAGGATCCGGGTGGACCCAAGCAAGATTGAAGTAGTAAAATAATGGCCTAAACTTACTACAATTGCCAAAGTTTCCTAGGCATGGTGGGTTATTACCACTATTTTTTCAAAAAAAATTCCTAGATAGCAACACCATTGACAAAGTTGATGAGAGAAGGAACATTATTCATCTAGACTAAGGGGTGTGAAGAGAGTTTTAGGAATATGATAGAATGCTTCACTACTACCCTAGCATTGGCATTGCCTAACAAGTCAAATAAGTATATAGTGCTTTACAATGCCTTTGGAGTAGGGCTGGGGTGTGTGTTGATGAAGAATAGGAGAGTGATAACCTATACTTCCCAATAACTAAAGAATCATGGACCAAATTACCCTACACATAACCTAGACATGGTGACAGTGATACTTGCTTTAAAAATATGGCATCATTATCTATATGGAGCCACTTATGACATATTTAATAACCATAAATGCCTTAAATATATCTTTGAACAAAGATAGCTTAATTTAAAGCAAAGTTAATGGATGGAGTTGATAAAATATTACAATTGCTTGATCTATTACCATTTTAGAAAAGTTAACATGGTCACCGATGTCCTAAGTAGAAAGGTGTTAAGATATGAGAGAAGAAAGGAAGAGATGGTAGATCATAGATAGATAACCCTTATAAGAGTGGAGTTAACAATTGGTGTAAAAATAAAAGCCACATAGAAAAAGGCCCATAATACAAGAAGTATGTGGTCAAGGTTGAAAGAAGCCCAAATAGTGAATTCTTGGGAGGAAAGGATGGAGAAATTAGATATGAAGGGAGATTATAGGTCCTAAGGAATGCATAGATGAACTATTAGTAAAGGCTCATAAATTCACCTATATAATGCATTGTAGATCAATTAAAATGTACCATGATCTTAAGCCATTTTACTAACGTAAAGGAATAAAGAAAAAAGTAGTCAAGTGTGTGGCTAGATGCATCATATATTAATAAGTTAAAGCAAAAAATCAATGATTATTCGAGACCCATCAGTTAGTAAAGACACTTAAATGGAAGTGGGAATTGATTGCCATGGATTTCATAGTGGGACTTGCTTGAACTTAGAAAGGATACGACTCTATTTAGGTATTCATAGATCATTTGACCAAGTTAGCACATTTTTTACTTATCAAGACTATATACATCATTCTTAATATACTTAGCTCTTTTTGGGTAGGATAATCCCACTACACTATGCAACTATAACACTTATTTTAGATTGAAGAACACAGTTTATGGCATATTTATGGAGGTTATATCAAGAAGCCTTAGGAACTTAACTTAGGTTTAATATACTTTTCACCTTCAAATTGACGAGCAATCTAAGAGGGTGATATAAGTTCTAGAGGACATATTACAATCCTATGTGATAGGATTCAAAGGCAAATAAGAGTGTTATCTACCCTCGATTGAATTTGCATACAATAATAGGTACTAAGCAAGCATATGATACCATTGGAGGTCTTATATGGGAGGAAGTGTAAATCAATGTTAGGTTACTTCAATCTAAGGGAAGCTAAGATAATTGTCCTAGACCTAGTACAAGACACCTTAGAAAAAGTTAATATGTGAATGACTCTGAGTAGCCTAATACCAACAAAAGGCATATATGAACAAGAGGACAAAACCATTAGAGTTTTAAAAGGGGATCAATTTTTATTGAAAGTGCAATTTAGAACAAAAGGGAAACTAGCTCCTTACTATATCAAACATTTCCCAATGATAAAATAAATAGGAGTAATGGCTTACTAATTAAGATTATTTGAGGAACTTAGTGCAATATGCCCCATTTTCCATGTGTTCAAATTAATGAAATATATCCTAAATCCTTTACATGTCATCGAATGCATGCTATAACACATCATGCAATATAAAGTGATAAACTAAGTCTTATCCCTATTGATCCCTTAATATATCCTTTTTGAATTATTTATTAATCATGATTACACAATATTTAAGCTTTTTATGTACTAAAAACAAGAGGAAGAAAAGCAAACATAAGTGAAATAGAAACTCAAATAAAATACACATGGAATGTAGAATGCAAAATATATTCAAATAGTTTGCAGAACAAAATGAACACAGAACCAAATTAGGGTGTTTTAATTCAAAATTAAAATAAATGTATTAAACAAAATAAAACATAGAAGTAAACTAACCAAAAAGAAAATCAATATAGCAAAGTCGTTAATCCAAAGATTTAAGAGCTCTTAAGATAGATTAATTATAGATAAAAAAATATTTAACTATTTTAATTGATTTGTCAACCTTGAATTATCTAGAACCCTTACAATAATTCATGAATTCTACATTAGATGATCATTTAGAATTCGATCAATTAAGATAAGCAGGATTATGTAATTATTATAATCTATAAAGTTAGATCAAAATTGATTTGAAAATAGAATTTAGTTGAATTAAGAGATTAAATCATAAACCTTTGATTTAATCTCTCAATCCTCTATCCTTATGTGAAAAACTATTATTAACCCATTATAATTTAACATAAAAATACATAAAGATTAGAAATCATAAGGTTAAACACCAATTTTACCAAATCAACATTCAACACATGCAATTTCAAGCAATTAGCATAAAAAATGAGGGGAAAAGAAAAATAAATTAGAAAAAGTCAACGTTACAACTTAGGATCTCATACTATAGATAGGGATAAGCCTCAAAATCCTTAAATTAATTAGAAATTTAGCTTTCTATGGTTGAAAAATAAGAAAATTCAAAAGAAGGGGAAAAACTATCTTTATTAAATTATGTAGTGTGTTAAAATGTGTAATGTTCTTGCCTCCTATATTTGACTTGGTAACCATTAAAACCTAATGGACTTGAATCCTATGCCTTTTAGGGTTACAAAGAATAGGGCCTTATTAATTTTTGAAGCCCAAAGCTTAATTTACACTATAATGACCTATAAGAGTTGTTGTAGTGAAATTTTGTAGGTCCAACTTCTACATAATGTATGACCATCAAAACTATATAGTTTTGCTAGACTCCAAATACTAAAATTTGTAAGGCAGGTTTTAGGAAACTTTCACATAGGTTTCACCTTGATTAGACCTCCAGTGCTCTAGATATAACCTAAAAACTAAAACTGGCTTAGTTAGGATAGAAATAGGGCTTCAATTTCTTACCTAAATTAGACTTTCCAGATGTCTAAATTAGGTTTTAACCAAAATGTAAAAGTTATAAACCTTTCTTTAAGTTTTTCAATAATATAAAAGTTACCCCAGTTTAATATTCAAAACTCAATATATAGTCAAAAATTTGAAATAGTGTAAAAATTTAGCATTAACTGAATAATTTTAGATCATTGTAAAACCAATCCCAAATTATATAACAAGGCTAATTCTATGAAATTAGGCATATGTAACACAATGAAAGGTATAAAATAAGAGGAAATAATATGGATAAAATCTTACACATTAGCCATCCATCACAAATTTCCCTAAATAGATTCAAAGATGACTTACAAAGAAATACCTATAGGGATCCTAGACACACAAGTAAGAAAGCTCCAAAATAGATAAGTATAGATCATAAAAGTTGAGTGGGAAAGACACGATAGTCATAAGCCATTTAGGAAGTGGAGTTTGAAATGAAGCAAAAATAGTCGAAATTATTCGGTACATACCTTTCCAACTAAGTCGTAGATAACATGCTTAGAATTTAGGGATGAATCCCTTTGAAGGGGCAAGAATTTGTAACACCTATAATAATTTAAATAAGATGAGTACATATTTAAGTATGTATATGCACATAAGAGAATATGTATTTGAATAGGAAGTTACATTGGAGATGTTTAACTTATTATACAGTGATATTTGAGTGAACGTATAGCATACATACACCTTCTAAAAAAATAAAAAAATAGTGAGAAGAGAACATTTAAATGAGAATATTTGTAAGGATAAGAACTCAAGTGGTTTAAGCCATGAAAATGCCTAAACATCTGAAATGAGAAAAAGTAACTAACATTGATTGGAGTAACAATGTTGTTACATCAAATCCATTACATAACAGGTAGTTTTTTATCTATAACTCTTAATAGGAACATTCGATTTATGAATTGTAAAAATGTATGGAAAAAATACATCTAAGGCTACTATCTACATAAATTTCACAATTAATAACCTAACCAATTTTTGTAATTTTTTTAAGTTAGAAAATCTCTAATAGAATTACACTTACTCAGCTATAGTAATTTAAGTATAACTCTTTATTAAAGGATCCAATTGATGAAAAATTTATGGCAATGGAAAGGAGACACAAAGAGCTACTTCCAATCAAAATTTCATAGAATGGGCCTCTGTGAGTAATTAGTCATGAATTTTGATTAAAGCCCAATGCTCTAGCTCAATAACTAGAAGGGTTTGGCCAAATCTTAAGAGTTTGATCAAAATTTATCTAAGACCAACTAAGACTATCTTAATGTGAGATGTGGGTTGTTGAATCACAATATAAAAGTGAGATTTTAGGCCTTGTGAGAAGTCCACTTAGCACCTAAAGTAAAGGGGTCAAATGAGAACTCCAAAGGATCCTAAATAATAATTTAATTGGGTTAATTGTAAAGCTTGAAAAGGAAGGGTGGTAGGTTGTGATTACCTTTTAATTTAATGATGAAGTAAAAGAAAGAAGGAATAAGGGTATAATGGCTTATTAAATAAGGAACCAATAAGATTGAAAATAATCTAGAAGATAACTAATAGAAAGGTGGATAGGTTAATGACTACATCATACTAGTGATTTGCAAAGTAATAAAAGGGAAGCTTTCACCCAAAATCCCTCTCATTTGCACTAGCCACCCTCCATACACACTAACAAAGGAAATTCTTCTCCTCTTCCTTGTATACAATTGAACCTTTAGAGCTAGAAGAGAGGAAGTTGGTTCATATTACTATAAAAAGTTCTTTATTTCATGTTGTTTTAAGATTCTATAAGAAGAAATGCTTAATAACTATGACTTCGCTTTCATGTTCTAGAATCCCTTAATTTAAGAATTTAAGAAGTAGCAAAGTGAGTACTCATCCTCTTGGATTATACTCATTTCATCTTTGATCTTCTTTTACTTTACTAATGAGGTTGATAACTAATGGTTTACAATAAGAATCATGAAGGTATGTATTGCATGAGATGGAAAAGATATGGCATAAGGGAAATGCCTATCGATATTATATATATGTATATATTCATCTAGGTATAAGTATAAGTGCAATGTTAAAAAAAGATTGATGAATTTTTTGAAGAAAATTACAGATAGTTCTTGAAGAACCTTATCATGCATGAATATGGGTTAAAAAAATTAGATGGTTAAAGTTGGGGATATTAATGAAAATATCAAGTAAAAACTTAATGAAGGACATGGTAGGAGTTATAGCCTTACCATCGTTAGAGGGTATTTATGCCTAAATTTTGTATATCTTTAAGTTAACGTGTTCTAAAATGGTTATGGAGATGTTACAGAATAGTTTTGGAAGTTCTAACTTGAAAGTATAGGATTTGGAAATCAAAAAGGAAAAGGGTTCAACATCTTTTCCTTTTTTCCATACACTAAATCTTATAAGTTTGGCAGATTATTAATAATCTTATAAGTAAGAGAAATTAAAGGTTTAAGTGTGTTAATGTGATGATTCAAAAAGGCTGAATGCTAAAATGTATGATAAGAATCAAAGAGTAAAATGAAGAGATAAAAATGGAAGGGTGTGATCACCCTTAAACATGATTCAATAATTTATTTAATTGGTTAATAATGTTCTTAGATAAATATAATCAATATATAAGAAATTAATTTTGGTAAAAATAAAAGAACTCAATTTCACCTAGTGGAAGATCAAGGTTGAGAATTGATTGAATGTAGTTAAAATGAGGAAGTGTTAATGACAAGTAGGATGATTAAAAATGGTAAATAGCTAGATTGTGTGGTATAGTAGTAGTATACAATTAAATGCCAAAGGATGAATGATAAATAAAGTGAATGGGTCATAGGAACCCCCCAAAAGTCATAAAACTTAGTAAAATTAAATGCTAAAGGATGAATGATTTGTACCTAGTGGAAGATCAAGGTTGAGAATTGATTGAATGTAGTTAAAATGAGGAAGTGTTAATGACAAGTAGGATGATTAGAAATGGTAAATATCTAGATTGTGTGGTATAGTAGTAGTATACAATTAAATGCTAAAGGATGAATGATAAATAAAGTAGATGGGTCATAGCTACCCCCTAAAAGTCATAAAACTTAGTAAAATTTCATCTATTCATGGTATGATGCATAAATTAAAGAAGTGTTAGATGGAATTGCGCATTAATATTTGTATATGAAAAATAAATGAATATATGTGCTATATGTGCATTACAAAATTTTTAAATCTCATGAAGTTTTAATTAATATGCATACTTCAAGTATTGCTATAACTATGTATGTGAATCTTGAGAATTTCATAAGATATGATTGCTTATGAGCACATCCGTAAGCATCATGGTATAAAACATAATACATCATTTGACAAAACATAAGCATGTAATATATAAAATTTGTAATAATTTGTTTGTCAATGATGGGAAGCTAACAATGTAGTTATAATGATGACATTTATTATGACAATTTAGTTATCAGTGATGAAAGGTTAATAATGTTATTATTAGGATGGTATTTATTATAAAAATTTGGTTGTCAATGAAGGGAGGTTGACACTGCAACTATAAGGATAGTAAATATGATAATAATTTGATTGTTAGCAATAAAAGGCTAACAATGTAATTATAAGGATCAAGCATGATATTACTCTATATTGCATACATTGGCAGCACAATAAATTGTCATATGCTTATAAGTTAACATTGCCATTTTTACACATATCATTTATGATGAGATAATGCATTTCATGCATGTTATGTTTATAGTTTATTTGTTGTTTTATGATTTATGGGAAATAACTCTAGTCCCAATGTTACAATTAACTCCATAAGGTACTCACCTTTAGGCTTACTCCATACATGCTAGGTGGTTTGATTACATGTGGTGCATATTTCACATATCATAGTAACATGGCAAGATGAATAAATTAATAAGGCTATAAACTGCATTTTAACATGTTCATACATACATAGTAACTATGTATCCAATAATAATAATAATAATAATAATAATAATAATAATAATAAGATAACCACTTATAAAGCCTCTTAAGACTTACCCTCATTATATGTGATTAAATTTTTAGGTATAGAGATGCAAGGCCAAGATGCTAATCTAAAAGGACTTCATGATGATCACAATATCACACCCATTCAAGACCATTTGCATCATTTTCTACTATAATCTATTCTTTAACTATCATGAGTGCACCTTTCTATGTAACGTTCATCATGAGTACATTACCGACCCTAACATTCTCAATTAATCAGGGATGGGTACTTTAATATATTGTTATCATAGATTATGAGGGTTGCAATCTTTTAGATGGCCATGCAAACTAAGCAAACTTTTGAGACTTATTTGTACATATTTTGGATGAGATAAGTTGTTTATGGATAATTATACTAGACCTAACTTGCAAAAAAAAATTATTATTTTTATTATTATTATTATTATTATTATTATTATTATTATTATTATTATTATTATTATTATTTCATATCATATTTTATGCAACTAGCTTAACCATTAGTTTTAAAAAAAATTCTAAAAACTTTACAAATTTAAAATCAAAGACTTGCATTTTAAACTATGAAATCTAAAGGTGTTACTAGGAGCTAGGTAATAGTTGACTATAACCATGTGAATTGAATTTAAGACAAGCATAGTTAACTATACCCCCAAGGAAAAATACTGATGAATACAAGATATAATTTATCCTTTTTTCTTAAAATGATCAACTTTAGCTAAGGGAAGGCTTCTAATGAATAAAAAACATAATTCTTCCTCTTTTTCTAAAATGTCCCTACCTTATTCTCTTAAAACTTCACTTTTCTCCTCCCCTTCCACATTTCCTAAAAAAATCCTAACCATCTCATCTTATCTTCCTTCTTCCATATTTTCCTTAATCAAGTAAGGAAACATCAAATTCTTATCAATCTTCTTACACAATCAAGATAAGGATATCCAAATCTTTCTCTATGTTAAGTTTTTCATTAATTTTTCATTAAATTTTCTTTGGAAAACAAAGAAATTCATGAATTGAGCATGAAAAAAAGGGGGAAATGGAGTCTTAACCCTAGTTTGTTAAATTTGGATAATTAAGAACCATTAATAATTGAGTGGGGTTTCCTAAACTCTTTTCCATATTAGATGAGTAAGCATCCTAATTCTAATTAGAAGCTTGAAATTGTTTTTTTTTATTTAGGATAGAATTTGGGATTTTATTTTATTATAAAAAAAGTAATTATTTATGTGTTTGATTTGTTTTGATGTTAAGGTTTAGTTTTAATGTTAAAATTGGTGTAAATGTTGCATCCTTAATGTGTATTTGCGATTTAGATGGATTAGTAGCATGATAAATGTAATGATGAAAACATTGACTAAATAGTGAAAAATTGTGCAAATCTTAATAAAAACCAAGCTATAGTCAACTATGAGCCTTTGAGTGCTCTCTGGGTGCTAACAGTCAACTATGAACTCCAAAATTACTCTTTAAACCTTCAAAGTCAACTATGCTAGTATAGAAATGTTATAATGACTTGGAAGGCTAATTAAGTTTACTTTCAAATGGTACTGATTTGATATCAATATATTTTGTATATTTTAAGATATCACTAAAATAATAGATAAAGGTAAGAAATTCTAGATAGTGAAAAATTGAATTTTAGGGACTAACTTGTAAAAGTCATAACTCCTTCATATCTTAACTATTTTAAGTAAATAAGTAGTCCATGGAAAATTAATTATGTCTATTCTCACATGAAATAAGTTTCATGAATAATAAATTTGAAATTTTTTTATAAAAATTCAAAGGTCAAAACTAAGGTATAACCTAAAGCTTTCCAGGGTTAAGTTAGTATGCGAAAAATAGAAGTTGCTTACATGAATAATAGTTATGAAAGGAGGTAGGGCATTGTTATGACAACATAAAATTTTGTTTGTATTTACAAGTACTTGAATGATGATAAATGAGTATTATGCCATATGATATTTAATGTAAATGAACTTGCATGATTATTTACAGAATGAAATGTTATATGTGAGCATGCATTGAAGTATAGTGTTACTAAAAAATTATGATAGCTAGGGTTTGAAATGTGATATGAGAAAGAAACGAGTTATGCATTGTGATATGAGAAAGTGATGGGGGTGATATGAATATTGGATGCCTAATTCCTAATGATAAGCTTATGGAAAGTATAAGGTTAACCAAAGAGTCACAAGAAGATTTGCATGCTTTTCTTTTGTTCTTTCATTGTATTACGGTAATATTGTGTGATGGTTGAATATGTAGGATTGTGAACCTACAAGTAGCTATTTTGTAAAAAGACTTCTCCTTTATAAATTGAACTAATGATGGATGTAGAAAAAGTAATAAATGAATAAATGATATGCTCATGATTGTGATCCAAAGTAGTATAGGTCCATTTTTATTGTTCTTGTTACAAAAGCAATTTATTAAGGAAACCATCTTTTTCCATCAATAAAGGCACAAAGGTGTAGTTATTAATTAAAGTGAAGCCCAAGTATTTTAATAAATATAGACATGCATGGGTGAATTTAAATTGTTGCGATATAAATTAAATTAGTTATATTTTACAAATTCTTAAAAGTTTATTTATTATGTTTCAAAGAAACTCATTCTTTTCTTTTTGAGTTTGATCTTCTTTGGGGATCATTCCTTTTAGGTATCCAATTGCCATTAAATAGGATGAAAATGGGCTCATTTGTGAAATTTTGGCACCAAGGTAAGCATTGGAATAGTTGGATTAATTTTGCATGTTAATTCATTGGTATATTTTATATTTAAATTGTTAAATGTTGCATGCTTTTTGGAAGTATGGCACTTTTGTATGTGAATCATTGCATTAAACATGTTTTGGGATAGCTAGTAGGTTATCAACCATAATGACTTCCTATACCGATCATGTAGGTTGGTTCATGACATCATGTGTTACTATGTTAATAAAAAATTGTTAAAACTCGTTTATTGTTATTAAAAATTCTTAGTTATTATTAATTTTTTAACAATGTCTTTTCACATTCACTGAAAATGTAAAATATTTTATACTAATAATAAATCAAATTTAAACTCATATAATTTTCATGATTGACATTTGGAATTTAACATTAGGTTTTGTCAAAAAATATCTTTCCAAAAGATTTATTGTAAGAAGAATTGCAAATATTATGAAAGAAAAAATCAAAATGTTATAGGAACCAAAAATGAAATTCAAAATTAAGTTTCAAATATTTTATATATATTAGATTGAGTTTTACAGATTTGACTTATCATTTTAACAACTCTTGATTTGCATTTGAAATCCGATTTCAATTTCCATTTTTGGTGTATATAGTATTTTCAAATATAAAAACGTTGAGATTACATAACAATTGAATTTTATGTCTAGTTCATTTAAAGTATAAAATTGTATCGAATCACAATTTATTAAATAAAATTCCTTTCAAAACTAATTCTTACTTTTTAATTATAAAATTTATGAAAACTAATTATAATATAAATTTAGATCATATTTATTCATATTTACAAAATTGATTTATAGTTGTCTGATTTTGAATCAATTTTATAATCTATAAAACACACTTTGAGAGTTATACCAAATCTTTTTAATTTAATTCAATATATTAAAAAAAAGTAAAAATATTTAACATGTAAAATTTATTAATAATTATTGATTTTTTATTATCAATTTAAAATCATAATTAAAAAATAATCAATTATGTTTTATAATTAGATGTATATTTTAGAGTTTTTGCTAAAAATAAATGAGAAATTTTATGAATCAATTATAACATAATCAAAAGAAATAAAAAAAAGGACAATTTGATTATAGTTTTTACTTTTTACTTTTTACTTTTGTTCATATAACTTGCACTTTAAAATACAATTATGCTTTTTGTATTAAGATCTCATATGTAAAAAAATCTCCGTGGCTTAAAAAATATTGGAAAAAATAGAACTTTCTAGAAAACCCTTAATGCAAACCCTTGCCTTTATTGATATTCCTAGGTTGCTTCTCACTATTGCCATCAACCTTCTTGTTAGCTTCTTTCTTCTTTTCAATCATTTTCCTTAATTTTGTTAAAGGCTAGCAATGGTGGAGTTTTAAATTTGATGGATTTTTGCTTGTTTCGTTGTTGTTCAGTTAAGGTCATTTCTTGTGTAGATTGTGAAAGTTGGCTCAAATACAATTCTAAAATGATCCCAATGGATGATGTAGCTTTCAAATAGAACTAATTCTATTGGATGCTTCATGAATAATTTTTTACATACTTGAAGTTCAATTAGGTCTTTTCACTTATTTTACTTTGTTATTAAGTAGAATTTTTCTCACTACCATTAATAGTTTTTCTTCACTATCTTAAGTTTTATTTTCCTCGATGTCTTCTAGTTGTGTACTCACATGCTTTATTTTTTATTAAGTATAATTTTTCTCACTACCATTAATAGTTTTTCTTCACTATCTTAAGTTTTATTTTCCTCAATTTCTTCTAGTTGTGTACTCATACGCTTTATTGTTTAGGATTTTGCAAATGAGCAGTCAACAACAAAAATTAGGATTGAAAAAAAGGGGTTCTTGTCAAATAATCCTAAAACAAAAGTTGATAAAGAAGAATGGTTGAAAAAAGAAAATAAATTGAAACATCCCATTAATGATGAGTTTGAAAGCTTAATTTTTAATGAATAAAAAAGTACTCTATTTTAACTACTTTCAAAATTACTACAATTTGAAAATGATTGTGTCAATGTTTTTGATTCAATGTCAATAGATGATGAAGAGCTTTATAGTCATGGATAAGTGTTTCTCACTAATATAAATGGATTTTTTTTAAAATAAATTATGGCAACAAGGTTATTTCCACGTTGTAAATGAAAGTGAGTAGACTACTGCTAAGTAGGTTACTATGCTAAAAGCTCAAGTTTAAGATTTACAGTTCAAAAGTAAGGGGTTAAAATGATAAGTTGCTAATTTAAGCACTAATTTGATTTAATTATCTAAGAAAATTTAAAGATTGGAAACTAAGAAGGCAGTTTTTCAAATTCAAATACAAGCCTTTAATCAAGAATGTAACTAGAACTCATTAAGTGGTAACCTCAAGAAATTGATATCTACTAAACACTTTAAGGTGTTTGATCCTATTAATAAGGATTGAATTGTGTTGGCTTCATTTAAAATGGAAAAAGATAAAATGTTTTGCAGTAACTATGGTCAACTAGGGCATTTTTATGCCTAATGTAAGTAATTTTGCTCCAAATGCAACATGTCTATTAATATCAAATGGTGTCTTATTTATTTGTTACATCTAAAGGACCTCAATTGCATAGTAGTCAAGCTTGACCCCTTTTAAGTGGCTTTCAAGTTGAACAAGCTACCATGCCACCATCTAAAATAGGTAAGTTAGTTTCAATTAATAAAAATGAGAATTAGACAATACATGCTAGCTTGGAGTATCATTAGTGTAAAGATCTAGATTCTATGATGAGTATAACAGAATGTTTGTTTAAATATCAAAATACTCCATAAATAGAGGTGGATTTACAAAACCCGTAGAGTAATACTATAGGCAAGGTTACTTTACCACATCTAAGAAGGACTCACACAAAGCATTATTAGGAGGCAGTTTAGATTTGTCAACAAATATTTAAGAAATCTACTACATAAATAACCTCCTAGTGGAGTATTACCCAACAAACAAACTCCCATGATATCTTCCACTAGCATGGTAAATTTGTTCTTCTTGCCTTTTAACATGGATTAAAGTTGTAATGGGAATTTACATGTCAAGGTCATCCACTAAGTTTGCTACATTGCTTTTGAGTTTACTTTATAAAGGTTTTGTTTTGTGGTTGCCTTTATTTATCTATTTAGTTTGTTTATTTATGTTTGAGGGTTTTTTTCTAACTTTTCTATAAAGATGTAAGGTTTGTTTACTTGATCCTTATGTACTATTTATTGTGAGATGAAAAAAATGGTTAAAAAATAAAGTTAATACTAAATTATAGGTTTATGTTAAAATTTGACCTAAATTCTAATTATCATCAATTTGTGATTATTTCTTCTTGTGAACGGTTTTCCTATTCAAATTAGGATTCATATTAATTATATATTATTTCCTATTTTGAATTAAGATTCTCTTATTAAGTATGTCTTTTAGGCTTATAAATACATTATATTTAGGCAACAAATAATTTTGCAAAAGACTAATATATGAGGTGTGAGAGAGTCTATATTTGTAACTCTATAATGATTACTTGAGATTCCATAATTTGCTCTTACTCTTTTAGTAAAATTTACACTATATGGAATTTTTGGGTAAGCCTATCAAGATAGGCCAACCAATCCATATTAGGCTAACCCAAAAGGCAAAAGCTATATGCTAAGTTAGTTTTGAGTTAAGCTATTTTTTTACCAAGTCAGAATTAAGTTAGGTTGCTACAATATCAATCTCAATTCTAATCACAACCTCAAGTTAACATTTACCAGGAAATTTTTATAACCTATTACTTTTTAAATATTAATTTTAAATAAGTCCTACATTCTATATTATTATTATTTCAAATGAAATTTTAAATTTTTAGTTAAAACAAAATTTTTTACATGTGCTTGAATATATGTTTTTTAACTTATATAAAATATAACTTTAAAATAAAATATTAAAAAAAAATTGAAATTTTTATGCAAATTTGATGGAACTATTATTATTATTATTATTATTATTATTATTATTATTATTATTTTCAAATGAAATTTTAAATTTTCGTTAAAATAAAATTTTTTGCATGTGCTTGAATATATATCTTTTAACTTATATAAATTAAAAATTTGAAATAAAATTGAAACTTTTTATGAAAATTTTTTGCAACTTTGATGGAATTATTACTATTGCTATTATTATTAGATAAGACCAATATTAAAATTAAAAAAAATAAATCAAGACACATTATTTTTTATATGGAAAACCCCTAAGTATAGAAGTAAAAATTGTTAGACCTAATTCAGAAAAATTTTACTATTTGTAAATAAAATAGGTACAAATATTTTACTACCTAAATCTATAATATGCAAAAATATCACTAGTTCTAATTTCCAACTCTATCTTCACTGGATGATGATCTATCTTCTCTCAAACTATTTTTTTATCTATTTTTTGTATTAAACCAATATTTCAAACAAACTACCATCTTTAAATTCTCATGACTCGTTGATAGATGTTTATCATCCAAAATTTGCTTACTAAGAGAAAATGCAATTTTTGATGCTACTGAAAACATTAAAAAGGTTAGTATATCGTGTCTCATAAGAGAAAGTTAAGACCTTGTGTCCTTTGTGATTTTCACTATTCTAAAATATCAAATTTTAGTATATTAAGTAAAATAAGTGTACGTAAGTAAGAATTAAGTTCATTATTAATCAAAGGGGAATCATCAGTTACATCGAAAAAGTTATCAAATTCTTCAACATATGATGTGAATGTTCTTGAAGAAGAAAAAAAACCCATGTATGAATGTGAAGATTAAATTTACTATTATACTTATTAAAAATCTCGTGAAATAATTTATTCATACTAAACATGTATAATTCTAAGTCAAATTCATATTGCATCTTTGCCTAATATTTATCTAGTACATTTTTCAAACCTTGTTGTTTAGGTCTAAGATCCAAAATTGTAGCTATAATATATAAATCAGAGATATTTCTAAAATATTTATTCTATTTAGGTAAGCATTCATTAATAATAATTTCAAAACTATTAACATTTCTAAATTTTAAAAATGCAAAACTATAATTAAGCAAAACTCCAATCATTAAATGAGATGTAGGATAATAAGAACTAGGTAAAATATTAGTAGCTTTATGAAATGTTTGTAAAAATTGTAGGCAAATTTTTTGACATTCCCATTCAATACTATTAGGATGATGATTATCTTGCATTTTTTTGTTGAATAAAAAGGACTAATAACATCTTTGTACTCTAAACAAAATTCTAACATATGAAAAAGTAGAATTCCATCATATACAAACATCTAGTAGAGGCATTTTATGTTTCTTAGCTTTTTGTACACATGATTTCTTCCAATCATACTTTCTATTAGATGATGATTTGATAAATAAAACCATATTTCTAAGATTATGTACAAATATAGAAATAACTTTTAATGCATCTTGAATAATTAAATTTAAAATATGGCATGCACACCTAAGATAAAAGATTTGAGCATCAAGAAAAGGATTTAAAGATGGAATTAAAATTATAAGAGCACTAATATTACTAGATGCATTACCAAAGGTAATTAAAAATATCTTATCAAATATCATGTACTCGCTACAAGTATTTATTATATAAAGAGCAATAGTTGATGCATCATGTGGTGGTGGAATAGGATTAAAACAAATAATTCTTTTATTCAAGACAAAACTATCATCAATATAATGAGTAGTCGCACAAATATAACCCATTTGGGATGGTGATGTCCAAATATCATATGTAAGTGTAACTTTACCTTTAAATTTTTCAAAAAAAACTGTTAAAATTATTTTCTTTTCACTAGATATTTTCTACAATTTATTAATAATAGTGTTCCCACTGATACCATGCCACCAAGGATTAAAGTAATGAAAAAGCTTCTTAAATTTTAGACAACCTGCTAAACTAAAAGGCATTTCACCATGACAAATCCATTTACACATTTGATATTCATAACTATCTTGGTTAGGCATATTAGGATCCTTTTTTTTTGTAGCATCTACAATATCCACATATTTAGAAAAATAATGACATCTCAATTAAGTAGTACTAATGTACCTATGATAATTATAAGATTTTGCATAATATTTGCAAAATGTTTTATCTACATTTACCTTTTTTAAATCAAAATAATTCAAAACTTTTTAATCTATTTCCTAAATTTGTTGAGGATGAGGGAGTGTTTACCCTTGTAGAACTATAAGCACATCATGAAGAAGAAGGATGTCGAGGAGGAGGAGGAGGCGATGATGTAAAGTTGTGTGCACTTGAAGTATTATTTATAAAATCATTATTTGAAAAAAATTGGTAACTACATTATCCAAGAAAATTTATTTATCCAAGAAATTCTCCATATCATTAGGATCATTCAAATCATGTTAGAATTTAATAATATTAAGAAAAAAAATTTTAATGCAATGTAAAAGATAAAGATGACAACTATGAAATCAATGATAACAGTAGATAAAAATTAAATAGTATAAAACTAAGTAACAATTATAAAACTATATGTAGAAATAATAACACTATAAAATTGAATAGTATAAAATTAAATACCAATTATATAAAAATATATGTATAAATAATAAAAATTATAAAAATATAAGTAGAGAGAATTGAATAGTTTCACCAATTGCTCCTTTTTTTTAGATAAAGGCATTAAACAATTTGAAATTTCATGCACCACACCAACACCACCTTTAATTTTGCACTAATTTGGAAACCTAAATATTTGTAGTTATTGATGAAGATTTTAGAAAATATGAGAGATTGAAGGGAGAGAATTATGTGAATTAGTTTAATTGACATGGAATGGAAGTATTTATAAAAGAATTAAAATATTAAAAAATAATAAATATAAAATAGTCATTTTACAATGGAAAAAACTTCAATGGCTATAAGAGCCGTTTTGCTTAGGATTTGCAATAGGCAACTTTTGTTACCAATGCCATTATTTGTAACACAACAATGCTATAATGGGCAAATCAATAACTAGTTTAAGTTTTTCTTTTAAAGTCATTTTTCAATGGTTATATATATATATATATATATATATATATATATATATATAATTTATTATAATAAATTATAATATAATTATAATTATATTATATAATTATTTAATAATAATAGACATTAATATTTATATATTAATATATAACTTATATATATACATACACTCACTCACCAATCACTTAATCTTATATTACTTATTATATAGTACTAGGCTTAAAAGCTAACCTATTAGCTTGATAGATTAATACTTGTTAGTCTCAGTCCCTTATTAAGTTAGGCTAACCAGTCTTGATTTCTTACGAAATCATATCACTATTATAATTTTTCGTATCAATTCCTGTCCTAAACTAAACAAAATTATTGTAACTCCCTTACTTATCAACGCCTTAATCCTCATTAAACAGATAATTATTGAATACTAATTTGCCTTCTACTTTGAACTAGCTCACAATACCACAAATTTCTGGATCTCATACGATATAGGCATGGGTCATGTAATTATACAAAAGTTCAACTTACAAAACATACATCTATTACTTACAATATCACCAACCACATAATCATTTATAATACAACTTCAAAACATCATTCTCCTCTATCGTGAGAGTCTTTGGAAGCATCATCTGGAATGGTTAGTAACAAAACAAAAACATAAGAAACAGAGTTTCTCAGTAGCTAGCTATTACCATAAATATATCAAGCCATTCCAGATCCTTAAGCAAATAGAACGTGCATTTGAAAACAATTAATCGTTTGTCATCTCATTCCATACCATTGTAAGAAATGTGCATCACACATAGCAATCAACAAGCCCATTCAAGGACTCATATAATTATCTAGATGGCCATCACAGATAATCGTACCTAGGCCTCATACAGCAATTCACTGTCTTCCCGGGGTACTCGAGCCAAAAGCCTAACACAGTATCACACTGTCTTCCCGAGGTATCTGGCCAAAGGTACCGCACACAACAATTTCATTACCATCCCGGGAAAAACTCGGGCCATATGCCTTACACACACAGTATTTGACTGTCTTCCCGGGGTGTGCACACAGCTATTTCATATACATTCCATATAATGGCAAAATATACCGAAAATCATGTAGACAGAAAACAGAGCTTAAGGATAAAGCTAGCTACCTTTTATAAACTTCCAATGTGATGTTTCCTTTGCCCTCACTTAAAAACTTCTTTATAATGGCTCTTGCCTTTTCAACTTGTCACTCCTTAGTCTACATAAATACACATCATAGTTCTTATTAGAACATCATCATTTCCTTTAAACTTCATGTATTCTTTACTTCCTCCACATTGATAGATGCACAAATGCCTACTTATATTTTGTTTTTATGCTTTGAAATGACATATATGAACATTAGAAAAGGATCCAAAGGCAAAACCATGCAAATCCTGAAGAATCAAAGCCAAAATGTTCACTTGACAAAGTACACGGGGTTCCCATACCCCGTGTTAAGGGCCGTGTTTCTTTCTGGATCACTTCGGGGCTTCACTGGCTTGCTCAGAGAAGAACACGAGGGTAAACACGGGTCGTGTTCTAACCTGTGTACAGAACATGGGGTACAACATGGGTCGTGTTCTACCCCATATACATTACTGATCTTCCAAAAACACATTAAATGGCTAAATCTCCTTTCTTCCTTCTTTTCCATATTCATTGTTTTGGCTTCTCAAAAGGGAAATTGCACACACACACTTTCATAATTCAAAATTTCATCTTCCATAAGCTTCATAATTCATAAGAATTATTCTAACTTCATTAATTTAGCCAAAATTCAACAAGTCATGCCAATTCCACACACGTACCATTATGCTTCTAAAACCCTAGTGTGTACATTATGGTTTCTTGTTGTTTTTACACCAAACCCAAGCCATAGATCAACATATCAACATCTCAACATCTAAAACATCATTAAACATGTTCAATTCATCCAAAACTCCATGGTCAACCACCTTTGACCACACCAACACCAAAATCTCAAGAAACTAAAAAGAGTACTTTAAAGAGCTTTTAGAGGAGAACATTTTTACCTCTTGTTGCAACTTGAAAATCCTCACTTAGAGCTCACCAAACTTGATCAAACTTGAGCTTTCTTCAATCTAAACACACCAATAGATAGAGCTTGATGAGAAGAGCAACTTTCCCTTCTACACCTAAGCCTAAATCTCACTATTTTTGGGTGAAAAAGCCAAAAGAAACTTTCTCTCTCTTCCTTCTCTCTCTTGCACGTCCAAGCTTGCTCTCATAGAGATTTCTGCAGCTTTTAGCAGAAATGGAGAAGAAGGTAGAGTTTTCATGAAGCTTCTAGGGGCATTTTGATCCTTTTTGAAATTTCCAATGGAATTTTAGTCCTTTTTCACCAATTAGTAAGGCTATTCTTGCCATTTTCTTCTAATAATGACACTTGTCATGTGTCTATTGGTCACACTAAATAAAATCACATATTACACCCTAAATTCTTGGTTATTCTAGTAGATCCCAAATTTCTTGGTTATTTTCCACTTTAACCACACTTGATTTTGCACTTTTGCAATTTAGTCCATAGGGTTTCTATCTGTTTAAAAATCCTTACACTGTTAGACTTAGACAACTTCCCTTTTTAGGATTTTCTAACCTCCTCTGATCGTCTATATCGTTTAGGGAATTTAATTCTTTTCCTATTATCCTTTTTCCTTCAAAATTTCAATTACACTTACACTTAATTCCTTTCAACTTAAGATTCACCCACCAAGCTAATTCAAACGTGCTCTTCGTTCCTACGGCCTCAGAATTTAGAGGTTCAAATGATAGAATTAAAAAAAATGGGACATTACAATTATGCCAATCCTAAACTAACCCATTAGACCTAACTTATTTTGATACCTTATTTTCACGTGTATTTAAGGTGCAACTTGCAAGTGATCATATAATTTTTATTCCTTTGTAGCTCCTTAAATTAGTGGTTTCATTTCTCATTTTTACCTATAAAGTAGGCTAAAAGTTAAATTTTGTTAAAATATTTATATTTATTGATTTATTACCTCTTTGATATTGACTTATATTGATGTGCATTTCACATCATCATCATCTGCAAAAATAATTTACCTTACAAGTGGTATCAAAGCTCAGTTTGACTAAGTTAGGATCCTATTCATTCAAATGATCTTGATTGGTTTTGCTATTGAGTTTAGATTGATTAAAGAAATTCTAGCATAAATTTGTTTTACAATTTATCCATTCTAAATTTTGTACAAGCAATAACTTTGTTTTGTATTTCTAGTGATTTTGTTTGGGGAACTCTTTATGGAGAAGACGAAACAAATTTTATACATGTGTAAAGTGCTAGTGCTTCACTAGAGGTGGAGTTTTTAAAGACACTTTGGAGAAGATCATTCAAGATTTAAAGCTTGAAAACTTTTAATGGTGGAATTTACGACAAGATGGACATTGTTAGGATTTGACTCAAGTTCTAATTATCGACAATTTGTAATTATTCTCTTTTATGGATGATTTTCCTATTGAAATTATGATCCTTATCAATTATTTATTATTTCCTGTTTTGAATTAGAATTCTTTTGCTAAATAAATCTTCAAGGCCTATAAATACATTATATTTGCACAAAAATAATTTGTTAAAGAAATTAATATATGAGGTGTGAGAAAGTTTGTATTTGTAATCCCATGAAAATTTCTTAAGACCATACATTTTGCTTTTAATCTTTTGATAAGATTTTTTAAGGTAAAAAGTATACACATTATAAGGAATTTTTTTAATGTATTGTGAACATATGTTTAAGAGTTATTATATTGTTTATATTCTCTCTATAATTCCTCTAAATTAGTATATCTATTTCCCATCTTTACCTATAGAGTATGCTAGGAGTTGAATCTTGTTATATTTCTATGTCTTATTATTTTATACCTCTTCAATTATGTATTATGTTGACATATCACTTTCGCAACAACATTTGTTTTGAAAATTTCCCCACAATTTAATGTTTAATTACAATTTGACTACTTCAAATATATAAATTGTACACACTTAATTCCCATAATTATAATATTTTATTTTGATTCTTGTAATATACAAATTGGACCAAATTGTATCTAGGTTAGTAACATTTTCATCAAATTTAAGAAAAAATAGGCTTAAATACAATTTTTATTCCTCTAATTTACAAATTGATTATTTTTGTCCCTTTAATATAAATTAATCTATTTTGATCCCTTTAAAATTTAAATGAAATCAAAGTAGGTCCCATTATTAATGGACCATCAATTCCTTGCAAAAGTATTTATTGTGCCTACTCGACTAGAAATAATTTAGAACTTTCCTTCATCACTTTATAACTCTATTCACAAAGATACCATATATGAACAAAGTGAGCTAATGTTTACTCATTTGTAGAAAGCCAAGTCAAACATTTCAACAAATACTAAGGTGTGATCTTAATTATATTATTCTCATATAAAATTTATAATATGGACATTCATCATAAGAAAAGCATCAAAGTTAGATATTCATGCTTAAAAGTTAATTACAACTAAGATTTTCATAGTTTACTATATAAGTTTGAGCTTAGAAACATTACCTTTAAAATGGAGATATGGACTCTCAAAACTACTTTTAAGCTCTTCTTTGTTCTTCCTGAAATTGGTCCACTTGCTAGATCTAAAGCCACCACTCCATTACTTCTTGCTCACACCATGAGGGCTCCTATATGACCTGTGAAGGAGATACCATAACCTATATAAGGTCTATCCAACATCATTGTCAACAACGACATGTTAAAGACTTTTGCCTTTAAAAATAATAACCTTGGAAGTAGTTCCAAAGTTCAAACCATAGTGTTATTGGGCTTAGATTTGGCATGGCAAGACTTAGGCTTGCCCCATGCTTCCTCTTATTTGAATGGAATAGAAATTATCATTTTTGGTGTTGATGTTAGCATCTCTTGTGTCTTGCATGATCTTAAGATTCATGAGGAGAGCTTTGATGGTGTGTGATGGTTTACCTTGGACCCTATTCTCTCTCTAGAAAGTCAGATGTTTCTCTCATTATTTACTAACTTGCAATAACTTAACTTCTTTTTTATCAAATCTTGTTTACTATATCAAACAAAAAAATAGAACAATAAAATTAAAAAGAATAATGATAGGAATCCATCAAAAATTTGAATTTACATATGTTTATTAAGAGAGGATTCAAGATAGAAAAGGTTATTGCACAAGCCTATATCCACAAATCTTCTCCATGCACAAGATAAAGAAAAATAATATTATTCTACATTTTGACTTAGATATGGTTGCTTTATGATAAGAAAAATATTTAATATTTTATTTTAACTTATTTTATGTTTCTTAATGGGTTACACATGCTTAATTTTATAGAATTGACCTTATTTTATAATTTGTGGTTAATTTTATAATAGTCCAAATTTATTTGGTAAATATTGAATTTTGATATTATTTTTATTTTTTAGCTATATCTTAGGCTCTAAATGTCGGATTGATGTGATTTTTATATTATTAGAAATTTTAAAGAGAGACTTATAATATTTATATTCTAGCCCAAGCCCAGTTTAGACTATTTAAAGGTTATATATGGTTGAGAAGTTAAAATTGAATCTTTATCCTAACTAAACCTACCTCTATTTTTTTATCATATCTAGAGCTATAATAGTTTGATTAACCTGAAACCAATGCCCAAATTTTCATAGGACACAAGCCTACAACTTTCATGTTGATAGGTTTTCCAAATTACCCTATTTTAATGGTCTTAAACTAGCTAGAACTTAAACCTACAGGAAATTATTGATGTAACTATTAGAGTTAATTGTCTTGTTAAAAATAGATCTAGGCTTCTAAAAATTGGGAAGGCCCTATTTTTGTAATCCTAAGAGGCATGAAATTTAGGTCCAATAGGGTTTTAAGGTAATTAGATCATATAAGAGGCAAAAGAGCTTAAGAAATTCAAACCATTCAAACAGACTCAGCAACACAACTTTTCTCTTCTTCTTCTTGTTTTTTCTTTTATTCTTCATCAATGAAATCTTAAATTTAGAGTTAATTCAAGGAGTTTAAGGCTCTCTTCTACTGGGTTATGAGGTTATCAATTGTAATGTTGACTTTCTTTAATTAATTCTTCTCTTTCCCTAATTCTATGCGTTGATTTCTTGATATTACATGTCTTGAATGTTAATTTGGTATAATTGATATTCATCCTTGTGATTTCTAATTTCTTTGTTATTTTAATGTTGAATTGTGATTGTTAAACCATGGTTTTACATATAGGAGCATAACATTAAGGGATTAATTTAGAAGTTTCTAATTTAATTTCTCAATTTAACTAAATTCTATCATTAAATCAAATTTTAATCTAGCATAGAAATTATAATGGTTGCTTAATCAGCTAATTTTAATTGATCAAATTTTAGATGGTTATCTAGCGTAGGATTTAAGAATTATTGTAGGGGTTTTGTGTAATGTCCTGAATTTTTAATTTTATCATTTGAATCTCTAAATTCTAAGGTCATAGAAATGAAGAGCACGTTTGAATTAACTTGGTAGATAAATCTTAAGTTGAAAGGAACTAAGTATAAGTGTAATCAAAATTTTAAAGGAAAAAGGATAATAGGAAAGGAATTAATTTTCCTAAATAGTATAGATGATTAGAGGAAGTTAGAAAACCCTAGAAATGGGAGTTGTCTAAGTCTGACAGTGTAAGAAATTTTAAACAGACATAAACCCTATGGACCAAATTGTAAAAGTGCAAAATCGGGTGTAGGTTAAAGTGTGAATAACTAAGAATTTGGGAGTCAAAGTATGAATAACAAGAATTTAGGATCTAATATGTAATTTTATTTAGTGTGGCCAATAGACACATGACAAGTGTCATTATTAGAAGAAAATGGCAAGAATAGCCTTACTAATTGGTGAAAAAAGACCAAAATACCATTGGAAATTTCAAAAATGACCAAAATACCCTTGAAGCTTCATGAAAACTTTTCCTCCTTCTCCTTTCTTCTCCAAAACCGTGGATGCCTCCATGAAAGAACCTAAAATCGTGAGTTAGAGAGAGAAGGAAGAGAGAGAAAATTTCATTTGGCTTTTTCACCAAAAAATAGTGAGAATTAGGCTTATGTGTAGAAGATAAAGTTGCTCCTCTCATCAAGCTCTATCTATTGGTGTGTTTAGATTGAAGAAACCTCAAGTTTGATCAAGTTTGGTGAGCTCTAAGTGAGGATTCTCAAGTTGCTCCAATAGGTAAAAATGTTCTCCTTTAAAAGTTCTTTAATGTACTCTTTTTAGTTTTTTGAAATTTTGATGTTGGTGTGATCAAAGGAGGTTGACCATGGAGTTTTGAATAATTTGAGTATGTCTAATAATATTTTGGATGTTATTATGTTAATCTATGGCTTTGGTTTGGTGTAAAAACAACAAGAAATCATGATGTACAAACTAGGATTTTAGAGGTATAATGGTGTATGTATGGATTTGGTATGATTTGTTTGGAATTTAGCTAAATTGATGAAATTAGAATGATTCTTATGAATTATGGAGCCTATGGAAGATGAAATTTTGAATTATGAAAGTTTATGTGAAAATCCCCTTTTGAAAGCCAAAACCGTGAGCATGGGAAAGGAAGGAGTTTTAGCCATTTAATTGTATTTTTGGAAGATTTGAATAATGTATTACAATGAAATTTAGGAGGTATTGAAATGTACATTAAAATTTAGGTACTTCCTTCATGGTTTAGTGTATGTGAAGGAAGTGAAGAATGCATGAAGTTTAAGAAAAATAATGATGTTCTAATAAGAACTATGATGTGTATTTATGTAGATTAAGAAGTGACAAGTTGGAAAGGCAAGAGGAGTTGTAAAGAAGTTTTTAAGTGAGGGCAAAGGAAACATCACTATTGGAAGCTTTTAAAAGGTAGCTAACTTTATCCTTAAGCTTTGTTTTCTATTTACATGTTTTTCTGTATCTTGTGCCATTGTATAGAATGTGTACAAAGTTGCTATGTGTGGTACCTATGGCCCGAGTACCTCGGGAAGACAGTGAAATACTCTATGTGAGGTCTATGGCCCGACTACCTCAGGAAGACAGTAAAATTGCTGTATATGAGGCCTAGGTACGATTATCTGTGATGGCCATCTAGATATCTATATAAATCCTTGAATGGGCTTGATGATTGCTGTGTGTGTGGTGCATGATTCCTACAATGGTATTAGATGATAATGGTATGAAATAATATGTTAAATAATTGATTAATTGATTTTGGAATGTATATTTTTATTGGCTTAAGGATCTGGATTGGCTTGATATGTTTTTCTTGAAATAGCTAGTTATTGGGAAACCTTGTTCCTTATGTTTCTATATTATTACTAACTATTCTAGGTGATGCTTCTAAAGGCCCTCTTGACAAATGAGAATAATGTTTTGAAGTTGTATTAAAAATGTTTATATAATTTGTGATGTTAGTATGTGATGAATATATGTTTTGTAAGTTGAACTTTTTGTATAACTATATGACCCTTACCTATATTATATGAAATATATGAATTTGATGTATTGTGAGTTGGTTTGGAGTAGAAGGCAACTTAGTATGCAATATGTGTGAAATTGGAAATGACCAAATGAATAGTAAATGACCAAATAAACAGTAAATTCGTAGGCAGTAAGAGGAGTATGTTTGCAGGGAATTTTGGTTAAGTTTTGATGCTCTAAAAATTATGAAAAAAATTCAGGAGCTAACTTCATTTGTTTACCATCCTCTGTGCCAAAATTCAGCTTAAAATAAGCTCTTCTTCTGTGTGAATTTATTACACGTTTTGGACTGCCCTGTTACCGTCACAGTGCTGAGTACTAATTGTAACTCAGTGATCAGAAGAAGTAAATGAATTAATTTTGATCTTAAAATTTTATGGAAAGCATATAACATGTTAATCAAGTCCCATACCAAATTTGAGCTTATTAGGAGTTGATTTACCTCCTGAACTAAGGGCTTACTTTTACAGTTGTGAATTCTGGACAGCACTGGGACAGGAACACTTTTCTGTGAGTTTTGAAACGCCTAATTATGTCTAAATTATGTCAAATTTTTACAGGATTAATTTAACACGTGAAAGGATCATAGAATTCAATTTCATGATTTTTGGAGTTCTGCAAAGTAGTTTTTCATATTTTTGAAATTGGTCCAGTAATTCTGGAAATGAGCAGAAAATTTCTGAAACTCAAAATCTGTAATATTTTGTTTCGCAGAATCTTAAATTAGCTTCAAAAAGGCCTAATTATGCAATAATTACCTATTTAATGAGGATTAAGGTGTTAATAAGTAAGGGAGTTATATTTTGAGTAATTCAAAGTTGAAGAATTTATTCGAAAATTTAAATCTTAATTGATCCATGAGTAATATAAACTAGAGCTTTCAATTTCTTAAATTAACTATTTTATTACATTAAGTTCCTTTTTATTTACTTTTTTCTTTGCTTTTATTTTGTATTTGTTTAGTTTATTACTATTGTTTTAATTTCATGCAAACAACCCCACCAATTTTTCTTTCTATTTTCATATCAAATTGTGCCTTCCATTTTTGCATTCTACTAGTAAATTATAGTAAAAGATAATATCAAGGGATTACTAGGGATACAACCTGGTTTATGCTACTTTACTACATTACTTTTTTAACAAACTAGTTTTAACTAATTTTGGTACATTACAACATGCATGTCACTTCATAATCTCAACTTAATAGAGATCTATCAGTAGGAAAACATATGTCAGATACATATAGATGGTGACTATTCTACATTTATATAAAAAAATTATGATTTTGATAATCAAATGTTGATTAAGTATAACAATTCTAGCAAAAAAGATTACATGAATGAAATTGTCATGACCTGACTTTCAGATAACATGACCGGCATAAAAACACCTAACTACTATTAATTTATTAGCCAACTATCCTTATAAACTTTTAAAATATTTTTTGCTCTTTACTACTTAACTTTACTAAAAATAAAAATAGGCATTTATAGAAAGTAGAATTAGTTGCACATCCAATTGAAAATTTAAAATGTAATTTACATACACAAAAAGATTTATACAAAAATACTAAAGTTTTTCAAAAATAAAATCTTATACATAAAAGTTTCAAGTAGAAAAATTCTAATTTGACCCATCCTATCTCCATTCAGGATCTTTCTCATGATTAGATTTAATAAACAAGGAAGATAGAGGATCTAACATATTAATAAAATGAGAACTATTAAATATATCCTTTTATGAATGGTTTGGTAAAACAAGACTATTGATAAAAGGATTTGACTCAAAGTTTAGCTTTTTGAGTTGTACAGTATAATCAATACAAGGCTCCATTGCTGTCATCTGGAATTTCTATCGAAATATAACCTAAAAAGTTCCCTAAGGCCACTGGAAGGTCCTTGTACAAACATTACCCATTCTTCAATGATCCAAGTTTAGAATCTATAAATGAAAGATTAATAACAAAGAATGTGAATATTAAAATACTTAGTGATTAGCTACTTTTCTCCTTTTTTGGGAAGTTTTCACCATAATATATCAAAGACATATGTATATAATAATATAAAATAAATAATAATTTAATTTAACTTTGTTGTTTCTAGCATAACTTTTCTATATAATATTTATAAAGATTATTTTAAAGAATGGTAATAATTGGTATATTGGTGCCTCCTTATATCTTTGGTTTAGCCTTATCCCTCATCATCCTAGATAATAACCCATTAACTTTATCCTTCTAATCTTTATCACTTCTCTCCTTCTTTACGAAGGATGAACAACTCCCCCCGCAAATCATATTCATGTTAAGTAATGTTATGATGTTGGTCGTAGCATTAAAGGTGTACATAAGTAAGACCTATTGGGTTTGGGCCAAGCTTTTCACATCTAATAACATGAAAAAGCATAGCCTGAACTTGGACCTAGCTCGTATTCAAGAACATTCACTTAGCTTGAGCTCATCCCAGTGAAAAATTGATAAGCCTAGATATAGCCCAACAGCCCAAAAGTTTGAAAACTAAAAAAAAAATTGCAATCTAATTCAACCAAAATAACAACCAGTATATTCCAAATTTATTAACTGAAGTTTCAAAAGTGACTTAGTTATGCTTTAGATGATTTCTACCCAAAATCAAATAACAACATAGATGCCTCTAAGAAGACATTCAGAATTACAATATTAAACAACAACAAAAAATTGAAAGAAACAAAAAATAAGTAGATAAGTGCTAGAAAGATAAGAAAATGTAGGAAGAACAAATGAGATAGAAAAATAAATATATGATCCAAACACATCAAATCCATAAACTCATTAAACAAAGAAATGTGGCTTAGGGATTTCATTGGTAGGGAGAGGGAAAACTTTGTCTTTGATTTTTGACCAGTGATCTTTGTAGTTGATCGAACAAAGAAATGCTAGAATGATCAGCAATCTTCGTAACAACCTCACCTTCAATGGAGAAACATCCAAATTGACTTTGAAAGGGAAAGAGAATGTCATCGATGAACGTTAAATGATCGGTGGTTAATAGTAGCAAAATGACAAAAGCAAAATGAGGGGCTATAGCTAGGCATTTCATCAACAGTAAAGGCACTCAACAGAGGCAGGGAAGCCATTACCTTTTAGTCCTTAGTGAGTGGCATGGTGTGTGTGCGTGCCATCTAGGTGGGAGACAAGGGCTTAAGGTAGTATTTAATACTTAGGGTTATTAAAAAAATAATAAAATATTATTAATTCAAGTAGGCTAGGTCACTTGGCATAACTTGAGCCCAACTTGATTAAAATTCAACTATAAAAAAGGCTCATTTATTAATCAAGCTTAAAAAAAGAGGCCCAAATATACTCTTTTTATAAGTTGGGCAACCACGTACATCTCTACATAGCATGAATTATTCATTTCAATACATTGGGTATGGTCAAAATACTAATTATACCATAAAATCTAGTCATTCTTATACACATTCATAATTCACCATTACATGACATTACAACCATTCCATTCAAGATAATAACAATACTCAATTATTTTGAAAGGCTAGTAATTTATAACTTAAGTATCATTCATGCAATACAAATTTCGATTACTTGCAGCACTTTTAATATAATGTATTTAATGCTAATTATGCTAAATATCAAGACTTCTCTATAGCTTAGAGCCTTTTGGGCTTCTAAATTATCTTAAATTTTTATCAAAATTTTATTTAATGCTTCTAACATATTAATAAACATAAAACATAAATTTTTTTTAACAATTTAGTTATTCTCAAGTACTATTCACTCTGTACCAAAACCATAGAAATCAAAACAAGATAAAACAAGAGCAATTTTAATACAAGCCTCTTTTCAATATCTAAACCATTTTCAATCATTATCAAATTTTGATACAATGTCCTTAACATATTAATTGACAAGAAAACATCAATTATTTTACAAAAATTTTACAGTGGTTGCTATTGATACTGAGCCAAAAACTTAGAATTGCTAATTTTAGGCAATTTTGGAGTTAGTGTGAAAAAGGGCCTTTGGTATCCAAATCAAATCTAATTGCTACCAAATTTCTATCAAGGTTACTAACATGTTAATAATCAAAGAACATTACTTACATTGATTTTTCTCAATCAATTTATGGACAAAATTCATATTTCTATTATAAGCTATTATAACCAAAGTCCATTCAAATGCACTTTTCATAACTCTAAAATTTTCAAAAATTTCCCATTTTTTCTACACCTACCTTAACATTATTTGTAGCATGATTATACCAATAATTGAAATTTAAATAGCTTCTAATCCTTAATTCTAAAGAGAAACAGAAACATACCATTTAACTTTCTTAACAAAATCTTGTTTCTACCCATCTTCCTATGGTCATTCCTTAAGGAAAAACTTAATAAATATTCTTTTACTCATAGTAACACTATAATACCAACATCATGTCCTCATATTAACATTTATACAATATAAAAATCAAAGTATTCAACATCACAACTTAGTTTACATCTACAATGGTAGTTTACATCTATAATGGCAAATATCATCAAATCTTTTCATCTTTCATGGAAAGCTCAATTGAACAAGGAGTAGTTGCCACTCACCTCAACTTCTTGAGCCTATAAATTTTTAAAGACCACTTAGAATAGCAAAGAACAACCTCACTACAATAAACCAAATTTTTAGAAGTTTTGGAGATGAAATTAACATCAAAACTTGAAGGAGATAGAAAAAAACTTCAATTACCTTGTTAGAAATGGATGAAACCTCTTTAAAAAACTGGAAAATTGAAAATTCTAGTGAAACACCCCTAGAGAGCTCATGATTGTGCTAGGAAAAGGAGTATAAAAATGTACAAAAAAAATGACCTAAAATGACTTTATATAAAACCCTAATTTCTAAGGCTTCCATTATAAGCTTCCTAATTATTTTTTTTTTGTAAAAATTTTACTGATAAATCTAGCACATGGGGCACGGTTTGTTGGCTTAAAATTAGAATATTTTCTTCTCAAATCCACTAAAATTCAGTTAAATATAATGCCTAAAAATGCTTACTAACAAATGCACCTAATTTTTCATTTTTTTCATCAAAATGCCATAAGCTTCTCTTGTAAAATTAGGCCTTATTATGCCTCATTTTTTATTGTTTCCAAAATCATATTTTGACCTAGAAATGTTAGGCTAAGTTATTCCAAGCAATTCAAAATGATTTATTTCAATTCTAGGCCTAATCTCTAGATTTTCGAACTACCCAAGCCAATTTTGGGCTACCTAGGCCTCTAATTTTCCATTGGGCCTTTATATAATTTTCTCAAACTCAATGTTAAAATTTTTATGATATTTTGATCCTTACTTATGCATAATATAATTCTTACAAAAAATCTAGCTAGATATACCCTTAAACTATCTTTATAATTTATCTGAACTTTACTCAATTACGTTATTGAGTTCCTGTTAGGGTAGTTTCTATTCAACATTTCTTCTTAAATTTTCTTACTTTATTAGGATATTATAGAAACCTTTATATCTTCCACAAAGATGCATTGGCATGAATTTATATACCAAAAACACAAAGATTCCACTGTTTCATTCCAAGGTTTTAATTATAAACCAATATTTATTGTTTATTGATCTAGAAGAATTATACTAACCTACATAACCAAACTAATTGATCAAATAGAGGAGAAAAACAAAGGGTTGATGATAAGAAGATAAATAAAGAGTTGAAAAGGCAAAGTAAGATGACAAGGAAAACAAATGAAAAACAAAAACAATATGTGAGAAAGGGCTAAAGTAAACTACGTTTGAGATATTTATAGAAAATGGTTATGCCATTGATATTAAAGGGAAGAAGATCAAACTTTCCTTTGATTTTTTTTTTTGTTTTGTTTTCTTTTATATATTTAGTTTTAATTTGTTTAAGTAAAATAAATAAAGAATATGAATTTTAAGATATTAATTCATTACCATTTAAGATTTCTATTAGTAACGGAATAGAAAATTAACAATCGGACCTAAAATGTTCTAATTAAATATTTAAGGGTACTAAAATAGGTTATTGCATATTAAGAGACTAAAATTAACTTATTTTTGAATTAGAGAGATAAAAAATAAATTTAAACAAAAAAATTATAATTGATGTATTAAACTCAAACAAAACTTCATATCGACAATAATTTCAAATAAAAAGATGAATTACATGATGATGATAATAATACTAATAATAATTAAATTAAGATCTACATCATAAATAACTTGTCTAATTTACAATTTCCTAGCATTAACAAATTTTCAAGTCCTTGACAAACTAACCCCACCCTATCTAGTGAGCCTATATACCATGTCCATTTTTCACCAATGTGCCATATCTAACCCTAGATCGTCTTTGTTGATTGTGAAAGAAATTACACTGCTTGAGTGGAAGTTTAGTTGACTTTAGGCAATACTAGACAAGAAAACATATTATTGTTCTTAAATTTATTTGATAGTCACTATATTTATTTATTTCTACCATTTTATCACATTAAACATAACATATTATAGACACTTCTCTCACCGATTAACTTAATTATACTTATACTTTTTTATTTTTAAAAATATATATTCACTTTTTTATTTTTTTTAGAGTAAAAAAAGTGTATATTTAGAATAAAAAAATTATATTTTATTCTCATGTAGTTTCATTTATTTTCATTTATCCATTTATATTTTCAAACATTATAATTTCTTTACCCATGCTTTTAAGTATTAACATTTTGTTCACCTAAACTTTTTTTCATTTAATTTTTAATGAAAAACTTTATAATAGGTGAGTTAAGCAAAATCAATTGATATCACATGTGAATAAAATATAATTTTTTTATATTTATGTGAATTAATATCAAGAATTTTCAATAGGAACTTAAATATATTAGTCTTACAATGCATCTAATAATAATATATAGTTTGTAAATCAAAATTAAGAAGACATGGTTAATATTTTTTTAATGTTAATTAATAATACTATATATGAATTTACATAAATATGACTCATTTGTGATTTTCTCTGAATTCACTTGATTCATTTGTTATGAAATATTTTATTAAAAATTGGATGGAAATAAATTCAAATAGATAAAATGTTAATATTAAACTTAACAAAGTGGATAAAATATAAATTTTCATTAAAAAGTAGGGACATCCTTAAATATATCTCTGACATAGTTGAACTTGTCTCTCCTCAACCAAAAGTATTATTTTTTCCACAAGGAAAATATAAATAAACTTCTTGAAATAGGGTTTAATGTCACATAATCCATTTAAAATTTCAAAACATATAAATAACCTTTTTAAAGTCTTCAACAAAGTGAAAATATTGAATTTTTAATTAAAGAAAATAAAAAAAGATAAGTCACTTTTTTTTAACTTTTTCTAGTATAGAAAAACAAAATTAATGAGAAGAAAATAAAAAACACATATTTTACCCTTTAAATATGGTTTAACCAAGTTTCAATAATAATTTTTTCACAATACTTATATGATAAATGTATTATAGAATTAATTTTATTATTAATAATTTATGTTATTAGAAATTCTATTCAATATTTGGTTAAATTTACATTAAAATTAATTAAAAATTAAACTTGTTAAAATAAGTTAATCCAGCCTTACCAAATTGATGCAATAGGTAAAAATTGTACATTAAATTAATTCCAAGTTAAGCTAATTTTTTACTAAATTAGGTTAATATAGTATTAGGATCAAGCCCACGCCCAATTCTAGATCAATTTTTAGCAAGAAAATTTTATAATTCATTATGCTTTATTATCATTATTGCATCATTCATTTATTGATTGATAATTTCACAACACTAAATAATTAAAATTAATTATTATTATAAATAAAATTATATTTTGTTATTATTATCATTTAAAAATTTACATTGTCATTCATTATTATCATTATTGAATATATGTAAAATAATAAGAAAATAAATTAAAACATAATAATTTTTAATGTGAAAAAATCACAATTAGAAAAGTAAAAACTACAAAATGCAGTCCAAAAAAATTCACTATTAATTAAAATAGGTTCAAATATTTTGATAATTAAATTCATTATAATAGTAATAATATATTAGTCATTAATGTATTTATTTAGTTACAATAATTATTTTAAGTCTTTTTAGTTATAATAATTACTTTGTGTAATTATTTTTTATTAAGTTTTTAGTTTTACGATAATAATTTTAATTTTTCACATAATTTTTATTAATTTTTTAATATTAGTTTAATTATTTATTTTAATAACTTTGTGTGATGTATGTTGATAATATTAAATATATAAAATTATCAATTTTAATATTAAATATTTTTATTATAAATGTTTTTTTATTTCTAATGTAATTTTAACATTTATTTAATATTACTCTATATAATTTCAATAATATATATATAGACACATATATATTTATATATACATTAATCAATTAATTATTTATAATTTATTAATATTATTAAGCTAGCGGGTTAACTTAATGACCCAACAAACTAATACTTATCAATTCCAATCGTTTACTAAACCAAGCTAACTAATCTTATTTCCTCATCAAGTTGGACTACTATTATTATTTTTTTACTAGTTTCAAAAAAAACTATATTAATCTTAAGTCAATCTATTAAATTTAACTTATTTTAACAACTTTATTAGAAAATAGTTATTAGTGACTTTCATAATTTTTTTTAAAAAAAATTGGATTATCAATATTTTCACTTTTTTGAAAACTAAAATAAAGTTATTTATAAATTTTGAAACTTTAATAAGATTATATAATATCAAACCATACTTTAGATCATAGAGGTTTTACTATACATCCTTTAAAAAAAGAGGGGTCAAGAACTTTATAATGTAGAAATAAAAATAGCTTAGATGTTTGTGTGAATTATATATAGAAAAACTACATAAAAAGTTGGTGAAAAAAAATTCCATAATTTTTGAATTTCCATGAAAATGTTTTGTTATAAAATTAATAAATTTAATACTTAAGAAATAATAAAAGAAAGATATGGAAGAATTATAAGAAGAAGGAGGATATTTGATTTAATTATAGATGAAATGATTTATACAACTCATATTTATAGAGCAAATTGATCAAACGTTATAATTTCATGATAAAGATTCATAATAGAATTGAAACATAATAATTGATCATAATAAAAATATAATGTCTGATCTAATAATTAATTATAATTAAGAATATAACATCTGATTTATGGACATTCACATTTAATAAACTCAATAATTATTCATAACACTCCCTTTTGAATGTCAATTATCAAAGAAATATGCTTTATTGAAACCTTACTAAGGAAAATTCAGTGGGATAAAAACCCAAGTGAAGGAAAAAGAGTATACCATTCCTTATACACTCCTCCTATTCACAACATCATTGAAGATCTCTGAGCCGACACATTCTAATTCTGTGTACTAATATTTTAAATGTTGAGATAGGTAATACCTTAGTGAATAGGTCTACCAAGTAATCATTTGAACAAATTTGTTGAATATCAATATCACATTTCTTTTGAAGATCATGGGTAAAGAAGAATTTTAGTGAAATGTGCTTCGTTTGATCTCCTTTGATAGATCATTCCTTCAATTAAGCTATACATGTAGTATTTTCTCCAAAAAGTATGGTTAAAGTTCTTTTGCAAGAGGATAGCCTCTACATCTCTCGAATATGTTGAGTTATAGACCTCAACCAAATACATTCTTGACTTACTTCGTGAATTGCTATAATCTCTACATGATTGGTAAAGGAGGTAGCAAGTGTTTGTTTGGTGGAATGCTATGAAATAGTTGTATTACCACTTGTAAATAAATAGCCTATTTGAAATTGAGTTTTGTTTGAATTAGATAAATATCTAGTATATGCATAACCTATAAGCTTTGATCTATATCCACTTACATAGAATAAGCCTATATCAACACTACCCTAGAGGTATCAAAAGATATGTTTAATTCCATTCTAGTGTTTTTGGATTGGAGAGGAACTAATCCTTGCTAACAAACTAACAACAAAAGCTATATTAGATCTTATATTGTTAGCAAGACACATTAGTGCACTAATAGTACTAAGATATGATACTTCAGGATTAAGAATCTTTTCATTATCATTTCGAGGTCAAAAGATATCCTTTTTTATATCAAGTGACTAAACAACCATTGGAGTACCCAATGGATGCGTTTTATCCATGTAAAATCTTTGAAGGATGTTTTAGGTATAAGTTGATTGATGTACAAAAATTTCATCTTTCAAATGTTCAATTTGCAGGATGAGGCAGAACTTTATTTTTTCAAGATATTTCATTTCAAATTCTTTCTTCAAACAATCAACTACTTTTTGAATCTCAATAATATTCAAATCATCAACATATATAATAATAATAATTGCAAATTCAGAATTTATTCATTTTATGAAAACACGTGGATATATTTGGTCATTATTATACATTTCCTTTAACAAGTATTCACTAAGACAATTATACCACATTTGTCCTAATTATTTTAATCCATACAAAGATTTTTGTAATTTAATTGAATGAAGTTTCCAAGACTTTGAATTACATGCTTCAAGCATTTTAATTCCTTTTGGGATTTTCATGTAGACGTCATGATCAAGTGAGTCATATAAATAGACTGTAACAACATCTATAAGATGTATATCAAGTTTTTCATGCACTGTCAAACTAATGAGATAACGAAATGTGATTGCATCCACCATAAGAGAATCAGTGAACTCATAATTAATTCTAGGTCTCTATATAAAACATTAGGCAATAAGTCGTGCTTTATATCTTACAACTTCATTTTTCTCATTTTGTTTTTGCACAAATACCCATTTATACCCAATAGATATTACACCTTCAAGTGTTTGGACTATAAGTCCAAAAACTTTATGTTTTTCAAGTAAATTCAATTTTGTTTGAATTGCATCTTTCCATTTTGGTCAATTATATCTATGTCGACACTCATCAACAAATCTAGATTCATGATCTTCATTATCATTCATAACATTAAATGATACATTATATTTAAAATGTTGTCGACAACTATTTCTTTGCAGTTCAATCTTTTCCCTATAGTGACATAATTTATTGAAATCTCCTCATTTTCATCATCTTCATCATTTTCAAGTACTTTAACTTCTTTTGGAGTTATATCTCTAGACTCTTCAGTTCTTTACTAAGCTCATCTTGAATAATTGCTCCTTTCCTTTTGCAAGGATTTTTATCTCTTAAACCGATTGGTCTACCATGCTTCTGGCGTGCCTTAAACTCGTTAGCTTTTTCATTGATGGATTGTCCTTTAGGGACATCAATCTTTATAAGAGCATTGGCAGCTGGTATATGTGACTTAGTCACTCTCTTTAGGTTAGTAAATGCATCTGGTAATTGATTCACTATACTTTATAAGTAGATTATCCTTTAAACTTCAAGTTCACATTACTTTATGCAAGGATCAATATGTTACAAAGTATTCCATGTAATTTCTTTAACCAACTGCTTGTCTTTTTCTCCCCTTAATGTTGAGAAAACTAATTCATCAAAATAACAATCAACAAAATATATTGTAAATAAATCCCCTCTCATTGGCTCAAGATATTTTATAATAGAAGGAGAATCATACCAAATATATATTCCCAACATCCTTTGAGGTCCCATCTTAGTATGTTTAGTAGAGCTATTAGAACATATATCACACATCCAAAAATTTTGAGATGGGAAATATTTGGATCCTAACCATAAGCTAATTGTAAAAAGGAGTATTTATGATAACTAGTTAGTCTGATGCACACGAGTGCTATTGCATGTAGAATTGCATGTCCCCAAGTAGAAATAAGGTGTTTTGTTCTCATAAGCATGGGTCTTACTACTAATTTAAGTTATTTAATAAATGATTCAGCTAAGCCATTTTATGTACGAACATGAGTTACATAATGTTCAACTTGTTCCTATTAACATGCAATAGTCGTTAAAAGTATAAAAAAAGAATTCACTAGTATTATTAAGATGAATAGACTAGATAGGGTAATTTGGAAATTGCACTCTTAATCAAATAATTTAAGCTAGCAATCTCACAAAAGTTGGTTATGAGTTGATAGCAAACATACATGAAACCATCTATTAGATGTGTCTATTAATACTATAAAATATATAAATGGTCCACATGGTGGGTGAATAAGCCCACATATGTCACCCTATATACGCTCTAAAAATGCTGGAGATTCAATTCTAACTTTAAGTAGTGATAGCTTAATAATCAATTTACCCAAAGAACATGCAGCATATGAGAATTCTTTAAATTGAAAATTTTTCATTTTTTTCAATGTGTATCCATATGAATTCTTAATAATTTTTCACATCATTAGTGATCTAGGATGCCCCAATCATTCATGCAAAATAGTAAATATTTTTTAATTAATAAACTTCGGTTTATTGTAGCATGTGTTTCAATTACACTAATATATATGTAGTACAAACCAAATAAAAGTACAGATAATTTTTCAAGTATGCATTTGTTACTTGAGATTATCTTAGTGATATAAAGATATTCAATATTTCCTTTATTTGTTATCTCGATATGAAATCTATTTTGACAAATACCCTTAAAACTTAATAAATTTTTATGAGACTTACTAGAATATAACGTATTATCAATATGTAATTTTGTTCCTCCAGGTACCAAAATATTAGCTCTTCCAGAGCCTTCAATTAAATTTGTAGTACTAGATATAGTACTAATATTAGCTTTTTGCATTTTCAAATATAAGAAATATTCCTTATTCTTATGTATGGAATGTGTTGTTGCACTATCTACAAGACATGTTTCTTCATTATTGATTACAGATCCATCCAAGGAAGTACCCATATTCTTTGTTGACATAAAATACATAACATAAAATGTTTAAGATTAATATAAGAAAATTAAATTTGATATAAGAAATGCCACAGATATAATGAAACACTTAAAAAAATATAACGATTTTTATGAAAATAACATTAAAAGTAAAAATATAATTGTAACAAAAGAAATTATTTTTTTGGCATACTCACATCTCTAATCAAATTATCAATTCTACCTTCAAGGTTAACAAAAATTAACATCTAAATGAGTTATATCTATTTTGCCTTTATTGGAATCACCATCTTCGTAAACAAAATTTGTTTCTATCTTTTTCTTTTTAAGTGATTCTTAATAAAGGTTAACAAGATACTTTGGTGTACAACAAGTATGAGATCAATGACCTTTGCCACTATAACAAAAGCATACGTTTTCAATATATTTGTTATTTTTACCCACCTTTTTCTTTATCTTTCTTTTCTTCATTTTTCCATTTTCGGTGGAAAGTTAAGTTCTTAACATAGGAAACATGGTCATGACTACATTTATAACCATAAGTTTGTTAATAAATAAAATAGTTAAGCGTTGTTACATTCACTTCAAAGAATGGAGTAAAGTTAGTCAAATAGAACTCAAAATTTTTCATCAAAAGTTTATTATTTTATTTAGTCACAAGGAGGTAAAAAATCAACTCAGAATATTTCTTGAAATTTTTTTCTTTATATTGCCACTACAAAAGCAAATTGAATACATGGAAAGTGGAGAATTTTTTTAACATATTTTCATCAATGATTTTTTTTACATAATTTTAATTAAAAACTGATTCTAAACATTGTAAAGTTATACTTATAATTTTAAAATCTTGTAACCTTAAATGTATCCATTTATAGTGGGCTTATGGAAGAATAACAATTTTTTAGTGATCATATATTTCTTTTAAACTATTTAAAAGAATAAGTGGATCTTTTAGCATGAAATATTCAGTTTTTAATCTTTTAAATTTTTTCATAATGGCAAGAGTCACAAATTCAAGATTCATAAGATTTGCCATAATATTATCATAAACATGTAAAAATTAATGAGGAAATTTTCAATATAACAAAGATTGAATATTGAAGAAAATTATTAATCTATATATTATTCATACAATTATTAATCCACTGCCAATCTTCTATTTCATTGTTAATTTATATGATGATTAAACATTGCAAAAATTATCAAATTTATAAAAGGTATATTTCAAATTATATTAAAAATGAATGAAATGATAAAGAAAAGTAAATTATAAATATATGTATATTTATATATTGCTTACTTATGGATAATTCTTTTCCTTTTTCCAAACTTAGTTTCTTAAATGTTCATGTTCATATTTGCATAAAGTTAAGCCTTGTAATGTAAGTAAATTTGTGATTATATCAACATAATGTATATTATTATTATTTCATAAAGAAATTTTTCAATAATGAGAGAATAACATAATCAAGTGCTTACCATATATTCACAATTGCATACTATATATATATACTTACACATTTTATAAAAATCAACATGCACTTCAAAAGTAGATTTAGAAATTTCACTTATTTAATATCTAGGAATAACTTCTTGGTTTAATTCATCATTTATTTTTCTTAGTATTTCTGCATATTATATTTAATATTTTGTAACTATCATTTCTTTGAATAAAAACTAATAAAATGTTAAAATTAGTATAGAAATCAAAATCAAAGCATGAATGAAATAAGGAATAAAAACAAAATAAGAAAAAAATTACTATATTAACAAAGTAAGAAAAGTAAGTAAAATAATTTACGTTTGGAAGAAATTATCTCAGTGGATCAATAATATATTATAAAATTAATAAAGTAAACACTTAAGAAATAATAAAAGAAAGATATGAAAAAAATATAAAAAAATTATAAGAGGAAAAATATTTGATTTAATTGTAAATGGAATGATTTATACAATTCATATTTATGGGACAAATTAATTAAACATTACAATTTCATAATGAAAATTTATGAATAAAATTGAAATCTAATAATTGATTATAATAAGAATGTAACATCTGTTCTAATATTCATAATTATAAGTATAATATTTAGCTTATGAACATTCACATTTAATAAACTCAATAATTATTCATAACAGTTAATATTTAATAAACATTTGTAAAAATTTACATAAAAATTACAAGAGTACATTAAGGCACACCAATGCATAAATCTGTTCATAAAAACATAAGAATCAAATCCAACTGACCCTGCAAAACAATGCAAACTACTTGGCCTGATAAATATCCCCATCATCACAAGAAGTTATGTTACTTGTCAAGTTCCATCCCTATTATGCCTTCAAATATGCAAAATGTTGGCTAGGTCTCGCCACCAATCAGTATAGGCATAAGCAAAAATAACTGTTATTGGATACAAGATCCTCGGGAATTTGGCCAAACAGCTAGTGAGCAATACTTCTCAGATACTTCAGCATTTCTAGTTACGATGCATTATATGACATGAAATTTGAGCCATGTACGCATTGCAAAGTACCAAGAGGAGAGGAGGAAGGGCGACATTGGAGTAGAGAAGAATAAGAGACTAGAAATGTAAGTGAAGTTAGGAAACAACTTTAGCTCCAATGATAGTGGATATTGTATTCCACTAACAAGATCTATTCAACAACAACAATAATAAAGTCTTATCCCACTAAGTAAGGTCGATTGTATGGATTGCATAACGCTATTGAACTCTATCAAAAATTAAGTTTTCAATGATATTATTCATCAAGAGATCCCTTTTTATAACTTCCTCTAAAGTCCTTTTTGGTTTCTCTCTGTACTTTTTCATAAGGCTAAAAACTATGTAATCAACTCTTCTCACTGATGCTTCTAATGACTTTTTTTGCACACGACTAAATCACCTTAACCGATTTTCTATCATCTTATCCTCAATAGGTGCCACGCCAATATGCCCTTATATGCAATTATTTCATATCTTGTCCTTTCTTGTATGACGACACATCCATCTTAACATTCTCATTTCTAATACCCCCATTTTTTGCTCTTATTATTCCTTTAAAACCTAACATTCACTATCATAGAATATAGTTGGTCGTATAGCAGTTCAATAAAACTTCCTTTAAGCTTAATAGGTACTTTACAATCACAAATCACTCCAAATGCCTTTCTCCATTTTAACTATTCAACTTGTATCCTGTGTGTGATATCTCCATCAATTTCCCTATTGCTTTGTAAAAAAGATTCCAAGTACTTAAATTTAGATATTTGTGGTATGATATACTCTCCAATTCTTATCTCCAAATCATTTCTATCTTGCCTCTTGCTAAACTTGCAATGCATATACTCCCTCTTACTCTTACTCAAGCAAAAACTCTTTGATTCCAAAACCTGTCTCCAAAGCTCCAATTTATAGTTAACCTCCTCCCGCGATTCTTCAATCAAAACTATATCATCCACAAATAGCATACAATTAGGGATATTCTTCTGTATGTCCCTAGTAAGAACATCTAAGATTAGATTAAACAAGTAAGGACTCAAAGCTGAACCCTGATGTAGACTTATCCTTATAATAAAATCCTTTGTCTCTCCTCTAGGCGTTCTTACACTTGTAGTTACTCCATCGTACATGTCTTGTATAACCCGAATATATGCGACACAAACTCCTTTTTTCTCTAGAACATTCCACAATACTTCTCTTGGTACCCGATCATAGGCTTTTTCTAAATCAATGAAAACCATATATAAGTCTCTTTCTTTACTTCGATACCTTTCCATCAATTTTCATAGGAGATAAATAGCCTCTATTGTAGACCTTTTTGGTATAGATCTAAATTGATTCTCTGCAATTTTAATTTCATTTCTTAATCTATTCTTAATCACTTTTTCCCATAACTTCATAGTATGACTCATAAGTTTTATCCCTCAAAAATTTGCACAGTTCTGGATATCTCCTTTATTCTTGTATATAAGCATCAAAATACTCCTCCTCCACTCATTTGGCATTTTCTTACATCTCAAGATCTCATTAAATAACTTGGTGAGCTATAAAATACTTTACTCTCCCAAACATTTCCAAACTTCAATAAGAATACCATCCGCACCAATGGTTTTACTATTATCTATTCTCTTAAAAGTTTATTTTACCTCCCTAATTCGAATCCTGCGATAATAAGCTAAATTTTATTCGTCCTCTTGGATTTCTAATCCTTCCATATCCCTAGTCACTCCTTCATCATCATTGTAAAGCTTATAAAAGTATTCTCTCATCTCTCTTTGATATTTTCATCTATGAGTAGAACTTGTTCTTCTTCATCCTTAATACATCTTACTTGATCCAAGTCTTTTGATTTTCTTTCCCTATTTTTGATACGCTTGTAAATCTTTCATTCTCCATTCTTTGTTCTTAGATCTCGGTAGAACTCCTCAAAAGCTTTAGATCGTGCCTCGCTCACTATCTTTTTAGTCTCCTTCCTAACCATCCGATATCTTTCCCAATTCTCAGATTGTCACACAAATACAAGGCCTTAAAACATTTCCTTTTAATTTTGACCTTTTCCTACACACTTTTATTGCACCACTAAGATTCTTCATCTTTCGATCTAAAACCTTTTAATTTACCCAAAATTGCCTTAACAACCATCCTAACCCTCCTAGCCATCGCATCCCAAATATTATTAGTACTTCCTTATGCTTCCCAATTACCTTCCTTCAATAATATTCTCTTAAAAGTCATATGTTTCTCATCCTTGAGCTGCCACCACTTAATCCTTGGATTTATAACTTATTGTCTCTTCTTGTTTCTAGTTTTAAAAAGAACATTAAGGACTAAAACCCTATGCTGTGTAGTAAGGCTCTCCCTCAAAATCACTTTACAATTCTTACAGATTCTTCTATTTGAACTCCTTACAAAAAAAAATCAATTTGTGACCTTAAGGTTCCACTTTTGTATATGATTAAATACTCCTCTCGCTTCTTAAAACAAATGTTCGCAATCTTAAAACCATAGGCCATCAAAAAATCAAGAATGAATTGCATCTCCTCATTTAGTGCTCCATAACCAAAACCTCCATGTGCTCCTGAAAAATGTCTTATCTCACTACCAACATGTCCATTTAAATCCCCTCCGATGAAAATCTTTTCTTCTTGTGAAAATCCTTGAACCAATCCTTCTAGGTCTTCGCAAAACTTCTCTTTCAAATGTGTCTCCGATCCTATTTGTGGTGCATAAATACTAATAATATTGATAGTGTTCTGTGCAACTATTAGCCTTAAAAATAAAATCCTATCCTCCGTTCTTTTTATATCCACTACATTCTTCTTCCAATTCTTATCTATAATAATACTAACTCCATTCTTTCCTCTAAATTTTCCTATATATCATAACTTATAACCTGTAGTGTCTAACTCTTTAACTCTTTCTCCAACCCATTTAGTTTCTTGAAGACACATAATGTTAATCCTTCTCCGAATCATAATGTTCACAACTTTCAAAAATTTACCTGTTAATATGTCAATATTCCAAGTACCAAACCTAATTAAGTTTTCGTAAACTAGCTTCTTCACCTACATCCGTCCAGAAAAATGTGACGACCTTTGCTCATTTAACACTACATTCGGATGCCGATGCAGCGACTCTAACTCATTTGACACTACACTCAAGCCATATAACACGTTACTTCCGGATAACGACCTAATATTAGCACCAATAAATCATCGTGTGCAATCCATATAAAAGATTTCGACAAAATTTTTACATTAGCTGTCAAAGGCCTAACACAACCCCTGGGGAAAGAAGTGCCCCCACTTGGGTTACATGCTGGTGTTACCCAATTCGGTCAATATATATATATATATAAAAGAAGAAGGAGGAGGAGGAAGAGGAGAAAAGAAAGAAAGGAAGAAAGAAAGAAAGAAAAAGCAAAAAAAAAAAAAAAGAACAAAAGAAAAAAAATATCTGATCCATCATACTTCTCTCTGTACATTGTCTGTTCAGAGAGACTTGGCATGATCCACTAACAAGACCTATTCTCCGATTAAAAAAATATGATTGAGTTGAGTAAATTTTTTAAACCTTAAGCAACATTAGGAAAAGAAAAAAAAGAATGTTTTCTAAAATATGGTTTTCCCCCAAGACAAACACTCCTAAGATCCAAAAATATTTTCTGTTCTTCCTTTGAGAGGTTCACTTTAACCAACAGTAAAACAACCACAATGACCTTGCCTTGCAGAATCACGACACACTATTCTATCGACTAGCGTTTAAGAAAATGCATGCATGATAATGATTTTTATACTTAGATTGCATTAAACTTGCGCCCATTCAAACGTGCTGCTTGTTAAAGTGTTGGCATTATTGAGAACCAAAATGAATCAGTAAGGAATTTGAGCAGCAAGTTGTGTACCTGTAAGCCCCAAATACTTCCAAATGTTCTACAATTTGCCCTCAAATCAGCATTACATAAAAGCCAAAAATAAAAAAGATGAAAAGAAAGGTAGGAACGAAGTTGCAGCAGCTAGTCCTCATCTTCCAGTATAATTTGTTCAGACGGAGGCAAATCAGTGAAAGAGGCATCTTGTTTCTGTTGTCGTTGAGCATTCATTGCATTTTCCAGGTCTCTTAACCTTGTCCTTACCACATTAGTAACTAGTACTGAGATGGAATAGATTAAAAAATCAATGGGTTACAACCCTGATCAAAATGGTTATAGTGGAGATCAAGGAAAAGAGAGAAGTGTACATACTAGCAGCAGTTCCAATGGTCCAAAGCCACAAGATCTTCACACCAGGGCTCTTCTCGCTACCCATAAATGCCATGCTATACTATTGCTCTAATGTGTGTCTTGTCTGCTTGCTACTGCCGATCTGCTCTAACTATGAAACCCCAGAATTATTAAGCTTGCACCATTTATATGTGACACTTGAATAAGAGGAATCACATTTTTGTAATGTTGCAATATGTTTTTATGTTGGATTCTAATATGAAATTGTGATGTATAACTAGATGCAGAGTTCAGAAAGTAGAGGCACGTAATCTTCCACAGGCTGCCTTTTGCCCTCTCAACTCTCTTTTCCTGCAATTTCAAGTAAGAAATTCAAATCGCAAAAGCCAAGGTTTGTCCAAGAAATGTCAACAGTCTTGTTGATGCTACTAGTATTTTTCCTATTTTCATCAGTGCACTGTAGTGAACATTAGCCCAAAAAAAAAAAAAAATCAAATAAGATGGATGCATGTAGGAACTTCAACATGCCAACCAAATCAATCTCTATGAACATAAGCAGAAACCAATAATGATTAAAAAAAAAAAAAAAAAAGCTATGAATATAAGAACCTAAATCATAATAAAACAGAGAATATACATAACCATTCAAATTGTGAGATATATAAAATAAAACTACTTGCGGGCCTTCCAGTGGCTCAAGCTTTCAGAATCAACTGGCATTTGATACAAAACAAGATTACCAACAAGAGAAGCAAAGTGCTCAAGAATCAATATGTAAGGTGCATTACATCAATTTCTCAAGGGAATCTGAATATATCAAACCAATACACATTGCCACCTTTGTTCCTGAATTAATAGGGTAATCGTTACTTAAATAGTAATTCTCCACAACTGAGAGGGAATTATTTACCCTTACATAGAAGGTCTCAAGTTGACAAAAACGGAGTCAGAATATGCCTTTCCAGCATTGTTCTTACTTTGAGTTCAATTTCAATTGAAGGGATCTCGCACAAATTAAACACCTAATCACTCATCACCCAAGAACAAAATTAATTAATTAATTAATTAATTAACAAAGATAGAACAAGAAAAAATGAGTTTCACAAAAAGCAAGCCTTCAAAGTAATACTTACTATATGATGCTAAGGGTATAAAGCAAATGAAACTCCCTAAATATTATATTAAGCTACAAAAACCACACAATTGACCTATAGGAAGAGGGGGGGGGGGGGGGGGCTTAATTGACAAGCATTGGTTCAAGCTAATTAACATTTAACCTACTTGGAAGAACTTTACATTCTCAGCTTAAACCCCATCCCAAAACTGAATCACATTCATCAAATATAAAATTTCAACCAACAAACCATAGCCATATTCAATCCAATAAATAAGATGTAATCATCCAAAATCACAGGATTTTAAATTCTTAAAACTTGATCATCTTTAGCTCAAAATATGGAATTAGATGTAGCCTATAACACAAATTGTGTTAGTGAAAGGAAGCAAATTATATTTAGTCTGAAAACTAAGAATAACTGGCTAATGATTAGTTCCTTTTACCTTTTAGATTGCAAAATTTTTAAGATGATGTAGACAAGAAAATTTCTAGAAGGCCTAAATTTTCACACCATAAAACAGCATAGAGAATCTTAAGAGAACAAAATCGTTAAATGAAGATCTTGTAAAACCATCTCGTCCCAACACAATGAACCATATGGCCCTCTAAGGTTGACAAAAAATGAACGTTCAAAACACCTTAAGAGAACTGTTTCAATTCATTCAGCTAGACAAGCCCATGAGTAAAGCACCAACAAGCCAGTCAGCAGAGGCCTCATACATAAGCACCGCAGAAAAAAATTTGGAGTTAAACAACTTCATCATAGCAAGCAGAAAACTGGCCTTATCAAGGCAAGATGACTACCAGTTCTCTTGCTCAGGGTTCGGAGGAAGAATGTTTGAAGACGTGAAGCAGCTATGAAGGATAGGATTCCGAAAGCAAATGTCACTGCATCTTAGGTGTTCAGATCAAGGTTGTTATCTTTCAAGTACTTTGTTTGGTTGGCGTTTGCACAGCTTTTATATACATATAAAAATAAATTTATCGGAAGAAAAGCCTTGTTGATTGTTTTCCATTGGCTGTACTTCAGAAAAAGGAAAAAAATCAAAAAGGGGATTCTTATTCAAGCATATCTACTAAAAGAGACGTGAACAAGACCTTTTCATTATTTCCCAACAGATTTCTTCTATGCTCAGTATGAAATAAAGCCCATTTTTTACTCAGATCATACGTCATCACCGTTAATAACAATAATTAAAAAAACAACAACAACAACTAGAGAACACTTTCAAATTCTTAAATTTCATCAATGTTCCTCTATAAAATATCAAGAAAAGAACACTAGATAGCAGAATAAATCAATTGTCAACTGATAGTAAATTGAGAACCAAAACAACCGAATCAAATCATCCCAAATAGAAAAGGAAATTGAAAAAGAATGCAATGAAGGTCACATTCTACGCCTTCAAATTCAAGACATACACAAACACAATCACAGAAAAATCATAGGGAAGAAATGAATCATTCCAGCAATCAAACAATCAGCAAACACGTAGGAGACTGAGGAATACCTAAAAATTCACGTAATGGCGTCTGCATCTGAGATTAATTCGCTTCGTCAGTTCTGGTGTTTCCGGGAAGAAGATAATAAAATGAACGAAGAACCCTCCCAGGCCCTCACTAGAGACTCCCACCGTCCCGGTGCAAATGGACTCTTCTTCCAATTCAGCCTCGATGGACTCCAGCTAAGCTAAGTCTTGATGAGGAGCCCAAATAATTGAAGGGCGAAATAATCTTAATTGAATAAAAAAGCCCCACACATTTGCAAGAAAATGAGGTCCAAATTAAAACAATACAGAAGAATAAAATTTGTTTTAATTTGATGCTTTTAAAGATTAAAATTTATATCAATTTAATTTTTACGAGGTACTAAAATTTTATTTAATTTAAAATTTTTAAAAATTAAATTAATATAATTTTTACTTTACAAATGATATTAATATAAATTAAATACTTAAAGAACTAAAATAAAATTTTACTCCAATTTAGAATAACAGTTACCCAGCATATAAGGCCCTAAAACTAACATCTAACAATGAAGTAAGGATCGCAATGAGATGGAATAAGAACATAAATGGGTAAAGGCCTAAAAGGTTTACTAGGAAATGGCGAAACAGGACTGTTCATTCTTTAAGAAATGAAAATTTCACACAAAAAAATAAAATTTTAATTCCATAGAATGGCTCATTTCCCTGTTTAAGAAATGATATTTTCACCTTTATTCCTTACATTTTTATACATTTTAATATTATTGATTATTAATAAATAATAAAATAATATTAATTTTTCTATATCCTTACAATTAAAATATTTTGATAACTATATTTTTAATAATAAAAATTAAAATAAGGTGATTTATATTAGTTATAAAAAATTTAATATAAAAATTTAATAAATTAGAATTTTTATACTTTTGCTATAATTTTTTAAATTATTATTTTGATTATAAATTTTAATATATGACAATTTTTTATTTTTGTTCATATTATATATTTTTATAAAATTAATTTATTTGATAAGATATTTATTATTATTTTTGTAATTAACTCATCATTCTTCATTTCATTCCAACATTATTTTGATATATCAAATATAAATGGAATGTCCATTGTTAGGGGAGGTTTGTGAGTTCTTTAATTAAGAGGTATAAGTATAGTCATGAAGCATAAAAGGTGGTTGTAAAAGTGGACGAAAAATAAACATTCTGTGATACAACTAAAAATGGGGTAAAAAGGTCATGCTTCCCTAACTCAATGAAACTCTAAAACCTTTTGGGGAGAATGGTTAAGTGGATAGGAAAGCTTAAAAAGCTTTTTTGGAAATTTTTTGTTCCAAAGGTGCTCATACTAATGGTATACGCTATTTCTTATTAGTTTGTTTTCTCTTTTTCGTCTCAACTTCCCTTTCTTTTCTTCGAACTTAATAGAGGTAAGTGGTTAAATGGATGATGTGGATACAAGTTAAAGAAATAATAATTTTTATATGAAAAGTTAGACAAATAGGGAATTTAGGGGATAAAAGGTAAAATGTAGTATAATGGTGGTAGGTGTCCTTAATGGCAGCAATAGTGATAGCGTGTAGAAGTAGTGATATAATAATAGTGGTAGTTTTCCAACAAAACAATTAGACGGTTCCCTAAAGTACAATTGAGTATGTGCTAAGATTAAAATGGAGTCAATGGTTCATTAAGTATAGGAGCCCTTACATTCATTGTGGTGTAAAGGATGCACAATCGAAAAGGGTTAGGCATGATATGCCTACCGTTCCCACAAGTTATGATAAAGCCCTTATTCCAATCCTTCCAAACCATATAATCTAAGAATTCCCAAAAGGTTAGGAAAGAGTTTATCTCTCTCATAACCAAAGCAATTCTAGCCCTTAGATCAAATGACATCTAGTTAGCCTTTTGGCCTCTATGAAACTTTATTTGTTTAGACTTCCACAACAAAGGTAGTGCCTAGGATAAAACGAGCAGTCTTTTTTAGGTGTTAAGTATAAGTGAGGAAAGGAGGTAGTTTTCTATGAACTCTTTTGTACACTTAATGATATGAGGTGGGTCTTCCAACCCATTTAAAATCCTTGCTTGATATGGAATCTTATGACTTTTTAAAGATCATTTTAGAGGCAGGAACTTTTGATGTTTTATACCTTTTGTAGAGATAAAGGTGAAGTTAGGTCTTCTAACCTATTTTAAATCCTATTTTGAAGTGGATCTTTTGGCTTTTTAAAAATTTCCTTAGAGGTAGGATCTTTTGACCCCTTTTGCCCTCTATGGAGATAAAGGTAAATGTGGGTCTTTTAACTTGCTTAGAATCCTCTTTTGAAGTGGATTCTTTTAACTCTATAGTATCTCTTTAGAGGTGAGACATTATGATCCCTTATAGCCTCTATAGAGATAATAGCTAGATCCCTTTGGAGGTGAAAACTTTTGACTTCTTATAACCTTTTTTTAGAGATGACCTCTTCAAAGATAAGATCTTATGATCCTTTATACCTTTTTTAGAATTGACTTCTTTAGAGCCAAAACCTTGTGTTCCCTTATACCCTCTTTAGAGTGGGTTGCTAGATCTCTTTAAAAGCAAAAACTTTTAATTTCTTATAACCTTTTTTTAAATATAACCTCTTGAAAAATAAGATTTTATGATCCTTTGTACCTTTTTTAGAGTTACTTTCTTCAAAGGTAAGGTCTCATAATCCCTTATGCCTTCTTTAAAGTGGGTGGTCTTTTGACTTATTTTGTTTCTTTTTTTAGGTAAAATGACTCTTATGTCATTTTAGGCCTCTTTTAAAGTGTCTTTTGAAGGTTTGGGCCTTTGTTGAAAAGGCCCACTTTGATCTTTCAAAAAAGTGTATTCTATAGTTTCCTTGTAAGACATTCCTTATGAATACTAGAGCTCTTTTGTGGTGTCCTAACCTATCCTTTTAACCTTTTATATTTTTGAATAATCCTTTGATTAATAGGCTTCGCAAATTTCAATATCAATAATTGGCCCTCTACATGCTTACCACCATAATGAAGGCATATGATGACATGTAGACTTCAAGAAGTTTTTTTTTTTTTTTATGTTAATGTCTTCTTGAAAAAGTTTCATAAGAACATATCCTATAAACCATTTGAGACTAAAACTACTATTTTTGAAATGTGTATAACCTTTTGAATCATTTGATGTGATTTATGTGAGGTGTTACATATCCAAGCATTTGAGATTATTTTTGAATGAACTGCTATGATTCATTAATTACCACATGGGTTGATCTCTTATAAAACCCATTTTTTTCTACTTTACTCTATTTTCACATTGTTGTTCTTAATATTTAAGAGCTTTTTTTGAATCCCAATTTCTTTGTTCATTATTAATTTCTTCAATTATATGTTACATTTTTCATCTAATAGTGTCTTCAAATTTTGAGAGAAACTAAGATGTTACATTAGCAAAGATTTTAATGCCATTCTTTATTCTAAATGAGCCTATTCCATTATTTTCTTTTATGAAGGGAGAGAAAAGATGGAAAGTTGTGCTCATAGTCAAACTTTCAATGTCATGCCCTAAGATTTTAGAGATATGAAAATTTTGAAATGGCAAGTTATGATTGATGATTGCATGAATGCTTACTATTTAGAGAATGACATGTCTGATTAGGTAAGTTGTCATAACCATGTGCTACTTCCTAGGTTAGTTAGGAAAGAATCTACCTTCTCAAATTGGTTAAATTAATTTTTTCAACAAAACTAACAAAATTATGGGTAAAGATGGAAAGAAACTTTTTATTTGCAATGAGAGTTCTAGTGCCAATGAAGAAAATGATTTTGACTTTTCCCACTTTTGTGGCACATTGACTTAGTTATTTCATCTTATTTTGTCCTTTAATTAAGACCTTGAATCCTTATGTTCTTATTTTAGCAACTTATATAGCATCAATAAAGTAGTAAGCCCTAGCTCTAACTTTTCTTACAAGCTTATATCTTTTTGTTGATCAATTCCTGAGCATTCTAATGATAGGTACGATATAGATAGCTTTACAGATTCTAGATTCTTGTAACTATTCCTTTTCTAGTATTTAAAGATTATCCTTTGAAGGCCAAGTCTATTCTTCTCCATCAAGTCTACCCTCATATTTATAAATGGGGCAAAGCACATAGGCAAATGCCACTTTCAGTGCTTATCAATAACATATCCAAATTTCAATTTAGACCTTATTTTGGAACTTCTTACTTAAGTTGCTCCAAACCCAACATATACAATGAAAGATCTTAGGAATATGTTAACCTTTATCTTGATAATGGATCTTGGGTTGAGGGTAATTTTGATCATTAGTTGATAATTGTCAATATATCCTTTTTTTAGTTTTATTCTTATAAATATCTTCCTTTATACACAAGGATCCATGTTCTGCTATAATTACCATTCTGACAAGGTGGCACAGTAGCTTGGACTTACTTAAACATTTTAGGATACACTTGCTCCCTAGGATATTGAAGTTATAAGTAGGTGGACCACTTTTAAGGGATTCCAATCCTTTCAAGAACCAATAATACAATCAATTGATCTTTTTCCTCATACTACTCTGAAAGTGAATTGTTCAGAACTATGGATGAAGAAATTTACAGAGAGAAAATAGGATATTATCCTTTATGCAATTCCCATGAGAGTTCGTAAAAAATAATTAGTTTCTATTTTAAAAATGGATCCTTTGTATAGTTCACCACCCTAATCAAGGCTAAGAAAGAACAAAAAAAGAAAGAATCTATCACTTTTCATCCAAAGACTAAGAAGAAGAAAAGTAAAGGAACCACATTCTCCGATCTTGGAGTTGAAGAAAATTTCATCTCAAACCAGAGTTAAGATCTGAAAGGAAAAGAAAAGAAAGTTATTTTTTCCAAACTTGAGGTTAAGAAAAAAAAGGAAAAAGAAAGAAGTTTATAGTTCTAAGTCTAGGTCTAAGAAATCTAGGAAATACAAATCTAAGAAAGTTAAAAAATCTTTGATGAAGAAGGTATATGAAGAAGTAGTATTTAAGTTTCGGGATGTAACTTAACAAAAGTAACTTGCTTTTAGTAAACAAGTAACTATTTCATCTATGGGTGTTAATTTTTGCCTAGGAAGAAGGAAACAATGACTATCACTAATTATAACGCATTAAGGTCCCACTTAGATATATAATCACTACTCTTTTTCAATGTTTCAAAAACTAAGTATTGAATATGTTTCCTTTAGATATATGATCTTCTTTATTTTTTTATTATTTCATAGTTATCTAGAGGAAGAGTTGTTTGGTGAGGATGTAGAGAATCCTCATAATGAAAGAAAGCTAGACTTAGTAGATAACTTTATAAGAAATCCTTCCATTACTCTGCCTACTTCTTCCAGCCAAGGTGCTTCACCTTTTTCAGGTGAATGTTTACATTTCTATTTATCCTTAACTTTAATGTTCTTTTATGGACATTTGAAATTTTCATTTCTTCTTTTAAGGCCTTTACATGGGTAAGAGGCCTCCACTATTAATGGATGTTAATTTTAAGATTCCAAAGGTAGTAGGTAGTGTACCTCTAGAGAAAAAAGGAAACACTTGAAAGATACATCAGGCTATGTCCTATAAGGCTGGAATACCTAGTCTTTGTGCCTTAAGAAGCCAAACTATTGCTATTATGTCAGAAGTTCTTGTTTTATTTCAAACAAGGGAAATTAATGTAGTTTTGAATATCTAACATCCTCCTATAGAGGCATACTAAGAAGATTTAATGCATGAGTGAATCCTCTTTGAAGAAATAAATTTATCCAGGAATGCCATAAGGAATGAGTCAAGAATAGAGCCTAAGCTTTCTATTATGAACGCGATTTCTAAAGAATCATGGTGAGAGACTTTAGAATAGCTAAATAAACTTGGTGCAAGTGTAAATTCACAAAGAGGTAATAATCATAATGAAACAATTGTTAGGATAAAACCTTATTTATTTGATGGCTAGTTGAGGATAAATTATTACATACTATTTAGTCAAAGTTTATAAAGGTTAACTAATATGCATGTTGTAATGCACTAAAATTAATTAAAAACTGGTTGCTAAAGAAATAATGTAGAAAAGTAACACAATCAAGTTATACCCCTAATAATCTTTTAATATTATCTTTTCTAAATGAATTCCTAATAATATCTACACAATTGTTGAATTATTATGCAATGAAAAATGAAAGAAACTAATGCAAACAAAATGTAATATAACAAAATAGAATCTTATAATAGTATGGAAGCAATATACTGTATGAAAATTATGTAGAACACAAAATGCATAATTAGGAGGGTTATTTGCATGAAATTAAAACAATAGCAATAACTAAACAAATATAAAACAAAAGCATAATAGAAACAAAACAAAAAGGGAATAAAATAGCTTATTCGAGTAATTGAAAGATTTAGTTTGGATTAATCATTGATCAATTAGGATTTGACTTTTCTAATTAATTCTTCAACCTTAGATTACTCGAAACTTCTGCAATAACCTATGAATCCTATGCTAGATGACCACCTAGTATTTGATTAATTAAGATTAGCCAATTAAATAATTGCTATAATCCCTTATTGGTTAAATCAAAATTGATTTAATGATAGAATTCGGTTGATTTGAAAAAATTAGAAATATCTAAATCAACCCCTCAACCTTTTAACCTTATGTGTGAAAACATGATTTTCCAACCACAATCCAACATCAAAATAGCAAAGAAATAAAAAATCATAAGGATAAATATCAGTTATACTAAATCAACATCTAACATATGTAATCTCAAGAAATCAGCACACAAAATTGAAAAAGAGAAAAATTAGTTAATGAAAGTCAACATTACAATTCATAATATCATAATCTAGATAAAGAGAGCCTCAAACTCCTTAACTCAACCATGGATTTAGCTTTCCATTGAAGAAAAAAAAATTGTTTATTATTGAATGTTGTGTAAAATTCTAAATGTCTAATGGGTTCTCCTTATTTATTTGATCTAATTAAATTGAATCCTATTGGACTTAGATTATATGTCTCTTTGGATTATAATAATAAGGCCTTCATAATTTTTAGAAGCTTAGACCTAATTTTAATGAGACAATTAACTCCAATAGTTACATTAGTGAATTCCTGCAAGCCTAACTTCCAACCAGTTTTTGACCTTGAAATTAATGTAATTTGGATAATTCATAAACATAAAGCTTATATGCCTATGTGTTGTGAGAATTTGGGCACTATTTTTAGGTTAAATTGACCTTTGTAATTCTAGTTATGGCTCAAAAATTGAGGTAAGTTTAGTTAGGACAAATACATAACTTTAATTTTTCAGTCACATATGACCTCTAAAACATCTGAAATGGGCTTGGACTAAAACATAAAAGTTGTACTTCTATCTTTATGCTTCCTAAAATATAAAATTTGCCTTGATCCAATATCCAAAACCTAAGATATAGCTGAAAAATAGAAATAGTATCAAAATTCAGCATTTATCAAATAAATTTATAATATTGTAAAATTAACCTAAAATTATAAAAACAAGGTCTAATTAGTGAAATTAAGCATGTGTAACCTACTAAAAGATATAAAATAGTAGAAAATAAAATAATAAATAATTTTTTCATTATTAACTCCACTATCCAATCTCTCATTAATGTGACCACTCCTATTAATGTTAAGCAAAGTAAGAACATCTTGCTTGGAACTCGAGAGACTTAGGAAATTAAGGAAACTCATTCAAATCAAATAGAGAATCAACAAGAGGCTATCCAAGGCATTGAAGAGAGGATAAAAATATTAACATTATCTTTTAAGAATCTTGTTGCTTCAAAAAAACCTTAACAGGAAGGAGAATGCCTATTAGAAGGCAATGTTGAACTTTCTCTTTTTTATGACTTTGAACTTTGTTTTTGATTTATTTTGCTAAAAAATTTATTTTTTTTCTTGGTATATCTATAGGAGAAGATCACAAAAATAATTTGGATATTGATGCTTTTTGCAAAGAGAGGACCCTTATCAATAAGTAAGTCTTGTTTTTCTTCATTTTTCTTATCATTTTTTAGTTCCCCTTATTAATCTCTCTTCCTTGTGTGTTCTAGGGTTCAAACATTAAGTCTTATAGGACAATTGTTGTCTAACAGATGAATGTAGAGTCTAAGAAAATTATAAAATCCATACATATGCCTGACTCCCACATTGCAAAAGCTAAATGTCATGTTATGGAGATTAATAACTTCTTTGAAAAAGCCAATTGCACTATTGAAAAGGCTAAGCATGCTTTAGAAGAAGCTAGACACCATATTGAAAAAGCTAAGCATAGTGCTAAGAAAATAAAAAGATCCTTGTCGCATTAGAGACTAAGAAGGATAAACTTTAGTTGTAGCAAAAGCAATTCAATAAAAAAAAGTGTTGGAGTTCTTCTAATCTTTTCTTTATACTTGAACTTTATTATACTATGAATGAAAAAACCTTTTAGATATTTACATAGTCGTAACAAAAGCAATTTGATAAAAAAAAGTGTTGGAGTTCTTCTAATCTTTTCTTTATACTTGGACTTTATTATACTATGAATGAAAAAACCTTTTAGATATTAATATACCATGTTTTTGCTTTCATTGTTGTTATTTGGTAAAGGCTCCAACAAACATCTTTCTTTATTATGATGCAACATCATTGTCTTTTACAATGTTTTGTATGAAATCTCTAAATTTTATAGCTAACAAATCTGTGTTTGGATGACATACCCTCTTTAAAAAAAGGCTGTTCACTTTGTCTTATTATATTAATAACTTTAAATGTGGTCATGTCATTTTATTTTCCTTTCGTTTCAACTTACTTTGCCTTATAAATTTTACTCTTCGCATTCTTCATCTTCATCTTTTTAACTCATATCAATTTAAATATCTTTCTTTTTTGTGAGAGTCCTTTGGAAGTAGATGTAAGCTAGGACTTTTGCAGGAAAGGCTTAATTCTTGAATTTGATAATTGTCTCCTTAACCAAATAACAATAAACCTTCTAGGTAGGGTAAGTCACCAATGCCTAAGCTTTGGTTTAACATGTAAAGATGTGTACGCTTACTACTGCTATAGAAAACCTATAATGAACATAGATTTGTCTAACTAGAAAGAGAGCTAGCTAATTCCTTTTACCAGTTTTCATTTATAGGACCACTTAATGTTGAAAAAAATAAGTATTCCATTAAATTTTTTAGAAGTAGAAAACAAAGAATGTTCATACTTTTATCCTAAAGAGGCAAAGCATGTAGTTGCTCACCAAGAGTGGTGGTCTTCTAAAATCCAGGGGCATGATTTAAATAATAAATCTTTATTAATAACTTGTAAAGTAAGTGAACTCCTTCATCATTATATGAGACTTGTGAATTCTTTTTCCAATTTAAGCATTAATGCTAACTATCATCCATTATTTGACAAAGATTTTGTTAACCAGTTATAGGGCAAGTAAGTGTCATTGCAATTCAAGCTACACTTCCTTATAAGAGTTATAATCTTCCAAATAAGGAAATTGGGATTTGGAATGCTTGAGGATTTTCACATAGTAACAAATATTCAACATCTCAGTAATACATTTGCCTCCATTGTTAATGTTATAGTTTAGAATTAATGTAGTGATAGCCTTCCCATCTATCTCTAAAAGGTTGATTAAAGGACACAGCATGTCTTATCAAAGGACTTGCCTTTCTTTTAGCATCTCAAGACATACACTATGAGACCTAAAATGTTAAAGGTGAGGTAAGTCCTTTAACAAGATTTGCAACCTCCTCTAATTAGGTTTCATAAAATGGAAAGAGAGGTATTTTTAAATCAAGACCAAACTTTGGAATTAGATAATGGAGGCTAATGCATGATAGAGATATTTCAAATAGAAACTAAACCACAATTTATAAGTTGTATAAGACATTTTATCTCAATTACTAATAGATAATTGATGTATTATACATGAATTTTTTTCTTGTTTGGTTCGATGATATACCTTTTAAACATTATTTATTTGAAAAACTGATATGATAAATTTTCACCTCATAAATCTTATAGTACATTTTAAATAAGTAAACCATTGGAATATAAATAACTTTTAGGTGGTGTTTGGTTTGTGGGATCTTACATTCCCAGGAAAGTGTATATTCCTAGGAATGTGATTCCTAGGAATTTAATTAATAGGAATGTAATATTCCTATATTTGGTTTACTATAAATTTTCCTGGGAATGTTTTAATATTACATTCCCATTTTATGGGAATTTAAGATATCCACCTCTCCCTATAGGAATATTTTGGAAGAATGTTAGGTTAAAAAGATCCCCAAGAATGTGACATTCTCGAGCATTTTTTTTTCAAAACTTGAACCAAACATGGGAATGTGATATTTCCTTAAAACATTTCCGAGAATGTTAAAAACATTTCCGAGAATGTTAAAAACATTCCACGAACCAAATACCACCTTATAGTTTTCAATAATATTGTAAATATAAACATTAGTTAGTTGAATATAAATTTTGGATATTAGTCTTCAAATACAACTAACATCTAAAATATTAATATTTTTTATAGTTTCTAATAAAATCATAAATATAATCTTAAATTGGTTATTGACATTCCTTTAGATGTTCGTTTCATATGAAACTAACATCTAAAATACAAATATTCTTTACAATTTTCAATAACATCATAAATATAAACAATCATTAGTTGCCAACATTTCTTTCAATGTTAATTTAATATACAATTGACATCTAATATTTTATATGGTATTTATTTAGATGATGACTGAATTTAAACTAATATGGTATTCATATTTAACATCAATTTATTGTATATTCATCATCTTAAGTTTCTTTATGCAATACCTTTCAGCTCCCATTAAAAAATAAAACTTTATAATATTAACTTTTTATTTTAATCAACATGATAAGTTGCACTTACTTTCAAAAATGATAATATGTCATTGTATACATTAGTTTTCAGTTTAATCAATGTGAATGAGGTGACATGAAAGAAAAAATATGTAGTAGTGAAAAAGAATAATTGCTATACAAAAAAGGGAAATTAGAATTTTAAATTTGTGCTATTTTTGTGTGAAAGTTGGATTTATTAAGTGTAACACTAAAAAGAAATAATACATAGTGTAATTTATTAAGCTAGATCTTAGATTTAATTTAAGGAATATTTAAGGTTATGTAATAGTTACTATGACTATCTAATGTGTACTATTAATATAATAATTTTAATAATAAAAAAATTAGGGCCTTTGCTTATTTATTGAATTTATCATATATGAGCCACATACATTCTACTAAATAAATAAAAATTAAATTCTTTTGAATGAGATATTTTTTGCTCGATCAATTCTAGTCATACACTTACTTTTTTTTTCTTTCCCCTATATTTCTTCTCTCACTCTCTCTTGTAAAACCACTTTATTTTGTTTGACTTTTAATCTCTCTTCCTCTTCCATGGCATGTCTTTGTTTTTCTCTTCACCATTATCTCACTCTTTTTTAACCTTTCTTTTTATTTGCATTGGCCATAACCTTATCTCTTAATGTAATTTCTTCTACAACCTAAGCTCTAGCCACCATGTATAGTTAATTACGGCTAAGCCTTCCTAGAGCCTAGTCCAATTATGCTTCTTAAACCTACCTCTATAATTATGCTTTACTATTGCACAACACCAATTATGTTTATGATTAGTCAACATGCCAATTTTTAGCCTTTATTTTTATAAGTTGTTTGGGGAAGTTTCAAATATAATTTTTTTTAAAACCAATGCTTTTGATTTTCTTTATCTAAGCTTAGGAATTATATGTACTAGGATAGGAAGATGAAGTTTATTAATAATCATTCACATACTCAATTCTATCTAATGGATTTTAGTGATGTTTAATGGTGTTGATACCAAGCTCACATGATTAAGCAAGTAAACTTATTTAGTCTCTGATAATCCTATTAAAACAAGTAAGCTAAGTGAAAGAATTATGAGTCATGTATGAGGTATAATGCAATTGTGGGTCTATGTGTTGTGAAAAAAACATAAAAAAGCAAAGAGAAAATAAGCTATAAAAGTGGTTAATGTGCGTGTGTGAGAAGGTTATGAGTGGTCTATGTTATAGTGTTAAAATAGTGCTCAAGCAAGTGTGAATTATGATACAACATTAATGTATAATAGTGGATCACATGTGAAGTCATGTGTAGGGCTTGATAGAATTAGATTCTAAGTTACTTGATTTAATGAGATTAATAAGGCAAATTTTAAGTATCAAGCTTAAAGCATAATTCTAAATTTTATCAAATGACAAATTTTAGATGTAAATTAGTTAAGCTAGACTAGAGATTATTAGTCAATTAATAATAAGTATTAAAAGAACATAAAGTTAAGCTGGAGTAATTAAAATGAATGATAAGAAAAATTTTATTTTCTTATTTAATTTTTGAACCATTTGATTTATGTGTAAGTCTTGGATATTGTTCAATGTGATTGGAAGAAGGAGGAACTAATGTTATCTTCATTGTGGGAAAAGGTGGTTAAAAAATGTTTATGCTCTTAAGGTGAGTAGATATCTTACTCTAACATGCAATTATAATATATTTTACATGTTTGAAACATTTTATTTCTATATTTATATTTTTGTGATAATTTTATTCAATATTGTTTAATACATATGCTTGTATGTATATTTATTTTCTTGATGTTAAAATTTACTTCTACTAAAATGTTTGAAAATTTTTTTTTTGGATATTTTCAAAAATTATGATTGTTTATGAATTTAAATGTGGAATGTTATGTAAGTGTAAATGGGATCATGGGGATTTTTCTTTAGGAAACTTTATATGCACTTGGAAATGTAAATGTCATGGCTAATAAGGGAGGTATAAGGGAGATTATTACTAGTGAACGAATAAAGAGTATATTACTAGCAAAGGGATAAAGTGAGGTGCCTATATGAGATTTGATATCCAATACATTTAACATTTGATATATCTAATATGGCACTAAGAGCAAAGTTCCACAAGTCACAAAAGTAAGATTTGGGTCATCTTTTCAATCCTAGTACACACATCTCACATTTTGTTTCGTTATTTATGAGAAAAATCCATTAGATCCCATTAGTTTTTATGTATATATTTCAAATATATATTCTTAATGGTAAATTCATTATGAAATTTTAGGTTTACATGAAAATTTGCAATTTTTATTGAGAGTGAGAATTAATTATAAACTATTTAGCAATATTGAATTGGATAGTTAAAAGAAAATCAAATTCATGAAGTTTGAATTTTAATTCATATGATTTCTCTAAACTTTATTTCATAAGTCTTTGATGATTGAAATGTTTTGAAAGAAATAAAGTTTTTCCTAAAGTTTTCACAAATGGTATCTTGAAATTAAATATTTTTAGTAGCTTGTCAACTAATTGGATTCTTGTAACTTATCCCCCTTACTTAATTAAACTTAATTACTCTATTTGAATGAGTTGGACAGTAAAATATACTTCCCTTTAATCCATTATAATAGCCAATGAAGTATCCATTAATAGTCTTCAAATTAAGTTTCCTTGTGGATCAAATGTATACCTTTTCTTTAGCTTTGCACTCCTAAACTCGAAAATATCTTAAACTAGGCTTCTTACCATATAACAGTTCATAAAAGGTCATAGGTATTGACTTACTAGGAACTTAATTTAGAATGTATGCTATTGTTATTAATGCATCACCCTATAAGAATTCCAATAGTGAAGTATGGGCTAGCATACATCTTATTATGTCCATAAAAGTCCTATTTCTCTTTTTTGCAATTTCATTTTGCTCTAACATATTAGGCATGGTGTAACTTGCTTGAATTCCATAATCTTGTAGGTATAGGGTTTCTTCCTTTTTTATTATACCTAGCATAATACTCACTGCTTTTATCAAAATTAACACACTTTATCTATTTCCCTAATTTTAATTCAATTATTGCCTTAAATAACTTAGAGGCTTTTAATGATTCTAACCTTTCACTAAGTAGCTCCACCTAATCAAATCTAGAGTAATCATCAATAAATATGATGAAGTATTTGTAGCCTCCCATAGCATTAGGTGTAATAAGCCCACTAATGTTAGTATGGATCAATTCTAGAATATTCTCCTTTCTGCTTTTCTTATGTTTTCTAGCTTTAGCTTTAAGTTTTCCTTTAATCATGTGTTCCAAATTTACAAGTTTTTTAATTCTTTCTTCAGAGATATGTCCTAATTATTTGTGCCATAATATTGAGGATCTTTCATCAATTTGACACTTTTTCCCATAACAAAAGTTTATTAAGTTCATGAAATTAGAATCTAAATTAACTTCATTTAAACTATCATACACAGAACTAGTACCAACAATAAAAAATTTATAAAATTTGAATTATGCCTTCTTGCTTCATTTCATTATGTGACTATTTATTCGTTCCATTCTATCGCCTTCCTCGATTCTTTCTTCGAGCGAGTTCGAGGGTTAAGGCAAGTGAAAAGGCTCTTTTCTTTCCTAAACTAAATTAGATATCTCCTTTCGAGCTAGGGGATGGGGATAAAGTAAGCCTATGCAGTTGCCATAAAAAATTTATAAAATAATTTAACTTTTCCATTTCCAAAATAATAAAAGCATCCAATAAAATTCAAAGCAACAATTGAAATTAAATTCCTTTTCGTGGAAGATACATAAACTACATTATATAGCAAAAGCTCATATCTAGTCTTCAACTTCAACTTCATTGATCTTATGTGCTCCACTTTAACTTTATCTCCATTTCTAAGTCTCACAATTAGCTCTCCTTTTTTAGTTTCCTCAGATTTGTTAGCCCTTAAAAATAATTAGTCGCATGAATAGTTAACTGGTATCTAACTACTAAGAGTTTGATGATACATCAATTATTTTTAACTTAAAATAGACTAAAGTTGGATGGGTACCTTTCTTTTTCTTATCAACCTATTTCTTGTATTTAAAATAATCTACTTTTTTATACCTATACTTCTTGTAGAACTTATATTTACCCTTAAATTGGGCTTCATTGGTTTATAATGCTATTATCCACTAGATTCACCTTTCTTACACTTCTTCCTTCCATGCTTATAGTGTCCATTATTATTTTTTTATTAGACCTTCCACCGTGATCCGAATGTGAGCCATGTGAGATATAATTAATTACTTAAGCTTTTTCATTCTTCTTATCTTCTTTGACCTATGTAATGATTGAAATGAGCTCGTTAATAGTTCATTCTTATTTTTTAGTATTATAGGACATTTTCAGAATGTCAAATTGAGATAGAACAAACCCCAGATTAATTTGCACAGTTTTCAGGTTGTTCTAATAATTAAATAATCTTAGAATATGCTTTCTCACACCATTGGTACCATCACACATTGATTTCTCAAGCAATGAAAGATATCGTCCTTTCTCAGCTTTATTGAACTTCTTATATTTTTTTACTATAGAATTTAGGAACCTTCTTGTATTTATCATTTCAAGAATGCTTTATCTTATTATTTTGTCTATTATGTACTTTATTACAATCAAACATAATATTAAAGTGGGTCCACTTTTCATGTTAATTTTTCTAATTTGCTATAGATTCAACATTAATCTAAGATTCTATTCCCCCAATCACTAAATCAAAATTAAAGAATATAAGATACAATTTCAACAATTCAATCCAATCCTCGTGATTCATCTCATTAAGCATCTTAATCGTATTTAATTATATAAGTAAAGAAGCTAAGAGAATAAATTTAAAACACCAATGCATGTTTAACCTTAATCATGCTAGAAAATTTTTTTAGTAAACTATGTAATTGAACTTAGTATTACACTATAAGGCCTAATACTAATAGGGCATTAAAGACTCCAAAATATAATACAAGGATTAAATATTATATTCCTAAAATTTTTAACATCGATAGGATGATGAAAATTTTAGAAATATGATACTCATTCCTACACTTATGTTATCATCAATAAATCACATTAATAATATTATACTAATAAGATATCAAACTATTATTAATATGATATTATTCTTAGTTCAATTACCATTTTATTAAAAATGAATAAAATTTTATGTAATTAGGCCTATGTTAGGTAGGCTCATAATTACATAAAATTTTATGGTATAATATAAGCTTAAATAATTTTCTAAAATTATTTTCTTATACGTACATATATATATATATATATATATATATATATATATATATATATATATATATATATATATATATATATATATATATATATATATATATAATAATTAATGGATCAAACAATGTCCAAAAATTTCATAAAAAATATATGTGGAAGCTTAAAATACAAAAATATAATAGTAAAATTTTTAACCTAAAATAATATCAATTAGCCATTCAAATTAAATAAGCAAAAATAATTAAATATTTTTAATTGAAAAAAATATGAAAAAATACCCAATAAATTCAATTCAGAGAATGGAGCTCAAGACACCTTTTATTGCCACCAAATGGCACCAGCATAGTGGCATGTGGTGCTCATGTGCCACTGTCATGTGTGGGCATTGCCCAGTGTAGCCCTATTCATCTTCTTCCTAGGTCAATTGTGTTTGAAACTAGTTGGGCAACTTGGTTTCATACCCACTCAACTTGAGAGCTTAAAATTAAGGTTTTAACACATTTTTCAATATATTTCTCACAGAAATTTCTTTCAATGCATTTAATGCTAAAATTTCCCCTAAAAAAACTCATTTTAAAATATATTTTCATATTGAAAAAATTCTAGAAATATGATAATGGAGTTTTATTGCAATTTTCCCATTAAAGATTGAATTTAAAAGCTCATAAATGCCAAAATATTATTTCCATAAATTGTAAAACATTGAAATAAAAAAATCACTCCAAAATTAATTGTAAAAATCTTAAAACTCCATTATTGTAGGAAATTGTCGAAAAACCCCCAGTTTGTGTTTTTTTTTAATGTTTAAACACCATTAGAAAAATTTAGTGTGAATGAACAAAATTTTTTAAATAGAAACAACAACCATGAAAAACCAAGAAAAGTTTCCAAAAATGATACTATGCACCTTTTAAAATAGGTTCTATTATTTTTTTATGAATTAAAAATAAAAATCAATGAATTTGTAATTTTTCTAAATCAAAAAATTCAATAAAAAAATACATATGCATATATGATTGCAACATGATTTGCAAATGGAATACATATAAAATTTCACACCCAAACATATTCATCCAAAACACATATAGAAGTCAATCATGGATGAAACATATATATAAATTTTCCTCACATACAATATGCATAACATTCATAAAGAACAAAGTAATACATATAATAGAAAAATAAATATATGAAAGGCTATAATATATTTGAGATTTATAACAACATTCCATCTAGAATACATTCATCACATAATATAAAATTATTCAAGATAAAATTTTATTCTTGAATCCATATAATTCAAAGGCTTTAATACCAAATGATAAAAATCAATGTTTTATAAAACAATAATCCCAAATTGAATTATGTGAAAAAATAATATTAAATGTGAATAAAACTATTCAAGATAATATAAAACTATTCATCACATAATATAAAACTATTCAAGATAAAATTTTATTCTTGAATCTATGTAATAATATACTCAATCCACATAATTCAAAGGCTTTAATACCAAATGATAAAAATCAATGTTTTATAAAATAATAATTCCAAATTGAATTATGTGAAAAAATAATATTAAATATTAATAAAATAATTTATTATTACATGATGGATTCATTTGTGATGAATGTAGAATCTGGATTTGTTGTAAGACATGAACTATTTATTATTAATCTTGATCACGAACTCCAATAAGGATTTGCTGCTCCTATTAACCCTCGATGAGAACCTGATTAGGAAAGCTTTTTGACACCAATAGGGAATATTCAAAATCAATCTTAGGTTTAGGAGTAGTGACCCTTAATTATATTAATAATATTAGTGGGTCGACCCATTATCAAGAAACACCTGTTACCATACTATCAGGTTAAATTATCATTGAATCTAAACTATTTAATTATTTTAACATTAGGTCAAACCCTTTTATATTTTATTTTATTATTGAATTAATAAATTCACAAAAGAAAATCTAACAACTTAGACTTTCTCACAAACCTAAACCTCAATTACACTTAATTTTCTTTCAAACAACCTTTTCACTCAAATTATACATGGACTTTCTACATCATCATTGTTATGTAATAAGCAAAAACAATGAGTTGATTAGGACTCAAAGTCTAACACAAAAAAATAACTTGAATAGAGAGGAAAATTCACAATAGAAAATAATCACAAATTGAAAATAATCCTAATTTGAATTGAAGAATAATTCAAAATAGAAAGTAATCACTAATCAGTAATTATTAGAATTTGAGTCAAATATTAACATTGTGGAATGACCTCTTGTCCAAAAATGACTTGTAAAACTTATTATGATTGTCCTTGTAGTGCACACTTCCTTAAATTATTCAATTATACAGTATTTATTGAATACAAAGAACCAAATTCATTTTAACACCATCATAGTTCTCAATCATTTTATGGTACCGAGCATGGTTGAACCATTTATGATGGGGAAAGCAAATGCACAAGGAAGATCTTTAGATAAGAGAATATATTCTTCCTCTTTTTTTTGTAGAAAACTCAACCATCAGAAAAAGTATTTGGCCAAAGCCAAAAAGAAGTTAACTCATTTCATTCACTTGGCAAATGATCCTGTTTAACAGGATCAATTCGTTAACCGCCTCACTTGATTTGGGCAACTAGCTCCCCCATTTGGTCAACTAGTTTGTCCTTTCTTGGAATGTGATTATCTTGTGTTCCATTCATCTTATTGAGTTTAATTTGAGTCCTTGTTAAATTAAACCCATAAAGGGTATTACATGCATTGTAATATATTTATTTTTTTAATTAAATTAAAGATTCATAGACTTTTTTTTTTTATAAAACCAATTTATATTTTTGTTGAAATTAACATCATTTGATTTAGGTAGACTACCTTTTTAAATTTTTGAAGAAATTATGACACTTGAAAAGTTGGACACAAGAATTATAATTTTAAATAACTTAGTCATGCTATAATACTTAATATTCTCTTATAATATAATGCCAAAATGATTTTCTTTAACTTTTTCTATATCTCTCATAAAATGTGTATTTTTTATGATTTGATTTGATATAGGACCAATATATATAATAACAAACTATTATCAACAATAATCACTAGAATGGCTTCTTATTTGTGAGCTAAAAATTCAAATTTTCACAAAATGAGTTTCTCCTTTTTTATTGCAATGATCAAAGTGATATTATTATATACTATTATGTTCTGCTTTCCACCAAGATGGATCCGAATTTCATTGTAACGTGTGCAATTGGTTATTTATCTTTTTTTAGTATTTTTATGTCATCCAATTTGTTGTAAATAATTTGAAATACCATTGTCTACAAATAGATATAATATACAGTCACTCCTAAAAATTAAATTTACTAAATTGTATTATATTTTATTTTAAATTATTTATAAAGGGATAGTTAATGTCCACATCATTACGTGGAGTTTAGCAACCTTAACTCACAGTTAGATGAAAGAAAATCATATTTCTAATTTAAAAATAATAAAATAATAAAAAATATTATAATCAATTTGTCACTATAATAATTTTTTAATTTAATGAATGTATTTATTATAGAAATGAGAAAGAATAAGTAACTTCGATTTAAATATTCAAAATTAATATTTCTCCACTAGAATTATTTAAATTCCCTTAATTATTTTATTTTATTTATAATTAACTTAGTAGTATAATTTTTTTGTCAAAGTGAAAGAGTAAAAATTACTAGCATCCATATGAGAATGTGAAGGTTAGTAATCCCCTGTAAGTAGTGTATTTACTTATATTTTTTTCTACTCTCAAATATAGGTTTTAAAATTCATTTTTATGTTTTTTGAAAATATAAATCAAGAATGTAAAATAATAACGTTAGTAAATTAAATTTAATATAAAAATTATATAAAATTTATGTTATAAATAAATAAAGTTAGTTGATATCTTGGTAATACAATGGCACCTAATGTTATTTAGGCTTTATTTTTTTTATCATGTCTAGAGTTTGAACTCGAAATTTTGCATGTATAAATTAAGTGGATTAAAAGAAACTAAAAAATAAAATGAAGTTACCATTTTGAAAACTTCATACAAATTCCTTCGACTCTCAAGTTACGCATAACAAAGTACATGTCTTACATTTCATAAAGGACAAGTTGATTGGCTGATTGGTACATTTGATAAAGCAATATATATATATATATATATATATATATATATATATATATATATATATATATATATATATATATATATATATATATATATTACCGTATGTAATCTTTGGAATATGTCATTAAAAAAAAGGTATATTATTTTAAGCAATGCTATTCATTCTCTAAGCAGAGGCCGAATGCAGGCCCAAGCAGACAGCAACTCCATGGTTTGAAATATGATGAGGCAACATGAAGTATATATTTCATAAGGCAGCCCCCTAAGCACAGGAAAGCAATTTGGAGATTTTTCTTTTTGGGAGATAAAGTATTTTTCTATTATTTTAGAGTTGTATATTATTTCCAAAAACACATTTTAAATTGAAAATAAGATGCCAAGTATTGAATTTATATGCAGAGCAAGTTCCACTTTGCATAAGACTTGGGTGATACCCTCCCTGATCATATCATACGGTAGAAAACAACATAAAGGATTCATTTGGAAAAGATGAGAATCAATTTCAATTCATCTACAGATAAATTTTATTTTAAAAATTATATAAAAAATAATAATTTCAATTCATTTCTAAATAAATTCTTTTGCTTTGAAAATATTAAAAAAATGTATACAATGTAATTAATTAAAAAAATAAAATTTGATAATATCCCGATAAATTTTAATAAAATCTTTGATAAATTTCATAACAATACAAATGTAATTAAAAAAATAATTATAAATGAAATATTGTTTTACTTAAATTCAAACATTATTTAAAGAAAAAAAAATTTTAAAATTGAAATAAAATCTTATTTTTAATCATTTTAAACAAGAAAAAGGAGCCACAAACGTGGAGGAAACTTCTTGTTAACATGTAAATAAGAACAAATTGGTAATGATTATGGTACACTAATTGTACCGTGCATTAGTAATTTAAATTTTAAATCCTAAATTGTTAGATTTCCTTTATTTACATAATATTACATAATATGAATGAAATTTGACAGTGAAATTTAGTAGATTAACAGTGCAATCAGTGCACGTAATCTCTCCCGAACAAATTTGAAAAATCTACCCTAGTTGAATCGGAGGAAACTTGGGAGGAGGATTCAATACTAAACCAAATAAGAACATGTCATGCTGTAGGAGATGCATGGACAAGGGCTACAGATTGGGTTAATAAGCTTGAAAATCGGCAGCTAACTCTGCGAGATATGTTCATCGATGTAATGCTTCCATGCGAGAAATTTCGTATCAATACGTGTAAAATTACGGGTTTTATAGAAAACAACTTTTGCAATTTTTTATGTAATTGTTGCATGTAAAATTCACATATATTTGCAACATTTTGTAAAATAATTGAAAGAATTTTACATTAAGTTATAATGCTAACAACTTCAACATTAAATCTTCATGAAATTGTCTGAGCAATTACAAAGCACAACCCTATGTAATGCATAATTTTTCTTGAAAGTAATTGTTAAATCAATAGCATGGGAGGTGAGATTGTACTTTCACTTACACAAAATGAGTACAATGGATTTTTATGCCTTCAAACATTCAGCAAGGGTGTACAGAAAAGGTAATATTGGATGAACAAATGCTCCAATTATATCACACTAACCTCACTACTTAAATGAAGCCTGTGTCAACTCTACCATCCCTTTATTTTGTGAAATCCGCCAATATTAAAATTCTGATCTTTTTATTTTAATTTTCAAAAGCATTGAAAATTACAATGATAGTCCCAAGCAGCTTATATAGGAATTTGACTAGATGCGAGTTCAGAAACGGAGATTACACTACCCTTAATCCTCCATACACTCAAGTCATTGAAATCTATACATGGTAGATACAATATATTGCCATTATGCTGCATTGCGATGCTTAGAAGTTTATAGATGAAATAGTTAACATAAAAATTATGCTTTATGTCTGGGCGAAATACTATGTTCCTTCTCTCTGGGGACGAAAACAGAATACCGCATCAAAGTGTTACGACTTTACATGGTTCAAATTAAGGGAAATATCCTACAAATTAAATTAACTATTCTAAAACTGAATTACCCATCTTAAATTATCCATTAAAATGCACATTTGATGAATCCCAATTTTCTCAGGACATTTTCAACTATACATGCTTTTGTTTATAATTTTGCCTACAGCGAAAGAAAAACACTCAAATGTTAGAAATACGTTAATGACAGCAAACAAATTAAGTCATGGCCAACTCAAATGTCTAATTCCATCATTACTCAAGTTCCAGACACCTCTTGCCATCTCAGTGAATAGCTGGTTCCAACCCCAGCTTGAGAACCCCAAGAAAAACCAGTAATCTGACACTGACTGATTTTCTGTCTTCAGTTCTTCAATTTTCTTCATCGTTTCCAACTGATCAAGGTAGTAGATTCCAGGTAAGATTTCCGGCAAAGAATTTCTGGAAGCCATTCGGGTCAGAGCAACAAGAGGCATTCCACTTGCCACCACTGGACCCCCAAAGGACAGTGGAGTCTGTTTCAGTGCTTTCAAGTCATCTCGCAGTTCATTCAGAGAACTCCATTCTATAAACTTGTTAATGATAAGACCTTGAAATCCATTAATCTGATTGGCTGCTACAATGAGGATCTTAGATCCATCAAATGGCTGAACTCCCAGAAGACTTTCTGTGGCAATTAGCACTGAACCAATCACCACATGAGGTGATGTTTCCTGAAATCTGTATGATACTGGTAATTTAATCTGACTGGAACTAACCACTTTGTCCACAGTCCTGTCTTCATAATAAAGTTTCTTTGTATGCAACGGTGCCTCATGAATATCAGAAGCAAGCTTATGTTGATTCTGACTCGGATTTCTTCTTTCAGATATCCGCAAAACTGTAGCCAGAACCATGATATAAAATGAATTTTCAGAAAAAAATCTACTGCATCCCAAATTTTATTTTATATTTATGAGCCTTAGGGAAGAAGTGTAAATTTTTAAAGCCCCCCAAAAAAAAGGACGTTTCACACCATTAATGATTCATACAAAAGGTAGATCAAGGCAAGCTCACTATATCATTTTATAATAATCAGTTCAATATCACAAGAAACATGATTATGTCAGGCATCACTAATTAAGGTCGCTCTCAAATCAAATGAACCAGCAAGCATTACTTCAATGGAAAAACTACATCACATATATAGATAAAAGTTTTATATGTGGCAGCTCATGAAAGCTTCAATTGTGGGAAAACCTTGCTATATGCAACATTGAAAAACGATTAACAATCTATCAGCAATCACTTCTTTCATTCAAAAATTTGGCATTATTTCATGCGCTTGGCATGCATCTCCAATCCTTTGCAGATATAACTACCATAATACAAGAGCAGAAATAGATAAAATGGGATGACTGAATAAAGGAATAGTGACTTCCAAGTAAAGAGAAAGACATGCATAGATCATGACCCAATAAGCAGAAACAACAATTCAGTACCAAATAAAAGCATCAATAAATAAAATTGTAATGCAATGCAACATAGTATACCACATCCACATTAAATTGTAAGTGAATATCTGTTTGAAGAAACAGTAAACAAAGAAAGAAAAACAAGATATGCTGAAAGCAGATAGCAACAGAAGTACAATCTAGAGGTCAATGACTTCTGAATAGAATTGAATAATTAGATACTAAGGATAGGGAAAGGAAAATGAGATGTAGCAATGTGCATTAAAAAACAAGTTACCCAAGTTTGGTGCCAATGTCATCAAATTAGTTCCTTTTTGGAAAATCACATTCATCTTTAAAAGTATGTGACACCTTAAAATAATTACCTTTGTCACGGATAAGATTATTAAAGTTACTTCCATGCTCAGCAACAAACTTTATTATATTAACTACAGCCATCTCTCCTTCATAAGGAAGAGGTCTCTTTTTTTTAGCCGGAAATAAAATCAGAGCAGGATAAACTCCCATCTGCATATTTGACAAATAGATGCATCTTATTGAGACAAGCAAAAATTGAGGCACTTCATCTGATATTTAACTATTAAAGCAGTAGTACAATTAAATTGGCAAGCAACATAATCAACTTCAACTGATAAACACTATATATTATTATGTCATGAATTCATAACAAGAACTTCTGAAAAATGCCAACGTGCTTCTTGTCATCTTGCAACTATAGTAATTCCCCTCAAGTTCTAATCTATATCCAAATTTCTCTTTGAACAAACAAACAAACTATATTTATAAAAAAAAAAAAACCAAAAAAAAAAAAAAGCGACAATCGTAAATGTTAATTACTGCTAGAAAGCATTGTTCATAAACATTTATGGATGTCCCAGATGGAAAAGATTCCTTGGGTCAGTAGGCAATCAAAGAGGATGTTAGAATTATTTAGTAATTAGGTCATATTAGAGACTTAGATCATGTTATGGACTTGCTTGTGGTGCACCCAAAGTTAAGAATATTAGAGTCCTTGTATTTCTTAGGAACTCTATAAATAGAGCATTAGGATTAAGTCTCCTGCAATTCAGGTGTCTTATTTGTTTCAATAATATATGTGTTTTCCCTCCAGCTCTCTCTAGCTTCTCCCTTCTTCCCCTCCAAACCCTAACTATTTTCTCAACAAAGGACATGAACTTCATGGACAAAATACAAGAGTTAGAATTCTATTTCTCAGGCTGCACTCAAGCATTGTATTTCTCACTCTAGCTACTAGAGTTTCCATGGAAAATAACACCAAGATCCCATTGGCTAAAGTTTCTTCTGCCATACAAAAAGTAGGTCTGCTGACCAGTTCAATTTGTCCTTGTATCAAATCCATACCTCAGATCTACAGTAAGTTTTATCATAATTCAAGCTTAACCAAGTTATAAGAAACAAATTTTGTTTTGAAGCCTTGTTTCCTTAGATAACAGTTCATCTTTCTTTCCTTTACAAGGATCTACATACTGAAAAATCATGAAATTTGGAAGACTAAAGCTCCATGAAGATTAGATTTTATATGTGCTCAAAAGTTAAAGCTCCCACTAAGCAGAGTGAAATTAATATGTTTTTTTCACTAACATGTTACAGTTGCAAATGCCACATAAGACCATGTCTCCAGATGTTCCTGCTATGTGTTGTGGAAGTTCAAAACTGCCAATCATCTCTTCATGCATCATGTTGTTGCATGGCAGCTCTGGGGTTTTCCACAACTGTAGGACTTGTCCATCAACTTACAAGAATATTTTTCTCTATCTGCTTCTGAGGTTTGGTTGGAGGGGAACGTGCTGATGAGGTGTAATCATTCGCAGGGATGCCAGAATTTTTACCCAGTAATTTCTTCACTTGCATCTTTTTAGGTACTTTTTCTACAGGGTTATGCTATTCTATTAAAAAAACAAAAATAAAAAAGTGGGCACACTCAAATCTTTAGGGGTTTACACCAAAACATATACCACAGACTGAGTTAGGGTTCTTCCTACTGCTTGCTTCAGTAATAAAGCACAATTTTTTTTTATCTCATCTGGTTGCAGTCATCTTCAAATGAGTAATATTGTAAAATCTTGCTACCACTTACAGCAGTCCTTTTGAGAGGTGATGGAAGTTAGTGCTTTTAAGCAGATAATCTATGAAAAATAAAAAATGTAATACTTCAGATAACAAATGTCTTGAACTAACATAGAATTGAATCCATCAATAAAAGATGATCCAGTAAATAGCTTAATATTCAGAAATATTTATCATTAAAAAAAAAAAAAAACTATACACCAAAAATCAATGTGTATAATTTGTTGAAGTTTCTGTAAAAGCTTTAGTCCTTATTCAAAATTTGGGAAAATATAGTTCTGGTCTTTGTAAATAACCACAATTGAAAAAAAAAAAAGGCTAAAATAAGAGAGACCCCATCAACTTTAGATATGAGCAATTAACCCCCGAAACTACACTACAATTGTCTACATATGGTGCAAGTAACCCCTCACTGATAATTAGCTATCTAAATTGTAAAGGGTCCAGCACACCTTCGAACCTTCAATCATACAACATTCTACTGCTATTTACTCCTCTCATCACAGCGTCATGTAAAATCAGATTTGCCACACTCAGGTTCAACAGCTTGTTCGCTCTTGTGGCAGTTCAAGCAAACCAGAATCCATCAAATGTATCAACCCATTGCAGCACTTCATTGCATTCAACATTGGCTTCACAGTTCACACCTTCAAGCAATGGGGTGAAGAATATAGATTGTATGTAGAGAGTAGACAAAAAGAGGAGATATATGAATGAAAAGAGCCATGGGTGGGTAAGAAGGAATGGACGGAAATTGAGTTCACAGAAGAGCAAAGTGTACAAAGGACTATGCTACAGAAGAGGAGGCATTAAAAGAAATCATGGGAAAAAACTGGTTAGAATTTTGAGTTTTAGGGACATGTGATAATCATGTGCATGAAATGTCACCAATATGGATGGTAGATAACAGAATGTTTGAATGGACTAGAATGAAAGGCAAGGAGAGGGAGAGGTTATAGCATAACCTTTTTCCCTTGAATGGGAGTTTCAGTAAATGTAAGAGAATGGCAAATTGTGAATGATCCTCCAAAACCTTTCCCTCCAATTTGAAGGTTTTTGGAATCCCTTTTATTTTCATAGAAAAAGAACATATTATGAGAAGAAAAAGATACAAATAAAGAGGATGAGCCATCTTGAAAGAAAGATAACCTTCAAGACTAAAAGTTACAAACAAGACAGCCAATCAAAATTCTCAAATTCTGAATCCATTTGCAATTGAATCAAACTAATCCAGAAATAACCATGACCTTTAAGCCAAAGAGAAGTAACAAACATTATCTTTTCCCACACCAAGAACGTAGGTTGAAATTGCTGTTTAAAAATTCTAGAATTCCTTCCCAACTATACACAACATAAAACAGCATGTCTTGCCACTTTCCATTGAGCACCTTTTACCTTGTTTATCCAAGAATAACATATCTACTTGAAAAGAAAATGTTCACAATATCTGGACAAACACACAAAATCACCCCCCCCCAAAAAAAAAAGGAGAGAGAAAAGGAGGGGGAAAAAAACCTATTCCATAATTGCCACACCATCTCACATCAGAATTGAGTGACTGTTAGTTTCCAAACTTTTAAAACACATCAGACACATCTGACGATGTGCTTTATGAGGGCTGTGGACCTGTTATCATTAGTATTAATCTTATTCAAAACAACTGTCCAAACAAAATGTTTAACCTTAGACAGAGCCTCAGGGTGTGTTTGGATAAGTTTTTGTTTTTGTATTTTTAAAAACTGTTTTCTTGTTCTCAAAAACTATTTTTAGATTTAAGGAAAATTAAGATTAAAGGGTGATTGATATTGTAAATAAGGAAATATTTTATTTAATTACAAAACCAACATTCAGAACAAGAAAATAAGTTCAGAAAACAACTAAAAGTTGTTTCTGTTTTCTTGTTTTTAAGTTACACATTTAAAAAACAGTTTTTAAAAATAGATTCTGAAAGCAGTTTGACAAATAGGTTCTTCTCTTTTAAAAAAAAAAGAAAACTGCTTTTAAAAATAGAAAACAAACAGACCATTAATCTTCCAAACAAGAAGGGAAGTTATGGTTTAAATCTATATTGACCTCCCTTTCCTTCACTTCCATTCTCTCTTATCGTCTTCCCTTCCTCTACTCCCAAACATATTATTAGTTTAGGACATTAACTGTACACTTTGAAAGGTCAAGCTCTAGGAATTTTTTCTTTTTCTTTTTTTTTTTTTTGGGGTCACAAGTGAGCCTAAGTGAAAGGGGCTCCCTATATTCTAGCCACAAAAAATTCCGTATGTTAAAGTTGAGTGTAAATATTTTATAACCAGAGTCATCAAAATTAGAGCTTTAGTTTCTTCCAATTATTAATTAAAATTCCATAGCTCAAGATACACCATCATAATTTAGATATTAGAGAGTAATATTTATACTTAGGTCTAGGTTATTCTACAATCTTATATTATATTATGGGCTTGCTTGTCTTGTACCCAAGGTTAAGGATGTTGGAGTCTTAGGTTTCTTAGTAGATCTACATAAATGGAGCATTAGGATTGTCTTATGTAGCCATTCAATCATCTTAATCTCATTCAATAATATATCAGTTTTCCCTCAACTCTGTTAGTCTCTCTCTACCCCTCTCCTCTAAACCCTAACCATGTTTTTCAACAAGTATCAAAGCAGTATCATCTTCCATGAGACATGCGGGTTTTCCAGCAACCTTCAAAGATGTTAAACTGTCAATGTAAAAATTAGGTTCATCTATTTTTTTATTTAGCTTTTGAGTTTTAGTGAAAGAAAAAGGAAAATTAGTGTGGAGTTGCTATTCTAGTATATGATTCTAGGATTATTTATTTATTTTTAGTTAATTTTTATTGAGTTTTTTGAGTTAAAAAAAAAAAGGAAGAATCGTGATATTTAAAAAAGAGAAAAGAATTTTTCTTTCTCCTTTTTTTTAAAAAAAAAAAGGAGTTTTGGCTAAAAGGCTTAAAAAGAGGGGGGAAAAAATAGAATTTATCTGGAGTCATTTGCAGAGTTGAAAAGCAAAGACTCAATCTAGCGTGAGGGGAAGAGGATGTGCAAAGCATAAGGGGGAGATTGCCAGCCAGCTGTTCATTCCAGTGCTCATTGTGAAGAGGTATGGCAGAAGTAGCTGATGCTGATTTGATGATGTCAATGGTAAAATTTTTTGGCGACTGATGACATTGATTTCTGTTCTGTGCATGATATTTGGCCAAATCTCGTGCAAATCTCATGGTTGCTGCAGATAGCATCAGTGGCAATTTGTGGGTGACCCATGGTGGAGGCTGGCAGCGGCTTTGGTGGAGCCCCAACAAACCGAATAGAGTTGGTGTTTTTTAACAATTGTGAGATAGTTTTCATGTGGGGCGGCATATTGGTGCTTTGGTGAGAGTGTTGCTTAATCTGATGTGTTTCCACCAGATATAAAACTTCCGGAGCTGGACATGTTGCTGTTCTGTTTTGGGTATGCATTTGAAAACTGTTTCAGGTGCAACAATGCTGGCTGTCTTGGATTTTCTGTGTTTTGCTTGCCTAAGATGTGTTTGAAGCATAATTTCTGTTGATTCACGATCATTTGGTTGATTATTGTTCTGCTTATTGTTTTCAAGCTGTTTGAACATCCTTACAGTCTATATTCTCAATGTTGGAGGTAGCTTTGGTGGTTGGAGGTTGTCATTCAGTTTCAGGTACTATTCAGCTTTGCAATTTTCCAGGCATTAGTGCTTGTTTAAGCTGTTTTAAGGACAATAGGTTGCAATTCGGGGTTATATAATCCAGGTTTTTGTAAATATGGCTTAAAGTGATGAGGTGAGGTTGAGTTTTATGGTGTTGACACTGGAGTTTGTTGTGCAGTGCATTTTGTTTTTGGATTGGTGGAGATGTAACTTGGTGAGATGCTGAGGAGTAGCTTTTCCAGCATCTTTTCAGCAAAAATAGTTTCAATGATGGAGAGGTGTCCTGTAGCTTTGGTCCTCGCAATTTTGTTGGGCAAAGTCGTTTGGTGCTATGCGCAGTCTTCATGTGATTTTGGACACTGCTTGGTAACTTTTATTTGCATAGGTCTAGTTTAGGGAGGCTATCCTCTATTTAAGGTGGTCAGGCCACAGGCTTTGCCTGCTTAGCATTGATTCATGCCTAGTTGATGCTCGTAAGATACAGTTGAGGGACTAGTTGAGGGGTCAGACAAGGTGTTGGTGGTTATTTGGCTTGGGAGTTGAGCAAACTACTAGAAGCTATGTCCAACCATAGGTGTCAGTGTTTTTGGCTTGGAAGTTGGGGGAGAAGCTCAAGGAAAGCTAGAAAAAGACTTCTTGAAGCCATTGGTATTTCTACCAAGGTTTTGGGGTTTCAGAATGTTTCCATTTAGAGAGTGTTTTCTCAAGCCATTTGTGAAGTTTGAAGTTTATTGAGTTCTCTTTATAGTTGCCTTTTATTGTATTTTGATTTTGGGAGTTCAAGTTCATGTAACAAGCTTGAGCTTTGTAAGTTTCAGCTTAAGGGTGAATGTTAAAGAGTAATATTAATGATTAGGCCAAGGTTATACTATAAGTTTATGTTATGGGCTTGCTTGTCTTGCACCTAAGGTTATGGGTGTAGGAGTCTTTAGGGTTATGTCTTTGGTAACAATTCAGCAGTCTTATTTTCTTTCAATAATATATTGGTTTTCTTTCAACTCTTTCTAGTCTCTCCACTCCGCCCCTATAAACACTAGCCACGTTCTTCCATAATATAGAAGGCCAAAATGTACTTATCATCCTCTAAATTTCACTCAAGCTTCAACTTCATCCGTAAACTTAAAGTTGGTTCAAATTCACAATGTTCAACTTTCAATACCCAAACGATGTTGGACCTTTGCCTAAGGACATTAGTATTTTTGGCAGAAATTTTCCTACATGTTTGGTCACTTATGCTTTCTTATGCAGCTCAGGCTTCAAGGGCTTGCAACTGGAATCAAATTTATCACTTCCATGGCTTGCAGCTCTGAACCAGAGCTATAAGTGTTTAAGCTTAATTTTGGGCGAAGATGAACACTTCCCCATCAACATGTATGGATTTGATCAGGAGAAATGAAGAGTTGTGAAACAACATTGCTTTTTATGCCACATAAAATCATTCAATCAAGAAAATGGATGCCATTACGATAACGCCCACCACTGCATTGATTCAAAACCTAGAGGACATAATTGAAGCAAAAGAAATTTGAGGACAATATTGAAATTTGAGAGGAAGTTAAGGGACAAAAAGTGCAGTTTAGCCTTATATGAATGAATTACCGTCTGGCCTAATGTCAAGATAATATAAAATCCCTTAATAACCAACTACGAACCATATTCTTTGTCCAATTCAGTCAACATCCTTCCAAACTTTTTCTTATAAGTAACCTTGAACCTAGATTAGATATACCAATTGGATGAATCAGCACAAATAAACAAAATCAAAGAGAATGTGCACAATTTAGGCCTTACTTTGGTTCAAGTACCCACAAAATAATCCAATATCTTCTTCCCACCAACAATGTCAGAAGAAAAAATATAATGCTATTGCTGAGTATAATCCATTACCATGATGACTGTAATTGTTTATAAACATATCATAATGATGGGTGACTCTTATTAAGAAAGGCAAGCATGCATCCATATGTACCTGATCTACTGACTTCAGAATCAGATCACAGTCATTAAGTGTACAATCCAATAAGTAGATCCTTGGAAGCTTCATCGTAACATAACTCATCTCTTCTGCCATTTAAAATCAGATGCCAAATTGTTAAGAGATTGTATATACCATTTCCTCAAGGGATTTTACTCAATTTTAATTTAGAGAATATTATCAATCAAGTCCACATTCAGGATTAGAGTTAAACAAAATTTTGTAAACCAAAAAGACTGCAATCACATGAAGGAAATGTGAACTCTGAAGCACTGGTACGGCAAAATGGAAGCTGTATCCGTACCCCAGATGAATCCAATTTTGGTACGCTTTGGACACAGCAAAATATTTGTTTTAATTTAAAAGCTTGGTACAACTGGGTTCAGCATTGAAAAAGTCCTGGTAAACGTGAAAACACGAAACCAGCAAAATTAAAATGAGGAATTCAAAGGAAATTGAAATGCCTCATATACAAACTCATACCAGAAGACAGTGAGGATATCAACTACACCTTTTCTCAGCCTAAAATGAATTCCATTATCGTTCAAAAAATTTATTCCTCTTCTACGTTCTTCTGCACTTTGCTTCAGTGCTCCAATGCTGCTCCAATGCTGTGAACTGCATTGGACAAAATACTAGTAAGTCATTTCTTCTTATTTTGAGAGACTGCATCTCTGATCTTATTTTGGTAGACTGCATCTGCATCTCTGTTCTTCAAAAGAAAAACAGTAGTTTTGGTAGGATGCAGTCTCTCTTCGTTTTATGATATTTTGTTAAAAGATTAACGCCTCATATGCAAACTCTTATCTCTGTTCATTGCGACTAATTGTTGAAAGATTAATGCAGAATTTTTTATTTTTAAGTCATCTGATTCATCCCATATAATCAGGAGATAAGGTTATTATTTGTTCTGTTAATTTTAGGAGATAATGATGCTATTTAAAGGGAGATAAGGCTGCGATCATTTGTTCTTTGGTCTATTATTTAAAGGGAGATAAGGATGTGATTATTTGTTAAAACATTTCTAGCTTTGTTAGTATTTATCTTTGATAGGGAGTTTGTTGCTTTGACTTCTATTCCTAGAGTTGTATTCCGAACTTCATCCATGTTTCTTTTAACTCATGTTACTGATACTGCTTCTGATATACATACTAATATATATTTTTTAATTTTTATATAGTATATTTTGCCGTACCCCTTTCCTAATTTTTTAGAAAAAATGTCATACTGACGTACCCATATCATACTGGGTACTGTAGTATGAACACTGTTCAAGACATGGAGCAAACAAACACTTCAAGACGTGGAGAATGATGCAGGCAACTAGATCCTCCCCACTACTGTAGTGCGAACACTGTTCAAGCTACTATAGCTCGCACTGATCATGCTTGCGGTTTACTTGTGTTTCTAGCCTTGTTAAGTAGGTAAATGACTAGCATTGGGCTTTTAATGTGTTGCGGGCGAAGTCATATAGTTTAGTAATCCATGGGTTGCATTTAGTTATATGTCAGTAATCCTAGTACACTGAGCATAAATAGCCTTGCATTCAAAAGCCTCAATTTGTTTTATTAAATTTCATGACAAAAAGGTTTCAAAAATCCAAGAAAACTCGCTACACCGTTCCATGTTCAATCTTCCCTACCTTTTTAACCTATTTCTATTAGTAGTATCTGCTTTGACTATTCTCAACAGCATCACCGGATCTCTTTGTTAAAGCTAGACAATGAGTACCCAAGAGAACATGTTTGAGATATGAGCAGAGTGCTTGACACAATTTCGTGGAGGTTCCCATAGTGAATTGGGGTTTAGGCAGGCAATGAAGCATCTGAAACTAATGTTACGACTTTATGGAATTGAATTGCCAAAAAAAAAAAAAAAATTGGGAGGTCAATGATAATAATACCCTTAAAAATAAAAAGAAAATGTAAAATTAAAACCATATAAATGTAAATGAAAGATGATATTATCATTTTTTTATCTGTAACTATAATAATTTGCATTTGAACAAGTATATCAAATAATAAAATAATAATATACATTAAATAAAAAAATATATGATATGATCAATAATTAAAAAATACTATATTTTAATTATCAAAATTACAATTAAAACAAAATTTTACATAGTAAGAGCATAAAAAAAATTTAATTTACTAAATTTTTGTATTATAGAATTTTTATAAAAAAATTATTTTAAATTTTATAATTAAAAATATAATTACCAAAATATTAGAATTAGAATAAAGAATTATCAAAGGTATTATTTTATTATTTATTAACAAAGGATAATATTATAGCATATGAAAAAATGCCAAGAATAGGAGGGTCAAAAAACCATTGCATAAATGATGAAATAAACATTCCATAGTTATTTATGATGCATAGTGCACAAGGGCGATGAGAATCCTTGACACTATGGTGCACAGCATTGCATATGAAAATTTCTTTTATGGCACATATTAAATTACAACATTTTATACATTTCAAATAGAATAATAAATTAAGAATATAGCAATAAAACATTAAATTGAAATTCAAATGGCAAGAAATCAAAGGAAGAAAACAAAACAAAAAGTTAAAAAACAGAAACTTTTTGCCAAAGCACAAACAAAACAGAACAGAGCAAGAGAAGCACATAACATAAAACAGTAAAAACAATGGTAGAAAACAAAACAGAGCAAGAAATGCAAGAAAAAGCAAGAGCTTTTTGTCAAACCCCAGCACATAAAACAGTATAAAACAAAGCCAGAAAACAAAACAGCCCAAAATGAAAATTTTCTTTAAGCATCATACAGTCACCAGAGAGTCAGCAAATCACCAGAGAGCAGCTGCAAATCACCACTAAAGCCACTGGAGAAAGGTTGGGGTTCAGCCAGTGAGCAGTCCCAGCACTGTTGCACGCAGAGAATGAAAGCAGAGGAAAATAGAAAATCGGGTTTTGTTTGTTTCAATGCGCTGTCTAGACTTGGGGAGTCAACCAATCACCAGAAAGCCACTGCAAATCACCATTAAAGCCGCCAGAGAAAGGTTGGAGACTTGGAGTTCAGCCAGCGAGCAGTCACAGCACTGTTGCACACAGAATGAAAACAAAGGCAAATAGAAACTAGGGTTTCGTTTGTTTCAATGTGCTGTCTGGACTTTTTAACACTGGGTGTTGGTATTTTTGGGCTTCCACTGGTATGGTGCTATTGTGCAGCACCTTGCAATGGCGAGGATGGTGCAAATTGCGTACCCCATGGCCTCACAACTTCATCCATGCAACAACATGGCCATTGCCTAGCACAGAAGGCTTTAGCGCATCACTATGCGCACACTACAGCACACCATTGATAACTATGGGTTATTCTATCACTTTTGCTATGGAATGGAGATTCCATCATTTGAGGTAATGGGCATTCCCATTTCATAATGTCTGCTAAATAAACTTTTTCCATTCCATCGTACCCAACATACTATAAGGTGTGAAGATGAGGCCAAGAAATGAGAGAATTAAGAATTCAGACTTTTCCTTGATTGGCTCCACATGAATTGGCTGGGGTATACCAACTGATCCAGACACAACAAATAAGAAAATTAATTACATAATCTAAGGGAAAACAACCAATAATTGCCAACTCACTACACCAGCTAAATGCAAAAATAATTAACAATAATTCTTGGGGGGAAAAAAATACCGTCTAAACAAGCATCAATAATGATAAGCCGTCAAAAAAACTCCATGAGGGGCATAGCTCAAATGTAAGGAAGTCTCAGAAAAATTCTTATACTGGTGGTGTCATTTGCTAACATCAGATCTCACTGTGTTTCTTCTTCTTGAACCCATAATACATCACCCCCAGCACATCATCATTTCAAGACTAAAACCAGTACCCACCTTTAATCCCCACCCCAACCAAACAGTGTCTATTTTCTTTCCCTGCCTTCAATCCCAAATCCTTTCTCCTTCACCCTTATCCCTTCATTCTCCGTTAATCCCACTGCAAAGGGGTAATCAGCAATCCTTTTTCAGAAAAAGGATCACACTATCAGAGATCAGACTTTCAAAAATATTATTCAACAAAAGATCCTTTTTTACAATTTCCCTCAATGTCATTTTTAGCCTCCCACACCTTTTTAGAGGGTTAAAAAACATGTGTTCAACTCTTCTCACTGGTACCTCCAGTGGCCTTCTTTGCACATAACCAAACCACCATAATTGATTTTTTGTCATCTTCTCCTTAATAAATGCCATGCCAATATTCTATCATATGCATTCATTTCATATTTTGTCCTTTCTTGTATAACTACACATCCATCTTATATTTGCTACCCCCATTTTTTACTCTTGTTATCCCTTTAGAGCCTAACATTCACTACCATAAAGCATAACTAATCATATAGCAGTTCAATAAAACTTCCCTTTAAACTTAGTAGTGCTTTGTAATCACAAATAACCTCTGATGTCTTTTTCCATTTTAACCATCCAGCTTGTATATTGTATGTGACATCTCCATCAATGTTCCCATCACTTTGTAATATAGATCCTAGATACTTGAATTTAGACACTTATGGTATAACATGCTCTCCAATTCTTACCTCCAAATCATTTCTATTTTACTTTTTGTTAAATTTGCAATGCATGTACGCTCTCTTCTACTCAAGCGAAAACCCTTTGATTCCAATGTCTATCTCCAAAACTCAAGTTTAGAATTAATCTCTTCCCTTGATTCCTCAATCAAAACTATATCATCTGCAAATAGCATACATTTAGAGATAGTTTCTTATATGTCCCTGGTAAGAACATCTAAAACTAAATTAAACAAGTAAGGACTCAAGGCTAAGCCCTAATGAAAATCTATCCTTATGGTAACGTCCTTTGTCTCGCCTCTGAAAATTCTTATACTTGTAGTTACTCCATCATACATGTCCTCTATAGCCCGGATATATACCACACGAACTCCGTTCTTTTTCAAAGCCTTCCGCAATACTTCTCTTGGTATTCAATCATAGACTTTTTCTAGGTCAATGAAAACCATATATAAGACCCTTTCTTGACTTCAATACCTTTCCATCAATCCCCATAGAAGATAAATAGTCTCTATTATAAATCTTCCTGACATAAATCTAAATTGATTCTCTACAATCTTAGTCTCATCTCTTAATCTGTACTCAATCACTTCTTCCCATAATTTCATAATGACTCATAAGTTTTATTTGTCGATAGTTTACATAGTTTTGGATATCTCCTTTATTCTTATATATAGGCACCAAAATGCTCATCCTCCATTCATTTGGCATTTTTTTAAATCTCAGAATCTCATTAAATAACTTAATGAGCCAAAAGATACCTTGCTCTCCTAAACATTTCCAAACTTCAATAGGAATACCATCAGGAGCAACGGCTTTACCATTATCCATCCTCTTAAGAGCTTCTTTTACCTCTCCAACTCGAATCCTACAATAATAATCCAAATTTTATTCGTCCTTTTGGATTTCTAATCCTTCTATATCCCTATTCAATCCGCTCGTCATCAAAAAGCTTATAAAAATATTTCTCCCATCTCTCTCTAATATCTTCATCTATAAGTAAAACTTATCCACCTTCATTCTTAATACACCTTATTTGATTCAAATCTCTTAATTTCCTTTCTCCATTTTTGACAAGCTTATAAATCTTTCATTCTCCATTATTTGTCCTTAAATCCCAATAGAACTCTTCAAAAGCTTTAGATCGTGCCTCACTCATTGCCTTTTTGATCTCATTCCTACCATTTGATACCTTCCCCAATTTTTAGCATTGGCACACATATGTAAGGCCTTGAAACACTCCCTTTTGGTTTTAACCTTTTCCTACATACTTTCGTTCCACCACCAAGATTCTTTATCTTTCAATCCAAAACCTTTTGATTCACCCAAGACTGCTTTAGCAACCATCCTAACCCTCTTAATTATCGCATCCCAAATAAGATTGGCACTTCTTTATACTCCTTAATTACCTTTCTCTAATAAAATTCTCTTAAAAGTCATTTGTTTCTTACCCTTGAGTTACCACCACTTAATCCTTGAATTTATAACTTGTCGTCTTTTTTAGTTATAGGTCTTAAAATGAACATCAAGGACCAAAACTATATGATGTGTAGTAAGACTCTCTCCTAGAATCACTTTGCAATCCTTAAAGGCTCTTCTATCTAAGCTCCTTACCAAAAAAAAAAATCAATTTGCAACCTTAAGATTTCACTCTTGTATATAATTAGATACTCCTCCCGCTTCTTAAAATAAATGTTCGCAATCTTGAAATTATATGCTATCAAAAAATCAAGAATAGATATTGCCCCTCTTCATTTGGTATTCCAAAACCAAATCCTCTATGCACTCCCAAAAATTACCTTACCTCGCTACTAACATCTCCATTTAAATCCCTTCCAATGAGAATCTTTTCTTCTCGTGGAATTCTTTGAACCAACGCCTCCAAGTCTTCCCGAAACTTCTCCTTCAAATGTGCTTCCGATCCTACTTATGGTGTATAAACACTAATGATATTGATAGTCTCCTATACAACTATTAATCTTAATGATAAGATCTTATTCCCAACCCTTTTTACATCCACCACATTCTTCTTTCAGTTCTTATTTACAATAATACCAACTACATTCTTTCCTCTAACTTTCCCTGTAAACCATAGTTTAAATCCTGTAGTGTCTAACTCTTTAACTCTTTCTTCAACCCATTTAGTTTCTTGAAGATACATGACGTTAGTCCTTCTCCGAATCATGATATCCACAACCTTCATAGATTTACCTATCAGCGTACCAATAGTCCAAGTATCAAACTTAATCATGCTCTGCCGAACTAACTTCTTTATCCACATCCGTCTAGAAAAATATAAGGACCCTTGCTCATTTAACACTACATCTCGACGTCGATGTAGCGACTTTAGCTCATTTGACACTATACTCGAACCATACAATGCATTACTTCTAGGTAACAGCCTAGCAGTAGCACCAATAAAACCTTGTGTGTAATCCATAATTGGGATATCAACAAAGTTTTACATTGGTTGTCGAAGGCCAACTACAATCCAAAGGGAGAGAAATGCCCCCATTTGGGTTACAAGCTGGCATTACCAAACTCAGCAAAAAATAATAATAATAAATAAATACATAAATAAATATTTGATCCATCATACTTCTCTCTACACACTGTCAGTGCAAAGAAACCTAGCAAGATCCAAAGAATATGAACAAACAAACACACACACACACACAAAAAGAGGAAAAGCCCTCTTGAAAAAAATCATTCAAGCAAATCTTTTGAATCCCTCTATAAGTTAACAAGAGGAATTTTGCCAAACACACTCTAAGCAAAAAACCAAAACAAAGCTGCATGAACAATGCTATTTCATAGAAAAGTTATACATAACCCCTAACTTTTAAAAGAAAATGTTAACTTCCCTAGATCCATAGACACCAAAGTTTGGAGGGTAAAAATTATCTGCAGAAGAAATGAATAGAATAAAGCAAACATGAGAGAAGTAAAACTGCTGCTCAGTTTGTGGAAACAACATTCAAGAAAGACATTCAGCAGAATTACAGTAACATAAACTACTGATCAGTTTGTTTGAAGGAAAACAACAAGCTTTCTTGATTATAGCAAACTAGGAAACAGCCAAAAGGGACCTCGAATAAAAAACTTAAACAAGCATCAAGTATTTTAACTGCAACAGGGAAAGTGGGTTGGAAGCAAAATCTTACCACAATCAGGAGGAGTCTTGGCAATCCTAGATCCACTCTTCAGTGCATCCATATAGCCCTTCACCATTCGATATACTTCACGAACAATTAGTTCCATTCTTTGGCAAAATCCACACCAACTATTACTAAAAAGGACCAAGACATCCTCATTCCAGCCATATGAAACATTTTCTTTTTCAGATAGATTAAAACCAATAACAAGTTTAGGAAAGGTATGTGCTGTAATCCGAGGTATAGAATCCACTTCATGAAAATCCAAGTTTACAAATGGTGGACGGCTAGCCTCCTTTGAGGCTTGAAGGACTTGTTCAGATCGCTGATATGGATGCAGGGTTCCATTAAGAAACCCAGAAAGAAAATCATGTAGAGAAGAAGAGTTGAGGTTTTTCTCTTCAGGGAAAACATAATGCCGCTGTTGAGATGGATCAATTATAACCACATTTGGAATTCTATTACTGCCAGTCAGAGTTTTAAGTAACTGATAATTACCATCAGAATAAAAAAAGGAACCATTAAATCTGACAACATTATCCTGTTCCTCCCCAGACTTGTTTCCCTCTGAAGTCTCTGTTTCTACTTTCATGTTTTTGGCAATCAAAAGTTGTTGATCTGCTACAGTTTCCTCAGGTTCTGCAGAATCTATCTCGTTACTTTGGTCACTAAAAGTCACCTTCACCTCATCATTCTGAGATGAAGGCTCAGTCAGTTCAGCCTTCTCCTTGGGCCCCGCAATAGATCTACTACTCAGTCCATAGAGATCTTCATCTGGGTTTGCTGCACCTGTCTGGTCTTCTAAGGAAGTTTCTGGGGACATTTCACTATATTGAACTTCTGACTGCGCTTGCTGAGTGTTGACTGACTTTATGTCAATATCATCAGATAAAAGTTGGAAACCTAGATCTTTTGCAAGGGAGCTTAATTTCACATCTTTCTTTTGCTGGAGAATGTAGCCCACAAGCTCATTCAAAGAACCCACTTGTAGATCAGGAGCAACTTTATCCAAACTAACTTGCTTGCCATCATTTACAATCATGATGGTAGACATATCCTTTAGTTTAATCTTCTGCGCTGCCATAGACAACTTCAGTCTAGGATGTTCAGATATACTCTTCAACCCTCGATAACCTTGAACAGAAACTTTCCCATGTTTATCATTATCCTTTGTAACCATTTCCTTCAAAACATGGTAGCGATGTGCTACTTCTCTGAACACATGGAGTGATTCCCAACTTTGTCCTCTAGTTTCTGAGGAGTCAGATGATCTATCAACAAATAGAAGTACAGCTGGCTTATTTGCTGGTAAATTTGGCTCTTGATCATGTCCATTACCTTCCAGCTATAATAACAACCAACAGTACAATTCAAAACATATCAGTCAGTAGTGTGCCTCAGCTATAAAATGGGGGGACAGAGACAGAAGCCAGAGAACTATAACAGACAAAATAAGATATCATCACCAAAGATTATTTCAAAATTGAGATGATACTAAATCAACATCAACAATTTTATGCCCTTTAGACAACAGACTAACTATTTTATGTTTATACCCCCTCTTTCTTCCTTTCTAGGCTCTAGATGAGTTATAGAAAATGAAGTGGTTTAGATCTTAATATCCTCTTGCTTGGTTCCATGAAAGATCAAAACTTATTTGTATGGCAAGCAACATGTTTCCAGTGGCAGAACCACTGCCAGGCTCATTACTAAGTTTATAACGTAGAGGGCAAAAAACTATGTTTATAGACCATTATATTAAAAATTGGTGCTTTTCTTTATGGACAAAAGTGCAGGCTCAAAAAGGTTGACAAAAAGCTTTCTGTCTATTAAGGATCCTTCATATTACTTCATTATTATCATCTCACCTAAATAAGATTTGGCTCTGAATAGTATCCATTCAGTCAAGGCTAATTACCTTCCTAGCCCAAATCTCAAAGTTGGAATCAAGATATGAGAACAGAGAGTGGTGCACCAAGTTTTCATTCTTCTTTCTCGTTGCCCAACCATATTCCTGATTTAAATATACAGGAACACTTTAGACCTAGCCAGACTGCACCCTACAAATATAACATTCTTTTGCACTTAAACATCAAATTAGCTACATATCTCGGGCAAACAACAGAAGGGAAGAAAATCATAAGGCTGTGGCCCACCAACTATAATGTTTTTTTCCTTTTCAAATAAGCTCAAAGTTTCTCAGGGAAAATTGTTTTCCAACGACATAACTGATTCAGTATCAGAATCAGATAACTGTCAAATGTAAAACTATCATGGTTAGAAAAACAATTTCCAGGAAGGTCCAGAATCATTGACAACAATGGTTACCTGATATAATAATCAGGCAAATATTAGGCAAAAAAAAAAAAAATTATCACTTATGTGAATATGTCACAGAAATAATATCTATGCAGAATCCAATCTTCATGTTCTACTTGGTATATGCTTAACAAGTGAAATAATCCACAACAGCAATCTAACATGGGGTTTTAAACTGAATTTGAGACAAAACATAACACCATGTACCAAACAGTGTCAAACTAGCAACAAAGACAAGAATAGAAGAAAATGTTAGAAAGGCCATATTCACCTGTTTGACAAAATAATTATCCATTTGCAAAACATGCTTCAAGTCATCTTCTTCTTTAAGAATCTTGGAACAATCTGGACATCCTGTAAGGTAGTGAACTGCATACCATGAACCGGAATCACCAACACCTAAGGATGACAGCATTGATCTTTCCAAGATCAGGCCAAATCTGCGCCTTTGTGGAGGAAGAAAGAACTCTCTTGCAGAAATCATGAATTTTGAGTAGAAAGAATGAAAACGCTGATATTCTTCAAAGTTACAGGAAGACGTAACATGAGGATCCCTATCCACAACCCCCTCCAAAGCACTGTCATTTACAGATGCGACTGTCACAAGCCAAGGAATTTCACTTAATCCTTTATTGATAGTGAATTCAGCTTTGCACATGTTCTTCATTGACCCTGAAATATTGAAATAGAAAAGGGAAAAGGGTACTTCAATGAATTTTTCAAAATTAACTAATTTAAGCATTAAAGTTGCTAATATCAACTTATCGTGCACTTAGATAATACCATCCACCTTCTGGTTTTTCCTCCCTCTCGATACTGGTATTATATCATTCCCTCCTAGGTGATCCCCTGCAAGGAAACTTACCTTACTTTTTCTTCCAACATCATCATTAAACACCAAAAAAAAAATTCAAAATAAAATAAAATTCCACAAATACACTTCAAGAGGTACAAAAGCAAATGTCCACATATAAAAATATGACCATAAAAAAATTTCAAGTAACAGGAACCCCACAACAGCATATACAGAGAACCAATTTAAAAAGACACTTAAAAGACTCAAATACATCTAACAGCATATATATAAATTCCAAAATGAAGAAGATAATTATCTTGATGAAAATGAAGCATATTGAGTATTAATTCAAAGACACACCAAACCCACTTTCTGTTTCGTTTTTCTTTCTGCTAGCCAGCAATTTCGGAGTCCACCCACAAAAGTCTACAAGAACTAGAGCCTCATCAGTAGAATCCAGGAACGAAATTAACTGTTCAGGAGTTTTTAGGGCTTTCAGAGGAACCTCCTCAGGGGCAAGAGAGATAAAACGATAGATTGAAGACAACATATTTTTCGCTCTAAGCCTTCCTCGGTACTTGTAAGATACAGAATGATGGAAATAAAACACTGTGACGGCCTCTGAAGTAGCACCGATAGAATCAGCTAATATCTTTTCCGTATTTCTGTGCATGAACATCAGTTTTAGAGAGCGGAATTCTTCTGCTTTATTAGCAACCTCACCTTCTACATCCTTCATGAGCGAGCGAGATTCACCGGACCCTGCGATTAAAAAATTGAAATAAGGCAAACACATCATCCAGAATCTAAAAGCAAAATGTCTCTGGGAAATGGGTACTTACAGGGAAGAGTAACGAAGAGGAGAATATGGGGATGGAGTCGGATCTGAGAGGAGAAATTTCCCTTGGTAAGGATCTGCCATTCGGAGGTTGATTCGCAGTGAATAATGGTTGAAGATGCAAGAGCTAGCATGAGCATCAATGGCAGTAACCTCAGCATTTTCGCGTTGCTGGGGCGTTCAAGTCCAGGCCTGGATAGAATACCGCTCCTCCCACCACCCTGTACAACCTAATTCGCGCGGTACGCTTGGATGCGTGATACCTGTAAAATAGAAGTTTGACTGGGGTAATAGGTTTCCTCGGTGGATTAATGTTATCGTTCACAACGAAACGGAACGGAATAATAATGATTAAGATGAAACAATTCATAATTATGTTTGAAATATTTATCAATAAAATAAATATTTTATTTCATAATTATACTTGATATAGTAAGTATTATGAAAATAGAATAAAAATATAAATAATAATAATATCCTTGAAAATAAAAAGAATTTATAAGATTAAAATTATATTTATATCAAAAATGATATTTTTATTTTCTTATTTATTTATAACTCTTTCGCAATTGAACATAAAAGTATATAATTATCAATATTATTATTAAGGAATAACTTTCTAAAGTGAAAGCATAAAAAACTAATTTATTAAATTTTTATAATAAATAATTTTATAAAGAATATAAAAATAATTTATTTTTAATTTTATTAGTAAAATATAATCATTAAAATATTTTAATGATATAATATTAAAAAATAAATGTTGTTTTATTACTTGTCAATAAAGGGTAATGTTAAAATATATTTCCTGTGTTTCTTATTATTTATTGCATTCTAAAAAAAAATTTCTTTATATAAATGATTGTAAAATTCTAATACAATCTTAATTTTTTTAATTTTATTTTTCTTTTTTATTAATGAATAATTAATTATTTTACACTTTCAACCCACTTATATTTATTTTATCATATTTTTATTTCTATTTTTAATTATCTTAAATTTTATATATAAAAGATAATTTTAAAAAATCTGCTAAAAATAAATAAATTAAACATCTTTCTTAATTTTAGTGAAATCAGTTAACTGCGATAAATAATTAAAAACAAATAGAATATGTAACATCCTAAAGTAATATGTAAAATTTTATTATTTTAAATATTTTGAAACATTTATCTTAATTAATAAGGATAGTTAAATCATATTTATATATGCTAATGTGAGATAATTTTGATTGTATAATATTGTTATGATTTTATTCAATAAAAATGTTATCTAAAAAAATTTTTTAAGATATTTAAAAGTTGAGAGTGAGAGTTTCTAAAATATATGGATCCATTTTGGGTAAATGGCATTTATTCATAAATTGATAAATATATGAGAATATTTTTTAAATTCGAGATGTGATGAATTATATATATAATTATATGTATACTTATAACTTAATAAATTGTCCTCCTGATATTCGTAGACTACCAAACTATTTGAGTTTTAAATTTAATTCAAAGAAGGGGATTCTATAGAATAGACTTTCAAAAATAAATAAATGATTAGGATTAATTGAATTTTTGTGGTTAATATGCCTTTCAATTTCAATGTACCATATCTCCTTATTGAAGCTTATAATGCACATAGAACACCTAAAGAATTCCCTTAGCTTCATTTAAGTTTGGTTAAACCTATTTCTTTCTCTCTTTTATTTCTGGTTTCTCTCCCTCTCCATGTCTCCCTTATCTCTTAGCCATCATTTCCATTCACCATTAAACCACCACCTCTAACCACTAAAATACTATCATCCACCACATCTTCACCTCTTCTCCTCCTTTCTAGCCACCTAAACTCCATAGCTATTGAAGAAACTACCAAATTGTGGTTAGTTTTAAGCAATAAAGGAGGCCATTACCTTCCTTCGTTGTGGCAACCTACCATATTTTCCAGCACCATAAGGCCTTGATGACCTTTAGAGGAACCCCTTGAAATCATGAAATCCTTATATTTTTGTTAGGATAAGCTTAATATAGAAAACTCCATTTATGTATGTTTGAAAAAAAATAGAATTTATGTTATAGGATAACTGAATGATATGATTAAAATCTTTCTATGTCATTAACTTTAATATTTTTTGGTGTTTGAAGTTGATCCAAAAAATCTATTTTTATGTATATTTGACATGTATGATGATGCTTTCAAAAGAATATGATTTTTATGCTATAGAATGTTAAAATAACATGCTTAGAATATTTGACTATGATTAGAGACTTAAATCAACTTACTCTAAGTATAGATAGTGTTTTAATTGTACAAGAACTCCTTAATGTGTGTCTAAAAGAACTATCAAAACTACCATTTGATAAGGAAATTAAGCTTAATATTGATTTAGTTCCAGGCATCAAATTAATTTCTATGTTTCTTTACTAGATGGCCCTAATTGAATTGAAGGATTTTAAAGTACAACTAAAAGTTTTAGTAAATAAGGATTCATTCACCCCAATTCATCACCTTAAGGAATCCTAGTATTGTTCATTAAGAAGAAGAATGGATCCTGTGGTTATATATAGATTACCAATAGCTAAATAAGGTGATAGTCAAGAAGAAATACCTTCTACCTTGCATTGATGACTTATTCGATCAATTGTAAGAAGCTAAGTATTTTTTCAAAAAGAAGGCATATTAAAAATAGCTTTTAGGATGCAATACATCCATTTTTTAGTGATGTCTATTAGGCTAATAAGTGCCTTAACTACATTCATAGACCTTATGAAGAAAATGTTGGAATCATTTTTAGTCAAGTTTGTCATTATGTCTATAGCTGATACATTGGTATAATCAAGAAGTGAAAAAGAACATTTCAACACCTTAGAATTATACTACTAACCTTGCACGAGAAATAATTATACACCAGGTTTTCTAAATGTGAATTATACATAACTAGCAAGAAATTCTTAGGGCATATAGTATCTCAAGATAAGTCATAAGTAAACCCTAAAAAGATTGAAGTTGTAAAGAATTGATTAAGGCCTACTTTAGCAATAAAGATTTGAAGTTTCTTAGGCTTAGTAAGATATTAAAGACTTCCCTAAATAATAGCTCTGTTAACTAAGCTAACTCAAAAGGGAATTAAGTTCATGTGGTCAAACAATTACAAAAATAACTTTTAGCAATTGAAGGCATGTTTAACTTCAACCTCTATTTTAGCCCTTCTGTTAAGTGATGAGGTATATAATGTATTGTAATACATTTAAAGTAGGACTTGGATGTGTATTATTGCAAAATGGGATGCATCATGACAATTGAAAAGGCATGAGCTCAACTATCTAACTTATGATTTGGAAATGGCAACTATAGTATTTATTTTAAAAATATGGAGACATTACTTATATAAGGAAACGTATGAGATCTATACCTACCATGAAAGTTTAAAGTGTATCTTTGACTAAAAAAATTTGAATCTAAGGCAATGAAAGTGGATGGAACTAGTTAAAGATGATGATTACACAATCCATTACTATCCAATCAAGATAAATGTAGTGGCAATGCACTGAGTAGGAAATCATCAAATAGCATGGCTAACATCTGAGTAAGTGACTAAGAGGTAATACTTGTGCAAATAATCATTCAATCAATGTTAGTGGAAAGAATAAAAGATCCTTAAAAAAGTGATCTCCAATACCTTATTTTAGTAAAAGTGATGGTCAATTAGAATGATGATTAGTGAGAGAAAGGTAATTAGGTATCAGGGTAACTTTAGGTAGTCACACTACTCATCTTATACCATGCACTTGGGAGCAACCAAAATGTACCATAACTTATAAAAAATATTTTGGTGAAAAAGGACGAAGAGAGATATGTTAAACTACAAAATGAAGTGTCTTATGTGCTAACAAGTAAAAGCAAAACATCAACAAATGGCTAGAATACACCAATCCTTTTTTATCCCAAAGTGGAAATGGGAGAGTGTAACGATGAATTTTCTAATAAGAATATTGTGGACTTAAAAAGGCTATAACTCTATCTAGGTTGTTATTGATTAGCTAAACAAGATAGCTTATTTCTTGCCTTCAAAACTAACTTTTCTACTACCTAGTATACTCAAATCTACCTTGATAAGGTAATGCTGCTACATAGAGTGGCAATTACTATTATCTTAAACTATAGTACAAAATTCATAGCTCATTTCTAGTAATCATTTCAGTAAGCTTTAAAAACTTAATTATGATTTATTACAACTTTCTATCCATAAACAAATGAAAAATCAAAGTAAATAATCTAAATTTAGTACACAATTCATATGCTTAGGGCTTACATGTTATAGTTTGAAGGCAATTGGGAAAAATATTTACCATTACTCAAGTTTACCAATGACAATAGCTACTAATCAAGTATTAGAATGGCTCTATATGAAATAGTCTATGGTTAGGTGCCAATCTCTAATAAGATGATTTAAACTAAGTGAAACAAAGTTATTAAGGTAAATTTAATGTCAAATGCATTAGAAAAGATTCAACTTATTATGGACTAGTTAAAAATGACATGGGATTGATAGAAATCCTATGTAGATAAAAGAAAAAGGGAATCAAAATTCTAAGAAAGGGATTTATTCTTTCTTAAAATTTCATCCATGAAAAGAGTCATGCAGTTTGGAAAAAAAGGGAAGTTAGCACTTCGTTTTATCAAGCTCTTTCCTTTTATTCAACATGTTAGAATAGTTGCTTATTAATTAGAGTTACCAAATATCCTGGAAGCCATATATTTAGTGTTTTCATGTTTTGATGCTATATAAATGTGTACAAGATGAGTTTTATGTGCAATTGAATTCAAATTTGTCATATGAGGAATACCTAGTTGAAATCTTGAATCGCCAAATCTAAAGGTTAAGATACAAGGGAATGTCATTTGTGAAAGTTTGTTGAGAGTAACATGAAGTGGAGGAAACCATGTGGGAATTAAAATTGGAAATGCAACAAAAGGTCTATTTATTTTTTTTTTAAAAATAATTTTTTTATTTTTTTTAAAAAAGAAGAACTTATTTAGGAATTATTTTTAGAATTTATTTTTAAAAATTGTAACTCCAAATATGTAACTTAAAAATAAAAAAATAGAAATAACTTTTAAACATTTTCTAAACTTATTTTCTTGTTTTGAATGTCAATTTTATAATTAAATAAAATATTTCTTCATTTACAACACTTAACACTAATAAAAAAATTTTAATCGAGTTAAGTAACGCCAGCTTGCAACGTAAGTGAGGGCTTTTCTCTCCTTTTGCCAAGTTAGGTAGCGCTAGCCTGTAACCAAAATGAAGGTATTTCTCTCCCTTTAGGTTGTATTAGGCCTTCAACAGCTAATGTAAAACTTTGTTGATATCTCACTTATAGATCAGACACAATAATTTATTGGTACTAATGCTAGGTTGTTACCTAAAAGTAACGCACTTTATGATCAGAGTATAGTGTCAAATGAGCTAAAGCCACTGCATCGGTGCCTAAATGTAATGTTAAATGAGCAAGGGTCTTCACATTTCTCTGGATGGATGTGGGTAAAAAAGTTAGTCTAGGAAAGCATAATTAGGTTTGATACTTAGAGTATCAGTATACCGATAAGTAAATCTTTGGAGGTGGTGGATACTATAATTTGAAGAAAGATTAATATCATGTGTTTTTAAGAAACTAAATGGATTACAGAAAGAGTTAAGGAGCTAAAAATTACAGAATTCAAACTATGGTACACAGGGAAAGTTAAAAGAAAGAACGGAGTTAGTATTATTATAAATAAAAATTTAGAGAAGAATTTAATGGATGTAAAAAGGACGGGGGATAGGATCTTATCTTTAAGATTAATAGTTGCATGGAAGACTATCAATATTATTAGTACTTATGCATCACAAGTAGGATCAAAGACATATTTAAAGAAGAAGTTTTGGGAAAACCTAGAAGGGTTAGTTCAAGGAATTTTGTAAGAAGAAAAGATTTTTATCAAATGAGATCTAAATGGACATGTTAGTAGTGAAGCAAAACAATTTTCAAGAACACATGGAAGATTTGGTTTTAAAGCACTAAATGAGGGGGGCAATTTATTCTTGAATTTTTGGTAGCATATGATTTTAACATTGCAAACACTTGTTTTAAGAAGCGGGAGGAGCATCTAATTATGTACAAGAGCAAAACTTCAAGGTCATAAATTGATTTCTTTTTAGTAAGGAGCTCAAATAGAAAAATTTGTAAAGATTGCAAAATAATTCTAGGAGAGAGCCTTACTGCATAGCATAGGGTCTTAGTCCTCGATGTCCATTTTAAAACTAGTAATCAGAAAAGATGACAAGTTATAAATCTAATGATCAAGTGATAACAGCTTAAAGGTGAGAAACATATGACTTTTAAGAAAATATTATTAAAGAAAGATAATTGAAAAGTACAAGAAAGTGCCAATCATATTTAGGATGCGATAACTAAAAGGGTTGGAGGGTTACTAAGGTAGTTTTGGTTGAATCAAAAGATTTTGAACTAAGAGATAAAGAATCTTGGTGATGGAATAAAAGTGTGCAGGAAAAGGTTAAAACTAAAAGGGAATATTTTAAGGCCTTACATGTGTGTAACAATACTAAAAATTAGGAAAGGTATTGAACGGTTAGGAATGAGACCAAAAAGGTAGTGAGTGAAGCACGATCTAAAGCTTTTAAGGAGTTCTACTAAAATCTAGGGACAAAGAATGGAGAATGAAAGATTTATTAGCTTACCAAAAATAAGAAAAAGAAATTAAGAGACTTGAATTAAGTAAGGTATATTAAGAATGAAGAAGGATAAGTTTTGCTCACAAATAAAGATATTAAAGAGATATGAGAGAAGTACTTTTATAAGCTTTTTAATGACAAGCAATGATTGACTAGGGATATGGAAAGATTAGAAACTCAAAAGGACAAATAAAATTTAACTTATTATCGTAGGATTTTAGTTAGAGAGGTAAAAGAAGCTCTTAAGAGGATGGATATTAGTAAAGTTATTAGTCTTGATGCTATTCTTATTAAAGTTTGGAAATGTTTAGGATAGTAGAGTATCTTTTTGCTCGCTAAGTTATTTAATGAGATTTTGAGGTATAAGAAAATGCCAAATGGGTGGAGAAGGAGCATTTTAGTGGCTATATATATGAACAAAAGAGATATCCAGAATTGTGCAAATTATCAAGAGATAAAACTTATGAGCCATACTATAAAACTATGGGAAAAAGTAATTGAGCATAAATTAAGAGATGAGACTAGAATTATAAAGAACTAATTTGGATTTATACCAAGAAAGTTTATAATAGAGGCTATATATCTTTTAGGGGGTTATTAGAAAGGTATTGGAATAAAAAAAAGACTTACATATGATTTTCATTGACTTAGAAAAATCTTATGATCAAGTACTAAGAGAAGTGTTGTGGAAAGTTCTAGAAAAGAAAAGAGTTCATGTTGCATATATCCGAGCTATACAGGATATGTATGATAGAGTAATTATAAGTGTAAGAATTCCCAGAGAAGAGACAAAGGATTTTACTATAAGGATAGGTCTATATCAAGGTTCAACCTTGAATCCTTACTTGTTTAATCTAGTTTTGGATGTTCTTACCAAGGATATACAAGAGACTATCCCTAAATGTATGCTATTTGTAGATGATATAGTTTTAATTAAGGAATTGCGAGAAAAAGCTAACTATAAACTAAAGCTTTGGAGACAAGCAATGGAATTAAAAGGCTTTCACTTAAGCAGGAGTAAGATAAAGTATATGTATTGTAAATTTGATAGGAAGCAAGATAGAAATAATTTAGAGATAAGAATTGGAGAGTATATCATACCACAAGTATCTAAATTTAACTATCTAGGATCTATATTATAAAGCGATGGAGAAATTAATGGAGATGTCACACATAAGATACAAGCTTGATAATTAAAATGGAGAAAGGCATCAGGAGTTATTTACAACTGTAAAATACCTACTAAGCTTAAAGAGAAGTTTATCAAACCACTATACGACTAATTATGCTTTATGGTAGTGAATGTTGGGCTTTGAAGGGACAAGAGCAAAAGTTGGGGGTAGCAGAAATAAGAATGTTAAGATGGATGTGTGGTCATACAAGAAAGGATAAAATACAAAATGAATGCATATGATGGCATATTAGCATGGCACCCATTGAAGAGAAGATGATAGAAAATCGATTAAGATGGTTTAGTTATATGCAAAGAAGGCCATTGAAGACACTAGTGAAAAGAATTGATCATATGGTCTTTAGCCCGATGAAAAGGAGTAGAGGAATGCCAAAAAACATATTAGGAGAAGTTATAAAAGAAGATCTCTTGATAAATAACATAGCTAAAAATTTAGTTACTAATAAAACTCAATAGCATTGTGCGATCCATATAGCCGATCTCACTTAGTGAGATGCAACTTTGTTGTTATTATTGCAACACTTACCACCATCTATTCTTTATTTTTCTCTAATCCTAGAATAGTTTTTGAAAATAAAAAATATTTTTTGAAAATAATTTTAAAAAAAATAAAAACATATTTAAACACGCCTAAAATATCCATTTTTGTTTAGTGAATATTGAACCCTAGTGTTAGTATAGTCCAATAAAGTTATTAAAGCAACCAAGTTTTAAGAATTTGATAATGAATTCTTTTGAAGGAGGAAGTATTGTTAAATCCCTTAGGAATATTAAAAAATAAATAAAATATTTTGTATGAAAATTAGTTGCTTAACTAATATGGATTAATATAAAATAAATTTTTTGCCTATGAAATTATAAAAAAACTTGTTATGATAAAATATAGGATAAAGATTTTTTTTAAAATAAAATATTTAATGGTTAGAACGTGATTAGAGTTAAGTAAGTAAGCATGGATGGGATTTAATATGATTTTCAATTTTGTCACAACTAAATTTTCCTTTTAATTTCCCAAACATATCAGTATTCCTCATTTTCTCCTAACATCTCCACTCATCCTCTTTGTCATTTTCTTCCTTTCTTTTATCCTCCATCAATTTAAGACATTAACCGTTATAAATTAAATTCACTCCTTAATCTAGTCAAGGTAAGCTTTCTTAAACATTGAATTCGTATGTGCTTATCTTTATTTTACCTTTAGATTAAAAATGATTAATTGTTCTACTTTAAAGAGGGATTTTAAGCCTTTACTCTAATTTTATGATTTTACTCCAATTTTATAGTTTTTGGATGATTTAGAGCAAAGCAACCACAATCTAAGCCTCTATTCATTTACTCCATAGTAGGTTAGTAAGTATTCTAACCAAATTTAGTTAATTTTGTATGGTTTGGTTGTATTAAGTTAGATTTTTCATCCTTGAAACTAATTTTAAAAAATTTGCATGATATATATGCTTTGAATTGATTTTCTTGATGAATTTGATTTGTAATAAAATGAGAATGCCTTATATGGTGATTTGGTTTCAAATAATAGCTTGTAGAATGGCATTTAAGTGATAAATTTACAAATGAGCAATGCATTCAACAAAAATCTACAAAAAAACATAGTTGATAGTTAACTGTATAGTTAACTATGCATTCAAAGCCATGTTTCCTAGGTAAGCATAATTAACTACGATGGTAAGGAATTACTTTGTGGCCTTATATGGTTAACCATATAGTTGACTTCACCTCTATAAAGTTACTCTCGAGAACTACATAGTCAACTATAAGCCTTCATTTTATTTTTAACCACTTTGTAGTCGACTACATAGTTATCTATGCCCTAATTTTCAATGAGTTAATAGTTAACTACATAGTCAATTATACATCTACCTATTTATTCTTTAGACCTCTGTAGTAAACTCTACCCCTATTTTCAAGAAATGCATAGTTGACTACATAGTATACTATATCCTATCATATGTTATGTTATGACCCATCTTGATTGTGATCAGTATGGAGTCCATTTATTTGATTCCATTAGCCTGGCCTACTAATTGATTAATTGTATACATTTTAATTTAATAGAAATATTCATATTTTAATGTAGCCTAATGTGTTATACAAACTCCAAAATAGATGGATAGAGTTCTTTCTATTTATAGACACTCAAAGGGAAATACATTCCTTAAAAAAAATATAAAGCTATAATTATATAATCATACAACTTGAATCCTAGTATAGACAATTATTTACTAAATACACACAATGATAATTAAACATAATTTAAGATTGACACCATTCTCCAATTGTTAAATTCTTCAACAAAAATACTTTGGACTTCCTTGCAAGTAGCTTAACTTGAAAATTCAAGTTAAACTTAAAAAATTATAAATAAAATAAAAGAATAAGTTTTATAAACTCACTAAGCATATATCTACCTAAAATCAAAGGTTAAACTTAATTAGAAGTTATTTAAGATTAATCAAAGCATTAGTAAAGGAAACAATTATAACAAACTCCATACCTAAACTCTTGTTGACTAAATAGTTAGCTACATACTTGCTTTTCCTTTAGCATTCACATCAAAACTTCTGAAAAAAATGATAATGGCATAATTGCGATGGCCAAACAAGTCAAGATCTCCTCTCATATGAACATAAGACATTAAATAAAAGGATTCACATTATTATTTACAACCTTTAGTTAATATCATAATCACATGTACATATCGTCATCATTCACAATAATATCCTATATAAATAAAACAATCAAAAAAGCAATTTAAACCTTTTTTATGACTTTTGATTAATCTTATCCCTCACAAATCCCATCCTTATCCCTCCAAGGTCTATATTATCCCTTTATAAACTTTTTCTAAAAAACTAGTACTATTTCATATAATCATATTTTTCCCTATCTCATCACATCAAATATACCCGTGGCATTTTCACATTATAATAAATCATGTTCCATTCAAGAGTACATTTTCAATATAATAACAATAATATTATCAAATAGCAATATTGTGTCTTTTATGCATGGTTGCAATGTAATCATTTAACATTAGTAATGGAGTTTACATAAATTTATAAAAATATATCACAAATCACCAGTAGTTCTATGCTTCTAATGTATAGCCCTAAAATATAGCCAAAAATAAATATTGGATAACTGTATAACTTAATCCATATTCAATATCATTAAACATTTTGTAATTTAAACTTCTACAAATAATAAATTTATAGTAATATGTATACAATCACATTAGGACTTAATAACCATATTTAATAGATTATATGTAAGCTTAAACATAAGATTCATATATATATATATATATATATGACAAACTAAAAATAATACTTTAGGATAGATGTACACTCATTTCATGGGGACTTCTCTGTCTAGGATTCCAAGTAATTACATTTATTTTTCTTTTCCTTTTTACTTGTTCATTTATAAAATTAATCATATAGCATTATTAATTATTCCTTTCTAAAAAATTGTAATTTTAAATTGTAATCTTACCATTCTAGTGATCTAAACAATTATTTTTTTATATTTTTAACTCTATTCCAAGAAATCAAGGTAAGATAATATGCAAGGTTTTTTAGATTTTGGCTTAATCTAGTAACAACATTAAAATCTAATGTTTCAAAACTATTTATCTCTTATTAAAGAGGTTTTTGCCACCTTGACAATGGCAGAAATCATAGTGGCTCACTGGTAGAAAAATACCTAAAGCTTTATTCTTCAACTTAGCTTTGTTGTGTTTTATCATAGTTCCAACTAGCAACAACAACTTACAATGGCTAGGAAGAGGAGTGTATAAGGCAATGACAACTTAAGGTAGAGAAGGCATAGCTTTGGAAGTGCAGGTTGAGGACAAAAAAAAAAAAAGAAATAGGAAATCAGAAAGTATGTGACATGAATGTCTAAGGAGCTCAAAAGAGAAAAGAAAATATAGAAAAAACTAAGGGATTTGCTAAAATGTTCCAAGTGCAACATAAGCCCACTTTATATTTATTATTATTATTATTTTAATATAAACCCTTAATTCTAATTCATCAATCCTATTCCATTTAAGCTTAGCCCTTCCTTATATTTACCCATTCCACTAAGTCAAAGCTAATTCTAATTTTCACTATTTCTATATTCCTAGCAATGCCCATAGTGCCGTAGTAACACTTTAGAATTAATACCTCAAGATTTTGTGAATTTGAGAAAATCATCTATTTAAACATATACAAATACCTTCATAAATCCATATGCTCATAATTACTTAATATTCCTTATTTTTATTAGGAATATACCATAAAAATCATTAAATTTTTCTTGAAACAAATCCTTAACCAAGTAAATGAAAAATAATATTATAAAAAATTTTAAATCCCAAAGTTTTATCTTAAGGTGAAATAGAAGATGTTTAAATAGTAAAATATTCATATATTTAATTTAATTATTCAAAATTTGCTTAAAAAAGAAAATTTAAAAAAATAGTTATTCTAAAATAAATATTTCAAAATTTAAAATTGAAAGAATTTAAATAAATAAAAATAAAAAAGATTTAATTATTAGTTTAGACATTATATATTGGCATTAAAATGTGATTGTCATATGTTATATAACATCAAATAAATGTTGTGTGGCCATGCAAGAAAGCATAGTAAGAATATGATATATGATAGATATGGAAATTTGCATAAGGAATTGGTTTGTGATATAATATTAAGTAAGAAAAATTATTATAAGGATGAATTGATGATGATATGTGTATGTATGTATATATATATATATATATTTATACATATATGTATGATTAAAAAATTGGATCTAATAAATATTTATGAAGCAATAAGGCAGACTTCTAGAAGGACAAGGTTGGGCTAGGTTTATGAAAAGATAATGATAACTAGGAAACATAAGGAAGTTTATTTATGTTTCTACTAAATTTGATCATGAAATATTATTGAATTGTCCCTTATTTGAACTAGTTGCCATATAAATGTGCTATAAATATAATATTGTATATTTAATGCTTTATAGTGAGAATGTGTAAGAATTAGATCATATATAAAGAAGGGTAATCCAATTAGTAAAATAATTAATTTTTATGACTTGTTTGAAGTAGAATGTTTACTCAATAAGTCTTAAACTTACTCTTTTACATTGTATCAGGTTCTCCTATAAGAGTAGACTTCCTAACTTTTATGATGGTTTAGGCAACAATTAGTCATTTTTAGTGTAAATACAAAAGTCACATGGGCTTTAATATGTTTATCGTTAACAAGTAGGGCAGGGATTCTTTTACAATTAAGGTTCATTAAGCTAACTTATTTCAATCATAAGCAGGACTAATTTCCCACTTTTGATTAAGTTAATTGAATAAATATAGTACTATCCTTGCTTAAATGAAATATCTATGATTTGCTTTAATCCACATGTTTAATTAATGATAATAATTAGGTTAAGTGGGTGGAAATTAGGTAATTAGGTGCCATGCTAGTCACAACGTAAAGAGGATTATGACAAATAAGGCCAAGCAAATCTCTATTAAGCATGGTCAAAATTTCCACATACCATTTTTCCTTTGCTACCAATACATCAATTCTCGCCTTAATGTACTAAAATTCAACAACAATCTATCATTTTAAGAATAAACAACAAAAAAATCATATTTTCCTTTTATAAAAATACTTAAGAAAACTTTCATAAATTTTACAAAATAGCACTCTACTTCATTTATTCTTTAATTTCATCAACAAATTCTATATTCAAGGAAACTAATCAATTTTCACTTAAAAAGTAACATACCACTCTTTGTGCAACCACCTTAAATACTAAGAGGATAGGAAAGTGTGCATGTAAGTAAATGGAGATGTATAAGTGTATGCATATGCGCATATGACTCACAATAACCATTAAATGGGTTATACATAAAGTATAAGTTGAGATGGACCCAAAAAGGGAAGTTAGGCAAAATTCCCTAATAATAGAAATATTTTGTGCACCTAACAGTTTTTTGACCATAACTTGAAATGGGAACATCTAATTGATGAATCATTGTAACATTCTAAAAATAAATATTTAGGTCTTCAATCCATAAAAATTTTATAATTTATTTCTAAACCAATTAATATAAGATCTTTTTTATAGACAAGCAAAATTTTAAGTGTAGCCATATTGACTAGCCAATAGGAATTGAGCCATAACTTCATATAAGAAAGTTTGATTGCTAAATAACTAAAATTAGTGAAAAATAGACATTTAAGGCAATAACATAAAAATTTTGTGAGCTAAATACTATCTAATAAGTCTTAATAATTCATATAATATGAGAAAGTGTCTAAGTGAGACTACACCAACTTATATGCAGGAATTAAGTCATAACTCATTCTTAATAAGCCTAAATCACAAACAATTGAAACTAATGGAAAGTGAACACATAAGGCTTCCTTATACATGAATTTCATTCAATAAATCTTATCCCTTTAAGAGATATATAATAATTTTCCTTCTAGATAGCATACTAGATTAGAAGATTTGGACACATCTATGTAGATAAGAATGATTGTGCTTATGTTATGAGTATGTATATATGAATTATGCAAAAATAAGTTAGAAACCATAAAAATTGTTATTGAGTTAAATGTTTTATGATAAGTTTAGAGGATTCAGCCTATATGCCCTTTTAAGCTTAAATTACTAAATTATAATGACATTTCAGGGTATGAGGTTAAATTTAGGTTACAGTGTGAGTTGTAAAGGAACTATGGGCTAAAAAGAAAGGCTTACTTGGCCTCCTTCAATAGAATACTGAATGAGGTTGCTCTTATTAGTCATGTAACCTAAATTTTTCTTAAAATTAATATACACTACTAGCTTAAGCAAAGAAAATGTTGTTATATGAGTAAGTTGTCACTTGGCAAATGCATTCTAAAAAAGGAGATAAGGCTCTCCAAATAAGCTAATGCATGCTAGCCTAGTTGATTAAGATTATCATTACTTACATTATAAGCTTATTAAAATAACAAGCATCCCCAAGAACCTTTCTTTCTCCCTTAAGCATGGCCATTTTCATTAGAAACCTAAGAAATCCTTTTCATTCCCTTGCATCCCTAATGGTCGGACTCCTCACTCTCATCCTTCAAGCTTATCTTTTCCTTTTTCAACCTTTAGCAATTAAAACTTCTTAGGAAGGAAAGAAGGGTTTCAACATTGACTTGCAAAACTTAGGGCAAGGATTACTATCATTCATTACCAAAAAAAAAAAAAGAATGGAGGCAATTCAACAAACTTAAGCTCCATAGTAGTAGTTTACATAACTGTTGTAAACTTAGCCATTAGGGAAGTTTAAAGACAATTTAATTTAACCATTGTAGAATGGGGTTAAGTGTATAAAGGTGGTTTCCCCCTATTGGAAGCAATTTCCCTTAATTTAATTGCCTTTATATGGTTCCCTCAATTGAAAATGGTTTCATAACCACTATGGAGATGCATTTTAAAACTTTAAACTTCATTATTGGGGGCAATTTACAACCATCCTTATGTTTTTTAATTTTAATTTGTTAGTAGTTCATAATCACTCTTAAGCTTTTATTTTTAAAAAATAAATTTATCATTAATATTTTAATTTTATTAGCTACTTTTTTTCTTTTTAAAAGAGAAATTATTTCCTATTCCTAATAATAGCATTGACTATAAATTTCATGTACACTAAAGTAGAAACAAAATTTATGACACAACTTAAAAAATGCTAGAAAAATTAATTCATTCATTGTAAAAGTTGGAAATTGTATTTATCTAGCCAAAAATATGAAAAAAAGTAATTTAATTCAATAAATTGCCATATACACAAGTTTCTTACGTTAGAAAAATCCTAAGAACCCATAATTAGGCTAAAAAGAGCAACAACAGTTCCAATCTTTGTTGCTCCTTCTTGAAGATATCTTTAGTTCTCTTTAAGTTGAATTTTGATCTTTATGAGCTCATAAATTGACTTCAACGCCATCATCCTATAATAAGGATACAAAATCTTAAAACTAATAGAAACTCTATAAGGATACATCTATAAATTCAAATTTAGACATCATAAACCAATAGAAACATTCATTTTAATAGTAAATGAAAATGACTAATAACATTTCATTATGGCCTACCACATATGTTAAGAAATCTTTTCCACTCCTCCTTGGCCTTCCTTTTAGGTAGTTTTGCTCCTTTGTCAAGTTGTGATCATAATACTTGTAGTATAACTTAACTTTATAATTCCTCTATCTTATCTTAATATGTATGGCTGTGTAGTGTCTTCTTTATGCTTAATTTTGAACATGGAAGAATAACTACGTGAAGAAAAAAGATTAAAGGTTAAATTAATCATAAAAATCAATCTAGTTTATTAACACATCATAGAAATAAAAGAAAAAAAATAAATTTTAAAAGTGAGATAAATTGTTACATATCAGCATGTATCGTTCTAGCATAAAGTCTTTAATTAAGTCAATTACAAAAGAGTAATCATTAAAGTTTATAAGAATATGTGTCCTAGCCACTTGGCCTAAGTAATGTCTATAAATGCCTTTTTTTTCTCCAATTGCATGACCCTTAAGGTCAAACTAGACATCACTCTTTTATTCTCTAATTGCCACACATGCTCTTTCTTTAATTTCTTTTCTTTAATGACACCATCATTATCTAATGTCATAAGTAAAATATTTAGGTATAATTATAACAAATTAAAGTTTCGATGAGAGTTAATAGTATTAATATAATATAATTGAATTGTATAATTATGATATTAAATGGCTCACTCTCTTACAATTGTTTTTCTTACGTAGAATTGCTTAACTTTCTACAAAAAAAAAAAAAACCTTTGACTTCTTACATAAAAAGAAAATTACAAAAAAAAGAATTATGTGGTGAATTAGAACTACTTGAACATAGGGCGAGCATTATTATCTAAAACATAAAGTTAAAAATGGGAAGAACACATTGTACATTCTTTAAATTTCATTGATTATGTGAGAAATTACTCTTTTAAAACCATAGAAACTTATAAATTACACTTTGAACTTAGAATAAGTAAAAATGCCCCTTTTAAAATTTGAAAAAATATAAAAATATAATTAACTTCTAATTGTAGTGTATTTCACATACTTTATGGAAAATCAATTTTTTTTATCTCTTTTTAAGACATAAAACTTACATTGAACATTTTATTATTGTCAAATCTTCTTTAGACACATTATAAAACTAACAATTTTATGAAAAATAAAACATCCAATATATGTTTCATGACATTGAAAAAAATAAGTCTTCTAACAAAATATATAAAATATATTAAAGTTAATAGTCTTTTAACATTTGTAACTTTTTACATTTTAAACATATACTTTATAAACTTTTAAATTTTGTAGGAGTAAATTAAGAAACATTAACTATGTAAACTATATTTTCTTTCTAAAAAAATTATTTCTTATTCTTAAAATTAAAAAATATTCATTTATTAAGATAAGAGCAAGAATATTTTTGGTAAATCTTTATAAATAGTAAGATATTGATGTGTTATAGTTACTTTTTAGTTTATGCTACCACCGCCCATTTTTCTTCGACTTTGAATTAGCATTTGTGTTTGTTGTTCTGATAGCTCTTTTTACAATAATATCCATATCTAGGTCCTTTATGTCAATATCATCATGAGTAGGCGAGGCATTTTTTAGTGCTAATTGCTTATATTTGTAGGCTTTAAGGCTTGGAGAAGAAGTATGGGGTGTGTGATCTAAATAGTGGTAAAGGCAAAAAATTTAAGTTAGGGGACTAAGAATAAAATATTATGAAATTTAGGGGAGTTGTATAAATTTTAATAATATATTTAATATAAAATTTTAGAGGCAAGGGGGCCAAGGCCCACCCTAGCCTTTTTGTCTCTACCACTAGATCTAAAGAGGTTAAGTGGTATGGGAAGCTTAAAAAGGCTCTTTGGGTTGTAGAGCTTAAAAAATCATACAAAATGTGTGATTTAGATAAGGTGAATGGCCTAGCTAGGTTGGGTAAGGTGTGTATGTTATAGAATTTAAAAAAGGTAAGTAGTATGGGTAGCCTGGATAGGGTATGTCAGCTATTAAGCATGAAAAGGGCATATGGGCTATATGATTTGGAAAAAGTAAGTGATATAAAAAGCTTGGAAAGGGTGTTTAGGCTTTGGGGCCTGAAAAAAACATGTAAGTTGTATAGTCTAGTAAGGTTAAGTAGCATGGGAAGCCTAGAGAGAGTGTCTAGGTTATGGGACTTGGAGAAAGTGAGTGGGCTATCTAGTTTGAAGAGGGTGTCATTTAGGAAGCCTGGAGAGGGTGGTTGAGTTATGGGACTAAGAGGGTGGATGCATTGTGTGGTTTGGCTAAGATGTGTGTAGGTTTGGCTGTATAGTCCAAATAAAATTTAGGGTAATTTGTTTCATAGCCAATATAAATTGAAAATTGCATGTACTTATACTTTTCCAAATCATTAGTCTCTTATGCTTAGGCATTTTTACAAAATATACAATTATTAAAATATCTATACAATAAAATAGTACATAGTTCAATTTACAACATACTAAATTTATAATGTTTAAAACTACTAAACTAAATAAATTCACATTAATGTTATAAACTAAATAATATTGATAGTGTTTTTTGAACTAATTAATACATAACATTGTTATTTGGAATAATGTTACATAAAGCTTTGAATGCATTTTTAGGCTTTTATTATCATTATTTTGATGCACTCAAATTATTATCATTGTTCATGTTAGCATTTATGATGCTAAAAGCATCATCATTAACCTCTTCCTTTACTAACTTGATATTCTTACCGTCACCCTAAAAAAATTGTTGAACTCTTAATAATAGCACATGATCATAAATTTGACCATCTAGTTCATCCTTATGTCATATAAGTTTCTTAACTTTATACAAACTACAACACTTTATTCAGGATATTGTTGATCTTGTACATAGTGCACCATTTGAGCTTGAAATGCATAAATGTGAAGCTCATGCTCTTCTTGTTCACTGGCGTGAATTAATCTATTAAAGTTAATAAGATGGCAACCCTATGGATCTTAGATAAACCCTTTATCATTAATAGTGCTGGTCCATATACATTTAAAGAGAGTAACATACTTTTCATAGTAATTAAACTTAACAATATTAACTAACTTCCTATAATATAGTAGTTTAGCATCTTGCCCATTTGCATCTTGGTAGCTCAAAACACATTAAGTTGTACAAGTCATGAAAATTCTAGATTTCTGGGTTATTTTTCCTTATTCTTAAGTCAATAGTTAAAAATTGGCTTTGTTAACATTAAGTGTCGAATACGTTCAAGTAGTTTCATGCAATCTTTTTGCTAAAAGCTTCAAATCATTTGACATAATAACAACCACATATCCATGAATACCTAGAAGAAGACACATCCACTTGTGTTTATGCATTATGCAAAATTGGAGCAATCCAATTTATGTTTATCTATTCACCTGCCTAGAAAATCATTGAGCAAAGTTCTCATTAACTAACTTATTTAACTCAGCAGATGGTTATCTTCACCCTTTTAAATTTCCTCTTTGCTTGCAATTTAAATTGCCTAAAAGGAAAAAGTATGATTTGAATATCACTAATATTCACGTCAATTAAAGATTAAGCAATGTTACTTATGTACTTACTTTATGTGTGGCTCAACCTCGCTGTAATTGAATGGGAAATAATGGTATGCTTTTAAATTCTCTAAAGGTGTTAGATTAACATGAGTATTGCCATATATTGGTTTACCTATTTTAGGAAAGATAGTAGATATTTCTTAGTAACTATGTTCATTTGCTTAATCATTAATACGTGAAGAATTATTAAACTTTATTTTTATACCTTCCAAGCACCTAAAACAAAATGTGAGGCATTCTTTGCATATGTATGCTTTCATAATAAACCTTTTTGATTATGCCTTATTATGTACATAAAACTTTATATGACCCAAGTATCTAATTTAGCATAAGAGTATATTGTTAAAAATAACATATGCGACTTACAAATATATAATTAAACGATTAGAGTCATATGATACCTCTTAATGAGGTATATCCAATAGTATTGAATTGGTCCTTCTAATTATAGTTCATTAACCAAATGAACATATAAATGGATCATAATGGTGAAGAATAATGAAGGGAATAACAATTCAAGGCGGCATAACATAATAACGATTTAATTTTAGACACGGTTGAGATCTGGAAGATTCATAAATTTATTAGATATTTGTTTGAAAAATGAACTTAATTTAACCAATAATATAGTTACCTTGTTTGGCAACACACACCAAATCACAATAGAAAGTAATCATTGAATAAGTATGTAATAAGGATGACTTTTTAACCTAAATAATTTGTGTTGTTTTATATCATTACACCTAGATATATTACTTAAATAGCCTCTAGGAATCTTAATGTTCTTCAAACATTTGAAAAATGCATCCTTCATTGGATTTGTCATTGCAAGCAAGCATAGAAGGCATTTCCCATTGTTGTTGGTCTATAGATTCTTTCTTATACCCATTTCCTTAAAGTCTTTCAAGGCCTTCAAATGGTCTTTTATTTTCCTATTATCATCCAAGATGGTGTAATATATATATTTCTTTAATATATATTACATTAAGATTATAACACTATATATTAATATGCTAGTATAGAAGTTAAAAGAATATAAACTTATTCTTCTATTACTATAAGTCCACTTCACAATTTTTTCCTTAAGCTTATTTCATCCACTTCAATTAGCTTTCCAAATGTAACATCAATGTGTTGTACTTGATTCAATATTTTGATGCTTAGAGTAGGTTTAAAGGGTTCTTGAACTCTTGTATTAGGTGTGAGGTGTTCCTAAACTTTTATGTTTCGTTAAAGTGAACCCGTATTAATTAGAATCTACCATAGGGTTCAAGAAAATGATGATACCCCTAAACCATCATTTCCTATTATGAGGCAAACATGTTGGATTTGTATTTAAGTTACAATTTAGACAAGCTAATCTAGTGTATATGTTCCACCCAGATAAAGTACTAAGTCAAGGGTAGCCACTAATTATCCACATCAATGTTGCTCGCATTTTGAATGTCTTACACATGGAAACATCATATATATCCTTACTATCTAGCCATAGAGGTCCATTCACATTAATTTTTGTTACAATTTGTTCATGAAGCTAAACCAGTGCTAGAGATACTATGAGGCTTGACACAAATATTTAATCAAACTAGAAATATCACAGTTATTATATGTGGGCCATTTTAATAACTTATCTTAGTATATCCTAGATTAGAGGATCCCACCTTTTGTATTTGACTTGTAAATCTAAATGCAAGCTTTAGCCCTAAAAAGAAGACCTTTTAATTATTATATTTATGTGAATGTTATATCCCATCATTTTTTAAAGGTTAGTTATGCTAAAGTATTTTACAAACTTAATCATAGATGCTAATGGAATCAGCATTTCTTGATCACTAGTTCAAAAAGAAAAATCATATATAAATGGCTATTAAGCATTTAAACCTAATAATTAGTTAGATAGAGACTATGATCATTATAGTTAGTTTTAAAGCATAGCCCAGGAAAAAAATTAAAAGTAGAATGAAGGGAAGGTTCCTTTAAGCACAATATCAAAAGTGACATTTAATGGAAGAAATGATATATTTTATTAAGTATAGTTGTTAGATTAATATGTTTGTCTTTTGTAAAATGTTGACATATAAGATATAACAAGATTTCTAAGATTCTAAGTCTCAAGATAGAAATCTAAGTAAGTTTACAAGCATGGGGTAATTATCCCGATAGGTAGGGAACTTATAAGAACTTATAAAACACTATGGAAAGAATTGTGAAAATACTTGGTAGAAATCAAGGTTAATGCTCGAATTTGAACTAACACCAAAGACATAAGGTTCCTTCCCACTGTTAAAAGTCAAAGCACAATGGCCCAATATTATCCATGAATTATTAAAGCTAAAACTCTTATGATTTAATGGCATGAATTTATTATTGACCTTCACTAATTTTTGAATCAACTAAAATGTTTTTGATAAATATTTGAATTTTTGAGACTTTATTGATTGAGACAAACAGATACTAGTTAGATGACTAGGTTCACTATTAGTTTATGCATTAGATCAAACAATAAGGACAAGATAAATCTCTACTTACTTATGGCATATTTCAAATCCTTTCTAAAAATTAACCTATAAGCTTAGGTGGAGCATAAATAGTGGAGTTACCTAATGGTGGCTTAATAGTTCCCAAGAGGCTCTTTTGTGAGATATGTAAATGAAACCTATTTCAAAAGTACAATATAAGCATTGTAACATGTTTTGATTGCAACTAACCAAGGCACAGAGCTTAACACTATCCTAAAAATAGAAATATAAGAAGCAATGTAAATGGTTAACTTATAGTCTTAACATAAGCCTTATGCTAAAAAAATGCGGAAACAAAGGCAAAAAGCCAAAAAATGCCACTTCAAAGTGTTCATATTAGGTCGGAAGAAAGCTCAAGCTAACCACACAATTGTTCTAGGTATGCTTTACCTTTCAGGTATTCTTATTAAAGTATTACTTGACTTAGGTGCCATACACTTTTCTATCTTTAGAGCATTTTGCAATATTATTAACCTAAGAAATAAAACTTTAGAGAGGCCGTTATTATCTCTACACCCCTATAAGGGTAATGAAGAAAACTATTATAGTAATAAAAGATGCCTTGCTTTCCATTCAACATGAGGTTTTTCATTACTAATTATATATTGATAGGGGTAACCAAGTATGATGTAACCTTAAGAATAGACTTGTTAACTACATATTAGGTGCACATGGATTGCATAGAAAGGATTATATGATTAGAAACCTTAAATAGGACAAAAATGATGATTTAAGGTGAATAAGCACTAATAGAAGTAATTTCCATTCTTTCATGAAGGCTATAAAGATAATTAGGAAAAGGTGACAAGCCTAATAGCCTTTGTTTGCACTTAAGATAAGGCCTAACCTAACTTATTAGATGCATTGGAAATAAAAGAATTCCAAAACATATTCCTAAAATAACTTCTAAGGGTACCTTAAATAGATAAATCGAATTTAGGTTTAAGGTACAATATGGAACTAAGTCTATCTTAATCTCTCCCTATTGTACGGCATTTGCTAACTTTAAAAAGTTAGAGTTATAATTTAGAAATATTAAATTTGGCCTTTATCTTGCCCATTACATCATCATGGACAATGCTATGTTATTTATAAATAAGAAGATGGCATGTTGCAACTACGTATTGACTATCATTAGCTAAACAAGGTAATGATTAAGAGTAAATGTATGTTCCCTAAAATTGATGATTTATTCAATTAACCACATAGTGCTAGGTGTTTTTCCAAGAGACACTTAAAATTAGGGTACCAATAATTAAAGATTCGGGAGAAAAGATATCCCTAGAATTACCTCCAAGACTCAGTATAGGCATTACATGTTTTCAATATTGTCCTTTAATCTTACAAATGCACCTATAACATGAATAGACTTGATAAATAGGATATTTTGGCCTATTTTAGATAAGTTTGTTATCGTCTTCATTAATAATGTACTAATTTACTTGAAAATAAAGAAAGAACATGTTCATCATTTGTGGATCATGTTGCAAACCTTACGAGAGCAAAAGTTACATATGAAATTCACCAAATGTGAGTTTTAAAGTAAAGAAGTTAACTTTTTAAGGCATATGGTCTTTTATGATGGAATCTATATAGACTCTTAAAAGATCGAGGTAGTATGCAAATGGCCTCAACTTACAAATATCACAGAAATTCATGACTTCTAAAGGCTAATTGAGTATTACCATCATTTTGTAAAGAGCTTCTTAAAAATTATAACTTTGTTAACTCGGCTTGGTAAACCTAGATAAATGATTGTGAAAAAAGTTTCTAACAATTAAAAGTTAGTCTCACTACTCACCAATGTTAGTTCCCCTCAATGAATTAGTTAAGTATATCATTTTTTTAATAAGGCCTCATGAATCAGACTAGGATGTGTGCTCACACAAAAAAGAAGGGTTACATCCTATGTATCTAAGTAATTGAAGAAGCATGAGTAAAACCACCTTACTTACAACTTGGAAATGGTTACAATCATCTTCACATTGAAATTTTGGTGCTATTACCCCTATGGAGCAATGTATAATATATGTACCTATCGTAAAAGTTTAAAATATATTTTCAAATAAAAGGACTTGAACTTATGGTAGCAATGATGAATGAAGTTGGCAAAAAACTATAATTAATCTTTTCACTATCACTAGAGTAAGGGTAATGTTGTGGTTATTACCCTAAGTAAGATGGTTATAGGGTTAAACATAATTATATTAAGAAAGGAAAACATGGCTTGGGTGGCTTACGTGTAAATTAAATCATCTATATATAGTATAGTGAATGAAAACCTTATTATGAGATGTTTAAATGGAAGGAAGAAATAAGTGAAGATCTCTATTACACACTAAAGGAAGGAGAAGATATGCTATCGAAATAGGTTATAGATACCTATACATTGCATGCCTGAAGTGTTAAGTCAAGATCATGAGTCTTCATACACTATGTTTGAGAATATTCAAGATGTACTAGCACTTGAAACACTTTTATTGGTGAGAAATAAAGAAAATAGGTATGATCAAGTATGTTTCTAAATACCTTATATGTTAACAAATGAAGGTGAAACATTAACATTCTATTAGCCCACATCAGTTTATAAAAAAATCACAATGGAAATGGGCGTGTATTATCATAAGCTTAGTAATAAGACTCCTATGAATATCGAAAGGACATAGACCCTATATAGGTCATATTGGATAAACTAATGAAAACCATGCCCTTTCTACTAGTAAAGACTATATACTTGTGTTTGTAATATGCCTAGCTATTTTTAGACAAAATTATCCCTCCTATGGTGCCTATTAACTATATGTTAGATTGAAGGCCATAGCTTATGGTGTGCTTTTAGAATTCATTTCAAGAGAAGCTCAAAATTGAGTTAAGGTTCAACATAATATTTGACCACCAACAAATTAGCAATCTAAAAAGGATAATCTAGGTGTTGGATGACATGTAAGGTCTTGTCTTAAAGTTTAGTCAAAATAGGTAAATATATATATATATATATAACAGAGCACATCCCTTGTAATTTATAAAAAGTGAGAAAGTTTTTTTAAAGGTTTTGCCCATGAAAAGGATAATACAATTTAGGGAACAAGGGAACTTATGCCATAGTTGATTGGATCATTCTTTATTTTCAAAAAGGATTAGAGTGATTGCATAGTTAGATCTCCTAAAAAAAATGAGCATAATACACCTAGTCTTTTACGTCTTCATGTTGAAAAGACATATTCTTGATCCCTTGCATATAATACAAGAAAAGTTTCTATGAATTAGTCTTAAGATAGACTACAAAATGAGACTTTCTAGAATCTGGGATACTTCAAGAAATAAGGAGATACCTAAAGTAAAGATGGATTAGGAACAAAATAGAAACTGAGAATCAAATTGAGAAGTAGATGCTAACATAAGGAAAAAGCTCCCTCAAATTGTTTCATGTAGATATGAATGAGTTAAAAATTTCATAATATTATGCCATTATTAAATTCGAGGATAAATTCTTTTAAGAGAAAAAATTTGTAATGACCCTTAATACTAAGAGGATCAATGAGTGTACATGCATATAAATGAATATATATAAGCATATGTATATATGCATATAACTTGCAATAACCATGAAATGAGTTATATATGAAGCAAAGATTGACCTAATAAAGGAAAGTGGGAATAATTCCTTAATAACAAAAAATTCTATGCACCTAATAGTATTTTGACCATAAATTGAAATAGGACTTTCAAATGATGAACTGTTAAAAGATTCAAAAAATAGATATTAAGGGCTTCAACTAATATAAATTTCATAATTTATTTCTTAACCAATAAATGCTTGAATTTTTCTAAAGATAAGTAAAATTTTAGGTGTATCCATATTGACTAACTAATAAGAATTAAACTATAATTTTTTATGAGAAGGTTTAATTGCTAAATGGCCAATATCAATGAAAAATAAACATCGAAGGCTATAATTTATAAAAATTTTATATGATATATCTTAATTAATAAATCTAAATAACTCGTGCAATATGAGCGAGTATTTGGGCGAGACTACACTAACTTATATGCAATAATTGAGCCATAACCTAGTATAGATGAGTTCAATTGATGAATGATTAAAACTAGCGGAAAGTGAACAAGGCTTTCTTGTATATGAATTTCATATAAAAAATATTATCACATTAAAAGATATACAAATTTTCCAAATGAGCGTCATACTAGATTAAAATCTGTGGATATAAGTGTAAATGAGAATGAGTGTGTTTGTGTTATAAGTATTGATGCATGAATTATTTGAAAATGAGTTGGAAACCATAAAAATTGTTATTGAATTGAATGTTTTGTGAAAAGTTTGGAGGATAGGGCCTATATGCCCTTTTGAGCATAAATTAATAAACTAGAATGAAATTTTTAAGTGTAGGGTTTGATATAAGTTAGAGTGTGAGTTATAAGGGAACCATGGGCCAAAAAGAAAGGTTAATTCAACCTCCCTTAGTAGAATGGTTGAATGGGGATGCTCTTATAAGCTATGGAACCCAAATACTTCTTAAAACTAATATATACCATTATGTTAATCGAGGGAAGTATGACCGTGTGAGTGAGTTGCAATTAAGCAAATGCATTCAAAGTGAGGAGATAAAGCTCTCCAAATGAGCATACTTTAGATCATCATTATCTACAATATAGGCTTATTAAACTAAGGAAGCATCTTGGGCATTTTTCTCTCTCTTATATGCATAGGCATTTTCATGAAAGACCTAAGTAATCTTTCTAATTCTTACAACCTTTAACTAATTGAGACTTCCCACTCTCATCATTTAAGCTCATTTTTTTCTTTCTTTAACTTCTAGCAATTAGAGCTCCATAGGAAAGAAAGAAAGGCTCTAACATTGACTTACAAAAATTAGGGTAGGGATTACAATCATTCAACTTATTCATGTTTATTTTTTTCATTAGGTATTGGAAAATAACGTGTGCTCCCATGTGTATTTTATTTAAGGTCTATCTTTTGAAAGTTAAATATAAGCACTACAAAGTGTGTGGCCTTAGCTCTCTTACCTACATTTTTTACTAGGAATTTTCATGAAAGAAATTTTAAGAAAAAGAATGAAAAGGGTTTAGGTAGTGTATGCTAAGAAAAATATGATTATGAAAGTTTTTATAATAAGTAGATAATAGTTTTGATGGGAAATTATTGTTTTAAAGGTAACGGTTCCACGACTAGAATAGAAAAAGATGAAAGAATAACTATACATGAGTAAAAATCATGCATGAAAATAAGTATTAGGTAACTAATGGAATTATATTAGTAAAAAGGAAAAGAACTAGAAAAAAATAGAATAACTAGAAACTAAACTTGGAACTTAAGAATTGTAAGAAGGTTTTACTTGAATAAACATATATTTGAATCTAATAGATTTTTTAATTATGAAGGTAAGTAAATTATAAATGAAAAATGGTAACTAGAACTAAGGAAATAAGAAAAAGAAAACTTAGGGTGATAGTAATGGGTGGTTTGGCCCCCTTCTAGATTTGGTGTCTAATTTGTGAGAAATATTGTACTCAATTAAGATTAGCTTTTCTCAAGATGCATAAAATCTTTAGGTAATGTGAGTATGGAAAGATAAATGAATTTTTAAATTGTGAATTCCTTCATAAATCATGGTACGTAAGAAAGCATTGGAAAAGCAAGTATTCTCATGCCTTAATTTACAAATTGAATAATTAATTGTGATTGTGAAATAAATGAGGAATTTAAAAGTAAAATTCCTTTATAGGACTTATAAGCATTATCTTTAGCTTAGTAAGAGGTCTAGACTATAATGAATGTGAAATGTTAAATTAAAATTCACCTAATGTGATGATTAGAAATCATACGAAATGTGTGGTCAAATAATGAGGAAAGTGAAGGTAATCCTTTAGGGAAATTGTGAGTGTGTTATGCTCCTATAGGGGAAAATCTATTGAATTTCAATGGAAGTGTGATTGAAAGTTCTTATAATATGTCATGATTAATAAACTTCAATACCCAATTTAAAGCCAAACAAAATTAACATGAATAATTTATCTAAAATTAAAGCCAAAATACCCAGTCAACCCTTCATCTATTCTAACTATCTCATTTGTCATATCTTCTTTACTCTGTATCTGCTCTCTATTTTGTCTCCACTTTTAACTCTTACCTTTGGCTTTCTACTTCATCTCTCATTTCTGATTCTTTGCTTCATCTCATCTCTCCTCTTTGACTCTCTACCCCAACAAGCGATGGTGAATGATGAATTGCAAATAGCAAATGACGAACGACAATGAATGGCCAATAGCGAATGGTGGGCAACAAGCGGCTAACGACAACTATCGAACAACTGACCAAGGTTGAAACTTTGATCACTTCTATGCTTTTTCGATGGCTAAGCAAGGTTCGGTCAAGTTTTAAATCTTCCTCTTATTCTTAGGTTACATTTTGTGTAAAAAAATGATTTTTCAATCTAGATCACACTACAGCGAATTAACACTTGTGCCACGGTTAAAATCGTGGTACAAGATCAAAATTTCTGTGGCTGTATTATTTAGCTATAGAAATACTAGTTGAATGGTCTCATGGCACATGTAAGCGTGGTAAGAAAATTGCCACGGGAAAAAAGATCCTATGGTATAAATGATTTTTTTTGCCACAAGTTCAGTTGTGACTAATAGATTCTTTTAGCCACGAGTACAAATGTGATAAGAACAGCACATTCGTAACTCGTAACTCATATTATCACGAATAAAATTGTGGCAAAAAATAAAATAAAATAATTATAAAAATTAATGTAATTAGCTAAAATAATTTTATATATCTAAATTAAATCAGTTATTTAGCTAATTTAATTAAGTGTTATCCTGTCATTTTATTTGTACATCTGCTGAAATCTATTAATACTTTTGACTTATATTAAGTTAGGATAAATTAGTGAAACTCTATCTAGAAATTATAAATGCATTTATTGGGAATCAAACTTAAATCTCCAAGTTAATAAATGTCATGTCTTATCACTGTGCTAATTTGCTTTTTTAGTAGTATAATACAATATATTGTATATAAAGTTTTAATTGATCAATTAACTTCAAAAATAAAACTATACTTATGTGACACTAATTATATAATAATAAAATATTATATAAATACATATAATAAAAATACACTAATACTAAAATATTTTATTATTTTATTTAAAAAATTAATTTCTTATAAACTAAATTTTAATTTGTTTGAATACTAATTTTGCTTATATCAAATTTATCTTTCATAAATAATTAATTAGTTAATTTTATCCTTTTATTAATTTTTTCATTAAATATTATTAATTGAGTTATTACAAAATAAAAATAAATATTTTACATCTTTGAAGCAATTTTTTTTATTTTCTAAAACTCCTTCAATAAAGGTTAAATTATATGAAATAAATATCTATACAAATCATAACTTTGAACTATTATGTATATTTAAAATTTAAATTATTAAACATTATTAACTTTTAATTTTTATTAATAATACATATTTTTATTATTCATAAATATAAGTTAAATCATTCAAGCCTTTACAGATTTTTTTATATTAATTTCTTTTCTCATATGTTATTTATATTTAATTTTTATTTTTATATTTATCAGTAAAATTATAAATGAATAAACTAAATTAATTAAATTATTATTTAGGGGGAAAGAAATTATTACAAAATATATGTGAGAAATGAAATTAATACAATTGGAATTAATAAAGGATGAAAATGAAAATTTAGACTATTATATATATATATATATATATATTATTCCCTTAAATATAATTTGCTTAAAATTTTTTAATATAATAATTTTATTATTGTTAAATTATACATAGTTTTACATAACTATCATTTTTAATTTTTTAATGAAAATTTTATTAATATTATAGTAATGAATGTAAAATTTATTATTGTATATTTCCATAATAAAATTTGTTATAACTTATCTAATAAATTATACTATTTATATATAATATAATAATTTTAGTATTTTCATAATATATATCTTTTTTGTTAACACATATTTTAAGAATAATGTGATGCAATAAAAAATAAATTTTTATAATATTATATACCTTGAATGATTTTTTTATTTAATTGATATTTTAAAAATGGGACTAAATAACGAATTGAAAAAATTGTTATATATATATATATATATATATGCAAATGGAAATCCTATTAATTTTTAATTTTAGTATATATAGAATTTAAATTCATTGAATAATTATTTAATACAATCTTTAATATATTAGAATATTTATTTGATTAATGTATATTAATTTTATTATATAAATTTAATTGATGAAAAGTTAAGAAAAATAGTTACATTATAATAAATATTAAATTTGGTGCATATATAAATAAAAATACTTAGGAACTTAACAATTGAATTCTTTCTTACATATTTTAAGGTTTAGGATTCAACTCCTATTTCAATTATTTTAAGAAAAATAATAGAAGTAGATAATTATATAATTTATGAGTAGTTTTATCTTTTTACATATATTTTATGAATTAGCTAATTGAAAATATTAAGTTCTATACCATTTTTATTTTGATTGATGGAGCTAATCAGTTGACTAACTGATGAATTAGTTATTTGCTAAACATTTATAATATATAAATATTTATATTTTTTATTGTCTACCATATTATAGTATGTTGCACTTATTATAAATAATATTTTTTATATGTATAGCTACAAAAAATGATATATTTGACTATAATTTTATTTATGAAATTAATTCATGGCATAAGTAATATTTTGTTATAGATAAATTTTTTTTGACTTTTATGATAGAATAAGTAATACTTTATCACAAGAAATACATATTTATAACTTAATTTATGGCATAATTGATACTTTGTCATACAGAATATGTTCTCATAACTTAATTTATGACACAAGTGATATTTTGTTACGAGTAAAGTTTTTCCATAGCATAAGTAATATTTTGCCACGAAGAATGTATTTCTGTAGTTTAATTTTGTGGCACAAGTAATATTTTGCCACAAATAAAATTTTCTTGTAGCATAAGTGATCTTTGTCATAAAGATTGTATTCCTATAACTTTGTTCGTGACACAAGTGATATTTTATCATAAGTAAAATTTTCTCGTGACAAATTTTTTAATTTTTTGGACATTTATTTAAATTTTTTTTGTTCTTATAGCAAATGCTAAAATTGCCATGATTTTTGAATTTTCATGGCTCAATTTGTGGCACAAGTATTAATTTGTTGTAATGTCAATAGATTTCCAAATTTCTAGAAAAAAAATTTCAAAATAGAGGATCAACTAACTTGCTAAGATTATAGGATCCAACCAAGTCAACCCATTAGTCACACCAGACTCAGAGAGTCTATCTCTTTCCATTTTAGAGTGCGAATTATCACGAAATGCAAACCTAAAATCATAGAATCCTACAATCCCACGAGGGGGATCGCAAGTTTAATAACCATGGCTAATACTTGTCTTGCTAAGATACTATTACAATTTTTTGTTCCATTATGAGCCATTTTACTAAGTAGTCTCTGAAAATTCTTAATTCTTACTTCTCATTCTTTCAATGAATACTTTTCCATCATATCTTTGCAATGTTAATTCCCCTTTGTCATCATTACTTTTTTTGTGATCGAAGTATAATTTTCTCTTCCTTTTTGTCCATTTAATTATAATCAAATTGGCAAGAAATTTATTACTTCTCCATTTAAACATCTTAATATCTTTTGGCTTGAGGGTTAAAAATTTTGATGAGAAGTATGTCGTTCTCATTTTATTTCCTTCTTTATTTTACAAAATTACAATCTTTACTTTTAAAGTACACAATTACTGCATTCTTTTGAAATGCAAAATATGAATAAATTTTCTTAATAAAATATGAATAGTTCATATGGTAGAAAACACTATCAAATTCCAGCAGGGACTTTCGTTATCCCATAATTCAACCTGCGATTCAAAACAAATTATGCGAGTAGTTATATATTACTGTCCTTTGTAATATTTTCACACGTTTTTATTCTACAAATAGTTTTTTTTTGCTTCTATGTGAGTACCATCTATTTTCTTATAAAAGATAAAACTACACAATAAATATATTTTTAGTATAAGCACGAGTTTAAAGTTTAAAAACATATTTTTAGTTCACATAAATTAAAGTAAAAATTAAATATAAATTTTATACTATTTTAGTCATTAAAATTAGTATTTGATTAATACATACTAAATAATTAAAGTAATTAGATTTTAAAATATATTTTCATTAAATTTTAAACATATTTACTATCTTTCTTCTTTCTTTTTTTTGTGTGTGAACCCAGAACAAAATTTGATGTTCACAACTATTCTATTTATTATTTGAAATTCAAATTTAATTCACTATTAGTGTATTATTTTTTATATTATCAGTAAAAAAGAATATGACATGCCATTAGAAAATTAATAATGTTTGTTGATAATAAAAATATTTTAATAAATTTTATTTGAGTGATAATATAAAATTAATTTATATTAATAGGAGATCAATTTTAAATCTTATTTTTTTATTATAAAATGAGAAATATACTTCATTAAATTTTATGTAATATATTATGAATTTAAATTTAATTCACTGTTACTGTAAATCATTTTTACACTATTATATACTTGTTATAAATTGTTATATCAATAAAAAATTATTAAAATTTTTCACTATTATTAAAAATATTTAATTATTATTATTTTATGAAGTATCTTTCTCTTATTCATTGATAGTGTAAAAATATTTTATACCAATAATAAATCAAATTTAAATTCATTATTTTATAACGCATCAAATCTTTTTTGTATAAAAGCCTATACTATGCATTTTATATATGCACTCATCCTATATTGAATACCAAACAAGGCTTTAGATTTTTTTATTGTTACATTATTTAATCATATATATATATATATATATATATATATATATATATATATATATATATAGTGATTTAAATACTCCTTCATATAAAGAAAAAATTCAATACATATAATAATCAACTAAAGATTTGTAGAATTTTTTCCCAAGAAAAAATAAATAAATCACTGTCTACAAATTTTAATATTATTATATTTAACTCGTTCTCTTTTTTTTTCTAATAATTTGGTCCATTTTTTGTTGAATATTACATAATATATGATAGCACAAAATCAATTTTGGAATCATTGCAACCCTAAATACCCTCAAAAAGTTTAATATAGGCCTATGTTATTGCCCAAATTCGAATATAAGCTACATGGCCCATATTCATAGTTCACTACAGAAGGTTAGGACTTACCCATAAAGTGGGTCACTTTTGTAATTATAAATTTTTATGTGTTAACTTGCAAATTATTAATTGACTCTTTATAGCACTAGCATAAAGAGATACAAGTAATCATATCTTAACCATTCATTTTTTTTATCACTTTTTGGTTCTTATCTCATGGTTGATGAGTAACTATATGTGTAGGGCGAGTTGCCTAGGAATAATATCAGGGCATTATAGTTTCATCTTTAAATTTATTTGATTTTTACCTTGGCTTAACCTTAATTTGGATTATTTTTTTTTAACTCAAGCTCAATTTGATAACTTAAAAACTTAAATTAAATATATTTAGAAATTTAATAACATAGAATAAATAAAGAGTAAATCTTTTTTTATCCTTATGAAATTCATTTTTTCTCACTTTTATTCTTGAAAAATATTTGGTTTCAATTTTATCCCTATAAAATATTAATTTGTCCAATTCTATCCTTAGATGGATTAAAATAAAAAGATCTTCATATAAACACTAGCAAAAGGATAAAATTAAACAATTTAATTTTTCACATTAATAAAATTGATACGAAATATTTCACTAATATAACAATGAAAAAGAGTGAATTTGACAAAGATTACTTTTAAAGCAAATAAAAATGACTACATTTAGTATTATTATATTGTTATTCATATATTATGTGTGTTTGGTGCAATAAATAAGTTAACTTATAATTTACTAATTTGATCAATAAATTATAAACTAACTTCTAGAAATATTTAGGCTGTCAGAAGTTAGTAACTTATAAACTCTTATTTAATAAATTTCTCAAAGTAACTTATAGTTTATAAGTTAATAACTTTTTAAAATTTTGTCAAATTTGCTCATCTTTTTTTAATTAAATGACAACTTATATTCTAATTATGTAAATAAATAATTGACATATTCTTATTAATTCAATATAAATAAAAAATAAGTAAGTAAATTGATATGTGATGTTATAAAATATAATTAATTAAATTTTAGGTCATTATATTGTTATTTGAATAATAAATAAATAATATGTGATATCATAAACACAATTAATTAAATTTTATGTAATTATATTCTTATTTTAAATATTTTGGTTATATTAAAATAACATAGTCTTATAATAAATATGAATTAATTTAATTAATATATTATTTATATTAATGTATTATTTTATGTTATTTTATATATTTTAGCTAGTGTAATAGTTAATTTTAGTATTAAGTTAAGAAAAAGAATACTCAAATAAGTTAGCTAAGTTTTTTCGTTTTTAAATTGTTTGAAAAAATGAAATTTGACATCAAATTTATTTACCTAATGATTTGAAAAGTAAAATTAAAAAATTATTTATTAAAACTTTGATATTTAATTTTTAATATAAAAAATTGTATTTGCAATTTCAAAATTATTAATCGTTGTTAATATAATTTTATATAAAATTAATATTTAAAATAGTTATAAAAATGGTGAAGTCAAATATTTAGCAATAAATATATATAATTATATATTTTAAAATATAATTTTGTTAAATATTTTATTTCAAAACATAATACACAAATAGAGATACACACATAGGAATGTATTAAATAGGAGTACTTTTTTATTTGAGAATGAGATAAGTGAATCACAATTATTAAATTTTGTGTTTATAGGTAAGGGATTAAAATATAAAGTTATATGACTTTTTTAATTAATCATACAACTTTCAATTATATTTTAATCCTAGTCATTAATGAGAATTTTGATAGTCAAAAGTTACTCCTTTCATTCTCATATAAGAGCAATGCTCTCACTTGATACGCCAATGTTTTTGCACATATGTTTATTTTTTATTTTATATGTCTATATATCAAGATAACTCATTATATAAATGAGTTGAATTTCTATCAAAATAAGCTCATCTTATTTAAATCATGAGTCTAAAAATTTAGCTCATATATTATCCATTTTTTTCATGAGTTCAATTTATTAAGTCAAAATTTGAATCAAAGAGTCATTCATAAATTAACTTGAATTGCTATCATCCCTAATCCTTACATTTTTTTTTCACTTTGAATTTTCATTTTTAATACTTCATTTGTATTGGAACATTTTTAAAAAATCATTATATTGAAATATTTTCATTTTTTATTAAAGATTAAATTTTTGTTTAAAATTTTAAAATTTTTAGTATTTTTGAAAATTTTAATTACGACTTAATTTAAATGATGGAATTCTTTTACTTGCCAAATAATTTTAATATAGTTAACTAATTTATCAACTATCAGCTATAGGCTTTCCGCTATTAACCATTAACTAAATTAACTTATCAACTATTAGTTAGTTACATTAAATAGTATTAAGCCAAGAAAAAGAGATAGTCAAATAAGTTAGCTAATTTTTTTTGTTTTTAAATTTTTTGAAAGAATGAAATTTAATGTCAAATTTATTTACCTAATTATTTGAAAAGTAAAATTAACAAATTATTTATTAAATTTTTTCCATTTAATTTTTACTTTTTTAATAGCAAAAAGTATAACCACAATTTCAAAATTATCAACCATTTTCAATATTTTTTTATTATTATTTAAAAGACTTATGAAAAATGGTGAAGTAAAATATTTAGCAATAAATACATATATTATTATAGATTTTAAAATATAATTTTGTTAAATATTTTATTTCAAAACATAATACACAAAAAGAGATATATACATAAGAATGTACCAAATGGGAATACATTTTTTATATGAGAATGAGATGAGATAAATGAATCATAATAATCAAAGTTTCTATTTATAGGCAAGGGATTAAAATATCAAGTCATGTGACTTTTTTTAATTAAGCACATGATTATCAATTATATTGTAATTCTAATCATTAATGAAAAATTTAATAATCAAGATTCATTCTTTTCATTCTCATGTACGAGGAATGCTTTCACTTGATATGCCCATGTTTATACATATATGTTTTTTTCTTTTGTATGTCTATATATCAAGCTAACTCATAATATAAATGAGTTGAACTTATATCAATATAAGCTCATCTCATTTAAATCATAAGCTAAATAATTAAGCTTATTCATTGTTTATTTGTCTCATAAGTTTAATTTATCGAGTCAAAATTTGAATCAAAGAGCCTTTCATAAATTAGCTTGAATTGCTATTAGCCTTAATCCTCGCATTTTTTCTAACTTTGAATTTTCATTTTTACTACTCTATTCATCCACCTTTAACTTTAAAACATAGGTTATATATTAGTACATCCTTAAAAAATCATTGTATTAAAACATATTTGTATTTTTTAATTAAAAATTAAATTTTTGTTTGAAATTTTACAATTTTAATATTTTTGAAATTCTTCTAATTGCAACTTAATTTAAATGATGGAATTATAATCTTTTTGTAATACTAGATGTGTTAAACTATTTAACACATACACATAAAGTCCTAATAACTAAGGTCAAATTCAATACATGATGAGAAAAAAAGTTCCTAAAGGTCTGGCTTCTATCTTTGCTTTTCAATAAGTCTTGCTTATGTGAGAGATTCTATCATTTTGAAAAATGATAGTTATGTATTAATTACGATTCCTTTTTTTTTTTATAAGTAATTAATTACTACTTAGGTGAAATTTAGTTCAAACATTTTAGAGGGTTGGAAACTATTATAACCCACTTATAGTCATAATTGGTAAGAAATAATTAAGCATAATTCTACCAAAATAAATTATAATTTAATACTAGTGAAAATAATATTATACTAAAAGATGGCAACTTCCACTTAATTTTGAAGTACCTTAACACGAGAGAGCCACTTCGAAAAAAAGTTAGATTAACTTATGCATCTTCACAGCATAAAGGAATAAGTTAGTTTAACTAAGTCTTGAAATAATCATTCTCATATGCCCTATTAACTATATTCATGGCCTTACTTAGTAAGTGTACAAATCTTTTCCTTTTTTCAAATGCTTACAAAATGATTTACAAACAAATTATGCCTAGCTCATGAAAGATGGAAAGTCCCTCAAGAGATTCCTTCCTCTACAATGGTGGAAATAGGGGTGGTGCATCAATCTAGGTATCTAAAAAGTAAATTACAAAAAAAAAAAAATTTGGAGGCTTAGTGAATGAATATTTTACTGAAACAATTAAAGTTCATAAAATACTAAAAGATAGCAATATATATTATATCTTGAAACGAGAAAGCTCCCTTTGTGAAGTTACTAGTGTATGAATAAAGGAATTTTATATGAAGTGTCACAATGAAAAATGGATCACTTATTAGACCTAGAATTAACTTATTATGGATAGTTTATATGGAGTATAGCAAAGATAACATGTAGTAAGACACACAAGCAATAAATCCTCCTTGTGGCTCTTACTCATTCTTACTCCTTTATAAACCGAACATTATCCTTTCAGGATATACCTTATCCTTTAATAAATTGGCACTCGAATCCAATGCATATTTATCATTATTTACCAAATTCTCCCCTTATCATCATTACTCAATTATAGCATGAATATAATCAAAACATGAAAATTTTAATCCTAAATGGTTATCAAATTCATTCACCACCAATCAATTCATAATAATGTCATTTACTATCATACAACATATACATATAATGTATAACATTTTAAAAATTCTTAAAACATATAAATTTTCAAAGGAATGTAAGTGATCAATTAGATAACTAATTCATGCCTTCTAGAGAGTTTCTATTACGGCTAAATTGATTTAGAAAGATATTCAAGCCTTACAAAAACTTTTTACGTAAGGAGAATCAATTAGGGAATCGATTATCGTCATCCAAAGAGCTTTTTGAGCTTGCTAAATCAATTTGGGATCTAATTCCTTTTACTAATTTTAGGTTAATTGATTCCTAAATTGATTTAGGCCTTCCAAAAATAATCCTACACTTGATAAATTGATGAAGGAATTGATTTACCTATGAACATTTTGTAGATTTTGCACAAAATCACTGTTCATATGTCCTTATTCTCCACAAATCTTAACCATAACATTAAATTACTTAACCAAATCATCAAAACTTAGAATAATCATATAGAACCACTCAAATTCATCATAAGATTCATCATTAATAAGCTAAAAGCAATAACTCAAGCTAGTATTTGTTAAGGACTCCACAATAGCTAATATAGGAGAAATTTCATGAAAATAAATAATTATTTAAGTAAAATGCCACTCACTTATTAGAGGGGGAATTATTAAGGTAGATTTTGAGCTAATTTTAGCTATCACAAATCAATAGAAAAGATTTCTCAAGTTAGGGAAAAGTTTCCCTTTAACATCCACCCTATTCTAATTCAACTAATTCATTAGCAATTAATATATGAAATTGAAGAAAATCTAATCATGAAACTCATTAAGATGAAGGGATTTAGAATTTCTTAGTTTTATGAATTGATTGTCAAAAAAAGAGTTAAAGATTTCAAAAAGAGTGAGATGAAGAGAGTAAGTTGAGAAAAAGGGAGTAATGATAAGTGTAGGAAAACATGAGGAAAAATATAAGGTGTTTTAGGAAAAGGAGGGTCAATAGGGGTAATATGGGAATTTTATACAATAACTCCTCCAACTTTTCTAGTAAACTTATCCTAGGGTATAAACTATAACACAATCTAATAAATTATTCTAACAAATTTTCTTTTACATAAATATAACACATGTTTTATTTATTCTCACATCAAATTTTCTTAATTAAAAACTTAGTTGGTAATTTACTAATTCCTAATACTATAAAGTGTAACAATATGCCCTTCTAGAAAGAAATTTGTCCCTAAATTCCAATGAGTAGAAATATATGATAACTATTTACTAACACTTCCTTAGCCTAGGTCTGAGAATTTACCAAAGAGTTATGTTATGCCCTCTTTAAAATATAGAATTTTAGAATTTTATTTTATGATAAGAATAATTAGAATGAATTGTAGGCCTTTGACTAAAATGAAATTTATATAAGAAAAGGATGGATTTTAATAAGTGAATATGAATGAGATATTGGGTAAAATAAAAAATTTAAATGATTCAATGGGATTTTAGGTGAGAATTTTAAGAGAAAGGGATAAAGAAATTTAAAAGAATTAAAAGGTTAAGGTTTTAAGTCATTAAAAATAAATATGTGGTTATGGAGGAGATTTAGGAAATGTTATTGAAAATGTTCCTGTCATTATTCCTCATTTTAAGGCTAAAATCAGCCATTCCCTTTCATTTTTCCAAACCTAATTGTCAACTTTCTCTCCTTTATTAACTCCTTCCTTAAATCAAGTAATGAAAAGGTTAATCTACATCAAAATCTTCATCTAATCAAGGTAAAGACTTCTTCATTGTTAGATCCCTTTCTTATTTCCACTTAGTTTTAGCAAGATTTGAGTACTTTGGTTTAAATGGAAAAATTGAGCCTTAACCTAAGAAATTCTTAATTTTTGTGTGGGTAAGGCCAAGAAACCTTGAATATACCCTATAGCACACTCTTCCATATTAGGTATATGAATATTTCTAGCTCAGACTTAAAGATTTAAAGGATTTGTTATATGATGAATTCAAGTTTTAGGTTTCCCATTGACTATAAGCAATTTGTGTGAATTTATGTTGAATTGACAATGTTTTATTTGATTAAATGATGAAATAGAGGAATTTAATGAGTTATAAATGTCTATTTATGGAAAATTATAATATAGTGGTGGATTAGAAGTGTTAAATGCATATTAATAGCAAAGTGAATAATAATTTGCATTAGGAATTCTATAAATTTCTCAGCTAATGATTAACCATTAATCTAGAATTTTGGAATTTTAACTCCAATAAAAAATAGATCAACCGCTAAACCATTAACGTTTAACTATTAGCCTACTAGAAGGATTTCTTACCAATAGTGGATGGTCAACTACTAGGCTTTTAACAATCAATCATTGCTCTTGTGTTTCATACACTTGTTGCTTTGATCAATAACAAGATTTGTTGAGAATTAGATGTGATAGAATGCAATTGTTATGTTCTTAATGAAATAAAATGAACTATGTGGCTATGTAAAGAGGCATAGATGATATTATGGTACCAAATATGATACATAGATGAGATCAATAATGTTAAAATGATATGAAATATGATAGGGGAAATGTGATATGTGAAAACTAGATTCAATTATAGTTTATGAATGGTGTAAGGTAGACTTTTAAGGGATAAGGATGGAATTTTGAAAGGTATAAGGCTAATTAAGAGTTACAAGGAGGTTTTGCTACTTTCTTTACTTTGTTTACTTTTACACATCACATGATATGATGATGGTTTGAATATGTGTATACATGATATATAGATTGAATATTATTATGGATGATCTTGTTTAATTATATATGGAAGTAATGATTCTATATCATAATCTTATTCTTGAATAATCTTATTAACCTAATTTATATTCATTAATTATCATAATAAGGAAATCATTCATATCTCATACTCATCCTTATCAATTATACATTTTATTTCTGAAATATTCCTTACAAAATAGATATTCTATAAAAAAGATAGTTATATTAACTTATGAACCTCATGTATATAAGCATGATTTTCCTAATTACATAAAAAAGATCATTTTTTATCATAAACAAAAAAGATTTAACACACTATATTGCTTAATTCCACTAGTTCAAATTTATAAAAATACTAACATAATTACTACTAAATCTACTAAAAGAATGGTACTAGAATCCCTTGAAGAAGGGCTCCCTACTTACTATGATGAAGTATATAGAAGGTCTTATTGTGTATATGAAAAGGTAAACCTATAAGGAGTAAGTATATAATTTAGTGAGAAATATTCTATCTAATAATGTACTTAAACAAATTATAACAAGTAAATAAGGGCATAAGGAAATGTTCAACAACATTCAAAGTCTCCATTAGACTAGGCTCTTGAACACTAATCAATTGTGGCAGATAACCCCTAACTTAATCATTTACAATGGTTAATCACATGTAATTTCAAACAAGTTGGAGTACTCCAAAAAGGGAAAAATAGATAATAGTTATAAACAAACACAATTCATAACAGATATCCTCTTTGTCCCTTTTGAGTCAACCTTATGCCATTACAAATTTCATCCTTGTCCTTTAAGTGCCAGGCTTATTATTACACCCTTTCAAAATTAAGATAATTTTTATCGATATTATTTTGATTTTTTACATGTATGTGTAATTTTATTAATTGTTATGGATGTGTTTGTAGTAGTATTTTATTTAAAAAATTAGTATTTTATGATAAATATAGGAAGAATTAAGTTAAATGATTATATAAAATTAAATTTGAATGAGGGTGTATAAAGGAGATTTAGGATTACATTTACACAAAATACCCTTAACTACCCTAGTAGTTATGAAATTGCCTTTCTAAATTTAAAACCTTTCTACCTAACACTTTCCCTATTCTCTCTCGATTCTTCTCCAATTTCCTCCTCCCCTACACTAATTTTCAATTTTAACTTTTTCAATTTGACAAGCACAAGCTACAAACTCCATCAATTATATTCATAACTCTAAGAACATAACAAGGTGATCTTTAGTAATTCTTTGTTTTAATATGTATTTATCGAAAACTTTAGTTTTAGCAAGGAAAGTAGGGATTTTTAGGAGATTTTTTGAATTCTTGTTTAGATTTATGATAATAGTGCAAACTTTACAAACTAACAACCTTATCTCCTTTCCTCCATACAAATAGTAAGTAGATAATCTACTTAGTTCCATGGAATTGCAAGATATTTGTTTATTTGATAACTTATGTGAATATGTTAATGAAATGATGATTTAGTGTTGAAAGCTTGCATTGTAGAATTTTTTTATTGTTAATAATGTTAGAATGAAGGTAAATTATGATTTTATGGTGGATTGTAGTTGTACTACATTGTGTAAGTTGAAATAGGAAAAAATTGACTAAATAAATAGTATTTTCAAAGTTGTTTTGCAAAATCTAAAAGTGTTACTTGATATGGAATCAAATTGCACTTCTAGATGCCTATACTTAAGTACACATTCGAGCATAAGAAGTTGGATTACTCTTTAAATGACCATAAGTGAGTATATGCTCGAGTATAGGATCTAAAGTTACTTTCAAAACCCTTATAAGTGAGCACATACTTGAGTATAGGTGTCCAGAGCTACCCTTAACTATTTGTAAGTGAGTATATACTCGAGTATAAAGTCAAGAATTTATTTTTGTACCTCCATGCTCAAGTATGACTTCTGTATATTCAAAATTTATATAGTTTATAATAGTTTAAGATAGCATAAGCTTAGGTATCATATATATAGATATATGATAGACTTGTGAATGGTATTGCTTATAAGTTCATTAATGGTTTTCTATATACAAATATGATATGGATGAATTATGTTATGAATGAATATTATGAAAGCAAGATGAATATATGTCTTAAAATGAATTAGTATTAAATCTAGGAAACTTCTTACAAGGGATATAAGGCAATACATTAAGGGATAAGGATAGCATTTGTGAGGGGTATAAGGATGAACGTGGATGCACAAAATGGTTTAATTGTTTTCTCTTATTTTATTTGTTTAATTTTATTAATATGTTTTATTTTATGAAAATACTAAGGTATCAAATATGAATTTGATCATGAAAAGGCATGATTGGAAAACTGTGTGGTTACTTGTTAAATGAGTAGATTATTTACTTATTAAGTTTATGACTCACTTTTTAGTTGTTTTCACTTTTCTAGATACTTTTGTTAAAGCCCTTTTCTTTCCACTAGCTTAACAAGAGTAAACTCTTCGGCTTTTATTATATTTAAGTAGCCATAACTATTAATAGTTGTAATTAAAACTTTTTAAGGCCTCGCATATAGCTAGGTCAAGCCTTATCAAAAGCTCTTCTTGTAAATACCCTTTTGGAATGTTTATAAAATAATCATGTCCTTAACCTGTGTAATGATACCAATTTAGAGTTGACTCAGGCTTAAGGGAATTGGGTAATAGGTTCCACGCTAGTCATGAAAAAACTGATCATGACACTTATCTTTTCACAAACTTTCACATAATAGTAGAGTATAATATTACAACATAGCATTATTTACCTCTATTCCATCATTCATATCCTTACCATAAGTTATGGCATAATAACCATTTCATAAACAATTTTGATATCATTGTCATAAACTAATTACACAAATGATTTATACCCATCATCAATTCTATGCCCTAATTACATGCCCTCAAGCAAAATAAGGTTCTAATTACTTCACTTACATTTAATCCTCAAGTAATTCAAGTCACATTAGTCATACATATGTTTAAAAAAGGATAAAATATCATTAATGATATTTACATGCTAATTTCATTCTTAAACAACTTTTAAATAAGTAATCCTAGTTGATACTATGATTAATTTGTAAATTAAGTCAAGAAAAGTGCTTTGCAAATTGCTTTGAACTTTTTGGTAACATTTTGAAAGAAACGAAGTGTTTCACAAACTACTTTAAGACTTCTAGTAATATTTCAGAAGCAATAAATAACTTCATGAATTGCTTCCTAGCATAGTGAAATTTGAGCTCAAGAAGCTTTTCATGTAAAATCATTTCATAAATTTTAGGAAATTTTTATTATTTTCTCATCATGAATGTTAACCAACTAACATAAATTCACCACCAAACCAGTTCATATCATAAATGCACCATTAATATGGCCCATATACATTTTTTCCATCATTAAATCTAGCCAAGCATTATCGTTTAATATAATTTCAATCCTTTTAAGCATAAGTGTACGAAAAACCTAAAACTAGTGGTTAACTAAGCAAAACAAACACATTCTTGAAAAGTAAGGCTAAAATATTTACTTGTCTAATATAGAGGAAGAATCTAGATGGAGAATTCAAAGTTCCTAGGTATTAATCACATAAGGATTTGAAGTTCTATAAATTAAGGTCAATTTCTTATTTAGGGTAAAATGCCTAATTCTGCCCAATTTTCTAAAGATGATAAAAGGAATTGTAATACTTGGTAGAAACCTAATAAATTAAAAAGTATTGGAAGTTAGTTAGAAAGCATTTATTAATGGGCAATTAGTGAAAATTCCCATTAATATTAAAGGATAGAAAATTCATTAGAATTTATTATGAGAAATTAGATTACTTTTAGAAGTATTTAAGATCCAAAGTTCATAGAATTTTGACATAGCTTAAGGACTCTACTTAAAGAATCCTATAAAAGCATACGGTGTCAAAATTATAAATTTTGACAACACTAAAAGGTATTGCATGTTTTTAGGGCAAGAAAGGGAAAGAGACATTACTTTGGGGTGTTAGAGAAATTTTTAAGAAGTTTTACAAATAATGATTTTATTAGAAAAATAAAAGATGATGACTTAGGATTAAAAAATATTATTTTAATATGTGATAATGAGTATTATTTTAATAAGGCTTACAAACTTATGTTTAAAAGGCATGTCGTGTAGATAAGATTGCAATTGATGCTATCATATGGATGGAACATTTCCTTAGATATTAAAAGATTATATAAGATATTAACTAGATTTTATGGAATAGAATATTATGAAACTAAGCATGTGGGTTAGCAGGAAACAAGTAAGAAGCTTCCATGTGAATGAGAGACCAAGTGAGTATTTAATGTAAAAAGATTACATTAGATGTTTAGTGTGTACACTTGAAGGATATTATTAGATATTGGTAGACTTTCTTAGATATGCAATAATTAGGAAATATATTCCAAGAAAGAAAAGATGAAAATACCCCTTATTATTTGAGTCCAACATGTAAACTCCTTTCAAGTGTGAAAAAAGGAGTGTTATTATTTATTTTTAAATACAATGAATTTTATTTGAATATTTAATAAGACATTAAGAAGATAATATACATAAGGAGTCAAACATGTGAGGAAATATAAACAATGATGAAAGGAATATTGTGAACATTTTATTTTCTTTAATAGAGAAAAAAAGTGATACATTAGAAGTAGAAGAGATGATGCAACAACCAAAAAGCCTTTGAGCTTCACTATAAATAAGGGTGGCCTTGAGCTTTATTTTGCACACAAAACTAGAGAAAAGAAAGAAAAGGCCATGGTTAATGAAAGAAAGATAAAGTGAGGGAGTTCTTGAGAGTTCTTTTCTACTTATTCATATTTCCTAAAAGAGTTCTTGAATTTTGGTTAGAGTTTCTTAAAGAAAGCATTTGATATTTATGGAGAAAGCACTTGCTTGGAGAATTTACAAAGATATACTCTTGAAAATTTTTCCTAAAAAAAGGAAACAAAAAGATATTGAAAAAGATATAGTTTTGAAAAGGTTTTCTCAAGAGAAAGAAATTTGAAAATTTTTTATTTTTGAAAACATTTTTTATTTTAAAAAGTTGTTATTATAGCATTCTTAGTTTGAAAAGATAAATTTTTGAAAAAATTTGACTTTTTAAGTTATTTTAAGGCTTTAAGAGAAATCTTATAATTGAAAAGGTTAAAACTTTGAAAAGTTTTGATGTTAGAGATATCTTTTGTTTTGGAAAATTATTGCATTGATTTGAAAAGATAAAACTTCAAAAGATTTTCTTAGAAAACAAATGAGACAAACTATTCATGAAAATGATTTGAAAAAGGACCATTCCACTTTTAGTTCTTAGATAGTCATTATAAAATGTAGTTTTATACAAAGATGGAAGTAAAATTTTTGTTGAAAATCCTGCATAGTGCCCAAGGGTTTCACTATGTAACTTTAATAAAAGTTTTGATTTTTACAAGTGTACATGTTTTAAAACCTTACTAGAGATATTAAATGATGGTTACATCAAGGTTTTCAAGAAAAAATGATTTTGAAAACCATATTTGAAATTCTTAATTTCTTCACTCGATTCTTAGGGCTTTTAAAGTAAAACTTGTTTTGTTTCTAAACTTTTTTGAAAATGTTAGGACACATTTATACCAAAGTTTTTAAAGCAAAAACAACTTGAAAATGAGCTTTATAGCCATGGTATTGTGTTGAAAAATAATACCAAAAATTATGTTTTCAAAAGGAAAAATTGTCTCCTTCAAATTGGTTTTTTAGTAAGAGGGTTTTAGTTGAATAGGTAACTTATTTTGAGCTCGAAAAAGTGTTGAAAAAAATGAAGTTTAAAACCTTTGTTTTAAATTTTGGAAATTTCAACAAAGCATTAGTAAAGTTTGTTATTTAAATGGATACTCAAAAGTATAGGATGATTATTAATACCTAGTTAGGGTTAGTGCTTGTTTTCTTAAATAGTTTGTGTTGGTGTGTGATGAAATCATGCAATTTTACTGCTGTATCATGTGCTATTGTGTTTGAATTAGTGAGGAAAAATAGGTTTCTTACTTGTTAGAACAATGCATAAAGCATTGGCTTGAATATGCTATAGTTTAGAAATGATAGAGCTTGGAAAACCAAGTTTATCCTTCATGGTTTTGCTAGATAAAACCATGTGACATGATTGTTTTATTAAAGGAAAATTCTTACTTTGATATAGATAGAATTTCATAGAAATATTACTTTAAAAACTATCTTTGAATGTTGAAAGAACAGATATGAAAGATAGAAGTAGCATTGCATGGTTTTAAGTCAAAAACTATGAGCATGAAGAAGTTTTTAGTGCTTGAATTGTGATTGTGAATTATCTTTTAAATGATACATGCATGAGTGGAAAATAATATGATATGATATGAAGATTTAATGAACTTTTGTGTATAAATATGAATGATTTGAGCATTATGATATATATAACCTAGCACATGAATATGAAAGCTTCAATGCTTATTATAATCATATGGAATATGACAAGTTGATTGTAAATACTATTTTACTAGATTATATTATTGTGAGTATGATATTTTCTATATGATGTTTATGTCATGGCTGTTATTTTAGCCCTACCTTAATATTTGTTATGAAATTGTGAAAAAGTATCTAAGGATTACATGAGTCTATGTTTATGAATGAATGTATCAGAAGATCATTAGTTTGTATTCACTAAATTAGCAAAATGTCTGAAGACTAAGAGTCTATATTCACTAAAACAAAAAGTGTTAGAAGCCTAAAAGGTTATTTTCACTATAATAAGCTAAAATGAAAGTTATCGGAAGCTTGAAGGGCTATCTTCACCATAAGAATCTATACAAAATAGTGTTAGAAGCCTAAAGCATTGTCTTCACTATAATTTGAACATAGTATCAAAAGCCTGAAAGGTTATCTTCACTATAATAACTTATATAAAAAGTGTCAAAAGCCATAAAGGCTATCTTCACTATATTTAAAGGTCAAATAGGATAAGGTTAGCTTTGCATTAACAAGGTTGTAAACATGCACACTTCCTACCATTTCTATTGTTTGAATATATACAAAATATTATGCTTATGATTGTACTTAAAATGATCTCTTTTTTTTAAAATCTTATAAGTGCAGCATATAAAAATATTAGATGTATATAGAAAAGAAATTTCTAGTAAGAGAAGTTATTTATATATATATATTGTGTATATATCTAATATTTAAGCTAAAATCCATTAGAAAATTGGTTAATAGACATTCACTGAGTAATTAAATTAATCACTATACTTATGAATATTATTTTCAGATACTACACATCCTAATGGCTTCCATGAAAAGTAAAGCAAGTAAAATGTTAGTAGTATAGTTGTGTTCTTCATCATTAATATGTTTGCTTGCAGGTAGCACATATATGAAATTGTGTATGGATGGTTTAGGCTAGAATTTTTTTTAAACATTGACAACAATTTTAGATGATTCCCAATACCCAAGGACTACTCTATCATTGACTCTAAGGATACCATTGATAACTATTCTAGTCAATAATTGTCATAATAAAGTCTCTATTTTTAAAATCTGATTTTATATAATTATTTTGTAACTTGAATTTAATGATACATTAGTTTACTATGTAAGCCCAGGTATTTTGCATAAATGATGGATATCCATGAAGAGCTTTTAATGTTACATTATTTAACTCATGGATTTATTAAAAAGATGTTTTTGTGATAACCAAAGGCTTATAGTTTCTCAAAGGAAAGAGAGAAAAAGAAAATATACAAGGTATTTTACATAAAGTTATTGGATTTTAGAAATGTTTTTATACCTTGAAAGATCTTTATTAAATAATGAAGAGATACTTTCATTTATAAAGAATTTTTCCAATGTAATAAGTTATTATTTGATTTCAAGCAAAGGAAAAGTGATTTTTGAATTTTCAAAAAGATTATATTATCACTAATGTATGTTTTTAAATGAATGGGATCTTCTAATTCTGTAAGTTGATGTTCTAATTCTCTAAGTTTTTATAACCTGATCCTATTCTATTGCATGGTTTGAATTACAAGATTTGAAAAATAGTTTTCTAAAAAGAGAAATAGAAAGATATCTATTCCTTGACGAATTTTTTTCCAAGAAAAAGGATGTATTTGTTCTTTAATATCATTCAAACAAAATTATTAATCTAATTTTAAAGTTTTCTTTTTAGAAAAAGGGTCCTTGGCAATACTATTTGTCTTAAGGAGATTCTATCTATGATATACTAAAGATTATTTAGCTTTTTGAATCTTATCTAATCTATTATGATTTCTAAATTTCTATTTTGTATATATAGATATGCAAGAAAAAAATTAATGAATTTCCAAATTTGAGGTTTTTGCATCTTGCATATTTTTAGAAAATAGTAAGTTTATCAAAATAGTTTTGTTAGAAAGGTTTGTAAAGATATCTAGTTGATGTCTCTACACTAGTCAAGATGGTTTAGAAATAGGTCGGGACATTATTTCAACAAGGAGGAAGTTTTACCTTAACTAAAGAAAGAATTTAACAATTGATTAGCTTCACCTACTTGATTGGGAGATGAGAAAAGGAAGAGAAAGTTGAAAGAATATAAGAAACGTGAGTTAAGGATTTGGGAAATTAAAGAGTAATTGAGTAAAAGAGGAAAATGAGGAATAGTGCAAGGGTAAAATGGGTATATTGCCTTAAATCTTTTCTATACTCACACACTTACTTCTAATCACTTAGAATCTATTTACTTTATCAACCTTTCCTTACTACTTTCATGCAAAATTCTCATCTTAAGTCTCACTAGGATATCAAATTCTATTTAACCTAATACATTGTTCATATTTCTTTATTACTACTTATCTATTTCCTTACAATAAGTATCGATCATTCAAAAAAACTAAATAAATTAAATCCCTAAGTGATCCATGCTTGAATAACTAAATAAAATGTTAAATTCCTTCGATGTGTAGCATTCTAAATGGATCAATGTTATGAATTATGTGATTTCAGTGTTAGATATAAAAAGGTAAGTTCAATCAATAAGTTCTAATAACTATCTATGTTCCATTATTTTAGAGTATTTACTTACTCAATCCTGAATATATCCCTCTATATTTTATTTTGCAAATTCTTAGGTTAACCCACCTCACTATAACCTTAAAGTTGAGATTTCAAAAGATCCTCTAGTATGGTTAGGTAACACTAAATCTATTTATGTAGATGGTTTTTTGGGCCTACTCCAATATAGATTGAGCGTGGAGGATTAGAAACCCATTTTTCAAAGGTTAATTAAGTTAACTTATTTTTTAATACGAAAGAGTTATAAATAGGTCTTACTCTTTTTGGAAATGAATCTTTAACTTTAAATCATATTTCATTTTCCATTTTCTTTTGCAAGATCCTTTCTTATATGTATCACTTGATTAGATTACTTGAGCTACAAACTTCTTGTAATATATATTAGATCAAGTCTGCAAGGCCTTTGATCAGAATAGGGGTTATGACCACCATAGAAATCAAAATGATCATAAATGTGATCAAGGCAATCATGATAAGAATTATGATTGAGAAAATAAGCACGAGAAGGAATGTACCCCTCCTAGATAAGGTGTTGAAAATAAGTTCTGCATAGTCCATAAGTTCTTAAAGCTTAAATTGCTTACATATTTAGGCACCAATCCAGTTGTTTCCTTATCAAATTTTAAATCAAATGGTTGGTGTATGCTTTAGTAGTCAATCATAAGATGATTAAATTTGCATATAATGTATTAAAATTTTCTTACATATAAATAAAGGCATTCAATTGATTATTATTTTTAATCTTATATTAATATATAAATATAATAATTATTCCTGAAATAATTTATGTTATTCCTAAATTATTTTTAGTCAAGTATTATTGTTGATTAGGATAACAATAATGCATTAAGACTAGTATATATGTTAATTAATGATTATGATAATGGATATAAGATATCAAATCTACTAATAGATACATATTAGAGATATAATATATTAGACTAACTTGCAATAAGAACGTTAAATGGATCATAATGTAAAAAATAGTTCTTATGGTGACAATGTTATACGTGGTCCTTTGATCTAAAGTCACTAAGTTCCCCATATGAAAAGTTATTTACTTTGATGCCATCAAATGTTAGCTGTAACAGGGTTAACTTAAAAGTAACTAATAAGTATACTGTGAATCATACAGAGAAATGTGAGAGATTTAGATGATGTTTTTTCTCTCTTATATAGAAGGAGAGATATCTATAAACCACATGATTGAGTAAGACTATGAAATGCATAACCATGCTTAAATGAGTTAATATATGAGATTGATTAATTTGTCTTAGATAATCCACTGAGGAATCAAGGAACACAAAGATTAAAATATAAAGAAAGGGACACATTCCATGCCTCAAGTTTAATCTAAATATTTAAGATAAAAGGGATTTAAACTATATAGAATATTAGTCATAGAAAGGTTATGTCAAATCACCAATAATTCTCATTACTTAGGTAATAATGTTATAAAAACCTATAGGATCTCAAACAAAGAATGAATCAAATATTGATGTTTTTAGTGTAATTAGAAATTTTTAGTTAGACTAAATCTTTTAATTAAGAAAAGGCCAATCTAATTAGACTTCATTAAGTAATAATACAATATAATTGAGTTATACTTATGAACACAAAAATGGGTTGATTAATAAGTAGTCAAGTTTAGGCTTGATTAATAATTAAAGCCTAATTGTCTCTTTACTTAAAGTGAATATTGGTTTAAGATTAAATTAAATATTTTATTTGTGAAATAAAATATAACTAGTTAGATAACTATTTAAATATATTTTGTTTATGAAATAGAATATATTAGTTTTAAAAATAAGATATGATGGTGATAAAAAATTATTTAAATTAAGAAGGATATATATCCTAATAAAATGGATATATTCTAGCAGCTTTTAAAACCTAATTATATGCATTTGATATTACGAATATCAATATTTTTTTTAAAAATACAATTAGAATGAAAACACAATACCCTGCTAACTAGCATTGCTTTGTGAGGAGAGAAATCCCTTTAATTAAATTAGAATCTTTGAACATTCATGTAGATACTTTAAAGACACTAGATTTTGATGGTGTTCATGTTTTGACAACTGTTGATAATCATATGTGATGTTCGAGCATTTGTGAGTGCTAGTTAAATGTCTGTATGTGAAAATAGAAGCTATGTATGTGATTCAGTCCATATCAATTTAGAATAATGCATCAAAGGTATATATTTTTCACTAGTTTATATTTCTTTTACTTGGATCTTTGGAGAGTTTCAAAGTAATTTAAAAATTTTTGCTATAATTTTTTAGTCCAAAACCTAACATTAATAGAGTGGTTTAGAAAGATATTATAAAGCCTATAATCTTTACTAATAGAGTTAATAGGGTACTAGTTAGATGATATGGCATATCATTGGTTCATCGATGTTATAGAGAATAAAGATGCTTATCTAGCACCTTAGCTTTAAGTAAAGTTTCAAGAAAATTTTATCAATAAGGTATTGCCCCTAAGCGCAAGCAAAAGCTTGAAAGTTTAAATATTTTAGGTAGGAAAACCTTTTAGTTATTGAGCATGATGTATCATTTAATTGATTATTTAAATCTATAACATATTTGATCCTTATTGAGAGGGTTGAGGTTACAAGGTTCATTCATAGAGTTTAAGACTATTACTATGAAAAGATACAAGTGGATAACATTACTACCTACCACTAAGTCCTAGACTAAGCCTTGAGGTTTAAGCCTAGAAATAAGGAAAGGCATGAGTATGATTTTCATTAAGGAAGAAAAAAGAAGTTGGTGAAAAGGACTAAATCAAGGGTAATTTTCATAAAGAATGTCTTTTCAAGCAATATCTTGTAGAGATGGAGGTAATTTTATTATAGGACCAACTCTATTTCATATTAACTATCATGGATTCTCTATAGGAAGAAATTTTAGAGATTAAAGTAATTACTTAAATCCTCTATTAAGCTACCTACTAATCTAAAACAATGAGAGATTTGAGGCACCTTGCACCTATAATGTAGACCTTATCATAGCGGCTCATATAACCATTTTAGGGGAAATGCCATAATCTTAGTAGAGTGAGGCATAAGGCTAAAGAGTATGCTAATAATGTTTTAAGCCAAGGGGCTAGTTATTTAATATCTTAGTGGAATATCCCAACCCCACCACCTAGCAAACATCTAAGGAATTAATTAATACCTTCTAGAAGTGATAATATGGTTAACCAAAAAAAGGTTAGCAAGTGGAAGCTAAGCCAAAGTTTATGCTTTGACCTATCAAAAGGCCTAAACCTCTAATGTTGTAGTAAAAAGTAATCTTAAAATTGAAAAATTTTCCTATTAAAGTTTATTTGATCTAGGTGTTACCTATTTCTTTTGTATCAAAAATATTTGTTACTATCTTTAATAAACTCTCTGAATTAATAAGTGTAACTTTAAGTGTAATGATATTAATTAATAAGTATCTCATAGCTACCCATAAAATTGAAGCTTATTTTATAATGATCCATAAACATCTACTACCTTCAAACTTAGTTTTACTTGATGTGGTTGATTATAATGTAATCCTAAGGATGGATTGTTTATCCAAATATCATGCATGTGTGAACTATTTTAACAAGTTTGCACCTTTCCTATAGAGCATTCTTCACCCATTGAGTTCCAAGGAAATCTATTAGTGAAAACTATTGGCATAATTTCTAGAATTAAAACTTAAAGGCTTGGTAGGAAAGAATGCAAAATGTATCTAGCTATAAAATGGGATCTGAATCAACTAATTCTAGATATCAATAACATTTCTGCAATGAACAAGTTTTATAAAATATTTCTATAGGAATTGCTTGGATTGCACTAGATTAGGAAATAGAATTCCAAATTGATCTAATACCTAGTAATAAGCCTATTTTTATACTTCCTTATCAAATGGCCTTAGCAAAGTTACAAGAATTGATAAGTAATTGTAAGATTTAATAGATAAGTTCTTTATTTGTCCAAGCATTTCACCTTGGAGGGTTTTGATATTATTTTTGAAAAAGAAAGATGGCTTGATATGGTTATATATAGACTATCAACAACTCAATAATGATATAATCAAAAATAAATATCCCTACCCTATATCAATGATCTTTTTAATCAATTCCAAAGAGCCAAATATTCTTCCAAAATAAACATATGTATAGGGTATCATCAATTAAAAATTTTCAAGGAGGGTAATATGAAAACTACTTTTAGGACTTAATACAACCACTTTGAGTTCCTACTTATGTCCTTTGAGCTAACCAATGCTTCAGACACCTTTCATGGATTTGAGGAACCATGTATTAAAGCTTTTCTTGGATAGGTTTATGATTGTCTTCATAGATGATATTTTGATGTATTTAAAAGATGAGGTAGAATATGTTCAGCATCTTATAATAGTATTGCAAACCTTATAGGAAGATTAAACAATACGATAAATTTTCAAGTGTGAATTTTGGATAAATAATGTTAATTTTATAGGGACATGTGATATCTTAAGAAAGAGTTAAGGTGGATTGTCAAAAGGTAAAAGTAGTAGAAAATTAGCTAAGACCATCATTTGTCATTGATATTTGAAGTTTCCTTAGGTTGGTAGGGTATTCTCGGGGATTAGTTAAGGATTTCTCTAAGATCTTTGAGCCATTAACCATATTGACAAAAAATGGGGTCAAGTTTGAGTGGACAAATGTTACACCTTCTTTAAGAATTTAAAATTTTTGTTATGCATTGAAAAAGGGAAATAACGAATTAATTTTGCTAAAATAAACACAATGGAAGAAAGAAATTTTATGAAGAATGGATAAATTGAGATAAAAAATTATAAATGAGAGATTGAGTAAAACTAAAATATTAATTAGAATAAAATTTAAGATAAAACTTCAAATAAGATAGATGAGGAAAAAATAATCTATTAACTAAGAAAACCTTGAATAAAATTTTGGGGTCAATGAAAATAAAGTGTTCAAAAGGCTTGAAATAAAAATCTTGAAAGGGTTTAATTAAGGAGAAAGACATTGAATAAAAGGATTAAAGGTTATAAGTGATTGGGAATGAGAATGTAAGTATAAGAGAGTTTTAGCACAAATGACCAAAATCCTTTTCCTATATAAATTCCAAACTTTAGCCCTTTTAGGCACTATTCCACATTTTCTTGAAAAAAAAAAGACTTTCTCCCATTCTCTCTTGTCCTCTTCATTCTCCTTTAATTATCTTCCTCAATCAAGCAAATTACAAGCCAATTTTTATTAAATCCTTCACATAATTAAGGCAAGATTTCCATAACAACTAGGCTCTTTATTAATTTCTTTAAATTTGGAAGGGATTTGGGTGATTCAATCAAAAGGGGGAAAATGGAACCAAACTTAGAATCTTGGGATTTTTGGATGTTTAGGGCTAAAAGTTAACTAGATCAACCTTCCAACTTTTCTTCCAAAATAAATGAATGAATATCCCAATTAAAATTTAAGCTCTTGATTAGTTTTTGTTTAATTTAAGTTTTAACTTTTATTAGGTATATGAGATAGGTTATGATTTATAATGATTAGTGATGATTGGATAGTGTTTGATAATAGAAATAAACTTACTGAAGTCTTGTTAAGGTGTATTTACAATTATGTGAGTATTGGTTAGGTAATAAATGAGTTTGGATGGAATTAAAGGCATTATGAATAATGTTTACTATACTGGAATTTTTATAAAATCCCAAGCGAACAATTGATTGTTGGGTTCAAATAGTTAAACATTGTACTAGAATTTGAGATAATAAATTTCTAGTAATGAATGGTTGACTATTTATTGCAAATAGTTAATCATAAGTCAACTAGGTGGCCCTCTTGCTTATAGTCAATGGTCGACCATTAGACTTTTAATAGTCAACTGTTAATCCTTATTTTACATATATTTAGTTCTGCAATATTAATATAATTTATTATGTATTGAATAAGATGAAATGTATGTTTTAAGGCTATATATAGGGATATGGCAAAGTCGATATTTATCCTATGATGCATGTTTATAATGTTTATATAATTTTGGTTATTAATGTTAAGTTGATATTTAAGGTCATACAATGAAAGCATAGTATTGTTGCTATTTGTCATTATTACAATTAAGGTCAAATTGTTTTATTGATTATGAAATGGATTTGAAGTGTGATCATGCATAAATGCATGGAAAGATTGTAAATTGAATTATATATGTAAGTAAACTTGAATATTGAATGGTATATAAGAGTGGTGTTATATGTATGCTTGTGTAAGCCTATCTTCATTAGATAGATATAGTGTTGGAAGATCGTGGGGCATGAATCACCGTTGAAAGTATATGGAGTTGTCTTCACTAAAAGCTAATGAGATAAAAATCATTTAAAACTATCTTCACTAAGAAAATTGAAAATTCATGAAGTTGTCTTCATTATGCTTGAGTTATGTCATGCAAAATCCAGATTTAGTTATTAATTGAGAAAAAGATATGATTCATTACCCTTGCTTAGTTATTATATGTATGGTATATCATAAGAAATATCTATATATGATGTTCGACACTAATAAGTGTAGGTGTTTATATTTCTTATATTGTTTTGATTAGGAATTTAATTATAATATATGAAGCTTAAATGCTTAGGAAATCAAAAGGATAAGTTTAATCTATAAGCTTATGTTTTCTCTTAAATTTTATTTATTTTTAGATGTTTGCTCACTAAGCATGAGCTTACATCTTGTATATTTCCTTTTACAAACTTTCGAATCAAGAGGCATCCATCACCTCAACATTATAACTTGTAAAAGAATTTAAGGTAAGTTTTAGGAACAAATGACATATTAATTTAAGTATTTAGGTCCTCAATTATATAGAGAAGGGTAGAATGACAATTGTTTCTAAGTGAGGCTAGTTAGGCTAGCTTGTTTCCAATGGTGATGGGCTAAAAGCCACCTAACTTATTTTATGATTGATTTCAAATGTTATAAAAGAAATTATTTTGCATATCTTCTCTTTAATGCATGAAATTTTCCTTCAAATCCCTTGGTATACCCTAAGATGTTGTTAGGAAAATGAATTAGGTTAGTGGAAATTGAGTAATAGGTTTCACAATAGTTACAATCTAGGATAATTCATGATAAAAAGTGGCATCAAGACATGATTTAGGTTCCTAGTAGAATAACGCTTATAGGTTATGTCTATATGCTATTCAAATAGGGGTTGACTGAAATTGTACCCGTTGTATATGTGTATTTAGGAATCACATATCATTGGTATAATTTTGAGGGACCTTATAGTGCCTGTTAATAAAGGTGGTAGAGCTTAATTGTAATAGAATGTTTATTAAGTGCTTTAAAAATTGTTTAACTATTTGGAAAATTTTGTGAATAGGCAATGGTGGATATAAACAGAGAATCCTTTATAGGCTCATATACCTAAAGTAGTAGAAATGCATATTGGAAAGGTAGTGATCGATAACCTACTTTTTAGTTTCACACAATAAGTATCAAATTAAGTTGATAAAACCTTTAATTAGATTTAAAGGTATAAACATTATAGAGATTAAGAAGATTAAGAAAGATACTAGAATGATCACGATAATAAGTGTAAGTGAGAGCATATCCCTCTAAAAAAGGCGCCATTGGTATATTTCAAATAGTTCATGAAATTTTTAAGTTAAAGCCATCTAAATACTTCGGTATCGATCTAGAAGTGGATTTGTACTAATTCCTTCACCTGATAAAGTGTTATGGGAAAATATTGTGATGCCCTAATCAATTATTGATAAAAATTATTGGCCACCAATTAGATGATGTTGCACGTCACTAGTCCTTAAGTAACATAAAGAATGGAGATTTACAAGTGTTACCATGATTTGGACCATCTTTCAAGAAATTTTTATTAACTATTTCTTACTTTTAAGTGTTCATCAGGTCAAAGCAATGGAGTTTGAGTATTTGAAATAAGGAAATCTCTCTATCTTTGAATATTATGGTCAATTCATGAGATTAACTTAGTATATAACTTATTTGGTACCTATTGAAAGGGTTAAAGTCAAGAGGTTTATGCATGGTTATAAGACTTTTATTTTGAACAGTTCCATATAGATAATATTACTACGTATCAATAACCATTGGATCAAGCATCAAGGTTTAACTTTAGAATAAAAAAGAAGAAGGGAAGGGAGGTTCAAATAAAAAGTAAGAAAAGAAACTAAAATGAGGAACTGATGCAAGTGTAATTATCAAAAGGAATGTTTTCACAAGAGACATGCAAAGAGGATACAAGTTGTTCTATTGTGGAACCAACATCATTCTATAGTGCACAAAATGGATTTTCCATAAGAAAAGATACTAAAAGCTAAAATAGTTATTCAAATTCACCTTTTAGTCATCAATAAAAGTATTTTGAAGGGGTATGCTACAAGTGTGGTCATCAAGGGCATAAAGCTAGGAAGTGTATGCTACAAATGTGGTCATCAAGGGCATAAAGCTAGGAAGTGTCCTAAAAATCTTAGAGGCCATCCAAGGCATTAGTATATGGCATCACAACAAAATGTCCACAAGGATTAACCCAACCCCACAAAAGGGCATTAATGTGGTTAACTAAGGAAAGGTGAGCTCCGTAAATGCTATGAGGATAAGAACATTTGAAAGTTTATAATATTTCTATTAAAGTATTGCTTAATTTTTGTGTGCCCTTAACTGTGTTCTATAGTTTTTCCTATAAACTTAGTTTCAATTAACATGACCTATTCTTATATAATTTTAGAAAATGGATTAGCCATATGAATTTTATGCTTGCACAAAGTGGAGAATTTGAGTAAATGCTAGAGTCAAGTATAGTGTTGATAAATACTAGGTTTAATGTCATCATGCCTTTATAACATTATTAGAATAGTAAGCCTAAGAATTTAGGGATGAATTCTTTTAAAAAAGGAAGTATTATTACATGCTCTTTAAAAATTGAAAATTTTAAATTTTTATTATGTGTTGAAAAAGGGAAACAACTAATGGATTTTGATAAAATAAACGCAATCAAAATAATTTTTATGAGGAATGGATAAATTGTGATGAGAAAATATAAATGTGAGATTGGGTAAAAGCAAAATATTAATTGGAATAAAATTCAAGATAAAACTTAAAGTGAGATAAATTAGGGAAAAAGGATTTATTAATTAAGAAAACCTTGAATTTTTAGGTAAGTGAAAATAGATTTGTTAGGATATCTTGAAATAAGAAGCTTAAAGAGGTTTAGTTAGGGAAAAAAGTATTAAATAAAAGGATTAAAGGTTAAAAGTGATTAGGAATGACTAGTGAGAATGTGAGTATGAAAATGCTTTAAGGCAAAGGATTAAACTACTTTTGCTTATATAAATACCGAACTTCAGCCTCCTTTGGGCATTATTCCACATTTTCACTTTAAAAAAATAAAAGGAAAAATCTCTATCATTCTTTCTTCTTTTCCTTCTCCTCCCTTAACTATTTTCCTTAATTAAGAAAATTAACAGTTAATTTTTGTTAAATCTTTCACACAATCAAGGTAAGATCTCCATAACATCTAGGTTCTTCATTGATTTCTCTAAATTTGAATGGGATTTAGGTGTTTGAATAAAAAAAAGGGGAGGTGGACCTTTACTTGGAATCTTGGGATTTTTGGATGATTAGGGTTAATAAACAACCAAATCAACCTTCTAACTCCTTTTTTAAAATTTGTGAGTGAACATCCTAACACAAATTCAAGTTTTTGCTTGGTTTTTGTTTGAGTCAAGTTTTAGTTTTAATTTTTATCGAGTATAATGGATAGGTTATAATTATGATGATTTGTAATGATTCAATTATGTTGAATGATAGAAATGGCCTTAATGACGTTCAATCAAAGTGTATTTATGATTACATGAAGATTGGTTGAATTAGTTTAAAGTGAATTCAGGGCATTATAAACAATGTTTATTACATTGAGAATTTTGCAAAATCCCAGGAAAATAGTTAGTTATTGTGTCTAAATAGTTAACTATTGCATTGGATTTTTAGATAATAAATTTCTAGTAATGAATAGTCAAATGTTTATCACAAATGGTTAACTGTTAGCCCATTGGTTAGCCTAATTACTTATAGCTGGCAATTAACCATTATACCCTTAATGATTAACTGTTAGTCCTTTACTTTACACATATTTAATGCCATGATATTAACATGATTTATTGTATATTGAATAAGATGAAATGTATGTTATGAGGCCATGTGTGGGGATATGGCAAAGTTGATATTTATCCTATAATGCATATTTAAAATGTTCATATACCCTGGGTGATTAATGTTAAGTGGATATTTGAGGCCATGCATTAAAGGAATGATAATGCTCCCATTTGTCATATTATGATTGAGGTCAAATCATTTTGTTGATTATAAAATGAAATATGAGGAATGCTCATGCATAAAGGCATGGAAAGATTTTAAATTAAATTATATGCATAAATAAATTTGAATATGAAATGGTATATGAGAGTGGTGTTATATGGATGCCCATATAAGCTTGTCTTCACTAGATGGTTATAGTGTCGAAAGGCCACAAGGCATGAATTAGTGTCAGAAGCTTGCACTTGATTATTTTCATTAAAAAAAAGTGTCAAAAGTCCATAAAGTTATCTTCACAATACCTAAGTTATGTCATTCAAAATCTAAATTTAGTGATCAAATAAGAAATAGATGTGATTTGTTACCCTTGATTAGTTATCATGTGTATGGTATATCTTAAAAAATATATATTTAATATTTAGCATCAATGAGTGCGGATATTTATATTGCTTATATTATTTCTATTAAGAATTTAATTGTGATATGTGAAGCTTACATGCTTAGGAAATTAGGAAAATAATTTGATTAGTAAGCTTATGCTTTTATTTTGAATTTATGTATTTTTAGATATTTGCTCACTAAGCTTAGACTTAACTCTTTTATGTTTCCTTTTACAAATTTCCCAATTGAGTTGCCTTCATCCCCCTCAACATTAGATCTTATAGAAGAATTTAAAGTATGCCTAGGCAGTATATGACATATTGATTAAGGTATTCAAGCCCTTATTTGTATAAAGTGAAAAAGGTAGAATGGTAATTATTTTTTAGCTATGACCAGTTAGGTTAGCTTGTTCCTAATTATGATGGTTAAAAGCTTCATAATTCTTTTTGCAATCAATTTCATATATTACTAAAAGAAATTATTTTGCATATGTTCTTCTTAATGTAAAAAGATTTCCTTTAAATTCTTTGGCATATACTAAGATGTTAGTGTGGGAAGCAAATTAGACTAGTGGAAAATGAGTAACAGGTTCCATGTTAACCATGATTTGGGTTAGGTTATGATAACAAATGCATATGAAAATAGTTTCTAGAAATTAAAGTCATGTTTGACATCTACACTAATATTGGCTTTATCCACATGTACTGTAAGGAGTTTGATGTATTATGATGCATTTAGGATTGGCCTTCTATGCATTCTCATGTAGCATGCTAAAGTGATAGTATACCCTTCTTGGTAGTTAAAGAAATATGAGTAGAACTACCCTACTCATGATCTAAAATTGCCAATAGTAATCTTAACTTTAAAGATTAGAATGCATTACTTATCTGAGGAAACCACTAAGATTTATACAAACCATAAGAGCTTGAAATATATTTTTAAGGACCATAAGAAATTAAAGTATATCTTCAAGCAAAAAGACCTTAATTTGAGATAGAGAAAATGGATCAAGCTTGTTAAAAAGTATGATTATTCAATTCTTTACCATCTTAGCAAGGCCAACGTGGTAGCAAATGCCTTCAATAAAAAATCTATAGGTGCACTATCAGGAGATCAAGTTATATTGTTAGCTTATGTGGCAGTTCAATTTGTTCTCATGTAAAGGATTAAGAATGCCTAGAAAGATGACATAGGTTATATAGCCTTAGTAAAAGAAGCAACTGAGGATTTAAAGTCCAAAATAACTATTAATGAAAAAGGAGTAGTGTGCCATGATGGGAGAATTTAGGTCCTATCAAGTGAAAGGAATGAATTGTTACATTAAACTTATAACTTTTCATACATTATACACCCTGGAATAGCATAAATATACTATAATTTGAAAGATGTTTATTGGTAGAAAGGAATGAAGAGGGATGTGCTAGATTATGTAGTGAAATATCTTATTAATAAGTGAAAGTGACGCACCAACATCTAATTAGAATGCATTAACCACTTTTGATATCCAAATGGAAATGGGAGAGTATCATAATGGATTTCTTATTTGATTTGCCTAAGACTAAAAAAAAGTATGGCTCTATATGGGTTATAATTGATAAGTTGATGAAATAGGTGCATTTTATACCTATTGAAACCACATTGACAGTGGTGCAATATGCTCAAGTATATCTTGAAAAGATAGTACCCTAGTGTGAAGGCCCAATCACGATTATGTCAAGTTATGGTACTCAATTTAGATCTCACTTTTGGCAATTGTCTTAGCATGCATAGGGAACTAATTACAATTTAGTACAACTTTTCACCTATAAACAAATGAGCAATTAGAATGTACTATTCAAATATTGAAATATATGCCTAAGGAATGTACTTTAAAGTTTAAGTGGACATGGGGGAAATGTTTGCCCTTAATCAAATTTACCTAAAATAATGGTTATCAATCCATCATCCAAACGGCATCATATGAAGCTTTTTATAGCCAAAAATGTCATTCTCTTGTAAAATAGTTTAAACTTAAAGAAGAAAAACACTTAGAACCAAATTTATTAATTAATGCATTAGAGAAAATTTAAATTATCAGAGATCGATTGAAAATAGCTTAAGATAAGAAGAAATCATACGAGGACAAAAAGAAAAGGGAATTAGAATTTCAAGTGGGGGACACGGTATTCCTAGAAGTTTCACCTATGAAGGGCATAATATGATTTGGAAAGAAGGGTAAACTAATACCTCATTTTATTAGATTATTTTCAATTCATAAGCACATTGGAGTTGTAGCCTATCATTTAAAGTTACCAGATAGCTTACAAGCTATTCATTTTGCATTCCATGTGTTAATGCTCTAAAAGTATTTACCAAATAAATGTCACATGATTTGAGGTGAACTATTGCAACTCGATCCCAAATTTACATATGAAAAGCAATTAGTAGAAATTTTAGATTATCATATTCAAAAGCTTAGGTCAAAGGAAGTTCTATACATAAAAGTTCATTAGGAACACCAAAGAGTGGAAGAGGCCATATGAGAATTAAAGTTGGACATGCAATAAAAATATCCACAAATATTTAGTGAATGTTAAGTTTAACCTTGATATATTTCCATAATGTTGTTAAGCTAATGAAAACTCTAAGAATTCGAGGATGAATACTTTTGAAGAGGGAAATATTAGTACACCTCTTTAGAATATAGAATTTTGTTTTATTATGAAAATAATTAGAATGACTTGTATACCCTTGGTTAAAATGAAATTTATATGGAAAAAAGGGTGAATTTTAATAAGTAAATATGAATGAGATATTAGGTAAGATAAAAAATTTTAATAACTTAATGGGATTTTAGATGAGAATTTTGTGAGAAAAGAATGAAAAAAAGTTAAGGGAATAAAAAGATTGAAGGTTTTAAGTCATTAACAGTAGGTATGTGAGTATGGAGGAGATTGAAAAAATGTTAGCAAAAATGATCTTGTCACTATTCCTTATCTTAAGGCCAAAATCACCTATTCCTTTTGATTTTCTTAGACCTTTCTCTTAACTTTTTCTCTCTTCCCCTTATTAGCTTTTTCTTTTGTCTTTAAATTAAGTAAGGGAAGGGTTAATCTACATCAAAATCTCCATCCAATCAATGTAAAAACTTCTTCATTGTTACATATCCTTCTTATTTCCTCTTAATTTTGGCAAGATTTAAGTATTTTATTTCAAATGGAAAAATTGAGCCCTAACCTAAGAAATTCTTAATCTTTTTATGATTAGGGTTAAGAAACCTTGAATATATCCTTTAACACATTTCTTTATGTTAAATGAGTAAATATTTCTAGCTTAAACTTAAATATTTAAAGGCATTTTTGTGATGAATTTAGGTTTTAGGTATCTTATTAAGTAAGAGCAATTTATGTTAAATTGACAATATTTTATTTGATTGAATAATGAAATGGAGCTATTTAATAGGTAATAAGTGGATATTTATGGAAAATCATAGTTTGGTGGTGGATTGGAATCATGAAATGCATATTGATGGCATATTGAATACTGATTTGCATTATGAATTTTATAGATTCCCAAGGTAATGGTTGATTATATATTTAGAATTTTAGGAATTTTAACTCTCATAGTGAACGGTTGATCACTAGACCCCTAAATGTCGGCCATTAGCCCATTGGAAGAACTTTTTACCAGTAACGAAAGGCTGACTACTAGGCTTTCAACAATCAGCTGTTGGTCTTTTATTTCATACACTTACTGTTATGATTCATAACATGATTTGTTAGGCATTGAATATGCTTGAATTCAATTGTTATATTCTCAATGGAATGAAATAAGCTATTTAGTTATCCAAAAAGGAATGGATGATATTATGGTAGGAAATTTGATATACAAATATGAAATATGTTAAGGTAATGTGATATGTGAAAGCCAAATCTACTAATAGTTTATAAAGGATATAAGGTTGACCTTAGAGGGACAAAGATGGGTTTACAAAAGGTATGTAGCTTATCAGGATTCACAAAAAGATTTATTTACTTTCTTTACTTTGACATATCGAATGATGTGGTGATAGTTTGAATTTGTATATGCATGACTTTATATATAGATTGAACATTGTTATGGATGATTTTGTTTAATTATGTATGAAAGTAATGGTTCTAAATGGATAGATGTTATGAATTGTGTGACCTAAGTGTTAAGTACAGGAGAGTAGATCTAGTTGATAAGTTGTAATGACTATTTATGTTCCACTATTATAAAGTTTTTACTCACTAAGCCCTAGATTTAGCCCTACCATATTTTATTTTGTAGATTCTTAGGTTAACTCTCCTCTACGACCGCCTTAAAGTTAAAATTTTAGAAGATTCTCCATTATGGTTAGGCAACACTAGATCTTTTGATGTAGATAATCTTTTTGGCTTACCTTTATATAGATTGAGGGTAGAAGATTAGAAACTCATTCTTTAAGGGTTAGTTAGGTCGACTTATTCTTTAATAGGAGAAAAGTTAAAAGCAGGTCTAATTCCTTTCATAAATGAATCTTTAATTCTAAATCATATTTCACTATCTATTTTCTTTAGCAAAATCCCTTCTTCTACATATCTACCTGTGTTAGATTACATTTAAAAGGAAAGATAGGTTAGGCTAATGGAAATTGAGTACTAGATTTCCATAATGGTCATGATTAGGATTAGGTCATAACAAATTAAGGGTATTTCTATCACATGTCTAATTCCAATTCCCAAGTTGCTTCCTCTTCAACATTTGACTCATAAAGAACCTTCATCAAAGGCACTTCCTTGGATCATAACTTTTAAACTTAATGATTAAAGATCACCACTAGTCATTCTTTATATGATGGTTTTGAACCAAACTAGAAAGGCTCTTCCTTAAGATTATGATTAACATCAAGCATATATTTTCAAAGCATGTACACATGAAATACTAGGTGAATGGTGTGCAAATTATCTAGTAATTCCAAAAGATAAGATACAAGTTCAGCACATCTAAGGATAGGAAAAGGTCCAATGTATTGAGGTGCGAGTTTTCCTTTCTTACCAAATAGCATGACCCTTTTCATCAATGATATCTTAAGAAACACTTTGTCCCCTTCTTGAAATTTTAAATCTCTCTCTTTTTTTTGTCAATATATAACTTTTATTGATTTTAGATGGCTATCAATTAATTTCAAATGAGTTACAACTTTTCCAAAGCATCTGTCATTAAGTTAAGTCCTAAGAGTTTGGCCTCACCTAGTTCAAACCAACCCATAGATAATCTACACATCTAACTATACAATGTTTCAAAAGGAACCATTGTGATGATTACCTAGTAATTGTTATTATAAGTGAATTCTGCTAATGGTAAATATTTCCCTTAATTACTCTTAAATTTAAAGGTGTGGGCTTAGAGCATATCCTCTAACACTTGAATGGTTTACTTGGATTGGTTATCTATTTATGGGTGAAATGTCATGCTAAAGTGTAATTGAGTCCTTAATGCTTACTGGAAGGATTACTAGAAGTAACTATTGAATCAGGTGACTCGATCTGAAATGATGATGATTAGAATAGTATGGTGTGGAACCACTTTATCCAAGTATATTTAAACATATTAAATCATCAAAAAAGTGGTTTTAATTGGTAGAAAATGAGTGGTGTTAGTTATCATATCCATTATAACCTAACTAAAGTCATACCCTTTAGGGGAATTGGGTAGTCCTATTAGAAAATCTATGGTTACATATTCTTATTTCCCTTTTGAAATTTGCAATGGTTAAAGTAAACTAGTAGGTCATCGGTGCTTCGTCTTCACTTATTGACATGTAATATACTTTATCTAGTATTTCTCTTTTCATCACTCTTCACTAGAAAGTTCTAGGTATGTCATGGTACATTTTAGCTAATTTTAGGTGTATGATATAGGATGAATAATGTGCCTAATGTAATAATTCATTTCTCTCATTGGATGGGGCCCAAAGTTATCCTTGATCCTTGATTACTTGTTTCATATCTATAGTTAAATCACCCTCTCAACTCGTTATTGCCTTTTCAATCAAGACAAGTTAGTAGGAATCATTCTTTTAAGACTTTTTTATTCTTTCCACTAAGATGAATTGAATGTCTACCTATGTAATTACTATCTTTTAGTCACTAGTTTTGATCTTAGTTAAGGTAGTTGATAATTCTCTACTTAGTGCATTAGCCACTAAGTTCACTTTACCAAGATGATAATGGATTAAATAATTGTAATCCTTTATAAGTTTCATCCACCTCTATTACCTTAAATTCAAATTCTTTAAAATTTAAGATGTACTTCAAGCTTTTTATGGTCAGTGTTGATTTCACATATTTCTCCATACAAATAATATATCAATATTTTCAAGGTGAACACTACTTAACCATTTCTAAATCATGTGTTAGATAGTTAAACTCATTCTTTTTTAGTTACTTAGATGCATAAGTAATAACCTTCTTAGTTTACATTAGCACATATCCAAGGTCAGCCTTAGCCATATCAAAATACACCACGTATCCCCTAACATTCGATAAAAGAGTTAAAAATAGGGCTAAAATTAAACATGCCTTTAATTATCTAAAATTGTTTTCACATCCATCTGACTATACAAATTTGACTCCTTTGTAGGTTAGTTTGGTCAATAGGGTTGCTATTTTCAAAAGTTCTTTACAAATCTTCTATAGTATCAAAAACTCAAGAAATTGTAAATTTAGTAATTGAAGCAAGTCTTAGGTAATTCTCCATAACTCCATTCTTTTAAAAGATCTACTTGCACTTTGTCTTAAGACACCACATGCCTCAAAAACTTCACACTAGTCATCGAAAATTTACATTTGGAAAATTTGGCATACAACCAATGTTCATGTAGGGTTTACAATATAGTTCGGATATGCTAAGCATGCTCTTCTTCATCCTTTGCATACACCAATATTCATCTATGAACATAATCACAAACTTTTCTAAGAATGATTTGAACACCCTATTCATAAGATCTATGAATGCCACTAGTGATTTGTTAAAATGAAGGATATTACTATAAATTCATAGTAGCCATACTACATTCTAAAAGCAATTTTTGGCTTTCAAATCCTTAGTTGATGATATCTAGATCATAAATCTATTTTTGAAAAATAATTGTCTCCTTGCAACTAATTAAACAAGTCATTAATGTGGGGTGAATAATACTTGTTGTTAACTTTCTCCTTATTCAATTGTTGATAGTCTATTTACAACCAAAGTGATTTATCTTTGTTTTTTACGACTAATAATGGAGCACCTCAAGATGATAAGCTAGGTCGAATGAACCCTTTATCAACTAGTTTTTGTAACTATACTTTGAGCTCCTTTAACTTTGCTAGGGTTATTCGATAAGAAAGGAGCTATTAAGGTCTTTTTAACTAGGTGGCCACCATGAAAAGGGATTACAATTTATTACAAGGGTTAGCTAACAATAATGCAAACTTTTTAGAAATAAAAAATTGAGTAGCACCTAGATCAAACAACACACGAGTTATCAAGTTTTCTATTTTAAGAATACTTGATACCACAACATTAGATGCTTAAGCCTCTTAACAAGTTAGGGTAAATACCTTAGCTTGGCTCCTACTCACATTCTTTCCTTGGTTGCCTCTATTATTGCCTTGACTGGTGATAACTTGATTTCTTACTAAAGCAATAGATTGTGCTATAGGTGCACTTAATTGAGGAGTGAAATAGTTCATACTATAACATTACAAGAAATTTTATATTTAGTAATGAAATTTTTACAATGAATTACTTGTTGTTAAATAGGTTTATAGGGCTTAAAAATATCTAGTAATAGATTTTGATTTTAATAATGAAATTAGCAAAGGATTTTAAAACATTTGTCACTAACATTCATTGAGAAATTAACAATAAGCATTAGCAATAAACTCTCTTATCCAAAATTGGAATTTTTATTGGTGTAATAATTTAATATTTTCATGAATTAGCAATTGAATTTTAAATATTTGTCACTAGGTCCATTGCTAAATATAATACACTATTTCATTAAAATGAATTTGTGATGAATTTATCTATTATTAACCTAAAAATATATTCAAGTCATAATAGCAGCCCTTTCACTTTTCCTTTTTCCTTCTTATTCTCTCTTCAATTGCTACACTCTTGTGTTGCTCCTCTAATGAGCTTTAGGATCCTCCTTGCTTATTATCGCTACTTTTTGCCACATCAGCATCTTCATTATTGTTTTTGCTTACCTTTAATTGGTGAGTTTTTAAATTTGGCTCCAATTTGGGGTTTTTAGAATTTTAAGATTTTTATGGTTGATTGAAATTATAATATGGTGATTTAAAAGTGAAATAGGAAGCCATTAGTGGATAATGTGCTAATTTATTAATTAATTTCAATTGTCTTGTTAATTTATATGAATTGTTTGAATTTTTTTTCATTTTTAGGTTTTTGTGATAAAAAATAGGATATGGTGATTTAAAGTGAAATAGGAAGCTATTGGTAAATAATATGCTAATTTGTTGATTAATTTTAATTATTTTGTTAATTTATTTAAATTATTTAAGATTTTTTAATTTACCTTTTTTTATTAAAATAAGGATATGATAATTAAAATTAAGATATAATGATTTAAAAGTGAAATAAAAAGCTATTAGTAGATAATGTCCAAATTTATTGATTAATTATATGAATTGTTTGAGTTTTTTATTTTTATTTTAAACTAAAATTAGGATATGATAATTTGAAAGTGAAATAGAAAGTTATTGATGGATAATGTGCTAATTTTTTTATTAGTTTTAATTGTTTTGTTAAATTTCTAGTGTCCAATTTCTATTGGATTGTTTGAGGTTTTCTAATTTTTAGTTTTTTTTAGTTGTTTGAAATTAGTTTTGAATTAGGAAGGTAATAGGAATTTGAAATTAGTATTAGTTTTGGTTAGGTTAGTTTTATCACTAGTTTTAGTTTTAGATTAGAAAAGAATTAAGAATGAAAATTATTGTTAAATTTGTAAACCTTGGCAACCCACACTTAAAATGGTGAATTGGGTGTTATTAAAATTTTCACTATTTTTAAAATTCTCTTTAAAAACCTTTTGATTTTAAAAAGTTACAAGAATAATTTTAATTCAAACAATTCTAAGAGAGCTTTATATCGATATTTGCACTCAAAATAAGATAATTAAAAAATTAATGCAAATTAACTTGTTCAACTATCCATAAACAAATCATCAAGAATAAATTTAAGATAATTTAATGAAGAGATTTGCATACAACATACAACATATAACAATTCAATGCACTTAATTAAAGCAACTCATTCAATTATATATATATAAAGAATAAAAAAGTACATATATAGATGGATTTCTCTTTCAACTATTCAATCATCCAAGTATAAAGATCATTATTGAAACATAATATATTTAATAATTTCATTAACTATACATAGATAAATCATCAAGATGTACATGAAAATATATATTTATATCTCTTTTAAGTATTTAATCATCCGAGTATCAACATAAACATTCAAACACAGTATATCCAATAAATAACAACAACAAAATAGAGTGTGTAACAAGAAAAATAAAACATATGCAAAAAAAATAAAAAGGTAAGGTAAAGAGATCAAATATAAGAATTTATAATGATTCCTCCCTTGAATATACTTTCCAAGGTATAGATCCATTCTCCAAGCTTGTGTTTCAACCAACACTTGAAGAAGCTTTATAATGCTATTACTCTTCCTTGAGCAAATCTTCTTTTCACAAGGGATACATCACCTTCTTTAAGATTTTCCAAGAGATACTTCACCTTTTACGATTCAAAAGTGATATAAGATGAATATTAATTCATGCAAACTCTCTTATAGACTGGATAAAACAAATAAATCCCCTAGAATAGAGAAATTACATAAAAAAGAGCTCAAATCATAATTTAGATGAAAGGAGTAAAACGATGTTAAAAGTTGAACTTTAGGCTTTTTCTAAATTATATTTGATATTTCTTAACTTATATAAAAAGCTCATAGAGTATTATAATCATTTGGGATAGTTAAGAATGAAAATTAGCCTTTTATAACCATTATATGCACACCAAAATAGTCAGAATCAATTGGTCAATTGATTCTAATGAAAATTTTCATCTCTACCTATCCGAAATTGATTAGTCAATCGATTTATAAGGACAGAATTGTAGATCAACTTTAAATATCATAACTTCTTCATTTTAAATTTATTTTTAACAAATAACCTATCATTGGAAAAATATTTGAGTCCACTTTCACTGAAACTAGTTTCATGCATATCTAATGTAGTTTTTAAGCTATGTTTGAAATAATGAGTGAAGGTCAGAAAGAATGGATTGTAAAAATATGATTTTGAGACTCTAATTATAAAATTCATAACTTTTTTATATTTTGATTATTTTAAGCACATGACATATCTATAGGAAGCTCTTTGAGTCTATTTTTGTTTAAAAATAATTTCATGCATATATCATTTTTTAGATATGGTCAAAATAATGAGCAAAGATCCAAAAAGACTTGAATGCAAAAAATTGATTCTTAGACTCAATTTGAAAAAATTCATAACTCTTTCATATACTAATCATTTTAAACAATTGATATGTTCATGGAAAGTTATTTGAGTCTATTTTTATATGGAAAAAGTTTGACATCCAAATCAAAAATATTTTGTGAAATATGATTAAATGAGTGATTAAAAGTCAAAATTGAAAAAGATCAAAATCTCATATCTCATTAGTTTTTTATGTGTTCTTATAAGCTATCTTGTAAAAATATGATTGTAAGCTATCTTTTTGAAATATTTTAATTAAGTTAAGATTATAAAAATATATTTGAGCTCTATATTATAAAAAAATCTATTTTACAAGAAAGTATAAGCCTAAAATGAAAAACTATATCAAAAAATCCTTAGATTTTTCTTGATGCTTCCAAGTTTCAAAAACTTGAAATTTGTTATCCTTCAATACTTGGATCACATCTTCTTTCTTAACTTTCTTCCTTATTCTTGAGTTGAGCATAATATAATCTTCCATTTTTTTGCTTCAATGCTAATTCTTATTTTACTTATTAGACTTTCTTATATAAAAGTTGATAAACTTTGCAAACAATATAGTTAATCCAATCTAATATATTAAAATATTGATATGCATGATTCATATATAAAATATGAAACAAATTAGTGTAAGAATATATATAATCATCATATCATATATCTTGTTTAATCATATGTTTAGTCATGCTCGTATAAGATATAATTCTTTTATTATATAATCAAACAGTGTTATTGCAACCATAATGTAGTATATTTATTGTAGATTTTACAACAATTTGGTGTAAAGATATACAATTCTATTGTAATAGTCATTTATCATCATTAAAACTCATCATATATAACCTTAGGGTTAACAATCTTGCCCTTTTTAATGATGATAAATCATCATAGAAAAATATGTTTGAAATAAAGATTTAATATAGTAAGCATAGATGACATCAAATATTAAGCACATAGCATATTTCTCTTTTCGTCTTCTTCTCCCCCTATTTAACATCAACAAAAAGGTTAAGTAATCATATTAAAGCAACTAATGTCATAACAGTGATATCATTATCATCTCCATCTAATTTTCATTATCATCTCTTTCTTTTCTTTTTCTCTTTAACAAGATGGAAATGGCTTAAAAAGATAAACATTATTAGATGTCATACTATTCATCTTTTGTAAGTAAAGGCATATTCATATTATATGATCCTAATATGATTATCATGGATTATATATCATGATCATGTGAAAAACATTTATCAAATGGACAAGTTAAAAGATATAATAATTTACCTTCTTTCTTTGAGAAAGCATAACTAGATATGTAATATGTGTAAACATTCAAAACCCTTCATGTCAAAAGAAATGTGAGCTATAATATAGATCAAATATAAGCAAAGCTCTCCCTCAAATCATGTTATTTATTTTGCATAAGCTCTCCTTCAATAAAGTGACATTGATTTTCTCATGGTTTTAAAAAACATGTTCCTATCTCAAAAGGTACAAAATGGATTGAAAAAATGAAGAGCATAAAAGATCAAGACATATGTGTTTAGCAAAGTGCATAACCATTATAAAAACATGGCAATTTATGTCTTTCTTAATCTAACAAAAAGCGTTTGAATTATTCTCGCTTTCAAAATACGTTGTTGAAACTAAATCTTTCAAACATGTTATTTGAAAACAATATACCAAGATGATAAAAGATTTAAGCAATTCAAAATCAATGACTTTTTATTTCCAAACTATTTTTAAAAAAATCATTTGAAATAATCTAATGCATGCATACTTTCTTAATAAGTTTCCTTTATGAAAGAGCATAATTAGCACAAGTTCCAAGTAATTAAGAGACTTAACTCAAGCATATGATGAAAAAATATGCAATAGGGATAAAAAAGATAAAAACTATCAAACTTTCCCCATAGTGATAAGAATGATCATGTAGTAACAATAATTAAGCACTTTTCATCACAACTAAGCTATTTTTCATGATCATATCCTAACCAACCAAGAGCAAGTAGACTAAGAATATAATGTAATTCAAAACATTAAATATCCATAAAAAGAGAATAACGATTAGGATACTCACTGGTTGTAGTAAAATGTGATGCTTTTTTATCGTAGTTATCTTCTTTCTCATCAATTGTGAATTGAACATCATTGATCTTGATAAGAGATAAGTTTTCTTTAGTGTGTTTGCCTTTGGAGAAGGATTGGAATACATCAGTCACCATATTAAAACTTGATCTTACATCTCCATATTATGTTTAAGGGTTTCAAAAGGATTATATAATTTATCCAAAAATCTCATTTTATATGTCTAATTTTGTATAAGGATATCTATTTTATAAAGGAGAGGATAAGGGTCGATAGGATAGTATTAAGATGAATTTGAAAGATTTCTTTGCTTTTCAATTTACCTACAAGACAAAATGAAAAGGAGCGGAGCAAGGCTCCTAGGGGAAACTCTAACACTTAATTCAATAATATGTAGTAAAGAGAGAATAATCTAAGTAAATGAAAGAATAATGTGTACCTTATATAGTAAGGTAGTTAGAAAATGGTTGCAAAGTAGTTAAGTAGTTATGAGATATTTATCATTATAGCTTGTTAAAATATCAATATTTATCATTAGCTTGCATTGAAGTTAGTGAATGAGACTTGAACAAGTATCTAATACCTATATCTAATAAATTTAAAAAAATCATTTACCACATCTAATGATCTAAACCATTAATACATAATCTAGCAATTTGAACATTTAATATCCAATTCTAATTATCTAAGTATCTAATTACCTAATTCCGATTATTTGAACATCTGTACCCAATTCTAACCTAAATTTAATAACTTTAAAATATAGATATTCAATCCTGATAATGTGAATAACTAATATTTAATCCTAAACATCTAACATCCATATAATCTAGTGATATGAATAATAATTATCCTAAATATGATGATCTATTGATGTGAATAAATAATATCCCAGACTTGATGATCCAGGCAATTAATATTCAATTCCAATAATCTAATCAATACCCTGGATTAAATCCATATAAGCTCACAATTTAATTAGTCTCATTGACCGTATTATTTGATTGGTCTCATTAACTATACTATCTCATTGGTCTTCTTAACCTTCTAAATTGATAATTTAATTGGTCTCCCTAATCATATTATTCGATTAGTCACTTGTCTATTTAACCTAATAATCTAAATTTTAATGACTCGTTTAACGAGCGACCCATGGAATAACAATGCTTGACTAACCTATTATTACTAATCTATATAGACCTATCAAATAATGGGGAGCCTAGTGAATAGTAGTGTTTAATTGATCATTGATTACTGATTTGCATAAACCCTTCGATTAACAAGGAGCTTACCGAATAGCATTGCTTGAGTTATTAAAAATTATCAATTTGTATAAACCCATAAAAAAATGAGGGACTCACTAAATATCAAAGCCCTAAATGACTAGTGATTAGTAATCCATATAAACTCATCATTCAATGGAAAGCTAATAAAATAGCAATGTCACGACCTAAGTTTTGAACCATTGTAACTGGTGTAAAAAGATATCAACTAGATATCATTACAAGCCTTTTCTAAACTAACTTATTTATAAAATTAATTGTTCCTTTAAATATGTATGATGCAAAAACTGAAAATTGGAAAAATTCATAAAAAAATTATATGCATCATTAAATCAAAAAATAATTTTCTACAATTGATAAAGTTCAATTTTTTAAATATATTTTCTTGAAAATAGTAAGTATAGTCATCAAATGGAACCTCTTTTTTTTAAAAAAGAAAAGAAATGTAGAATAAAGTTTTTTTCTTATTTCTTTTTTTCTAAAGGAATTCCTGAAATTCGTTATACAATAATTTTTTTTTAGAGTTAAAATCCAAGTCTAATAGAAAATGTTCACCTTTTTTATTAGGAAATAATTAAAATTGAATAAATTATAAAAATGTAAAATACTTGTGAAATGATTTCAAAAAAATATCCTTTTCTCAGAAAGTATCTTAAACAAATTGTTATCTAGAAAAATATTTTTAGAGGAAATAATTTATCAGGGAAAAATATGGAAAGCTTAAAAACAGATTTATAAAATTTTTTTTGAAATACTATTTTCTTGAAAATTTTCCAAAAAATTAGGAAGATAATTTTGAAAATAACTTTTTGAAAATGAAGTAATATACTTACTTAAAATGTTCTAACCATGAAACCAATACAATAAAATAAAACCAAATTAGAAAAACTCAAAAAATAAATGATCCTATTCAGAAAATGCTTTCAAAATGGCATACTCTTTTAAAAAAATATGTTCAATAATCAAATTTCTTTTTTTAAGATAATAACTTATTACTTCTAAAAACTTCTTTATAAAAGGAAATGACTTTTCATTATTTAATGGAAGTTTTCAAAACTTAAAAGTATATAAAACTTTTTCTATAATCTAAATACCTTTATAAAATATGTTGAAAAATATCTCTTTTCTCCTTTTTCCCTTGAAAAATACTAGGCTAACTTTCCATGCATCCCAAAATCATTCTTTTAGCAAAAACAGAATACTTAGGCTTACGCAGTAAATCTATTTGTTATTAGTGTCAAAATTATAAATTAATTATACATAAATGTCAATATATATTTATACATAATAAAGTTTAACAATAGATATTTTGAATAAATAGTTATCCATTAAATTAACTATTAATAGAGTTATTAGAATCAAGCATAATGTGGCTTTCAGGTGCGAATCATAAAAAAAATGCTATAGGTGTTGGTGTGATCTATACCCATAATGCCTTGAAATTCTAGCTTAAGTCATCCATAAACAGTTTCATATATACTATTATTTATCAACTATTCTCCTCGGCACCATCAGGAAGTGGAGTATCTAAAAATATATCTATAAGTGAAGTGAGTAATGATTTACTCAATGAGATGGCTATCACACCAATTTTATAGTAAGTTCTAGCCAAGAAAATCAAATATACATATATATTATAACAACTTCTCTTATTAGAAATCCTTTTTTCCAATCAAATATATTTAATATTTCTGTATGTTAAGCTTATAGAAGATAATTTTGAGTACAATATAAGCATATATCTCATCACATAATAAGAAATGCCAGGAGGTAATGTAAGGTTACCATCTAGTTACTCAAAAACCAATCTTATCCTATCATATTTCTGTATAATGAGGATAGAAGATAGCCTCTTTATTTAAGTTCTGACATTTCTCATACAAGACATTATAGTGAAGACAACCTTTTTAAGCTTTTGACACTCTTTTATACAAATTATTATGGTAAAGACAATCTTTCAAACTTTTGATGCCTTTCATTTTAGCAAATATAAACTCATGGTCTTCCTACACTTTCATTAGTGAAGATAGATTCATGTACTCTTTATATGTTTTTTTTTCACTTTAACGAATATAGACTCATCATCTTCTAACATTTCCATTATTGAAAACAGACTCACATAGTCTTCAAATACTTTTTTATAATTTAATGATAATATCAATGTAGAGCTAGAATATCTTTCATGCCATAAACGTTAATATCATATTCATAATAATGTAAATATCATATTCATAATAATGTAATCTAGCAAGTTTAATACTCATTTTTACCTCATCATATTTCAAGTGACCAAATCAAGCTTTCTTGCTTTCATTTCCACATGCTAGATATCATCTTATGCAAGAGATCTATTCCTTTTTTATAATCATTTCACATCTACCCTCACATAACAATTCATTAATGCATTCATAAATAATTTTACAATACAACAATGCGCTATAAAACACTATACTGCTCACAATTTCATCATGAAAACTTGTAAAGCACCATTTAATTTTTCATAACATTTTTATTAATGTTCATGCATACTTTTAAACCTTTAATTTCACATATACTATAATTAAACATGATTTCATTTCCAAATAACATATGCCTTATGGTTGTTTCATAGCAAAACCATGAAGAGTACAACTTACATTTTCCAAATTTCATAACTTCCAAATTAAGCATATTTCAACCTATAATTTATACATTATTCTAATAAGTAAGGAAATTATTTTTCCTTACTTATTCAAGGATAAAAATTATGTCCAAAAATAGTAAAACTATTTAATTTCCCCATACAATAACGTCTAAAAATTAAGAAAATAGCCATAAACCAAACCAAATTTTAACAAACACTATTATAATTGAAAATTCCATTTAAAATAGAAAATTTTATTCATGTTTTTCCAAAATTTTCAAAACTAAATTAAGGGCTTTAAACTTCATATTTCAACCTTTTCCAAACTTAAAGTATATTACACAAGTCACTCACACATCTAACTATCAAAATATCTAGAAAGAGACAATTTTAGCTTTTGAAATTTAATTTTTAATATGAAAATTTTTGGATTGTTTTCCTAAAGTTTCCAAATAAGAAATATAGGTCTTAAACATCATTTCTAAGATATTTTTAAAACCAAAACATGGCATTTTGCTTGAGAAACACTTTGTACAAAACTATTTCTAGCTTGAAAAGCATAATTTGTGTTACTTTCTAGCACTTAAACCAAAAGTTGTGCTCCATTTTTCTCAAAGATTTTGCTTCAAAAACTTTAATACAAATATATATAACATATCAAAATAAATTTAGAACACAATGTAATAAGTTTTTGCAAGAAAAATTGAATTTTTCGTTATGTGATAAATATAACTCAAGACCTTTCATGTTTCAAAATGAATTTTTGCTTTAAAATTTTGATGTAAAAATTGTATAATACTCATAATATATTATAAAATAATATATATTAGGCTTTTGCATAAAAATCAAATTTTTGCTCTAAGGATACATGGGGTACCCGATAACTATATATGCTTTCTTCAAATGTGAATTTTGTTTCACTTTTTATGAAAACATGTTTCTAACTTCTACTACTTAAGTGATATTCTAGTAAAACATTTTCATCTCTCATTCAAGATCTATTTCATTTCAAATCTATTTTCAAAAAACATTCTTTTTGTATCATAAAGAAAACTTTCCAAAGATTTTCTTTTTCCATAAGTGGAAATCAACAACCATTTTCCAAAAATCAACAACTCTTTTTATTTTAAATCTTTTCAAGAAGACTTTTTCACTAATCTATTATGATAAATTATGACTTCAACATAACAACAACCACAAAACATATATATATATATATATATATATATATATATATATATATATATATATATATATATATATATATATATATATATATGTGCTTGCTTGATCTTTCTACAATTTTATGGATTCAAATTCACCATCTACGAAATACCATGATGTTAGTATGAGATCTAAGAAAGAATTATAAAAAAGAAAAATGAAATCACTAGGACATAGAAATTTTTATCTTTTTTAAAGAACATAAGAGTTTATCCTAATAATTTCTTCCATAATCTTTCAAGAAATTTCTAATAACTTTGAAGAACAATGAAGAATTCTCTCTTTAAAAACCTAAAAACTCTTTCTCACTTCTCTCTCTCTATCTCTCTCTCTCTCTTTCATACACACACACTTGAAGTATACAAGAAATAAATTAAGAATTGCCCTATTTATAGTGAAGATCAAGAGTTTTTATGTCATTGCGTCATCTCCCCTTTTCTATCAAGAAGCCATGGTTTTGCTTCTTAAAAGGGAGAAAAATCTTCTCACAATCTTTCAAATATTTCCTTCATTAATGCTCCCATGGCTTTGTTTTCCACATGCTTAATTCCTTATTAAAAATATGTATATTATCTTCTTAATATTTTCATAAAATCTTGAAAAAATCTAATATAATATTCCTTCGCTAAATGCTTCTACATGCTAATGTTTCTTTCTCACATGAATAACATGGTGAAGTCTCATTAATTCTATAATTCAAACAAGTGTTTCCAACTCCCATAAAATAATGCTTTTTAATCTACATCATCCCTTCAAGAACCATTACTTAGGATAATGCTAAAACTACCTTGTTACTTTTGGAAAATATTAATAATTTCCCAAATCAAGTTAATTTTCTAATGACATTCCTTGAAAAATGATATTAAAATCCATAATTCATATACTATAAATTCTTTTTTAAATTCCTAAACATTTGAATGCATAATACTAATTTACATTTAAGTCTAATCAAACAATATTAATGAGTGCTACACTCTTTTCTTCACTTAATTAAATTAAATTAAAATTTTCTTTCTAATAAAACATCAATGAAAACACATTTCAACATGAATAATAAATTTAGGCTTTTCATTCATAAAAATTATATTATTTTCAAATTAAATATTTTAATTTTAGTTCCAAGTGTGACTATGCATATCACCTTATTTTTGCCAAAATTTTCATAATTTTGATTATTTAGATTTTCATAGGATGCTTTAAGACAAAAATCTTAGGTTATTTCAACATACTATTAACCTTAAATCTTAAATACAATTAAAAATAATTAAAAATTTCAAAATATGTTATTATGAATTTTCTATCTATTAAAATTAATGGATACTTCCACTAACTACACATTAATAAACACTTCCTAATTTAGTTCTACTAATTTTATCCCATTGAGTTTCTATCAAGTATTACAAGTAATGCTTGAGCAATTGATGATTACCAATCTATATAAATGTGCTCCAATGAGCTATAGTGTATCCTAAATATTTTGTTTACATAATTTTTAGGGTATACTCTTTCTCTTAATAATCAATGGCTAATAGATCATGTATCATCTTATCTATAGGGTATGCTTTTTAAAATGAATAGTACTCTTTGCACATTTTATTTACCATCACATGACTTTAACAATTTTTCAACACATTGGATAATTTATCCATGTTATCAATTATGAGATAAAAGAAGGATAACCTCTCAAATTTTTGTGGTCCTCAAGTATATATATTGTACTATACCAACATTATCCTAACAAAAAGAGTTTCTACTCCTACTCTAGAATAATGATCCTTTTCATCAATTTTCTATGGAGTCACTTGATCACTCTCTTACCTATTGCATGGTTTGTTGCTTAGTATGAAATTAGCTCTACAATAAAGGGAACCCTTCACGGGTGAAACTTTGTAAAGTGATTTCTTCCTTTTTAGAACTGCAAATAATACCAAACAAATGATAAACTCAAATTATCCTTTTTTCAATATGATCCACAAATAAAATAACTATGGTTGTAATATTTCTCATTTTTTATTATCTATTAGAGCTTGAAAACAAGGCCACCACTACTTCTCAAGCTATCTAGGATTAGTTTTGTTGTTCCTAAGACTAGGATTACTATTTTGCACCATTCATAACTAAGATATGCCACTAAGTAATAGAAAGCTAATCTATCAAAGGCAATAGTAATGCAAGGGGTAAGTTTTCATAAAAAGAAAGGTCAATAAAAGGTTAAAATTTACCTACTTATAAAAAATTGTAGTTCAATTAACGGTTAAGGATATCAATGTATTGTTTATTTCTAGCTGCTAGTATATTAACCTTGGGTCATATGTCTACCCTCTATATCATTACAAGCATGCCATCCACTTAAAGATGAATAAACTAATTCCATATAAGCTATAATAAATTGTAATATATTGGTAAAGTAATGATGTAAGAAGCACAATAGTAGAATATTGTCTCAATTTAAATAAACTATAATGCTTAAAGTAGACACATAAGATGAGAAAAAAAAAGCTAGCAAAATAGGATAAGATAAAAAATTATCTCATACCTCAATTCCAATAATGGCATTACATGAGTATGTGTGCTTTTTCAAAAAATAGGCTTCAATTTAGTCATGCTTTAACCTTGAATTGTATATTAATTATCTAATTTTGCAACAAGTTATGCCAATATACAAGTTAATATATAGTGCATTTATTAAGTGTGTATGTCATTAATATGGGATAAGGTGTTCCTGGAAATGTTGTGACATGGTAACATGCATTTGCTTCCTAGTAGGAATCAAAACCAAGAATTGAATGAAGAATATAATATATTGTTGCCTATAAAGCAGTAATTACCTTTTAAAGCTAGTTAAAGTGAGACATGGATATAAAATCATCAAACCATTAAAAAGAAAGATAAAGGTAGGTAGGGTCATAACATAAATCAAAGATAATACAGAATTAGATGTAGGGATATAACAAAATTCTGTAAGTGTAGGGACATGTTCAAATACCAAAAAATCAAGTTCTTAATTTAAATATATAAGCAGTCATATAGAGAAAGTAATAATGATAACAAGATTATCACTTACTTCTATATTTCTAGATTCCATGAATTTGAATTAGGCATAAATGATTTCTATATTGGGCTCTTTAAGCAATAACTCCATCATAAGGTAATGGTACGGAAGCCACAACATTATATATAATTTGAGATGGTGCTAAACTAAATGCTTGTAGTTATTAATAGTTATAAGATAGCACAATCATTTTTCTATCAACAAGCTTGTTAAAAGCTCTAGGATAAGAGTATTTATAGATAGATATTATAGTACTAGCAATTTTATGGCAATTTAACTAGAATTCCCACTTTCACAATACAGAACACGTATCACCAAGCATAGTTCCATGTCCATACATATTTTGAAATATAGTAATAGAGGGATCAACTTCTCCTATCATAAGGCTATGCATTACTATTAATCTATTTATGCAAATATAATAAAAATAGATAGATTGAACTTAGTATTATAGTGTACTCAAGGTGATCCTGTGCAATAGCAATGCTAGGAAACAAGCGTCAGGATACTTAAAAATTAAATTAATATTAAGAAAAATGAGTGTAATGGAATTATTCTTGACATATCATACAGGAGTGATAATAATCAAAGCGATTATAAATAGATTATCTCATGATATTCTAAATGATGATTCCTAATATGTAAAATTTTGAAAGCAAATGCATATACTTTGGTTATGTTTTATAGGAGATTAGGCACTCGTACCTAAGTGAACTAGACAAGTGCCTTGAATACTACCTAAGACTAAAAAGTTGAACTAATGAACTATCTAGCAAAGCCTTAATAATGATCTTATCAATATAACTATAAGCTAGTGTTCACTATAATTGTAGAGTATTTGTTAAACTAAAGCTAATTCACTAATTTAGATGAATAGATCAAATTTAGTATTCCACATTTACCAATACATTATAATTCATTTCTTATGCTTGTTTTCACTATAGTAATGATTCCATGACTTCATTGAAAAGAAATGAACATTCTAGATAAGGCAAATTAATTAGTTTTTCTAATGCAATTTAAAATTGATTTTGCTAATACAGAGCAGAGTATGACCTATATCATTAAGAGCATTAAATGGCCTCTTGATATATTTACAAATGTGAAGTCCTAGTAGGCTTTGATTCTCAATCACTAATTATTGAAAATAGGTGCATAAATGGCATAACTTTTACCATCCTTATGTTTCCAAACCAGAAAAGTATGTGAAAAGCTCTCATTTAAACTCCTTTTACATATCTTTTATTTAAGTTAAATTTGTACACAAAACCAAGAAATATTATATACAAAATAGAATAATATACAAAATGTGTAAAGGGTCCAAACTGAATGAGTTAAATTCATGAAGAAAACCAAAATCCACAAATTATAAGTGTTTAATCAAGCTAAAAGCACATAGTGATTATATTTTCACAACCTTAGTTATTTAAGGGTTATCAGATTTCCTTTTTGTACAAGCTAAATACCTTTCTGTACACTATAACCAAGGGATAGAAAATTCCTTTCAAAGCCTCATTAGAACAGTTTAAAATCCTAAATTTATCTGCACTTGATCTATGTTATGGATCTAGCTGTTTAAGCGTCTCTAGCATCTCTTCTCTCAATCTCCTACCTTTCTCATAACTAAATCTGTCATAAATGCCAAATGTTCCACTAGAGTATCCTACTTCCTTATCTACTTTAGGCCCATTTCTAGGACACTTTAGGTGCCATGCTTACTTTAGGTGCCTTGCTTACTTTTGGTGCCATGCTTGCTTTAGTGATTATTGCTATCATAAGCAGAAATTATTAAGAACATCATAAAAAAATTTCATTACTTAACATTCAGATAATAATGAAATTTCCAATAATCCAGATGCTTTATTTATTTATTTATTTATTTTTTCCTTCACAAATCATGCAGATACATGTGTAGTTATACACACAACAACAACAATAAAATCTTATCCCACTAAGTGAAGTTGGTTACATGGATTGCACGACGCCATTGGGCTCTATCAAAAATTAAAATTTCGATGATATTATTCACTAAGAGATCCCTCTTTATAACTTCTTCTAAAGTCCTTTTTAGCCCCCCTATGCACTTTTTTACAGGGCTAAAAACCATGTGATTAACTCTTCTCACTGGTGCTTCCAATGGCCTTCTTTGTACGTAACTAAACCATCTTAATTGATTTTCTATCATCTTCTCCTTAATAGGTGCCATGCTAATATGCCCTCGTATGCAATTATTTCGTATCTTGTCCTTTCTTGTATGACCACACATCCATCTTAACATTCTCGTTTCTGCTACTCCCATTTTTTGCTCTTGTTATCCCTTTAAAGCCTAACATTTACTACCATAGAGCATAGATGGTCATACAATAGTCTAATAAAACTTTCCTTTAAACTTAGTAGGTACTTTACGGTCACAAATCACTCCAGATGCCTTTCTCCATTTTAACCATTCAGCTTGTATCTTCTGTGTGATATCTCCATTAATTTCTCCATCGCTTTGTAGAAAAGGTCCCAAGTACTTAAATTTAGATATTTGCAGTATGATATGCTCTCCAATTCTTATCTCCAAATCATTTTTATCTTGCCTCCTAATAAACTTGCAATGCATATACTCCATCTTATTCCTACTCAAATGAAAACCCTTTGATTTCCAAGCCTGTCTCCAAAGCTCCAATTTATAGTTAACCTCCTCCTGTGATTCTTCAACTAAGACTATATCATCCGCAAATAGCATACAATTAGGGATATTCTCTTGTATGTCCCTAGTAAGAACATCTAAGATTAGATTAAATAAATAAAGATTCAAAGCTGAACCCTGATGTAGACCTATCCTTTTAGTAAAGTCTTTTATCTCTCCTCCAAGTGTTTTTACGCTTGTAGTTACTCCATCGTACATGTCCTGTATAGCTCGAATATATGCGACACGAACTCCTTTTTTCTCCAGAGCCTTCTACAATACTTCTCTTAGTACCTGATCATAGGCTTTTTCTAGATCAATGAAAACCATATGTAAGTCTCTTTTTTTACTTCAATACTTTTCCATAAATCTTCGTAAAAGATAAATAGCCTCTGTTGTAGACCTTTTTGGTATAAATTCAAATTGATTCTTTGTAATTTTAGTCTCATCTCTTAATCTGTGCTCAATCACTTTTTCCCATAGCTTCATAGTATAGCTCATAAGTTTTATCCCTCGATAGTTTGCACAGTTCTGGATATTTCCTTTATTCTTGTATATAGGCACTAAAATACTCCTTCTCCACTCATTTGATATTTTCTTAAACCTCAAGATCTCATTAAATAACTTGGTGAGCCAAAAAATACCTTACTCTCCTAAACATTTCTAAACTTCAATAGGAATACCATCTGAACTAACGGCTTTACCATTATCCATCCTCTTAAGAGCTTCTTTTACCTCTCCAATTCGAATCCTGCGGTAATAAGTCAAATTTTATTCGTCCTCTTGGATTTCTAATCCTTCCATATCCCTAGTCATGTAACTCCTTTACTTATTAACACCTTAATCCTCGATAAATAGGTAATTATTGAATACTAATTTGCCTTTTTGCTCTAAACTAGCTTATATTACCTCAAAATTTCTGTATTTCATACAACATAGGCAAGAGTCATGTAATTAAACAAAATGTTTAACTTACAAATCGTACATCCATCACATATTACATCACCAACTATATAAATATTTTAATACAATTTCAAAACATCATTCTCCTTTATTATGAGAGCCTTTGGAAGCATCACCTGAAATGGTTAGTAACAAGATAAAAACGTAAGAAACAAAGTTTCCCAGTAGCTAGCTATTACCATAAATATATCAAGCCATTCCAGATCCTTAAGCAAATAAAACATACATTTAAAAAATAATTAATCATTTATCATCCCATTCAATACTATTGTAAGAAATATGCACTGCACACAGCAATCATCAAGCCCATTTAAGGACTTATAGAAATATCTAGATGGCCATCACAGATAATCGTACCTAGGCCTCATGCACAGGAATTTCACTATCTTCCCGGGGTAATCAGGTCGTAGGCCTCACATACAGCATTTTACTGTCTTCCCGAGGTAATCGGGCCATAGGTACCGCACACAGCAATTGCATTATCATCCCAGGGAACTCGGGCCATAGGCCTCACACACAGCATTTACTGTCTTCCTGGGATGCGCACACAGCTATTTCATACACATTCCATACAATGGCATAATATACAGAAAATCATGTAACAGAAAACAGAGCTTAAGGATAAAGCTAGCTACCTTTTATAAGCTTCCAATAGTGATGTTTCCTTGCCCTCACTTAAAAACTTCTTCACAATTTCTCTTGCCTTTCCAACTTGTCACTCCTTAGTCTACATAAATACACATCATAGTTCTTATTAGAACATCATCATTTCCCTTAAACTTCATGTATTCTTTACTTCCTCCATATTGATAGATGCACAAATGCATTCTTATATTTTGTTTTTAGGCTTTGAAATGACATATAAGAGCATTAGAAAAGGATTCAAAGGCAAAACCATGCAAATCTTGAAGAATCAAAGCCAAAATGTTCACTTAACAAAGTACACAGGGTTCCCATATCCCGTGTTAAGGGTCGTGTTTCTTACTGGATTGCGTCGAGGCTTCACTGGATTGCTCAGAGAAGAACACGGGGGTAAACACGGGCCGTGTCATACCCCGTGTATCTTACTGCCCTTCGGTTCTGAGGTAAACACGGGGAGTGTCGCACCCCGTGTAACACACTAACCCGCCTTCGTTGAAGAACACAGGGTACAACACGGGCCGTGTTATACCCCGTGTACAATACTGATCTTCCAAAAACACATTTTAAATGACTAAATATCCTTTCTTCCTTCTTTTCCACATTCATGGCTTTGGCTCCTCAAAAGGGAAGTTTCATACACACTTTCATAATTCAAAATTTCATCTTAATTTCATCAATTTAGCTTAAATCATGCCAATTTCGACACATGCACCATTATGCCTCTAAAACCCTAGTGTGTACATCATAGTTTCTTGTTGTTTTTACACCAAACCAAAGCCATAGATCAACATAACAACATCCAAAACACCATTAGACATGTTCAAATTATCCAAAACTCCATGGTCAACTACCTTTGACCACACCAACACCAAAATTTCAAGAAACTAAAAAGAGCACATTAAAGAACTTTTAGAGGAGAACATTTTTACCTCTTGCTGCAACTTGAAAATCCTCACTTAGAGCTCACCAAACTTGGATCAAACTTGAGCTTTCTTCAATTTAAACACACGAATAGATAGAGCTTGATGAGAAGAGCAACTTTCCCTTCTACAACTAAGCCTAATTCTCACTATTTTTGGGTGAAAAACTCAAAAGAAAATTTCTCTCTCTTCCTTCTCTCTCTTGCACGTTTTTGGAGCTTTCATGGAGGTGTTTTGTAGCTTGGAGAAGAAAGGAGAAGGAAGAAGAGTTTTCATGAAGCTTCAAGGGTGTTTTGGTCCTTTTTGAAAATTTCAAGGGTATTTTAGTCCTTTTTCACCACTTAATAAGGCTATTCTTGCCATTCTTTTCTAACAATGACACTTGTCATGTGTCTATTGGTCTCACTAAGAGAAAATCACATATCACACCCTAAATTCTTGGTTATTCATAGTATATCCCAAATTCTTGGTTATTTACACTTTAACCACACTTGATTTTGCACTTTTACAATTTAGTCCATAGGGTTTCTGTTTGTTTAAAAATCCTTACACTGTTAGACTTAGACAACTTCCCTTTTTAGGGTTTTCTAACCTCCTCTGATCGTCTATATCATTTAGGGAATTTAATTCTTTTCCTACTATCCTTTTTCCTTCAAAATTTCATTTACCTTTACACTTAATTCCTTTCAACTTAATATTCACCCACCAAGCTAATTCAAACGTGCTCTTCATTGCTATAGCCTCAAAATTTAAAAATTCAAATAATAGAATTAAAAATTCAGGACATTACAAGTCACTCCTTCCTCATCATTGTAAAGCTTATAAAAGTATTTCTCCCATCTCTCTTTGATATCTTCATCTATGAGTAGAACTTGTCCTCCTTTGCCCTTAATACACCTTACTTGATTCAAGTCTCTTGATTTTCTTTCCCTATTTTTGGCAAGCTTATAAATCTTTCGTTCTCCATTCTTTGTTCCTAGATCTCGGTAGAACTCCTCAAAAACTTTAGATCGTGCCTCGCTCACTGCCTTTTTGATCTCTTTCCTAGCCATCCGATACCTTTCCCAATTTTCAACATTGTCACACAAATGCAAGGCCTTAAAACATTCCCTTTTGGTTTTGACCTTTTCCTACACATTTTCATTCCACCACCAAGATTCTTTATCTTTCTGTTCAAAACCTTTTGATTCACCCAAAACTGTCTTAGCAACCATCCTAAACCTCCTAGCCATTGCATCCCAAATATCATTGGCACTTCCTTGTGCTTTCCAATTACCTTCCTCCAATAATATTCTCTTAAAAGTCATTTGTTTCTCATTCTTGAGCTGCCACCACTTAATCCTTGTATTTATAACTTGTTGTCTCTTCTTGTTTCTAGTTTTAAAAAGAACATCGAGGACCAAGACCCTATGCTATGTAGTAAGACTCTCCCCCAAAATTAGTTTGCAAATAGTAATAGAAAACTGGAGGTGGGTTATGCAATTCATTTATATCTAATGCAAAGTACCAGCAATTTTGGGCTATATTCAAGCAGTGATCTGTTCACCTCCATTATCAAAACAATTATATACACCACAAGTTTAATTATCAAGACATATAACTTGAATGAAAGATAATAATGTTGCATGTACATATCTCTATATACACATAAAACCAGACATAGTGAAGTGCCTAGCTAGGCTTTATAACAAACAGTTTATCTGCAATGCTATTATATGCTTTTCTAACAGAAAATTCACATAGACAAATATCAGTCTAGGAACACAACAGCTACTCAAATTCGTTGGATCACCATCTTGTGCAATGCAAACTAGTATTTGCACTAAAACTAATCCTAAATTAAGGTAAAGATGTGGTACCATTATGGCAGACTTTGCCAAAATTATTCAACACAGCCTTGCTCTTCCTGATTTATGGGGAAACAACTTCAAGGCTTATTAATTGTGATCGCAACTTCGGGCTCATCGTAACTTCGCTCTCAACAACTTTGATGAATAAGTTCTCATCGTAATTTCACGATAATAGGCTTAATTGCCTTCCATAAATGATTCTTCAATTCAGCCAAGAAGATGTCGACAGAAATCCGAAATCCTTCCCCCACGGTAAATGCAAGCTTGAATTATGATCTTTCTATAGATGAGGGTTCCTGACTCTGAGGTAGGTATCGGACCAGGTATAGATGCACAATCTGTGCTGTCTGAAAAGCCATCACTGTGAAAATTAGCTCATTTTTTTATACCTCTCTCTGCTGTATCAGAGGGTAAGTTGGCAAGGGAGTTTTCATCAATGATTCTGGTTCTCAAGATTTCAAGAAACATAAATCGCCAGAAGAAATTCTAAACTCTTGAGGAATTTTGCAAATTCAGCGAAGAGGCTTTAATTGTTACACGATTCATTGAAGAAGTTCCGATCATATCAAGAAATTTGAAAATCTGAAGGCGAAGATCACATTGTTCAAAGAGAGCAGCAGACTTACCCAAGCCAATTCCAATTTATAAAGATCTTTTCAAAATTATGAATGTAATCCTTTGTTTACACTAATGGCACGGAGCTAGGCCACTTTCCAAGAGGGATCAGGTTTGACATCTTTTAAAAATATTTTTTCTTTTGTTTAATTTTTTGTATGAATTCAAAGAAAAACGGAAGAAATTTCTTATTTTTTTGGGGAAAGTATAGTAATTCATTTTTCTTGAAGAACTTTGCTGGCAAAGAAAATTATGAAAAAGCTATAGATGGTGCTAATAAAAGATTTCTTTGCCCTCTAATTCACCTACAAAACAAAAAGAATGTAAGTGGAGCAGGTAAAGGAATCAAAGTTGACTAAGTTTAATAGGTTAGTTTACGATTGATATAATTTTGTTTAATCTAAAACTAGAATTAGTACAAAAAATGATAAGAATGACCCAACTTGATAAAGAATTGAAATTAAAATTAGGATTGACTAGCTCAACTTATTAATAGTAGTAATTAATAAATAATTAATTTATTATATATTTATACATATGTTAAAATAATATTTTTAGTATATTAAAATTATACTTAAATATATATAATGTTAAAATTGTATATATGAGTAATATTAAATAATTTTTAATATTAAAATTAATAAATTTATATATTTAATATTGTCAATATAATATAAATTTATCAAAATAAATAATTACAGAATTAGTGCTTTAATATTAAAATTTTAAATTATTTAAAATATTTTATAATAAAAATAAAATATATCATGTTATATTTATATTACTTAATAATATTAATTTCTCACTTATAAATAATAAGAGTGAATATAAAAAAAATGTAATAGAGTAAATAAAAAAATATATGAGAAATATAATAAAAAGAAATATTTTTGCCCCGCTCATGTTAGGATTTTTATAATTTAATTATTTTTACATGCATTTTATACAATTATAATAATTGTAATATAAAAAATTAGAAATATCAATAAACTTCAATTAGGATGACATTTTTAAGTTTATAATTTCTTATTTTTAATTTTATAAAATAATAAATTAATTTATATAAAAATTATATATATTAAAATTCCTAAGAAATAATGTCGAAATGATTATTATAGCAAAAAAATTAAAAATTTTAGTGAATTTCAATTAAGAAGACTTTTTTTAATTTGTTATTTCTTATTTTTGATTTATTATAAAAAAATTAAAATTGAAAGAGAGGATAGGATGGTCATTAGTTAATATGTATTTAATTTATAGTATATTACTTAAAAATTGATATTAATAAAATTTAAATAAATAATTTTGATATTAATTTTAAATATATTATATACATATATGTATAAAAGAAAGCCTAATAAATAATTGGATCGATGCTTACTATAAAATAAATAAAATAAATTTAAAAATGGTAATAGGTGGGATTGCAGTTTGATAAGTAGGATGGCATGTGTAGCAATAGTACAAATATGAAGTTCAAAGTTCTTATTCAAAATGAATGTCATGCTATAATAAAAAAAATTGAAATAAAAAAATAAGAATAAAAATGAAATAGAATAATGAAATGAAGCCACTATAGGGAGACACATCAACAATGTAGTAAAAATCCAGTATTAATATTTAGATAAATAAGTATATAATAGTAACAAAAGTAGAACCGCAAGTGTAGAAATAGATTAAAAGAGGGAAAGAGCGATTGACCAATAGTTCACTAACATATTTAGTCAAGATAGTTGTGAATATAAATTATGTAAATAGATTTCTCATGTTAAAATGTCTTTTAGTGTAGCTAGTTCTCTAAAATTAAATATCCTTCTTCAACATTTTAATCCCCAATGGCATGGTATGAATAGAAATATTAGTATAAATAAATTGAATAAAATTTTTGAAGAGTAGAAAATGATTTTAGTTAACCTTTTTAAAAAAAAAATTAAAGGAAGAGTTGTACTTACATCTAATATTTGAACATTACCATCTCAAATGGGTTATATTTATATAACTGCCCATTATATTGATAATAATTTTATTTTACATAAAAGAATTATTTGTTTTAAATCAATTCCACTATCACATGATGCATTTACTATTGTTTTTAATATAATAAATACTTATAGTGAGTATACAATATCGGATAAAATATTTTTAATTATCTTTGATAATGCATTTATTGATACTAGTGCTATTAGAATTTTAATTCCAGCTTAAAATCCTATTCTTGAAACTCAATTTCTTCATCTTAGATATACATGCCATATTTTAAATTTGGTTGTTCAAAATGCATTGAAAGTTATTTTTACACTTGCATAAAATCTTAAAAATATAGTTTTATATGTCAAATCACCATCAGTTAAAAAGTTTAATTGGAGACAATTATGCGTCCAAATGTTTAAGAAATCTAAGATATTCCACAAGATGTACATAATGAAATTTTACTTTTAAAATGCTAGAATTTTGCTTAGAGTACAAAGGTATCACAGATACCTTTTATTCATAAAAAAATTCAAGTTAATCATCACCTTGAAAATGTTGAATGAGAAAAGGTACAAATTTTCTTACAATTTTTACAAATATTTTATAAAATAACTAATTTTTTTTCTAATTCTTATTATCTGAAATCTCACTCAATACTTAGTATTTTGCTTAATTATAATTTTGTATTTTTAAAATTTGAAATTATTAATGGGTTTGAAATTACTATTAATGAATTTTTACCAAAATGGAATAAATACTTTAGAAATATTCCCGGTTTATATGTTATAACTACAATTTTGAATCCTAAAGTAAAACAAGCAAGAGTGAAAAAATTGCTAAAAAGGTAATATAAAAATATATAATATGAATTTAACTTAAAGTCTTACATGAATGATATAAATAATTTACTGCTAGAAAGGTTTCAAATATATAGTAGTAAATTTAGTTCTTCGCATACATGCATGGGTTTTTTCTCTTCTTCAACAATAAGTATATCATATTGTGAAAAATACGATGACTTCTTAGATTTAACTGATAATAGTCCCTCAACCAATAATGAATTAAGTTCTTACTTTTTTATACCTATAGTAGCTAATATTCCAAATTTGCTATTTTAGAATGGTGGAAAGCACAAAGCACAAAGCACAAAGCACATAATATCTTATTTTCTATCATAGTATATGATATACTAACCCCTTTAATGTCTTATGTAGCATCATAAAGTACATTTTCTCTTTGTAAGAAAAATTTCAAGAACAAGCATTTATTTATGAATAATCAGAACTTAGAGATGATTATTTATTTAAAAGATTGATTTGATGTAGAAGATAAATAACAAAATAATTTACAAAAAAATAGATCATCATCATCGAATGAAAGAGATAATTAAAAATAATGACATATTTATATGTTGTAAAATTAGTTAGTAAAATATTTGTACTTATTTTATTTAATAGTGAAATTTTTTTAGATAAAGTCTTGTGGTTTTTACCCTTCTTAATGGAGGTTTTCCACATTAAAAATTATTATGTCTTAGTTAATTTCTTTATTATTTTTACTTCTATTAAAAAATAATAATAATAACAATAACAATAATTTTAAAGTGATAATAATAAAGTATAATTATATTTTATAATAATAAGAATAATCACAACAAAATAATAATATATATTTAAAGTTTCTTACTGCTAATTAATTACTTAAAATTTTCAAAATGTGATTTTGGTTATAAGTTTTATTACACCTCAAATTTAAACTTATCTTATTTAAATTAAATTTATTTTTTATAAATAATTTTTCACAAGTGGCCAAATTATTTTTAGTCAATATTTTTTTTTACGTATTAAAAGTAATAAGATTTCAATTTAAAATTTTAATATGTTGAAAAGTTACTAGTTTATCTTGAAAAATTAGGAACAAAATTACATTAATATTTAAAAATTTTATTACATTCTTTTTTAAAATAATTCATATTTTATCCTTAAAATTTAAAAATATATAATTTTTATTTCAATTATCTCAACAAATTTATTTTAATTTTATTCTATTAATGAAATTTTAAGTGTTAATGAAATTTTTATAATTATATTTTATAATAATAAATTTTAATTAATTAATAATGTAAAATTAATAATAAATAAATAACTGATGTAATAATAATAGCAAAATATAATGAGTTTTAAAATTCAATTGGATCTCCTTGATAAATATCAACTTGAAATTGAGACTAGTACTATAATAATCTAATTTGACCTGACCTGATAAAAAAATAGCCCAATGTAGAATTGATCTGACATATAGTTTTTGTATGTTGGGTTAGCCTAGTAAAATTAGGTTAATTTAGTAAGATTAGGTTAACCCATTTTAACAAGCTTAGGAGCAATACTTCCAAAAGAAATTCTGACACTTTAATCAGTGATATATAGTAAATAAAGAATCTGATTAAATGGAAGCAAAGTAAGGCTTCTAAAGGAAATTCTAACACTCAAGTCAGTAATATGTAGCAGTTTCCCTAAGTAAGGTAGTTAGAAAATAGTTGCACAATAGTTAAGTAGTTATAAGATATTTATCATTATAACCTTTAAAATATTAGTATTTATCAAAATTATAACTTGTTAGAATTAAAAAAATTAGGCTTAACTCTTTTCTCTTTTATGTTTCTCTCACATATATAATCGACTATAATCAACCTCTAAAAAGCAACTTGTGACCATACAATTGACTATATAATGGATTATATCCTTCCATAATGCATTTCTTTGGGGCAAAGTCAACTATCAATTGTGATTTTGCAAATCTTTCAAAATTTTCACCATTTAACCAACTAAAACATGCCATTAATGCATACACTAACCAACCAAGCATCAATTACTAATAAATGCAACCTAACATAAATTAACTCGAGCCATTATCATTATGCAATCAAGCTAACATCATCAATCAACATATTAATTAAGCATAAATATCCATATGTCCATAAAACTTAAATCATGCAATTTAAACTCAGATTCTTAGAATATAACAAGAAAAGGTTGAGTATTTACTCATTTAGTATGGAGGAAGATGCTAAAAAGTTACACTTGATGCCTCTTAACTTTAATCATACCACAAGTTAAAGATTCCTTGAGTTAGATTTCCAAATGTTCATTTGAATTGAAATAATCCCCTTTTTCCCATTAGCCTAAAGAAGAAGGAAAGGTAATCCAATAAAGATGAAGTTCTCACCTTGATTAAATGAAGAAATTAAAGATGATTAAACCTTTTCTCGCTAAATTTGAAGAGATAAGGAAGTAGGATATGAGAGAATGAAAGGAAGAGGAAAGATGCGTGAGGAATTTCAGGAAATTTTAGGAAATGAGGAGGAATTAGCTATTTTTTAGCTAATACTAACCAAAGTCACTTTTGGAGTTATTTCCTAAATCTCCTTTATACTTTATACACATTTATAATAGATTAAAACCTCATACTTTACTAAACTTTTCTCATCCATTTCTCATAAAATTCATATTCCCATATTTACCATAATATCAACTTTTATTTTATCCCATAATTCATTTATATCTATTCATAAAAAATTTTCAATACACCTACCATTTTCATCTCAAACTAAAGATATATCAATTATTCTAATTATTTCCCCTCACGAGATAAAATTTTAAATTATTATATTTTTAAAAAAGTGTAACAATCCTTCCTCCTTTCAAAAGAATTCAACTTTGAATTCTTGAGGCACTTGTTCCCCAAATGGTGTCACAAAATATAATAAAAATTTAAATTCATTACTCATTAAATAGATCAGGGTATTTCTTGAAGAGCTTCGTTGGTAGACAGAATTTGGAAAAGCTATAGATGATGCTAATGAAGGATTACAAGATAGAAAGAATGGAAGCAAAGTAAGGCTTTTTAAAAGATCTCTAAGCTTAAGTCAATAATGTGTAGTAAATAGAGATAATCTAACTAAATGAAGGTATAGTATATATATCATATATAAGAGTTTTGTTGAGTAGGGTAGTTGGAAAATGATTGCAAAGTAGTCAAACAGTTATAAGATATTTACCATTATAATCTTAAAAATATTACTATTTATCAAAATCATAAATTGTTAAAATTTAAAAATTTTGATTTAAATTTTCTCTCCTTTATTTTTCCCTTACATATTTAGTTAACTATATAGTCGATTGTAATCAACCTCCAAAAAGTAGCTTATGGCCATATAGTTGACTATATAATAGATTATATCCTTCTAGAATGCATTTCTCTAGGGCATTGTCAATTATCAACTAGAATTTTGTAGTTCCTTCAAATTTTTCACTATTCAACTAACCAAAACTTACCATTAATGCATACAACTGCCAACTTAGCATAATTACTTATAAATGCAAGCCAACATCAATTTATTTAATCCATTATCATCATCCAATTAAGCTAACATCATCGATTGACATATTAATTAAGCATAAATATCCATATGTCCATAAAACCTATATCATGCAATTTAACTTAGATTCTTAGAATCTAACAAGAAAAGGTGGAGTATCTTCTCACCTAGTATGAAGGAGGAAACTAGGAAGTTACACTTGATGACACCAAAATAATACCTTTTTCACATTAACCTAAAGAAGAAGAAAATTTGATATAATAAAGATGGAGTTTTTACCTTAGTTAAATGGACAAATTGAAGATAATTGAATCTTTTTTTGCTAAATTTGAAGAGAGAAGGAAGTAAGGTATAAGAGAATGAGATGAAAAAGAGAGTTGTGTGAGGGATTTTAGGAAATTTTAGGAAATGAGGAGGAATTGGCCTTTTTTAGCCAATAATGACTTAAAGCCCTTTTGGAATTATCTCCTAAATCTTCTCCATATTCGCATATACATTCATCCATTTCCCTTAAAATCCATATTTCTATGTTTACTAAAATATCAACTTTTATTTTATCCTATGGTTTATTTATATCTATTCATCAAAATTTTTCAATACATATACCATTTCCATTTCAAACCAAAGCTATATCGATTATTCTAATTATTTTCCCTTGTAAGATAAATTTCTAAATTATTATATTTTAAAAAGGATGTAATAATACTTTCCTCTTTCAAAAGAATTCATCCCAACATTCTTGAGGCACTTGTTACCCAAATGGTATCACAAAATATAATAAAAATTTAAATTCATTACTCAACAAATAAATGGGGATATTTCTATTGCATTGCCACATCTAGTTCCTATATAGCCTCTTTCACTCCATGGCATTCTTAATTAACTTTTATAAATAGAGCTTCTTTGAATCTCAAATTCTAGCATGATGATTTAGGATCTTTACTAATTGTTCCTTGTAGGATAGTTTAGGATCTAGCTACAATGATTCATCTTGAATCACGTAAGACTCATCTAGTATGTACTTTTAAAGTATTGAGATATGAAAGATAGGATGAATAGCTTGTAGGCTATTTGGTAGCTCTAAATGATAAGCATAGCTTTAATGTGTTTAAGTATTACAAAAAGGCCCAATAAAATGATGCACTTATTTATCCTTCTTCCTAAATTGCATCACACTATTCATAAGTAAAACCTTTAGGAATATCATATTCTCTACTTGAAAATTTAATTCCTTCTTCCTCTTATATTCATATAACTTTTGTCTATCCTAAGCTATCTTCAATTAATCCTTGATGATCTAAACTTTCTCTAAGCTTTGATTGCCAAATCTAGTCCTAGATGCTTTGTTTTTCCTAGTTTAGACCACCCTATCAAATAATGTCATTTCTAACTATAAAGCCCTTTGTAAGGTGCCATTTGGATATTGGATTGATTATTACTAGTATAATCAAATTTAATCAATGGTAGATACTTTTCCTAAATTTTTTCAAATTCTAAGGTACAAGCTCTAAGCATATCATCTAATATTTGAATGCTCTACTTAGATTGCCCATCAATTTAAGGATGGAAAGTTATGTTAAACTATAATTAAGTCCGCAATTCTTGCTAATATAACTACTAGAAGTGAGTTGTGAACTAAGTACTAGAATCTAACATGATTGTGATAAAAAATCCATAAAATGGTAAGATCTTGTCAATATACACCTCAGCATATTAAGTTGTAGTAAAGGTAGTCTTAAGAGGTAGAAAACAGGCAGTGTTAGCCTATCAATAATGACCTATATGCAATTATATCCCTTTTATGTTCTAGGAAAGCTAATCAAGAAGTCCATAGTGATACTTTCCTATTTCCATTTTGGTATCAAAAGTGGTTGATGCATTCCACTCAAGCATTAATGCTCAACTTTCACTTTTAGCATAATTCAACACATCTCTTTTCATTCCTTTTACACTAAAAGGCATCCTTCAAGTTATTATATATTTTCATTACTCTAGGGTGCACAATATAAGATGAATTGTAATGTTCATGTATCAATTTGTTTTGTTTAGTCATAAGAACTCAAATTTTTCCTTAACAATGCATTGCTCATCTTTAATCAGCAATTAAATTTGATTTCACTCCTTCAATTAACTTATTTATGAAAGTTGCATAGCCAAAATCATCTTTTTGAACATCCTTGATTATTTCTATAAGGACTAATTAAATCGTTACATAAGTTAGTACTACTCCTAAGTTTTCAGGTGGTGCCTTTATCACCTTACTTTCTAATTTCCTTCTAATAACTTTTGCTACCACATTAGCCTTGCTAGGATAATATAAAATTGAGCAATCATAATCTTTAGCGAGTTCCATCCATCTCTTTTGTCTTAAGTTAAGAACTTTTTGCTTAAAGATATATTTCAAGTTCTTGTGGTTCGTGTAGAGTTTAATAGTTTCTCCATATAAATAATGCCTCTAAATTTTCACAGTGAAAATTATAATTGCCATTTCTAAGTTATGAGTGGGATAATTCTACTCATATTTCTTTAGTTATTAGGAAGCATAATTTATCACTTTATCGTGTTACATAACACATCCTAGCCCAATCCTAGATACATCACAGCATACCACCTACCTTTTAGTGCTCGAAGGTAGTGCCAACACCAGTGCTGATATTAAATAGGATTTTAGGTTTTGAAAACTATCCTCACATACATCCAACCATTTAAATTTAACTCCCTTCTATGTTAACCTAGTCAACAAAATAAAGATCTAGGAGAAGCATTTGATGAATCTCTAGTAATATATAACTAACTTAAAGAAATTGCAAATTTTAATAACTGATGATAACCTTGGCTAACTCTCTACTACTTTAACCTTGTGAGGGTTTACTTGAACTCCTTCTTATAACACAACATGCTTAGAGAATTTAACATTAGTTATCCAAAACTTACATTTAGAGAACTTTGCATACAATTAATACTCCCATAAGGTTTGCAAAATCACTTAGAGATATTAAACATGTTTTTTCTTGCTTTTTGAATACATCATGATATTGTCTATAAAAATAATAATGAATTTATCTAGATATAACTTGAACATGATTCATCAAGTTTTGAAAGTAGTTAAAGCATTAATCAATCTAAAAGACATAACTAGGAACTTAAAATCACCATATTAAGTCTTAAATACAATTTTTGAAAAATTCCCCCTGTAGATTTTCACTTGGTGATAGCCTATACACAAATTAATCTCAGAAAAATATCTTGCCCTTTAAAGCTGATCAGATAAATCATTAATGTAAGGAAGGGGATATTTATTCTTAATGTTAACCTCATTAAGTTAATGGAAATCGATGCACAACTACATTGACTCATCTTTTTTTTTTAATAAATAGAATTGGAGCTCTCTAAGGTGAAGAGTTTGAATGTATAAATCCTTTATCTATCAAATCTTGTAACCATTCTTTAAGCTCTTGCAATTCTGCTAGAACATTTAGTATAAGGGTATGGAAATAGGTTTTATGTTATGAAATAAATTGACATGAAACTTTATTTCATGATCTGATGGCAATCTAGGTAATTCCCCTATGAACACATTAAATATCTCTCTCATTACTAAAATATTGCTAACATCAAGAATAGGTTGATTCAAATCTTACCCTAAATCTAGATATGTAGTACTTAACTTTCTAATGAGCTTCTTAGCTTTAATTCCTAAAATGATACTAATGATTCCTAGTATCCTTTATCCCTAAACTTAATAGGTGAGAACCTTCTTTGGAAAAGGTAACAAATTTATTAAAATAGTTCACACATGCATGATATTTGGATAGTCAATCTATTTTTAAGATACATCGTAATCACCTATATTGAGAAAAACTAAATCCACTACTATCACATGGTCATTAATCTTGATAAGGTAGACTTCTAATTTATGTATGGCTATGAGGGATTTTTCTATCAATGTTATTACAATTAAAGGTATGTTTATCACTTTCGTAGATTTGCCTGAATCTCTTTAATGTAGAAGAATGAATGGCTCTAAGATCAAACAAAACTTTAGTAGAAATTTTCAATTGAAATGATACTTATCACAATAACATTAAAGGCATAGACCTTTTGGCATAGAGCATAGACTTGAGCTTGACTTCTACTTGCTTCTCTCCTTCAACTTTTAGCATTAGCATATCTAAGAAGTGTTGGTAGGTTTCTAAGACAATAAGTAGGTAGAGGATTTGAAGTACTCCGTTGAGATATAGAATAACTCATCCTTTAGCTTGTAACATTTTCTACACTACCCCTTACTTTATGGCCTAATCTCTTATATTTAAAACACTGTCTTACAAAAACGATTACAAAAACCATCATAAAGGAATAAGCATTATAAATACCTAGGTCTTCCATCACCTTGCATTAAAAGTTTGCTTTTTTATTAGCTTGGAAAAGGATTAGAGTGGTTTTTTTTATCCTTTAAAACTCCTTCCTATAGGAAATTCACCATGTGCATTATGGTAAGATGTTAGTCTCACAATCAAACCACTTCCCTCATGCCTAGTTGTAACGAGAGGAGACATTCCCTTAAAAGATTATACTTAGTTTGGCCTCTCAAATTAGCTTTTTTTTCTACTTCCCTCTTATGCTTACCTTTGCTTTCTCTCCTTAGACTTAACTTAAGCCTTAGTGCTTGATCCATTACTTCTTGATGAGTAATATTCCATTCGACATTGATTTTCTCATAATAATAATCTTGCAAGTCATGCATAAACCTTTGTACCTTGGTATTTTTAATGGAAATTAAGTGAGGTGTATATCTCAATAATCGGATGAATAGAACATTATATCTAGCAATTAAAATACCCTCTTACTTTAGATTATCAAACTCTCAAAATTTCCCTTGATACATGTTTGGAGGCAAGAAATGATTAATAAAAAATTCTTAGAAAATCACCTAAGTTAAGGGCTCCAAGTGGGTATCCTAACTTGCTAAAGTGCCTATGAACCAATAGTGGGTCACATTATCTAATTGGAAGCCTACTAACTCAATCAATAAACAGGAAAGCCTTTACAACATGATACCCAATTATGCAATATGCTCTAAAAACTAATAAGGATCCACTGTAAGGTGAAGACCAAAATATCTTGGTAGATTTAGTTAAAGAAACTTGTGCACATTTTTAAACCCCGTTTCAATTGCATAAGGGATACACTATTTCTGTTATTCCCTTTCTTGTTCATGATTCTTATCATAATCTCTTGGATTACCCATATGTTCACCTTGGTCCCTTTGACGAACATACCTTTAATACTAAGTAAAAATCATATCAACCTAGTTTAGAACATACTACAAGAAAGGCATGATCTAAGGTAAAGACTATTAATCATTTCCCTTATTAGCCTTTCACCTACTACTATGAGCTTACAAGCCTTTAAATGATTCTTCATGCTTAGGGTATTTACCATATGCTTGAATTCTTATATTAATTATTTCTTGAGCTTATATTATAGAATTTTCCAAATAATTAAGTAATAAACCAAACAATCCATAGGTAGTTCATCAAATAATTCACATATAGAAGCTCTACCACCGAAAATAAAGGTATAATAGGGTCCATCAAAATGCTAATGGTGATACATTATTGTAATATCCTAAAGTAGCATAACAGATATCAAGTAAGAAATTTCTCTAGAAAATCCTGATTTAGAAAATCTAATAAGAAAAATAAGGTAAAATTTTGAGGAATCGTAAAAGTAATTTCAGAATAAGCCCAACTAGAATAATTTTAAAATTTTTAATATGAATCAAAATAGATAAAAAATATATTAAAAATTCAATAATAGGTTTAGAAAAAATTCATTTAGTAATTTATTGAAATTCTAAAATTCGGTAAATAAAAAAAGTGAGAAAATATGACAAAAATATAGTAAATTAATTTTAAAATTTTATGGCTAGCCTAAATTAATTTTTAACACTTAAAAATGATTGTGGAAGGTCAAACTGAAGTTCAAAAAATATTTAGAAGTTTAAGGGTGAAAATGCAAGTAAGTAAAAGATTTAGAGCTAAACTATAATAAATTCTTTTTATTATTTTGCGATGATTTTATTTTTATTTATATTGGGCTAGTTTGGCTTAAGTTTTAAAGGCTTAAATATGCTTTTAAGGCCTAAAAACATAGATCCATGGTTGGCCTAAGCTTCCAAAGGAAACTAAGGACTAAAGTGAAAAAAATGCAAAAATTAGGACCATTGTGTAATAATCATATTCAGCCTTTTTGTGTGCCTAAATTTTGGTGTATAAGAAAATCATCATTTGCTGGTTGTAGCAGCACACTTGGACACAAAAAATGCTCAACCAAATATCCAAAAACCTTTCACCAAAATTAATAAAAATTAATAAGAAAATTTTGGATTTTCTTAGAAATTAAGGTTAAACTCTATATAAATGTATGTGGGGCCTTAGAAGCAAAAAAAAAATCTGCTCTTCAACCAACTGTAAAATGTGACTTTAGGAAGACAAAAATAGGAGAAGAGTCCAAGCTTGTTCAAGAGTTCCAAATTGCTCTCCAAAGCTTGTAAGGTAGATTGACATTTTTTTCAATTTCTTCCAAATTTTATAATTCTCTCCCTTCCTAAATCTCTAAAATATGATTTATCTCCATGAAGCCATTCTCTTGCTATATCAAAGAGTCATTGAAAAATAAAAAGTGAAGAGATTAAGGTGAGTGGAAACTCTCACTATTTTTGGAGCCATTTCAAAGGAATAAATGATGATATTATTAGTTTATGCTTCCTTATTTTCTATTTAAAATATATTGAGGTATGATTCTGTTTTAGAGCATTCTAATCGATATTATGATGGTATGTTTATTGAAGTATTGATTTAGAGAGTGTTAGAAAAAAAGATTCATCAAAATTTTTTTAAGAAAAATGGACATAGGAATTTGTAGAATTAAAATCAGCTTTTCTCATGTGGTACTGAATAGGGATTTATGATACCTACGGTAACTAAAGTTTTGAGAATTTTAAAAATTAAATTTTTAGCATTTTATGGTCATATTTGGTGTTAGTATGAATTATATGAATTTAAGAATTTTTGAAATTTTTTTTGTAAGTGATAAGGCAAGTTGATGGTGAAACTCCCAATTCTGTCTATCTTAGAACCCTAGTTTGGTTAGTCTCGGGTTTCAATTTATTTAACCCATAAAATGAATTTTAAAAATTATTAGACTCCTAAGATATATCATTTGGGATGTTAGAAAACTTGTAGCAAAAATTTATGGCAATTAGAATTAATTTGGTTGCCTAAATAGTAGCTTTATTTTAGCGACTCTAAAATTGTTTGAATTTAGTTAATTTGAGTTTTTTCTTTTGATACACTAGTAAACCTATGAAATTATTTGTACAACAATCAATTTATATTTGATTAAATGTGTTATGAATATTATGGTAAATTTTGGTAATAATTAGATTCCATTTGACTAGTGAAAAGAGGCTTTAATTACATGTGCCCCCATACTACCTTGTTCTGCAATTCTTTCTTTAGATTCTGAGTGAACAATACTCGTGGAAGTATTTTGAGCAATTTGATTTTTTTATCTTGAGTAATAAAATGTTAGAAATGTTGGAATAAATTATGGTGAAATTTAGAATCAATTTAGGAGCGCAAAAAAAGGCTCCATGCTATGGCACAAATACAAGTTTGCTTGAAGTTCTTTGAGAATTGTCAAAAAGGAATTTAAATATATACGACACATTAAAATAAAATATAAAACACTTATGGCATGGTGGTTATTTGACTATATACTTGGAAATAGATAAAATGGCTGATGTGTTGACATCCTATTATTGCTCATTGTGAATTAAGAGGGGGAGATATAACATCCTTCACAGAGAAGGATAGAAGTGGTTAGTAGTACAAGGAAAGATTGGTGGCTCAAAGCTTAAGGTGGTAAGGGATAAGGTTAGAATGAAGATATAGAGTAATACTTGTATACCTACCATTGTCATTTTCTATGATGAATTGTACTAATAATATACATAAGGAAAATTCCTTATAAGACATTAGATGGAAATTGTACACAATGATAAGTTTAATCTTTTGTGATGAATACCATTCACTGAATATATTTTAAACTCATTCTTTGTTGTATAAATTTAATGATAGGTACTTATCATAGAACGAAAGTAGTAGATTGATATTTGCATAGTAACCTTCAAGTTTCTCTATAATATCTATGGGATGTTATCTGATATAGGTTCAGTTGTTGTAATCTAAAATGTTTTGTTAATTATTATGTTTGTATAAATAATATTTTTGGGATGTATGTGTATGTACATATATATCTATATGTATGTATATAGCTTTTAAAGTTATAATATATGCAATTTGTTTTCTAAGTTTAGATGTCTACTTCTTTTATAATAATAATTTAATAAGGGTATCAGATTATTAAAGGCTTGTAAAGATATCTATTTAAGAAACTAGTACTAATTAGATATCTTTACGTAGGTCACGATAACCATGAGATAGGTCCCGACAGTGATCTTAGGTACATACATACCATTGGTACAATTTAGGTTAACACCTATCATGGTAGTATATAAGTATAACTTAAAGGCCTCATCCTACTAAAAACATAGACTATATTCTAATACCACCTTTGTCATAACCATTACTTAACTATAATCAGTATGAAACCTATTACCTAGTTTTTACTACCGTAATCTACTTTATTTAGCAAAATTCTAAATTTAGCTACTGTATGCAATAAGGAGAAAAAAGACATTAAGATAGAAAGGCATTTCATTCATTATCAACCAAAAAGTTCATAAAAGATGTAAAAGTTGATAGTTTGTTTGTTTTCTATTTTTTTTGTTTTCAAAAATAGGAGAACCTCTTTGCCAACTTGCTTTTAAAATCTATTTTTAAAATCTACTCTCTAAATATGTAACTTAAAAATGAAAAAATAGAAATAAATTTTAATTATTTTGTGAACTTGTTTTCTTATTCTAAATATCAATTTTATAATTAAATGAAATATTTCTTTATTTATAATATCAACTACCCTCTAATCTTAGTTTTTTTTAATCCAAAAATAATTTTTGAGAACAAAAAAAGAACTTTTAAAAATAGTTTTTGAAAATAATTTTTAAAAACACAAAAACAAAAACATATCCAAAACATACCCTAAATTCGCTTATATCTCTCTCTCAATATAAGGATAAACTACTCTAATTAGCTCATAAGAGGATTTAATTTATAATCTTTCTACTAATAGCCTATATACAAAATAAGGTCCAAAATAATTTAACTACAAATATCCAATGTTACCAAAACCAAATTGAAGAGCATGCTAACAAGCCTAACTTTAAAGAGATAGTGGCAAAGGCTCGATATGTGTATTTATAAAATAAATTATAGAGAAGTGAGTCTAAGACTCAATAGTAAATATCCCAACACAAACAAGCATAATAATGAATTAGACTTACCCACTCAACACATAAGCATTCCTATTATCAATTTAATTCCAAATAATCTCAAATGACTTAATCATAACCATAACATCACAATTATATGACACAAAAACAATCAATAGCAAATATAATCCAAATCTAAATCATAAAGCATAACAATTGAAAATAAAATACATACATCTAATTTATAACTCTCAATTTAACTTTAACTTTTTACAAGCTTTCCACCTTTATCTATTTAAAGCCAACCTTATACCCTTCACAAGTATATTATCAAAAATTAGTTGTTTAGTATTCACATCACCCCCAATGCCTTTCGTAATTCTTAATTGTATAATGCTTTTATCTCTTATATCATAATGTAAGCTACTCTTCTCACATTAGTTAGGCAACACATGCAATAATCAACGTAATATAACACATTTTATTGTATAGACAAGATTATAATATTATTCATATCATGCATCATGTGGTACATGTCACGACCTTAACCTGATCATGAGCAGCGTGGAACCTATTTTTGGTTTTCACTAGCCTAATTCCAATTTACTAACTTAGTTCTGGTTGATAGATATCATGTATATATAAAAGAAAATGATACTCTAAAAAGAAAACATTCATTGAGATATCTACAAAAGATGAAGAAGTTAGATATACTTGTAATCTTCCTAAAATGATAATAAGCAAATTTAACTAACTTATGATGGATTAATTTAGATATTTCTTTTACTCGAGCCTATGATAAAATAAAAGGCCTAAAACATTCTATGTATAGAAATTTGTACTACCATTCTACCATTAGTGAGCTCTCACAGAACCTAGCTCTGCGGAGATGAAAGTGGAGGCTTAACTTAGGAATCTGTAAAATAAAACATGAAGGCTCAACATGTAGTAATATATCATGTTGCATCACTATAATTAAACATATGCATATTGGTTATACAAGTGCATGTGTCCTTACCATACCCATTGATTTTCCTACCATTACCATATGTCGTTAGTTAGTTAAAATATAAATAAAATTTACCCAAATTAGTTAACAACTATCAAATAAACTAGCTATTGATAGAGATATCAAAATTTACATCAAAATTAGACTTGCCAATAGGGTTATCAAAAGGTAGTACTAGTACAGAGGGTCCCATAAGCATGTATGGTAGGGTTGAACCATTGCTAATACTAACATAGATACTAGTAAAGCTAGTGTCTTAGGTAGAATAAGTGGAGTAGTAAGCAAGTCTAGGACCAAAATAGCTAGGTCCAAAGGTGAGTCATCATAAAGGATATCTACAAGTCCCTTGACTAGAATAGGGCTATCAAAGAGAGCCACCAAATAAGCTATTTGATAAACTCCCTCATTGGAATGTTGGTTTATTGAAACTTGAACTAGATTTGGATCCTAAGGATGAACTTGTGCTACTCTCATTTTGGACTCCTAAGATATGATATTTTTTTGTGGACTATTAACATAAAGTGAAACTTTTATTTGTACATGTTGAATGGTGTATGGTATGATTGGCACCATATGTTAATGATCTTATACAAGGTCATCTCGAGCAATATTTGCTAAACCACATCCACAAATAGAGTACTTAGTTACTTAGTGAAGTAGGTGCCACATAAATATTCTAATTAATTTTAATTTAAAAAATATCCATATACAAGACATATATCAAAATAATTTTCCTTTCAAAAATATAATAAATAGTTTCATAAGATATAACATATATGATATCTAACAAATGACTTGGAAGAATAATGGTTCTTTCTTCTTACTCTCGATTAGCCTTGTCCCACATGTATCCTAACCTCATGCCTCCAAGTCTATCTTATCTCAGTTGCCCTTCCATGTGACTCAAAAGTCAAGGAATAAGGCTAAACCCAAATCCTTCCATATGGTTTCCAATCATAATATCATGTCACATGTCATATGTCATATATGACATTCAAGCTAAAATGTCAAATACTGCATAACAACCATTATTTGGCATAAAGCCATAGTATCATGCACGACACAAGGCCAAATTAATATCAAGCTCTCAATAGCCCCCTAAAATAAGGTTAGGTTAAAATTTCATTCAAATCCGTAGCCATAATATATTATAAAGTACAATCTAGCATAAAGAGGTTTAGTTACCTTGTTACATATCTAGTGATCATAATAAATTTTGGTGCTTCCATTTCCAACACTAAATTCAACATTCACATAAGCCATTATTAAATATTAATTTCACATAAATACATTAGTGCATATACAAGTCAAAAGATGGCTTAAACAAAATTTTTGTACACTAACATTTCTAACATGCTCATGGTTTCACTACAAAACCCTTACAGTAGTATCTTTTTCTTTTTTTAATATAGAATGATCTTCAAGAATTTTAGAATGTATTTAAGTTATCATCATCACATGTTATTCATACAAATATTAGTGTTAGATCACCATGACTTTCATGGTTTCACTAACAAAATCGTGTAATGTATAACTTGGTTGTTCCATGTTCCACAATTACTATTTTCCAAGCAATTTTAAACTAATACTTTATATAATATTTTAATAAGTAAGAAAAATATTTATCCTCACTTATTCAAGAGTTTACACATGCTACTCAATAGCAATAAAACTACTTGTATTTTTTAAATTGTAACATCTATATTTGGAAACAATCACTAGCCTAGTACAGGTTTTAACAGTCACCTTTATACTGATAAACTCTATTAAAAATATCTAATCTTATTAAAATTTTATTAAAAAATATATAATCAATATTTATACATTTAATGACATCTTAAGCTTTTTTCATGTTCTAAACAAATCATACACAATTTCTTTTTATCTGTTATCAAAATGCATTAGAAAGTGACACTTTTAAGTTGAAGAATCCCTTTTAAATACCAAATTTAAATAATTTTTTTTGAAATTTTATAGAATAAATAATAACTCACAAAACATCATTTTTGAACCATTTTCATGTATAAAACATATTGCACTAGCATTCCTCAACTCAAACCAACAATATGCCCTACAATAGGCTGTTTTAGCTTTTAGAAGCCATTTTTGTGCACAATTTTTTATGAAAATTTTCAAAAATATCCAGCCAAGTTCAAAAGACTTAAAATATCATTAAATAACAATTTTTATTTATAAAAACATGTTACAAAAAAATTAAAAAATTTTACAAAACAAAATTAGCTAGAAAGGAATCATTTTGTACAAGAAAATACTAGTTTGGAAAACATTTTTTTAGCATAAAATTTTAAGCTCCCAAACATACTTTTGAACATGATTTCATTATAAAAACTTATCATAAATATTAATATATATCTCTAAAATTATTTATAATTTGATGCAATAATTTTTTCTTGAAAAAATAGAATTTTTCTGTACTAAACAACAACATATCCATAGGCACTTTAACGTTATCCAACATGGATTTTGTTAGTAAAACATCACTCTTTATCCCTCCTCTGGCTTAAGAAAAAAAAAGGAACACCCCCAAAGATATTCACCTTAACTTTTTTCTTTTGTTTGTGAAAATCATACTTCCAAAACTCTTGCAAGTTTAAAGAAAAAATTCTTTCCATAAAATATTTTTCTTTCAAAATCCTTTCTTAAAATTTAGAAAACAATTATACCATTAACCCACCTTGAAATTCATGGCTTCAACCAAACTATAAAAATTATATATAAACATAAACATTTTCTAAAAGGAAAACTAAGAAGAAAAAGAATAAATTTTTATTCACTCAAAATCAACTTATGGTTTCATGGAGTCCTTCACCTACTAATTAGGCATATTACCAAAATGACATGAAATTAGTAAGAAATTCTTGACATGAACCTTAAGAGAAATGGATCTATGGTAGATTTAGAGACTCATACCCTCACTAAGGAAGCCATCGAAGCTTCTCTCTATCACCAACCTTGAAGAATACTAGAGAAATAAGCAAAATATCACTAAAAACTCACTTTTCTCTCAATTTTCTCTCTGTACCAGTAAGGCATTTTTTATATGGAGCAATTGGTGTCCAACCTTGCTATTTATAGGAGGAGAAAGTGTGCTAGGAAGGCATGCACCAAGCACATGGTTTCCTTAAGGAAACTTGGTGGAAATTGCATTTAGTCTTCCATTTCAATATTACTAATCCATATACTATTCATTGTCTTTGTTGTTGGGTCATGGCTTATGTCATTTTTTGTCATCATCACTTGTGTCATGCCTTGACTAAAACCATAAAAAAAAACTTTCTAACAACTTACTAAATGTAATTTATCACTAATTAGTCAATAGTTATCATTATTAAGGTCTTAATTAAAGACTTTTCCTAATCTTTTCACCTTTACACTTGGAAAATCATCATATAACCTTCTTGGCATTAAAACCATGAATACCCTTCTCGTGATGCCATAAATTTCATTTTCCATATCCTGTGGGTGTCATAGGATGCTTCTAAGTGTAGCCACTAAGTAGCTTTAAAGCCTTGTCAACCATAGATTTCAAATATTTTCATTTTTCCTTGAATTTTTCCTAGAAAATCTTTAAAGAATACTTCTATCTATTAATTTTGTTAAATATTTACATTAATATTAAAAGATATTTCTTCAACTACTCAGTACTAAACGTGGTTTTATTTACCTTTATTGGGCTACAACTACTAAGATTTTACTGGGTGTTATAAGCTCTCAATTGAAACATAATTGTTGATTTGATTATCTTACGTTTCTTTGCTCTTATCATCATTTATGATTGCATTGGTAATTATATAAAAAAGCATATTCAATAATTATCTATTGCAATATATGGCTTAAAAATCTTTATAATCTTTAATTGTTAGGATTGATTATTGCATGTAACAATTAGGTATTAACAATTTGTTTCCAATTTTCATTGATTACCTAAGAAAAACAATGAATGAATTAAATTGTTTCTTAGATTGAAATCACTAATGTTCAATTATCCATTGCATTACTATTCATCATCCTTATAAAACTCACGCAGTACTAACTAACTACCTTTATAGCATCATCTTTAATCCTCTTTAACTTACATGATTGAACCAATTGTCACTATAGCATGCATCACCATTCATCCTTAATTATCACACATAATTGAACTGACTCTAAAACATCACCATTCCTTAATTTCAATTCTTATGTAATGTTAAACTAGGATTTTACGATCTTAAGTTACAACTCTTATAAAGGACTATTTCATGCTTCAGTAGTAGTTATTGGAAAAAAAATTCCTTTCTTTTACACCTAAGCATAAAATACCAAAATAACTAAACACTTCAAATAAAAGTTTAGCAATGAAATTTTCCATTGTTATTTTTTTGTGAAAAAATTAGCAATGAATTTGACGTTACAAGTAAATAATATATTAGTAACTCAAATAGCAATAGAATTCATAATCCTTTACTAAATATGTCACAAAGTTATAAGCTTACGATGACTTATAATGAATGATGACTGAACATTAATGATAACTACTTCCATCACTAAATGCAAATTTTCTAATGAGATGTCCATCACTAATAACAATTTTTTTAACGTAGTGATAAAATAATCTATCATTACATGGAAATCCATTGCCAAATTGGAGAAATATATGTGAAGTTGTCATAGTTAGCAATAGAATATTTCATTGCTGAATGAGATTCATCACTAATCTTGAAAATTCTAGAAGATTATTGTAGTTATTATTTAAAAATTCATCAATAATTTAGTTTCTAATCTAAGAAATATTACTAATTTTCTAGTTATTTTTTATAGGAATCTATGCAGCAAACATGCTACATAAATACAATTCAACCATAACAAAAAATAAATTTAGCAAGAAAATTTCTAAAATTGAATTCCATAATATTGAATGTCAATTATCTTTTTGTATAACATAAATACTATAATACAAAACAATGAAACAGGGATATGTTCAAAAAATTAAATTTAATATGCCTAATGAATGACAAATCCTAAATTATATTTCATTAGTTATCATCATCCCATTGACAATTCTCATGATATTCTTCTTCATGCTAAGGTAATGGCTCATCATTTAAAGGTAGCACTAAGATACCTATTTAGGAATATCATCTTAAAGTTTCTATCATGTCACTCTATCTAAGCTTAATAAAATCATAGTAACCTAAAACGAATGAAAATAAGGATTAAATATCATTTATATAGATTACAAGTGACACATACATGAAAATTCTAATCTATGGGAACTAAAGATAACCTAATCTAAAATAAAGACTCTATGTCATCATATTTAATTTCTATTTCATCTTTATCTATTTATTGTCCATCATCTTCCTTTTCATCATTATCTTCATTTTCCTTATCAATCTAAGGTTCTTCTTTATCATCCATAGCATCTAAGTCATCATGTGGAATTTATTTAATGTGGCTAACTATTTCAAGATCCTAAGTCATCCCTAAGTGAATAGATCTCTTTATTCTCAATATGTGTTAACAATTGATTACATTGCTTATCATCTTGGAATGTAACTATGTCATCATTTATTGTTGAAGTATTGACAATACTCCTTACTTTGATTTAAATGATAACTAATTAACCAGTCTAATTCCTTCTATGACATGTGTATAGAGTTTAATACACTTGCATAACTTGTTAAGCTAAGATGAATGAATTAAACTTATTATAGTATTGAGACACTTGAACCTCAATGATATCATATTGCTTATGTAATCTTATTCCCTTATTAAGGTGGGATCAAACCATTTACAGTTAAACAATATTAATTTCTTAGTAATCATTTTCTAAGTGTCTGTCAATTCATCCATTGATACATACCCTAAAGTTAAAGGTAGACTTATGTTATCTCTATTATTCAAGCCATATACTATGTCAAGTATTTTATCCTCACTCATGGCATTCTCGCCATTTGGAACCTATTTATAAAACAAGTTCAAATTGTTAGTTCTAATAGGTCTAAGGTCTAGGATGCATAAAACTTGACTTGAAGATGATATGACTTACATAATTATGAATCCATGAAAAGAATTCATTTTCAATGCGTGTGTTCACATCCTCGATGGTGAGGGTTGGTAACAAATGTCATGACATCTATTTAAATAAGTTGTAACTCACACTACCTTATTAGAATATAATATAAATTTAAAAAAGACCAAACATTATTATTGAACTCATTAACTAAAGTACTCACTCTACATTTAACGACACCATATCACAATTCAACAACGTATATATTGTAGCCCCAGAATACTCCTAATTTGTCAAATATTAGCATTTGTAATCCTACACTAGATGACCATGACAATTAAACTTGAAGCAAACATATGTAATATTCTCTAAGTTATTAATATCATCATTTCAAAGGACTTTAATCCTTCTATATAACACATGGGGTTTAAAATAATGCAAATAGAAAGTGAAGGTTTCCTTAGTAATATATGCTTTGCAAATAGAACTTTTTGCTAGGGTTTTATTTTTTACTTTCTTCCTTAGTATAGGAAGGAACATAATGATTAACAAGAAAAATTTATTTTTCATAGTTTAAAGAACTAAATAAATTATTTATTCAACTAATTTACATCTCAAAAGAGTATATTGAATAGTATTAGATAAGGGCTCCTACCATTGCTTCATATGATAAGTGCATTAGAAAGTGCTCTATTAAATTAAAAAATCCTAAATGAAATATTCATTCTGACTTGCAAATTGTAATATGAATATTTTGTTCCATTTGAAACAATTGTTCTTTATGTAAGGTGCTTAAACATAAAACTGTGAAAAATAAACTTAACTCATTTATTGTATTCCAAATGGGCTTTGGTAGTGCTATTAGAGGTAATTATTCTATAAAAACATGACATTTATAACTTCCTATTCCATTCATCTTGCATGCCCATAGATGCACACATCTAGCTAGATTTGAAGCATAATTATCTTGAAGTTTTAAGTTTTTTATCCACTCACGCATTACTCTTTTATGCTTCATATTGAATATGTATTATGCTTTAGGTTTTAACATCCTTTTTTTGCCTTGTTAAACTAGTTCAAGTTCCCCACACTTAGATGACTCACCTAAATGCATCTTATCTTTCATATTGTCCTTTGTTTTTCCTTGCACATCTATCACTATGTTGAACAAACCATCGAACATATTCTTCTCAATGTGTCTGACATCCAAATTAAGATAAATAAGATTTGTCTAGCAATAGAGCAATTGCCAAAAGATGCTTTATTTTATCTAATTATGGGAAACTCTATACCTTCAATTTGTATTATAGATCCTTCCTTATAACCTTAGGTATATTCATAACTTTTTCCTAAAGGTCTTTGCATCAAATCTTAAAGGTGGATATAATTTGTCTATCTTATTTTTCTTGAAAACTTCTTTATTCCTACTAAACAGGTGATTATATCTATTACAAACAAAGAATAAAGTTTTTTTACCATATTTTAATATGAATGCAATAGAAAACTCCATATAAATTAGGCATGCTAGCTTTCCATTTGTCTACTAACTTGATAGCATATATATGTAGGAAAGTCATTGATGGTTCACAACAATGCAGTGCTTAAGTTAAAATTCTATTCCAAAGATATATCATTTATATGTACACTATCTTCTCATAATACTTTTAATTTGTCTATTAGTAGTCGTAAGTAGACATAGAAAACTAATATAAATATTGTAATACCTTAATGAATCCCTAAAGCATCATATTCAAATAAAATCAAAACAAAATAAATTCTAATTACATAAAAATCTCAATTTCCCTTTATCAAAACCTAAATCATCAAATTAACAAATTCAATCCATATTCAAAGTTGTAAAACATTCTAATACACTATCATTAGATCAAAATTATAAGATAATATCACTATGAATCCCCTTAATCATAGTTTCAAGTCCCCCTCCATGCTAATTATCTAACTTGGTGAGTAACCCTCCTTAAGTAAATCCCTTAGCATTCAACAGTTAGTTGAGTAGCTTCTTTTTAAACTAATTAAGCTTGATAGTAACCTCTGAGTAAGCCTTTAATGGTAGCCTTAGCATGTCATTGGTATCCTATCTAGTAAGATTAAGGGAATTTCTCATTCCTATCATTTTTAATCACAAAAAATATAAGTTAAACATCAATTGAAAAAAGAGGGAAAACATAACAACAAAGCTCTCGAAGATGGTAAACAATAGTGAGGAGGATAGATGATAGCAAAGAAGTTGGCAAAAGCATGATAATGGCATGGAAGGGAGAAAAGAAAGGTTGATATGTAGAAGTAAAGGGCTTCTATTGCAAACTAATTATATTCATAGTTTAGCAACAAAAAAGCCATCACTAATTCCCTCTTAGTGAAACAATGCATTTTGTTTAGCAATTAATTTCTACCATTCAATCACTAAATTCATTGCTAATTTTTTTAAAAATAATTTTTCTACAAAATATTTTTCAATAATTTTACTCATAATTCATCACTAAATTTTTCAATAAATAAAAAAAATCTCATCTATAATTCCATTAGCCAATTTTAAAAGGAATTTAAAGACAAAATTAATGATGAGTGCAAAAAATTTCATCACTAAAAATAAATACAATTTCATATTTTAAATATAAGATAGGAAGATATTTTGCAACACTGCTTCTATTGCTCAATACTAAAATTCTTGTAATGAGAGTAGCACAATAAAACTTATAAAAGAATTTAACATAAAACACCTCAATGAGAAGAGATCCATAATTTAACAAAACTACAAGATAATGTATGTGAAAGCTTTCAATTATAGCCCTATACTTTCCAACCATTATCCCTACATCTCTCTTAAACTTGTATAAGGATTCCCATATAACATTTATATGCACTCACATTATATTTTTCTCATAACTCAAATATAAACTCATTATAAATATTTATAAACTAAAATATTTTCTTAGCAGGTAATCCCAACCATAGTTTAACATAAAAACCTCACTTCACCTATATAAGAAAATAATTTATAATTAAAAACTATTACTAATTTAATAACAATCAAAATTTATGTCAGCCTAATTGCTTGTTGACTCTACATCTTTCAAATTTTATCAAATGTCCCCAAGGGCATCAATCGTTTGGTGGGTAAATGGTCAATAACTCTTTTTTCTAATGAAAGTTCAATAACTAAATGGTCATGAATACAAATGATGCTTGTTAAAGGAGGAACCTTATAATTAAATATGAATTTAGTACATTTATTTTAATAGAAAATATCATATATTAAAATCATTTAACTTATTTTGTATTTATAATTTTAAAATATTAAAATAATAGAAAATGATTTATTTAATGGTAAATATAGGAAATGTAGTGAAAAATAATATATTCTATGAGGAAGAAGTTATTTTTCTTAATATTATGATACCATGCATTATTTATTTAATCACAAGGCATCATTTCAAAAAAAATGACTATATCGATGACCAGAGCCTTCTAGATGACACTTCATCGATATAAATGTCGTTGGTATAGAATGGTAGCTATTGACTCCTACACTAATGACAAGTAATGTCATTGCAATAAGCTATTATACAAATGACATATCTCATTGATATATTGCATGACACAAGTCATCTAACACAGATTTATATAGATAACATGTCATCGATATAGGTTAAACCCTATATAGATGAAATTATCATGGGTATGTAGCACTTTTTTCATATTTAAAAACAAAAGCCTATATAAATGATAATATTATTGATATAGCCTTATTTTTTAATTTTTTTTTAAAATTTTTAATTTTATATATAATTATTAGTAATTATTTTAAATAGAACTATTGTCCAATAAATTAACAATACCTCTAATTTTTCTTAATTAATAATAAATTAAACTTTTATTTTATTAGTTGTAATAATAAATCAAACAAATAAAAATATTTAATGTAAAATTACAAATGATATATAATAAAAATTTATCATAATATTAATAAATAACAATTAAAGTATGTACTAAAAAATGTATATACAATATAAAAAGTTGCCAAACTAAATAATCAATAATGTTATCATTATCATAACATCATCTGAAAATGACCAACGAGGTGGGGCCAAGGCTAGGCCTAGGCTTGGGCTTAGTCTTAGTGCATTGTAGAAGCAAATTGACTAGGTATAACTAGTACATAAATGTGCAATTGAATACAAGCCAGCTGCACAAGAGGTGGAAGCATATCAATCTTATGTTAAGAGTAAAGGACCCAATACAATACATCTATGTAGCTTTAAGTTTGCTCCTGCATTTGTTTTTAATAAAGTATATGCTCTTGCTATGCTTGCATAACCTATTAACTATGGGCAACATAGCTCTATATCTTAGTAACCAATCCCACGTCTTATTGCTACCTTGGAGGAGATATTGTCATTGAACTGAAGATGCCAAGAGTGGCATATAATGTCCTAACTAGTACACGACCAATTGACTTCCTATGCCTTTAACAAATTTCAAGCACCTCGTCAACAATAAAAGGCTTATTGATTTATGTTAAAGTCACTGAGGAGCCAATGGATAATATACTAGACCACACAGCTCATTGGGTGGCCAGGTGTATCATCTTTGTCTTAATTTTTTTAATAAAAATTAAATAGAATGAGTAAAAAAAATTTATAAGATTTCTAAAATTAAGAAATAAAAATTAAATTATTTGCAAAAGCATTTGTGGCAACCTAATATACCCACTCCCCCATATAATAAGTATATGGTCCTTAAAATTGTCCATCACTAATTATAACTCACTCATGTCCTTATTTATGTATACCAATTTTATAAAAAAAAAATGAGGTACAAAGTATTAATAAAATGTTAGAAAGTTTTGGAATATTATGAATGTTCACTTAATATACCTTATCATGTTAGTATGCTACAATGGACTTTGATCTATGGTGATCATTATACAATTTCTTTGACCTATTGTCCTTATTTCTTTTGGATAATTCCTACAAATTAACAACCAAAAATTTACAATAATAAGTGTAAAATAAATTGAAATTTTAAAATAATGACATTAATTATAACTTTTTCCTTACTTATACTCTTAATTATTGAAATAGATATAATACCTCTCCTAATAATAAATGTGGATATTTGGAGGAACCATTTGCCTTGTGCACTACAAGTCTTAGTTATTGAAATAGGTGTAATACCTCTCCCAATAATTAATGTGGATATTTGGAGGAACCATTTGCCTTGTGCACTACAAGTCTTAGTTATTGAAATAGGTGTAATACCTCTCCCAATAATTAATGTGGATATTTGGAGGAACCATTTACCTTATGCATTACAAGTTGACATCATCCTTATGCCTCCTATGTGCTAAGAAATGCTTATTAAGGTCATACTTCTAGTCTAGGTATCAATCCACTCTAGTTTGCATGATATTAGAATTTACAATGCAAAACTCCTCTAATATTATGTCCATAAACTCGAAATGGGACTATATTAGAAAACATGTAACAAGCATGTGATTAATATATCAAATAATTTTAATATTAAATATAAAATAATAAGTAAAATACATTGAGTTATACTTATTCAAACTTCTTATAGGACACATGACCTTTACTACTCAGGAACCTTCCTCCTATTCTTATGGCAGGGCTCATAGTATTGTTTCACTAACACACCTATGTCATGAGAGAAATGGCTTGAGTTTTATCCTACCACATGCCATTTACTTGTCTCCTTATCAAAATGGGCTAACAATGGTTTAGCATTCTACTTTTGAATTTTTTTCATGGACATTTAAGGACCTACCTTTGCTACACTTTTTATTGGTGGTAGCTTTCAAACATAACACAATGCTAGTGACATGAATTTATAGGAAATAAATGCTAAAATGAATAATATAGTAGAATAAATTTTACTTGACTCACATTACGAAGGAATACGAGTGAGGCCATGTAGTGGCTCCTTTATCATTTCTTTCATAATGACATGCCTCAACATTGGCCATGATTATTAGGCAACATGAGCAATAATCATTATTAAAGACATGTAATTCAAATAGTTATAACAACATAACATAAAATTTTTATAACACATCACATTTTTACACTTTCACAATTATATGTTAACCACGGAAAATATAAACCCTAATTTGAGTCACTATTAATAAAAGTAGCAGGCTCATCCTTATCATCACTTGTTTGACCATCATCACCAAACTTTAGAAGTCCTTCCTTTATGTAATCATCAATTATTTCATCTTCTAAAAGGTCATTGTCATTTTTGAAGTCATTAATGTCTTATATGATAAAATCAATATTCTTAAGAGATGAAATAGTTTGAGGATTGTTATTATAATCCCTTAAGGTAATTAGGTCAAAATCTCTAAGGTCATCTATGAGGGTAAAGTTAACGAAGTTATTGTCCTACAAATATGACACTCTTTGTACATTGATATCATCATTAGGAATATTCTATATATTATAATATGTCATATTATTCACAACTCTCCAAGTAGACCTATCGAGAAGATTATCAATATAGAAAACTTATTTTGTTTGAGAAGTAAGTATATATGGTTCATCTTTATACCACTATGTATTAATGAAGATACTTGTTATGTTCTGTCAATGATAATTTTCATCTTTCTTAGGTTGGTATCATACCATTTACACTTAAATAAAGTTATACTATAATTATTTAAATAAGTTAACTCTATGATATCCTTCAATAAATAGTAAAATGTGTTGTCTTCAGTCCTAGGGACAAAAATCCCACTATTCTATGTCTTATGCTTGGCATTCGAGAAGTAATTACAAACTATACTTCATTTATTACATATGCTAAGCAAGATATAACAATGAAACTTGGACCTAAAGGTTAAAATGCAAGTGCATTTCAATTTTACTGTAATTTGACAATTACAATAATTTTAACTATATAATAAATTCCCTTTTATTTACATAGAAACAAAGTTTGTCACCCCACATAGCATGTAATATTCACCACTCTACTTCAAACTAATAATAACTTCTTTGTGCCAGTGACTAGATTCTTACTTTAGTCAGCTCTAATCTAATATCTTATATAACTTGTATTTTTTCTAAGTTTATTTTTTGTCAATTGCATCATTCTTTATCTAATTTTATTTTTTATATAATTTAAAATTTTAATAAAATTATTCAAAGTATTGCACATTTATTAATAAATTAATATTTTTATTTATTTATTATTTTTGAGTAATGACAAAACTTATTTGTTAGGATTTTAAATTGTTAACTTAAATTATTATATACTTCATATTATCAAAAATTTTACATTCTGCTTACTTAAATTTTCAAAATATATATGCCATCATTATTTGATTACTCTAATTTTTTGTGTATTCTAAAATTTTAATAAAAGCATTTAAATTACTTACAATATTAAATTATTATGAATCTTTTTCATCTTTAATATTTACTAATAGATATTTATTAATAAATTAATATTTTAATTTATTGAAGTTTTTGAGCAATGATAGAACTTATTTTGTTAGGATTCCAAATTATTAACCTAAATTATTATATATTTCACTTCATCAAAAAGTCTATATTTTGCTTACTTGAATTTTCAAAAATTTATGTGCCATTATTAGTTGATTACTTTGATTTTGTACATATTCTAACACTTTAATAAAAATATTTGAATTGCTTACAATAAACAATTATGAATCTTTCTTCTTTTATACATTTATTAATAAATTAATATTTTTCTTTATTTAATTTTTTGAGTAATGATATAACTTAATTTGTTAGTATTTTAAATTATTACCTTAAATTAATATATATTTCACATCGTTAAAAAATTTACATTTTAATTATCATATTTTAAAATTTATGTATCATCATTATTTTATTACTTTGATTTTCTACATATTTTAACAAATTAATAAATTATTTAAAGTAATTTTAACATTAAATTATTACAAATTATTTTCTCCTTTATTATTTTGTAAAACACATTTATTAATAGTTTAATTTAATATTTTATTTTTCTTAGAAATATATATATTATTTGCTTAAATTATTATATATTTCACATCATCCTTTAAATTGTTATAAAAATTTTTTATAACCCTATCTTATATCATACTTACTAGATATTTGAAATAACAAACATAATAAATTATATAAAAATACAATTTTAGCCACTAACATAACAATGTATAAAAATAAAATTATACTCATATTATATCAATATCATTATTAATTTAAAGCAATAAAGATATCAAATTATACAAAGTAGCAATTTCATCAAACTGCAATAATGCATCTAATATTAACCACTCTATAAATTGTACATTCAAACAAAATATTATAAGTTTCTTTGCCCTACCTTAATGAAATAGTAAAATAAAAAAAACACCAATATCAACCAAGCAATAGCTACAAAATCTGATTATTTCATAAAATACAAGTAAGGAAATATACAAAAGAATGAAAATTTTGTAGAAATAATAAAGAAAAATATAAAAAACTCACTTGGGAGCTCTTTTCTCTCTCTTAGCTCCTTACTTCTTTGCGCATGAATGAAGAAAATGGTACTACACATGAACTTAAAGACACAACCCTATATCGATGATAAAAAAAATTCATTTGTTGGTATGAAGTTAATTAAAGGCACATGTATCTTTTAATGTGACTAAGGCCTATACCGATGACTTGTCATTGATATAGGATGACCAATGAGATTCTCATTAGGCTTACTCGAGCATTTTTCAAGGAGACTATATAAACAATAATATCATTGGTATAATTTTTTGATTTTTTTTAAAATTTTTAGAAAGAATATATCAATGACAAAGTTATTTGTATAGCTTTTCTTGAAAAATGTCTATCAGCTGTTCATGGTCAAATTCTTAAAATGTTATACAGATGACTTTATTGTTAATATAGTCTTTTTAATTTTTTTTTTAAAAAAATCCTAAATCAATGATTGAATTTTTATTATAAGGTGTTATTGTTGCACTGCATATAGGTGAAATAAAACTTACTGATGTACAGATAAACAAGATTTCTCCATAAAAGTATCTTCCAATTAAACGAAAGAGAGTTAATAACATTAATAACCTAATAAGCATGTTGATGAGATGCAGAGTTCAAGGCAAGATTAACGTAGACAACATAAATACAACTATATTTAGAGTACTCTAAAATCATCCTAACATCTTCAACTAGACTCAACAATTTTCGAGGACAGAACATAAATCCCAAACCAGAATCAACAACAAACTTGCTGTCATTCTATGCTAGTCTTCCTGTAAAACAGAAGTGTGATGCATGTCATGCTTCAAGTTTACTCTCTATGATGATCTAATCTTGCTGGTTTTAGCTGTAATATGTATAACTTCATTTTCTTTAGCAAGATCCTTAATTTCCTTTTACATGATCATCTAGTCAATTGGCATTTTTTTTTTCATTTGGGGACGGATTGTGGAGGATAATTTCTATAAAAAAATCTTTTTTATGTATATAAATGAAAGAGTATCATATATCTCTATACTTTGTGATTAAAAAAAAATATCCCTAGAGTCAAGACAATGAAAAAAATAACTTTCTCTTTGAAAAAGAAGTTATATTATATCAAAACTTATTATATTTAATGTTGAATATATAAATTATTTTTTATCATTATATAGTTTCTAACTATATTTCAATAGAATATGTTTTCTGTTAAAACAAATGGAGCCTAGATTGTTTTAAGAATTTTATCTTGTACATTTTACATGTGAATTCCATTCCAAATGAATTGAATTCTCATTTTTGTTTATAGTTTCAAACAAAGGGTAAGACAAGTACAAATATCCATTTATTTTGATAGAAAACATTTCATATAAATATGTTATAAAATATTAAAATGGCAAAAAAATCTTATTTATTGAATATTAAATATGGAGAGTATAGTGGAAAACGATATCATCTATTTTAAAGAGGAATTTTATTTTTCCTACTATCAAAATTCTAGGTATCATAATTTTTAATCAAGATATATAAGTGACATGTAAAATGAATTTTTTTATGAACAATATCTTTTGACAAAAACAAAACCTAAATAATCACTTCAAGTTGGTTGTGTTTATGGATGTGATTTTAGATTTTGATTTCATATTTTGCTCTCAATAAGTAAAAAAATGTGAGAAAAGAAGTAGTAACACAAGTTTGGTAATAAAATATGGATTTAGAAATTGGCATTACACATTAGAATATTTTTCATTGGACTACCATTAATTAAATCTTTTGTTTTATTTTTCTAAAGCAAGCTGAGTTTGATCTTAGAGTCATTATTTTTGGTCCATTCTTGTGTTCAATTTGTCAATTAAAAATGCTTAGTAGGTTGGTATATTTAACAATAAGTGTAGATATTTAGCTTATTGGGTTTTTGATGGGTGAGTCCAATAAATTTTTTTTACTTAATCAAGTTAAGTTCTTAACCTTTTGAGAGAGAGAGAGAGAGATCACAAATCTAAATATTTTAGAATTTTTTATTATTTGTACCCTATCAATTGCAAGTCATAGAAAAGGTAGGAGGGATCAAACTTTTTATTTGTCAATCGATACTTAATTGTTAGGGATAATATAGGTTAGCTTTTTATTTTGAAATTATGTTTTTATATTTTTACATCTATGTAAGCATTGTTTTAGATAAATTTTTGCTTACAATGCAGGCCACAAGACGGTAAATTAATAGTGAGGAGCTTCATATCATGTTGGAGGTCATAGGTTAAAGCCTCCTTGCTGTTAATGTAAAAAAAATGGCATTATAAATATGAAATAAAAAAAGTTGAAGAAAAAAGGGAAAAGAAAAAAATAAAATAAAATAAAAACTCTGATTTGTTCATAGTGATGTATTAATTAGAATATGAAATATACTTTTAGCTTCCTCTTCTCTGTCAAAATGATCAGTGGTAGCTTAAAACTGATATTTTGGCCTGAGGGCCTTCTTGGACATAAACAAATATACACTCAGTGCCAGGGCTCAAAGCCTTGAGCCACTGAGGAAGCTCGTATGTATTCTTCTGTGTTGTTGGAGACAATCCCCAAATTGACCCTGACAGATTTTCAATCACCAATTTAAGATCTGAGATTGGCTTTTCGGAAGTGTTCTTGATCACAACCTTGTGACGGTAATAAGTTGTTGCTCCAACACTCCATGAGCTTGTGATTGAGTGAAGGAATTCAACTGGGACACCACCTGAAACACAGCTATAGATTCATACTATGTTCGATTCAATTCTTGTTAACATATGTACAACAGAAAATTTTTATTTCCATTTTCAAAAATGAATTCAGGAATATCCCACTTTTTAACTCAGAGTGTGAAGCCTGCAATAAAGTCCAATTTATTTGTGACAGTGAATGTAAAGATTAAAGTAGGATATAAGACGTGAAGATAATGAAACTGTATAAAATATGAATTGGAAAAGGCAAAATATGAAATTTGAATTCTCTTCCTCTTCTTCTATTTTTCTTTGTCATATTAAAAAAAGATAGATATGAAATTTCCATGGATTGGGAAGTCCAAAATTTTATTCTACTCTAATAAGATCTATATATATATATATATATATATATATATATATATATATATATATATATATATATATATATCTTTTCAATATTCTAAAAAAAAAAATTACATCACAGAAATATGACAAAAAGAGAGGATCGAGATCTATAACATGAGTTTTGAAATGTAAATTGGATCTTTGAAATCACCTGAGGAACTCCTAGATGATGCCGGTGTTTTATATGGGTTTGTACCTGTCAAAGTCAATAAATAACATGTTAATACATAGAAATTTAGCATAGAATTGTTTTAAAGTTCAGGTTGCACTTTAAAAATCAAATTGGAAGCTGAGTGATGTTGACTGATGCTACCTACACAAATTGTAGGTGTCCTATTTATTTACATGTGTGAAAATATTACCCGCAACAAACATTTCTCTTCAATTATTGATGTTTATAATTTAAAAAAGAAAAAAGGAAACCGTGATTAATAACGATGGAGTAGTCAAATTTCATTTTTGTTGTTCTCTCCTTAATAATTTAGCCATTTTAGATATTCACTTTCTTTTATTTTTCTTTAATACTTTCAAAAGTGAATATTCTAATTATAAAAACATTATTCAACTTTTTGTGATAAATACTAGGTTATTTTAAAAAGTATATATTTATATTGTGTTTGGTACATAAAATGAAATGCCATAAGATAGTCATTTTATAATTATGTTTATTATGATTAGAAATGGAATGAATATTTTATTCCAAAATTATGTTTAATAAAAACAGATATAGAAGGAATAGAATGAAAAAAAAAAGGTCAACAATAATAATGCCTTTAAAAATAGAAAGAAAGTGTAAAATTAAAATTATATTTATATAATTGATCATATTATTATTTTTATTTATTTATAACTAAACATATATATAGTTTATAGTTAAACATGTATATTAAATAATAAAATAATAATATAAGTTAAATAAAAATGTGTATGATATTATTAATATTTAAAAAATATTATATTTTAAATTTAATTATCAAAATTATAATTAACATAATTTTGTATAGTAAAAGAATAAAAAATTAATTGATTAAATTTTTATATTAAATATTTTTTATAAAGAATACAAAATATTTTATTATAAATTTTATTATTAAAATATAATTACTAAAATATTTTCATAATATAATATTAAAAATAAATACTATCTTAATATTTATTAATAGAGGTTAACATTAAAATATATGAAAGATATAAAAGATAAGAGTGTAAAGAATTCATTCCATCACTTTTTTTATAGAATGGATATTTCATTATTTGATAGAATGGTCATTCCCTAGGAAAAAGGTAATACCATTACATAATACCTATCAAACATTTTTTTTTCATTTCATTTTATTACATTTCATTATACCAAACATGCTATTACTTTTTTTTTTATTGCTATGTATTCTAAATTTACATAAATCTTTCTGGTTAAAAAAATTAAGGAATTGTTTGATTTATATAAGAAGTTTTCACAAGAAGTTAAATTTCTTAAGAAATTAATTTCTTTATAAACTTCTTGATAAATATTCCAAATTATTTAATATTAAGAAACTGAAACTTTTCAGGAAGTAACTTATTGTACTTTGTTTGATTCAACTCTAAATTTCTTAAAAGGTATTATTAAAATAATTAATTTAGCTTTCAAAATCATAATATACAAAAATAAAAAAATGTTGGTGGATTTTAGTTATTTCTACTTATTTTCTCTTTTAAATCATATTTCTAATCTCTCTTTCCAAAATAATTTTTCTAAATTACTAATTTCTTATTTTTTAATATAATATAAAAAAGTAAAATAGGTTCATATAAAAAAATTAAGATGTCTTATACATATATGAAATTTAAATTTAATATATATATATAATTTTTATATTTAAAAAATTTAAAATATATATTTTAAATTATCTTATTATAATTAAAATGCAATATAGTTTAAATGAAGAAAAATATTACTTGAGTAATTAATATAATGAATAATTAATTCCATTAAATTTATATAAAATAGATAAGGAATACAAAATTATTTATTTATATAATTGAACATTAAATAATAAATATAATTCTATTTAGAATTAAATCTCTATTATTATTACTATATTTATGATTATATTAGTATGATTCTATTTATTATATAATTAATAAAATAACTATATATTTATATTTATTATTAATAGATTATATTATATTATTATAATTTTCAACTAGTGAGAATTAAAGGTTAAAATGGATTTAAGTAAGGATAGTTTTATATTTCTATCAATAAAAGATATAGAAAGTTCCTGTTATCAAGAAAGATGTGGGTAAGTAACTTTTCATGATCCGTAAAAGTTCTACTTTGTCTATTTTAATAGTTAATAAATAACTAAACGATTCAAGAATTCTCCACTTTCCTAAAAGTTGCACTCCCAAAATTATTTTTGTAAACTAAACAACTTCAAAGCAAAATGAGTGTAGTGTTATAAAAACAAAAAAATTGCAAATATAATTAGCTAGATTTAAAAAAAGTGGGTATAATTTTCCATCAATTTATCCTAGTTCTTGTATCAAAAAAATAATAATTATCTTAGTTCTATGGAAAATTCTATGATGTACAATTAATTAAGTAATGTATCATAACATATATAAAATTTGACTTTTGAAAAAAATAAATTTGATACACAATCAAATTACTTAGTGGTGTACTATAATTTCTTTTTAAATTTATTAGGAGCATGACCCTATGTCCTTTGTATACTCACTTGGTGTCTTTGGCTTGGGCGCTGTTCCTTCATTATGATAGTTACCTGTAAAAATTTAAATTAAAAAAAAAAAAAATGGACACCTTTGGAGATCAGGTGGAAGCCAAAATGCCATATAATAACTGCAAAATAAATGAATTCCTGTTTACCTGTGTTGCCACCATATAAACTCTGTAACTTAGCAAAAATGCCTATAAGTGGAGCAGAGCCTGAAAGTGAAGGCTCAGTTTGTTCATAGTTGGATCTATCATCGACAAAGTTATCATTTTTGTCCGGACCACCCACAAGGCCACCGCGTACGACGTTGGGATTGGTTTCCGGCCGGCGGTACCACATCTCGAATCCTTCCACACAGCCAACCTCAGAATGAAGATTGAAGATTGAAGCAATGGAAGCTCCTCTGTGGTGGACATGGAGAGGGTATTTTGGTCCATATCCAACTAAGTAGCTTATGTACATTGGGTTGTTGCCAAGGATGTAATCAGCCTGTACCAAGACCAAAACGTTGTTTTATTAGTACCTTGTACATCATATAGTTGGAATATAATCATGGATTTAAACATGCAGAAAATCTGTTAAAAAAATAAATATAACAGAAAAATAATGCAACAAACTTTAGGATCTTTGTGGATATGTTTTTACTTTTTTTTTAATTTTCAAAAATTATTATAAAATATTATTTTTAACAAAATTTTTATTTTCAAATACTATTTTGAATTCAAAAAAATAAAAAATAAAAAATGATTGATGGGAAAAATAAGAAAAAAATTATTTAATTACAAAATTACTATAAAAAATTAAGAAAATATTTAAAAATATTTTTATTTTTTATTTTCAAGTTACACATTTGACATTAAAATTCTTAAAAACATAATAAAAGCCACGACTCATACGCAAATTTTTATTTTTAAAATTTAAAAATAAAAAATATTTTTAAAAAGAGTAAATATAGGGGACCGAAATTTCTTTTCAATTGAGGAACAAATGTAACAGAATCATCATTTTATAATGCGATTATAGTCACACTTATAATAGTAATGACAGATATTTATTGACATGTTGTGCTTTGCAGCAACGGGTTATGACTTGATATTTTGAGATCAAAAACTTTTTGGGGTCAAATGCTTATGAAATATATATATATATATATATATATATATTAAAAGATGTCATAAAATGACATGATACTAATGTACGGTATCAAAAATATATAATTACCAAAATATACCTGTGACTTGGCGAAACTGAGTAGCTCTTGAGGCTGAATTCGGCCTTCTGGACAGTTGAGCTGAGCTTTTGCGGCGGAGAGATAGTTAGAGTAAACAACTAAGAGAAAAGCAGCAGATGAAGAATACTGCATATTGTTCCATTCCCGAACATATACCAAGCCACCTAACAAACACAAAATACAATTTAAAAGGTATTAAAATTCTTTGTCTTGATTTTTCTTAACTTTATGTTAAGTTTGAATTTAATTTTCTTATAATTTTTAATTCATTTTATTTTAATATAAAACAATTAATTCATTTATAAATAATTTTAATATCGGGAAATAATAAAAATAATGATTTTAACAATAAAATTTTGTTTTGCGGTTGAAAATCTAAAAATAATGTTAAAAGCGAGGGCTATTTAATTTTAGCCACTAACCTGGAGTTTTCTGGACATTGTAACCATCATTCTTTTGCAAGCAAGCACAAGCAAAGTAATCTGCCTTGGCCTGATATTGCTTTAGTGTGGAGGCGTAAGAACCGGCCTTTCCTTCCAGTAGTACCTGCAAATTGTTTTCAACTGAATTTGATTAACTAAATATTCTATTTTGCCTTGAACCACAATATTGAATTGCTATTAAATAATTTGTTACTAAGCAAATTGTGCCATATTGTGGATCATACTAATTTTGATAGTTGAAGTGATGAGAAGTTTTGTGTTTTCAAATATAAAAAATTATTAAAATACTTTTCCTATTTTTAAATAACTAATTCTTCTAAGCATTTAAATTTAATTTAACGTCGTTATAAATTTTTTTTATATTATCACCTTGTTAATAAAAAATTATTAATTTTTTTTTACTGTGATAAAATTTTTTTAATTTTTTTTACTTTTTTATGACATATCTTTCTCCAATAAATTAATAGTATAAAATATTTAAAATTATTAGTGAATCAAATTTAAACTCTTTTTTAATAGCATTTTTTAATAAATAACAATTAATCAAATTTAAACTTTATATTATATTACCGGCAATAGTATTACTATAGTTTCAGCGGTGTCAATATTACCTCTGCAATAATATTCCTATAATTTCAATATTGGTGATCAGACAGAAGCTTTCTTGAGGATAGAAGGTTTTGATTCTTAAAATTTTAAAAACTATGTATCAATATTATGTAATTATCTTTTTTTTTTTTGTAAATCATTTGATCTAAAAAAGTTTTTAGCTCAGCCAGGAGTTTAAATCAAAATCTGTCATAGTCAGCCATGATTGATATCAGAAAATGAATGTTAACCGTGCGTACTTAATTAATTAACAATGAAAAAAAAAAAACAAATTACAGTTATAAAAAGTGATAGGTATAAAATTGTAATACAAATACAGAAATGACATGTGATATTCATTACTTAAATTTTTAAAATAAAAAGGTATATTGCTATTTAAGCATCAAAATGCAATACACGCGGATGAAAGCAGAGTATATATGCCAATTTTTGTAAGTATTAAATAAATAGTTACCTTTGATAGGAGGATCTGGACGCCAGCATGTTTGTTGTCCCAAGAGAACTCCTTCACAGCCCAACCAGTTCCTCCCATGTACACAGCATTGTCCACCACATACTTGAGGTAGTATTCTTCGCCGGTTACTTGGTGCAGCCACGCAGCGGCCCATAGTAATTCATCCTTCAACGCATCGTGGTTTTATACAATAATTCATGATATATATTAAATACTTACACAGAAAAAAAAAAAGACAAATTATTCTTATTTTACTTTGATATATCCTAATTAAATTTGCTTGTTACTATTTATATAAATATACTATTAACTTTTTGGATAAATTACATTCACAGATTTGATATAATTACACTTGTTCCTATTTTTCAAAAATATACACATTTATTTCTAAAACATTTTTACCAATATAAAATATAATAATGTTAAACTTTTAAACTATAATTCATTCTTTAATGTTTATGTGTTGTGATTGGAAAACTATTTTCCTATATTTTTTTCGCACAAATGTACACTTTTTTTCTGAAAAATAAAAACATTATCCTTTCTTATATATAATTGTGTTGTAATATTAGTATATAAAATTATAGAAAAATAATTCCTTAGTCATGAGGACTAATATTAAAAAAGGAATTGCAGTTAAAAAACTAATTTTGTTACATTTTATAATGGTGAAAGTATTTCAGAGGAAATAAAAATGTATAATTTTAAAAAATAAGAAATATTAAGTGTAATTGGATTAAGTTTCAGGAAAAGCTAATGTAAATTACCCTAGCTTTTTTATTTCTGTGTTTAAACCATACTCATCCTGCCATAATGTACCTAAAATAAAAGGATGTAGTTAGAGGAAAATTTTTTAAGCAGATGAAATATTAAAGATTTTGACAAAAAAATTTAATTTTTGTGAGCTGTATTTGAATTTCTCAACAATTAAAATATGTAAAGAAGTAATTTTCTGAACTTTCAAATCGGAATTATTATCTGTAATTGATTGTTGAAAATTTTTTAGAAGTGCAACCAAACAATCTTTAAAAGACAATAATTAATTATTTGGCCTATAATTTGTAATCGTGAATTTTAATCAATATACCAAACAAGCACCAAGAGTGTAATCAGACTAAATTTGAAGAGAAAATGTAATTTACTTCAAAATAAACGTGGAAGAATTTACTCACCGAATAACCAGAAGAAGTATAGAACTTCTGAGCAGAAGAAATGGAGTCATCATATAGACCTCTGAATCTATCTGCAAATGTGAAGAGCTGCAACAAAAACAATAGCACTAATATAATAATTCATTAATTTTTTCTAATTAACTTATTCAACTTTAATAAGTTTTTGTGTGTCTTAACCTGTCTTGCGTGGACCAAGAGGAGACTAGAATAAGAGGAGTTGTAGGGCCTGAAAGCAATGGCTGCTGCAGCCAATGCAGCGGCGGTTTCGCCAGCGAGATCCGAGCCGGGATGTTGTTCATCAATTTTGTAAGCTGTTCTTGATGTTGTCATGTCTTCTGCCCTTTCCCAGCAGTAGTGATCAGAAGCTCCATCCCCAACCTGAAATGTCAAGACATATCTGTTATCTTTGAAAAACTACTATATACTATATGGCATGTATCCAACTCCAACAAATAACTACAATTTCAACCCAACAGTTCTAAATTGCATTCATGATTATGTTGGAATTAGCAAAATTACAAATAAGTAGAAAAAGTGTCACCATTGCGATACAAAATGCACTTCACTATAACAACATTAACTGCAGTTCAGGCCGCAATTCAAGACTCTGATATCGATTTCAGACTACACTTTACCACTATATTTGGGAGAGTATAAGAAGGCAGCACAGATGAAATAGTTGAACCAACAATGGAAGATTGCCTCTCTAATAAAATTATCTTTGTGTGTGTTGTATGACTTGCACTAGTATTGACGCTACCTACCTGTCCCCAAAGAACATTAGGCTGAGGATGTGCTTTGATGAAATAGTCAGTGCCCCACCTAATGGCCCATAAAGTGTGTCCCATTTGATCTAACTCTATGATTTCTTTCCTAAATTCAATGGCTCCCCATGCAAGCATTGTCACACTGAAGGCCATTGGCAGCCCAAATTTCACATGATCTCCTGCATCATAGTACCCTCCCACCAAGTCCACCTGACAAACATATATAAATACATCAACAACAACAATCAATCAACATAAATTAAAATTAAGTAACATTATTACTCAAATGTGCAATATAAACAGATTAATTGATCAATTAGTTTTGAGGATGAGGACTCGTACTCCTTGCTGGAATCCATCCTTGAGACCGGAATCGGCACGCCACCTTACACGTTGCTCCAATGGCAATTTGCCGGATCTCTGTGCCTCAAAAAACATCAATGCCTTGTCAAGAGCATCGCCATAGTTGAAACCGAACCCTAGGGGCAAAACACCGTTCATGACTAGTGCAGTAAAAACTATGCACAGAGACTTGTTCATCTTTCTTATCATTTTTTCAGAAGAGAGAGAGAGAGGAATGATCACTTCTTCCAATGTTGTATTTGGCATATATATATATATATATATATATATATATATATATAGAGAGAGAGAGAGAGAGAGAGAGAGAGAGAGAGAGAGATGGTTTTATATATAAGGAAGGAAAGCCAAAGAAAGGAGAAGAAGGTGTCTGAGATTATATGGTAGCCATCACGTTCGTTTGACAAAATGAGAAGCCTGGAGTAGAGCTTCCCACGTTTCTTGACGTGATTGCTAATTTAATATTGCATTCTATGAATTGGTTTAGTTGTTGAATATATTCAGACTCAGACGTTAATTGTATTACGGTCTCAAGCAAAAAAAATATATAGTCCTCATCCGGAAAATGTTAGATTTTTTTTTCCCTTGTACACCATACCAACAAAACAATTACAAAATTTAGAATTATAATCTCTTATATTTTGACAAATTAAGCATTCACCTCTTAAACTTTAATATTGATTCAATTATGATATCAAAAAATTTAACTTGTCAAACTGAGAACTCATTACAATTATAAGATTAGAAATATTCACCTCTCTAAATTTTTTATTTTGAAACTTACAATCTATTAATAAAATCTATCACTTCAATTTAAAAAAAGTTTGTATCTGTCATTCGTATATTTGACTTGCACGGATATTTAAAATTAAACTGCACGTAGGTTACCAACCGCTCAGAGATATTGTCTAAGCAGGTGCTTTGCGGGCAACCAGACAAGCTGGACATTTACGATTATTTAATAAAGGGCTTCTCAGCATAATTAATTGTAATTGAATATTGCACCATCAAGTAATTAGTTTAATAGTGTTAGATTATTATTTCATTTCAAAAGATACAAATTCAACGTAAAAAAGTATCAATTTGTGAATAATAAAAAGATAGAGGACTTTTAATGCCTTTAGTGTTTTGGTAGAATTATGATAATGAATTTCCCATCTAAATAATAACTACAACTTAAACTAAATATTTTACAACCTATAATAATGCCCAACCACAATTGGTTAGCCTTGCTCTCCCTTTCTTCCTTACATTATAGTATGTAAGACTAATTTGAAAATAAGAAATCTAATTCATTTAGAAATAAATTATTTTAGTTTTTCCTATGATGGGATTGATAAGTATGTATAATGTTCTGGATTTGAAACTATGATGTTGAAGGAAAAAAATTAAAAGGCAATTCACAAGTCACTCTATAATTAAGAGTTCATCTTACATCACAATTTTTTAAAATTGGTTTTATTTCATTTCAACAAAATTATTTCAATTTATTTACAAATGAATTTTTCTATTGTTTGAAAACTTTCTCAAAAATAGTGATTTTACTTCACTTACCAATGAATTTTTTATTTCAAATATATTGAAAAATATATAAAATTTAATTAAAAATTCAATTTCGATAATATTATGATAATTACAATATTGAAAAGAAGATCAATTTTTCATATAATTTGTATTTTAGGTTAAAAGAAATAAATTATAGTAAAATTCTTACTCAATTTGATGAATTTCATAACGATACAAATACAACTTATCAAATTGAGATCTTAGTGCTATTAATACCAGATGTGTAGCTTACATAAATATGTATCCCCTCAATTTTTTATTTTATTTAATTTTCTTCAATTTTAAAGAAGGAAAAACAAATTTACCTTTTGAAACTCAAATGTTTTGTTAAAATCATCCGCTTTAATTAAAAAAAAAAATTTCATGTATTGTCAATATCCTTGGTTTACTTGGGATTCATATTTTGACTTGCTCTAATATTTAAATTAAACTACATTACTAACTACTAAGAGATATTATTTAAGTACTTTTTGATAAATATTGATATTCTAAGGGCCACAATTATAAATATCTCATAATTACTTAATTACTTATAATCATTTTTCAATTAACTTACTCAAGAAAACTCCTATATAAGATATGCATTACACTTTACAGCTTAGATTATACTTTCTTTATTACATATCACTAAGTTAAGGGTCAAAGTCTCCCTTATGAACCCTGCTTCACTTCCCTTTTCTGCCTTGCAAGGACTTCCACTCTCTTCTTTCTATCTTGCAAGTGTATTGAAGAGAGAAGAAATCCTTCATTAGCACCATCTATAGAAAATTTCTCTACATTTTCCTAAAAATCTCTCCATATTTTTTTAAGTAATTGATGAAAGACTCCACTTTTTTGACAACCCTCCTTATTTTCCCCAAAATTCTTGTCTCCAGGAAACCATAATAGTAGATTTTATGATAAATTCTCAAAGAAAATCATGGCATCTTGAGTCTTTAAGGCATTTTCTCCCACCCTTATGAAAGCAACTTCAAGCAATTGTTTGTGGCTTTACTATGTGGAAGTTTAGAAGAATTTGCACAATCGCTAATCCTCCATGGTGCATATTCACATTTACTCTGAAAATATTGATCAAGCATTCTAATAAATCACTTCTTTGCTTGACAACAATTAGAAACAATCACACAATTAGGTATTCATATAAAGAATCAAGAAAAAAACCATTTTCTGGAACAAATCCCTTGGTTTGTTTATGACAATTTGATTTAAATTCGCATAAGTGAATCCACTCTAAAGATTAGAGGTCAAAAGTTAATAGAAATTAGAGTTTGATGAAAATATTCAACATTTTGAATATTCTCTTTTGATTTCTTGGATCTTGAAATCACAATTAGTGATTTCAATCATTTTTCATAGCTTTCTCAAGAAATCTTGCTTTAGGCTTTCTATGTAGTTCTATTAGGCAGTTAATTACAATGTAGAGTTAGTTTATGATACATGAAAGGGAAAAATCATCTAAAAAAGAACCTTAATTTTCACTCGACAACAAAAAATATAATGGCTTTCAATCACTTTCCATGAATGTTAGTGGACAATCTATACAAAGATTCATCGACAAAAAAATGACATACTGGTGTGTAAGGGTGATCAAAAAATGCCAACCTAGCCTTAACCAACTAACCAAACTCAACATTGGTTGATTAAGATTAGTTAAAATGCCTAAATCAGTCAAAAATGAAAAGCTTTTCTTGTAAATTTCTATTTATTGGTCAATTACATTTATAAATCCTTAATCATATAAGAGTTTCAAAATTAAGGAAAAATGTCATCATTGTGGCCCATTACAAGTCCAATCTAGCTGCTAGGTTTGCCAATCTTCCTCTTAGTCTCACACCTTTAATCCAAAAAAAAAAAGCCTTAGTAGAGTAAATCTCTACCTCCCACTACCTCTATCTTAATCTTCCATTGTTGCCCTAAAGGGTTTATTTTAATTCTCAAGCTACTTCACATTAAGAAAAAATAAATTTCTAACACTGCAAGTATCTTCTCATATTATGACAAGAAGAAAGCCTGCAAAATGTAAGTTGTCAAGAGTTGCATCAAGGTAATTTCATTCTTGTTTAAGTTTTATTTTTTAAATAGCTTAAGCTTAGGAGCATCTTTTGATTTCACCTCTATGCAACTTGATATGATAATTTCTTTTTTTTCAATGTTTAATCTTTACAATTTGTTAAGATTCTTTACTTCATTTTGCTTCTGCCATAGCTCTTACTTTGATTATTTTACATTTAATCTCAACTTTTGCTTTTTTTGCTTCCCTCTTGGTTCCTAGATCTCCAGTATTCATTTTCTTCCTAATAAAAATGTAATAATAAGAACTACCAAACAAAATAATAAGAAATATATGGTTATAAAGATTGATTACTTAATTATTTACATCCTTTTCCTTACTAATTCATCCTCATACTAAGCTATTTAGGATTTTTATTTATGCCTAATGTTGGGCAAGCTTTTTTAGCTCATCATATATAATATAATCTTTTGTCTTTCTTACTAGGCAAAGTAGAATTATCTAAGAAACTAACTTATATTTAATAAGAAAAATGAAAGAATTACTATCAAGATTACAAATAATATGAGAATGCAAGTATCTTATATAGAGAATAAAATACATTAAAGCTCAAGATTCTATTTTTAACATTTACATTTAATTCTTTAATGGCAATAAGGCCATATATCCAAACATAAAAATACAAAAGTTGAAGTAGTCTGGACTCTTATAGACAATCGGTTCTTTCTGATTATTTGGTCTAAAATATTTTGTTATTCTTAAGTTCAATGAGATATGGACCACTTGTTGTTAAAATGCTAGAGAATGGTGATTAACAATGGTATAAAGATAAAGGATTAGAAGAATTTTTTCTATACGGCCATGTATCCTGCAAAAGCATTTCTTATAAAATTTTACTTTTCTTCAGTCACGTAGATATTACTAGGCATTCAATCTTTAACTTTTTCACTAAAGCTAATTTAAACCTAGTATAAGTTAGCCACTTTGTCCTAATATGTTAAGTCAATGATTACTATTATGTAGGAACCTAGTTGTTAATGTTTATTGTGATTACAATTTATGTAATTAGCTTACATAGCATTGGATAATTGCTATTAGTCTATTACTAAAGGAAACATCAAGTGGCTATGATAGTATTTGTATATGTAGTTATTAATTTGTGACAATTCAAGCTTTAATATGACCTTTGCTACTTAAATACATATTTCATATTAGTGGCTAGTGATTTCAAATTGCACTTATTTGTAGTGAAATACAACCTTGGTTGTCGAAAGTTTTGTAGCCATCATGATTTGTAATTTGATTGCTCTATTAGGTGATATGGATTCTAAATAAACATAGAGATTTAAATTAGAACATTCCACCATTGTGGTATATCAAATCTTGGTTATGCTAAAATATACTTAGGTCATGGATTATATCTGAAATAATATCCAAGGGAAAAATAATTATACAAATTTGGCTTGTTTACTTCAAACAAATAATAACTAACTTTAAATAAAGAAAAATGTAGTAATGTACAAGTAACTTTGATATGATACTTTTTGGTTATGCAAGGAAGAAAAGATGCTAAATAATTTAGAAGTGGCTTTGATATGATACTTATTCTTAGTTTTCTAATATAATGGATTTTTGTGGAATAAAATGTTGGCTTCTTTTATCTAGGTATTGTATTTGAACTTTAAGTTCTAAATTATGATTTGACTATTATTTTTTTATTTGTAGGTTCCATTTCAAGTATAGAGCTTGCTGAACCTAATCTTAATGGGGTAGTAGTTATTAGTCCAAGCTAGCTACACATTTATAAGCTAAGTCAACCACCTACTGCTAATATTATTGGTTCAACATTAACTAAAAAACCTTTAAAAGGTGCAAGTAAAAAGCCTCCTAATAAAACCCCTAAGAAAAAAAAAGAAAGTTATAACAAGAAAGCCTAATGGCAATAAGCGAGTTGGGATTCAAATAAGAAGAAAGTCATCAACATAAAGACATTTTAAAAATTTTCCAAATGTGGAGGTTAAAAAACTAACTACCAAGTACATATTTTATGGTATTGGGTTTTTATGTAGCTGGAAAAAACATGGCACTTCTAATATGCTTGCTCATACATTGAAGTGTCTTAAATCTCATGCACTTGGCAATAACCTTGGTAAAAAATTGTTAAAGTTTGATAAGGTGTCTTCAGGTAAATAGTTAGTCTTATTCCTTATACTATTGACTTGAAAAAGTGTAGAAAAGGAATATCTTTTTTTGTCATATGTAATGAATGACCCTTAAAGGTTGTGGAAAGCTATAATTCAAATATATGTGCAAAAGGCTTTGTTCAAAATTAGATGCCCTTTCTAGGCGTACTGTAACTAAGGATTACTTTAAGCTTTATATAGAAGAGAAGGATAGGTTTAAAGCATTATTAAAAAATGATTATGAAAGGATATGTTTGACCACTAATTGTTAAATATTAGTGTAAAATCTTAATTACATGTATTTAGATACACACTTTATAGATAATGAGTGGAAATTACAAAAATGCATACTTATTTTTCAAGTTATTCCTAATCATAAGGGTGAAATAGTTAGTAAATGCATTGAATCTTGTTTAAATGACTAAAGGCTTAAACATGTGATCATTGTAATAGTTGATAATGCTATCTTTAATGACAGAGCAATAACATACTTGAAAATGACGGTTAAGAGTAAAAAAAATTTCATGTTAGATAGGGATATGATACACATGTAGTATTGTATATATTTCCTTAATTTAGTGGTAAATGAGGATTTGAAAAGTACCATGATTTTATTAATGTCATAATGTATACCATTAGGCATGTTAGGTTATCTCCAAGTAAGCTAACAAAGTTTAAGGAAGCCATTGAGGCAAAAAAAAAATATCACTTCTAAGTTCTTAGTGTGCCTCAATGTTTCCATTAGGTGAAATTTAACCGACCAAATGCTTCAAGCAATTAAAAAGTTTCAAAAAACCATTTGAAAGGTTAGAGGAAGATGATGGAAACTTCAAATTTTACTTTCAAGAATTTGAAAATAAAAAAACTGCCCTAACTATGGAGGATTAGGAAAATGTTAGAGCTCTTATTAAATTCCTTGAGATTTTCTATGATGCTATTTCCTACTTATCTAATTCATTATATTTCACTTCTAATGTAAGCAATAATGTCTACAATCATCTTTCTTTTGTACAAAATGAGATAAAGAATTGGACATCTAAAGATAATATGGATTTAGCCTTATTTTTCATGATAAATAAAATGAAGATAAAGTTTGATAAATATTAGAAAACACTTGAAAATTTAAATTGAATAATATTTATTGCAAATGTCCTAAACCTAAAATATAAAACAACTTACATTCGTAGTTATTTAAGGACATCTATGGAGAGAGCCTTATTAGAACTATGTTTAAGAGTGCGAAAGCATCCATGTTAAAGATGTATGAATGTTATTTAGTTGAATATGAGCAACTTACTAAAAATGGGATGGACAACCAAACTATTTCAAGAAAGATAACAAATTCAAGGGATCTTAAACTTGCAAGCCATGCCTAAAAACAAAGAGTGTTGCTTTTAAGTTACACCTAAGAAAAAATGACACAATTAAGGCAAAGAATGAGTTAAAAAGGTACTTAAATAAGTCTTATGTTGATAAAGGTGATAATTATAATGTTTTAGCTTAGTGGGGATTGAATGCATCTAGATTCTACTTTCTAAGATAACAAGAGATATATTTGTTATCCTAGTATCCACGATGGCATCCGAATTTGCATTTAGCATAGAAGGACATTTATTAGATGTCTATAAGAGCTCTTTCTCCTAAAGAACAATAAAGGCACTAATATGCTTTCAAAATTAGTTAAACTCAATTAACTTTGTTTTCAAAGTTATTAAAATGGTTAATGATTTTCAAGCTTATAAAAATATAGAGAAAGGTAATTAGTAAATATAAATCATAAATCTATCTTCTTAAATTCATAATATAACTAGTTTTCTATTTTTTTCCTTCTTTTCAAAGGTGATAACTAAAGCTTAAGAAGGCAACTTACTAGCAGTGTTATTCAAAAAAAAAAAAAGTAATGCATAACAATTATAGTCATAATCATAACCTATGGCTATTGTCTAAAAGGTGACAATCATAACCTATGGCTATTGTCAAAACAATAATATTTTCCATAATGCATTATAATCTAATTCACTATAGAAGTGTTCCTTTTGTTGTCCAACCAAAATTTTAAATTGTTATTTTTGCCTTGTAGGTTGATTGAAGATAGTAGTGGTTCCAAAATTGACTAGCAAATGGCAATATTGCTATAAAAAGGATATGTCAATTGCAAGTTCAAACTTGGCAACTTGCAAATATTTTTCCTTTTGAAAGTTTTTTAGCTTTAGAGTGGTTCACTCACTTAGTTGTATAATGTAACAAGGCTAGCATTATTTTTTATGTTGCTAGCCTATTAAATATGTAGGCAAGAAGATATATAAAAATAGATCCCACACACAAGTTTTTGAATTAGCTTCCTACTACCACTAGTATAGTGTTATGGCAAAATTCAAATCCAAGGAATCATAGCATACAATATGATAATATGATAAGTTGAAGTTTCTTGCACATCTTTCTTTATAGGTCTGTTTAGTGTATTGAGATGGAAAAGGAAATTTTGAACTTTTGGATTTCAATGTCTTCATATTTAGTAATTTTATTTTTTTAATTTAATGCTTTATTGCTCTTATTAGCACTATTTGCTTATTCATATCATCATAGTTAGCAAAGGTTCATTAGTTATTTTAGCTAGTATCTTTACAATCAATTACTTATATGTTTCTTACATTTTTTAGGTTTCAAATCATTAGTACCAATGCTTAACTAACCAAAGCTAATTACATTAATGAAGTTCAGTTAGCTAGTGGAAATTGATTGATTATAAATTAAAAAACATGACCATTGGTTAGCAATGGTTGTTTACAAAAGGTGCTTTAATTACCTTTAATTGACTGTTGATCACTCTTGTGAGTGTGAATTAAAAGAATAACAAAACTTTGCAATTTTGTTTACATGAAAGTCTTAAAGACTATAATAATGATGGCAAAACACCATCACTTTTTATCTTTAATCATAACAACTACTATGAAAGTTAAATCTTCAAGAATCGAAATTACTAAAATCTAAACTTTTTGCCTCAAAAGAGAAGTATTTGAGAAAAAAAATCAAGAAAAGTTCAGAATTAGGAAAGAGGCTTTGAAATTAAAGAAAATTTAGTCTTCGAACCTTATACAAGATTGACAAAACTAATCTCGAAAAAAAAGATAGAATCACAACATGCACAATAGAGTATTCTAGAGGATCAATAATTACTTCAATTTTAGCTTATTCAAGAACTGAAAATTTCATTTGTATTCTTAAGATGAGTAAACTAGAGCAAGTAGAGATACAAATAATGAAAAATGTGGATGAAAATTTTTTAAACTGTGATTTCTTCATAAAGATTTCATCTAATCAAATATGAAAATTGAAATACATAAGTTCCCAACACAACATGCACATTTGCAAGATAATATAGGCTCATATTTACATTCCTAAAAATGATATCCTCAAAGTTATAAGTTTCTCAACTTAAATTTATAACAAAATTACATATTTTTTTCCTTTTTTTTCTTCTTTCATTCATATATACAAATTCATGTGTGTGTTGAAGTTTCAATTTACTGATAAAATTACTTTATTTTTACACTAAAACATTTATGGTTTGAATCTCCCATTCCAATTTTTTGTTAAAAAGCCTCACTAAGCATTCTACTATTACAATTGGTACATGTTCACCATTCTTCATAATTATGATATAAGAAATACTAAAATACAAGGTAAACCTAGTTATGCCCGCCTTTCAATTACATGAATACTAAAAAAGTTTTGATAAGTTTTAGCTTAATATAATTAATGTTTTTCTTTTCTTTTGCAAGCTATATGACTACTATATGTATTTATCACCTTCAACTATTATGTTATCTATTTCTTGCTATGAAACTTCAACATACTATAATAATGGGTAATTATGTTAATAGTTGAAAGAATAAAAAATTGTTATGACTTTATAATTATTGTGGTCATAACCATTAACAATTGAAAAGTCCATAAATAGTAAGTATTAATTTGTATATACCTTTAACTTGCATTAATATGCCTTAAATTTTCTTAATTACTTTGCATTAACACTTCAATTTACCTTAATGGTTGTATGACCCTACCTTTCTCTTATTCGTAAACAAGGCTTGGATGGTTGGAAATTTAACTACATTTGACCAATCTTTCTTCCATAAAATTCCAATATGTTATTATATATTAACTGCTATTATAAATCCTTCAATATAAAGTAATGACTTATGTTTAGTAAGTAGTCATTTTGTTGATAGTTGTTTTATAGTCAATTACCATTATATATTAAGATGTATTGTTGAATTTGCTTATAATGAAGTGATACATAATAGTTTGTTAAATTACCAACTATTAAAGTACTGTAATCATAACTAAGGTGCTTATACTTTCTAAATTTATCTACTTTAATTGTACGTTTGCTTGATTAAGGCTTGCTAAATTAGTTTCATGAATTTCATTAATTTTTAGCCTTCGTTCTTTTATAAGGATCAAAGATAAATAGAAATGTCAAGTTTCTATTATATAGCTTTATGATTTTCATTATAGCTAGATTTAATGAATGGTATTAGTCAAAATATACCATAAACTAACCCACAAGTAAGAAATTTCACTTTATTGCCCCTATTTTCTTTTGTTTGGCATTTCAAGAGAGATTGAATTACTTGCATAATCTAGTTGGGTAAGCATAAAATGCATTATTTATTGCTTTTAACTATTATGGAACTTGCTTGTGTCAAAATTTGATAGCAAATAGAGTTAATTTGGTTATCCAAATGATATTTTTATTTTTACAACTCCAATGCTAATCGAATTTGGCAACTTTAAATTTATACCTTTTGTGCATTGGCAGAGTCACAAAATTTATTAAAAACAATTGAATTATTCTTTAGTCAAATGTTAAGAATGTCATGGCAAAGTTTGGAAGTAACTAGTTTCCATTTGAATGATAAAAAGTGGCTTGAATTACAAGTGTTCATATATTATCTTATTCTATAAGCCTTGTTTTGTTATTGTGTGAATAGTAACCCAAGGCTATAAAACTTGTAAAATGAACAATGTTTCATGTTTACTATTTTACTAGGAATATAAGATAAAATTTTGATAAATTATAGAATTACTTTGGAGCTTCTAGAACTCTAATCAATAATATGAATCTTTAAATTCCAATAAGTAGAATATGAATAAAACTTATTGAAATATTATAAAAATTGGTAAAAGTTTGAGAAGCCATTCCTATGGCTAAGAAATGTCATTTTTTTATAGGTTTTTAAGAAACAATCCTAATAATAATGCTTTAAAAGATAAGGATGAATATGAAAAAATGGCAAATTATATAAAACATTTACAGCATAGTTAGTATTTAATCCATATCTATTGGAATAAATTAAATGATTGATGTTTTAATATCCTATTACTCTTCATTTTAAATAGTAAAGGAGAGATATAACATCCTTCATAAAAGAGGAGAAGTATGATTTGTAGTGGAGGGAAAAGGCTAGTGGCTTTATGCCTAATATAGTAAGGGATAAGATTGGACCCAAGATATAAAATGAAACTTGTATACCTATTATTGTCATTTTCTATAATAAAATATTGATAATGTACATAAAAAAATTCCTTCATAAGACACTCAATAGCAATTACATATAAATAAAATTAACTCTTTATGGTGAAAACCCTCTCAAATCAAGTAATGAGTAATCATTCATTAGGTATACTTTGTACTTATTCTATTATTAAATTAAATTGCAAGTACTAATCATGGAACTAATAGAGCATATTAATACTTATATAATGACCTTATAGTCTCCCTATAGTACCCATGAGATACTTTTTTGATATAAATTATAGTCTACACCCGTAAATCTAAGAGTAAAATACAAAGTAATACTTAAAAGAATAGACTCAAAATCTAATCTTATTATGATATATCCTTTTTATTGAGTACCCTCACCTAAAAACTCTGCCAGTAAAGACATTTTTTCTTCATTCATAGAGATAGATCTAGAAAAATAAAATCCTAATAGATCCAATTGAAAGTCTGTATCATCTTATGTGTTATGTAAAATATGTTTCCATGTGAATAATTTTTAAATATATATATATATATTTAACTTTAAAACTTTTAACGTATATGGTTTATTCTAAGTCTGATAATATTGATTTAACAAAGATATCAAACTACTATAAACATATACAAAGATATCTATTTAATATACTAGTACTAATTAGGTATCTTTAGGCTGGTCACGATAACTATAAGATGGGTTATGACAAATGAAATGTTTAAATACTCTCTTATGGTTGTCTCAAGTTTATTATAGGAATTATTAGAATTATAAAAATTTAATTCATGATAGTTTCAAATTTGATTTTCTACATTAAATGTATATTGACTATTATAGATTAGCCCAATAGGTCACCTTTTACGAGTTTTAATAGGAAAAAGAGAAATGATAAATTTTCATTTATAAGAAAATCACCATAAACCATAAAAGGGAAGCTAATTGCATAAATTTTAACATTATATAACAATTGTCTTGAACAGACTTAGGCATAAAATGCTCTAACTTGTTTGTTATTCAAAAAGTTTGTTGCCACAAACATATTTAGATAAGATGCGTGCTTTATATTGCATAAAAATATGAATATATAGGATGGTTGAGTAGTTCAAAACCTACATCATCTATCAATCTGATAGGGTAGAGATATAGTGCAAAGTATGAAATACATATCTATAATATATATATATATAAGATGTTTTAAAAGTACATGAAGTGATCTACAATTAGCTTGATCTATTATTTGGCCATTAGTTTGTATAATGGTTATTTTGTATATATAATCTACAATTGGATTATAACCTTGAATATGAACAAGTGTTAGAGAAAATAAGCTAAACATCATATTAAGAGTTCTATGCATACGATCCTATGATAAATGTATCATGTACGTATGATCCTCTATATATGTTCCTATAAAATCTCTTGTTCCTTTAGTTAAGAAAATTTTAAATTTATAGAAGTTGTACATGACTAATATGAGTATTAGATTTAAGAAATACTAATGCTTGATATGTAAGATAACTTTCTACTAATAGATTGACTAAAGATTGCCAAAAGTTGCATGCCTACTATTTGATTAAACTCCTTGGGAAATATAACTTAGGCTTACTCAACATATTATGATAATTATGGCTTCCATTTAAAATTAAGTGAAAGGATGGCTATTAAAGAGACTCTTTTTTTTACTTCTACGGGTTCACAAGGTAGGAAGTAACTCATAGATTTTATAAATACAAATGTTTATTTTGCTAACAATTTAATGCTAAAGGTTCTATAATTAAAGGAAAGATTTAGAACTTCCTTGCACCTATTAATGTTAGTTTTAGGTTTCATCATTCTTTATAAAAAGGTGGTACAATTATTTTAAACATTAAGTTATAAAAAAGATTCAAGTGTAACAAATAAGTCGCCTTTCTAACATTGATAATTATGAAGTCTCATATTACTCTTTAAGCATGAAGTTAAAACTTGATAGAGTTAAAGATCAAATGAATCTATATAGAAATCTCTATGGTTATAGAACTAAATATTTGAATTAGGAAAGCTTCTTTTGACAACTATGATAGCAAATCAAATTGATTATTATTTTAGTGATGCAAATTTAGTAACAAATTTATCACTTATTCTCTCTTTGTTTCTTTCCTCTATGCATGTAATCTTTTGATCAAAGTGTTAGTCATCTATGTTATTCATCTGCTAATGGTCTTTTTTTTTTGTTTTGGTCATATGTAGTTGTTACTTTTAAGATAGTATTAAGTATTTAACCTAGCCAAATTATTTTATAAAGCCCTTGCCATGCTTAATTTCATGCTACTAATTTTAAGGAATTATTTGCATAATCAAACTTGCAATTTCTTTTTCCTTTTTCAGTCATTCAAGGGTACTATTAGTGAAAAATAAATGCACCATTTGCTTAAACCACTTTACCTTCATATTATGCATATAAGTTATGTATAAAATGTTTTCTATTTATCTTCTTATACCTAGTTACTATAATGTATCTTTCATGATTTTCCATATATATATATATATATATATATATATATAAGATTTGGTAGCACAACTGTTTAAAGCCACATTACCTTATAAAGCAATGTTGTCTTTTTGAAATCATAAATCAATATTTTTAAATAGTGCTCATAAAAGGTGTCTTTGCTCCAAAAAGAGTAAGAGTTCTCAAAACTTTTTATGCATATGTTTAATGTTATTGTTAATTATTAAAAAAATGTTATATCTAATAAAAATAAAATTTAAAATTAAATTTCAAATCTTTTATATCCATTGTATTAAGCTTTAGTTTAGATATTTTTCTAATCATTCTACATTTAATTACAACCCTTGATTTGTATTTGAAACCTAATTTCGAATCTCATTTTCATTACATATAACATTGTTATTATTATTATGACATACTTATTGCCATAAATTATTACAAAACATGTACATTTTAACTATATTATCTTGTATTATTATATTAACTCAGTATTATCCTTTGAATGCAAGGAAAAATATGCAAAATACACTAATCATTGCAAAAGAGCATTTTCTACCTAAATGATTATTGATCATTGAAAAGGTAAGTAAAATACTCCTAAATTGCTTTTAAATATCACAATTATCAAAATCACATGCTTATCACTACAATTTAAAGACTTCTAATAACTCATTATTATTCTACGCTAATTTATTATGATTCTTTTAATGTAAGGAAAAATACATAGAATGCAATGCATTAGTCTTATGCTGAAAGTACATACTATAAAGATGACTAATCAAAGTTTTCACAATTAATCAATTGATCAAGTACTTTATGACCACATGATCTCAAGACTTAAAGGAGTCTAACAACCTAAGAGCTTGAGGAGTTCTCACAACTAATCATCATTCAAGTATCTAGCGATCACATCGTTATGAGGTAGGAGCAATGAGACCAATGACTTTCAATGCTAGGATATGGGCAACTAATGAGCCCAGTAACCTTTAACACAGAGGTAAAGCCAACAAGTCCCATAACTCTTAACAAAGAGGTAGGATAAAAAATTCCTACCACCCTCAACACTATTTAAGATTATTAGATTTAGACTATCAAGTTAGATGGATAAGATAATATATCAAACTATCAACTTAAATGATTAAGGAGACCAATCAAATTATATGGCTAAGGAGATTGATTAAACGATTAACTTGAACAGTCAAGGAAAGCACTAAGATTTTCATATAAGTCAAATGTTTAGATTATCATAATTGAGGTTTAAATGTTCATATTACTATATTTCGAATTCATATGTTCAAATTATCATATTTGGCATCATAATTGAGTGTCAGATATCATATTATTTTTAGATTTTAGGGTTTTGATGTTCAAATTATTATATTTGGAGTTTAGATAGTTAGATCATCATAATTGGATGTTAGATCTTAAATTATTTTTGGGCTATAGTTTTATCAATTTAGGGTATCAAAATATATAGATATCCAATTATGATGTTTTAGTCAAATTATGGTTAGTTTTTACAAACACTCAATCAAACCTCATTCACTATTTCAAATGGGGCTAATGATAAATACCAATATTTTAAGGGTTATAATAATAAATATTTCATAACTACTTAATTACTTCGCAACCATATTCCGACTAACATTTTCAAAAAGACTTTTATACAAGGTATATGCTACACTTTATTACTCAAATTATTATCCTTTTTACTAAACATTTTTAATTTAAGTATGTAGTCTCCCCTAAGAGCCATGCTCCACTGCCCTTTTTATGTTTTGCAAGTACACTAAAGAGTGAACAAATCTTTCACTTTGCAGACTAGCCAAACAAACTAGATGTATTATTAATTTTTTTTAAGGTTTCTGAACATAATTATTTACAATTTTATATCAATTATTAATATAACTTTATCCATCCTTCAACTCTTATTCTTCTTCTTGGTTTTTAGGGTTCAATTTTCTAAAGAATGATATATATATATATATATATATCCTATTATTTAACACTAATTTTAATAAATAGATTTAATTCATTTAAAAATAAATTATTTTAGTTTTTTTGTAGCTAGATTAGTTACGCATACATAATATTCTAAATTTGAAACTACAACATTAAAGGGAGAATTTTCTAAAGGTAATTTCAAACATTGTTTTATCACTAAAACAATTCAAAAAATGAATTATTTAACTTGGAATACATCTAAATATATGGAACTTAGTAGTTTGTCATAAAATAAAAGGCAAATTACATATAACCCCTCTAAAGTATGGTCTCAAACTTTCAAACCTTTCAAATAATCTCCTAAATTTTTTCAATATATGAAAATGTTTGGTTTGGCATTAAAATAGATGAAGCAATTTAATAGCGATTCTATAATCACTTAGTAGCAATTTAGAACCACCACTATATTGCTAAATTACTTTAAAAAATGGAGATGACTCAACAATCTAGTAGTGGTTCTATAATTATTTAGTGGTAGTTTAGACTGTTGTATTTATTGAATTTTTTAAAACAAATGGAGGTGGTAAGTATTCATTTTTATCCTTTTATTCAGAGTGAGAACTATCAAATTCTTTAATTGTTTTTTTTATACATGATTCAAATATTTCATAATAAAAATAAAATATATTATATTATATTCATACTACTTAATTAGTTGTATTAGCTTTTAAGTTTTAAATGAAAGGAGTGAACATAAAAAAAATGTAATAGAACAAATAGAAAGAAGAAAAATAATGCCTAATATTTAAAGTAATAAAAGTTAGAAATAAAACATTATAGTTAGGTAATTCAATTAAATTAAAATTTTAACTTATTTAAAATAATGAAAAAATATACCATTTTATTTTTATATTATTTTTAGAAATATTAATATCTAAATTATAAATAATATGAGTGAATATATAAAAAAAAGTAGGATACATAGTAATTAAAAATTTGAGAAATGGACCAAATGGTAAATGAATTGTAAAATAATAAGAGTTAAAAGTTAATTTTGCCGATTGAGTAATATATATTTAATTTGAAATAAAGCAATAAAAATTAAAAATAGAATATGATATATTTTATTTTTATTATAAAATAGTAAGAGTTAAAAATAAAAAATAAGGGTGAGTAATTTAATTAGATTAAATTTTAACTTATTTGAAATATAAAATCTGTTTATGATCAAGCTAAAATACATTATATTTTTACTATTTTGTAACACTAATGGTTGATCCGTGAATCTCTTATATCTGTATTATTTTATATGATAAATCTGGATAAAAAGAAAGAGGAGATTGAAAATTTAAAAAAAAGGAAAAAGAAAAAGAAATGAGACGGATGAAGAAGAGTTTCTTCAGGAAAAAAAAAAATTGTAAAATAGCATTCGGCGGAAAGAAAACGAATACATAGTGCCTTGTCCTCTTTAAAGACACGGCAAATTTGAGCTTAATAGATTATAGTATAAAATTTAAATAAAATATTTGAATTTGTTATAATGTCCAAATATTATAGGAAAAATATATTAAATAATTTATTAATTCAAATAATATTTTAAAATTTTAAATTTAAATATTAAAATAATTAATTAAAATAAAATATATAATTAATTAACTCAATTTATATTTATTCTAATTTATGAATTATGATCTAAGTTATAAAAAGAAGGAGTCAAGAGGGAAAAAACTTGTAATGAAGCACTATTTATATCAAAATTCAAGCACCGTTTATTTTATGATTTTAGTGCACTAATCGTCAAGCCTTGGTAAAACTCTACTTGATTATATTTAATTTGAAATTTGAAATTAGTGCTTGAATTTTGATATAAAGAAATTATTGAAAAATTTTAAACCAGTAAATTTGGTTTTAATTTTCAAGTATTTAATTATAAAAATGTTATCAATAAATTCAATTAATACTTTCTACGTTAGAGTTTTGATTTATTTAAAATATTTTTATAATTAAAACTAAATATATCATGTTATATACATTACTTAGTGATATTTGCATTCAACCTATAAATAATAGTAATGGATATAGAAAAAAAAATAAATGCATGCATTTGAGCAAATAAAGAAAATAAAAACATTACATGGACGATAATACAAGTTAAAAATATATTATTAAGTAAAATTACATTTAATCTTTAATTTATTTAAAATTATTTTATAAAAAAATAAAATGCATTATTTTATATCAATGCCACTCAATGATATTGGCAAATAACCTATATGTATTTTATTGTTTATTATTTATCTTTGTGATATGGTACTGATACTCTGAAGTCACTTGCTATGTCTATATGATATATTTGAATTAATATGATCATGATTGAACCCCTTATGATTATTTGAAAATGAATTGATAAACGAGAATGAGATGTATATTATGTATTATAGGAGAATAATTCAGTTGGTAAGAGGGTATATTATTATTTTTGTTTATTTTTTAATATTCACTTACTAAGCCCCCGATTCATCCCTTTATGTTTTTATTTTGTAGATATACAGGTCAAGCCTCCAACACTACCTCCTCAAAACTAGTTTTATTAGGAGCTTTTTCAATATAGTGTTTTAATAGCATAAACATTGTAGATATGATTATTTTGGGGTCTTATTCTATTTAGGTATTAAGTAGAGAAACTTATGAACAAAACCTTTTAAAGGTAGTTAATTTGGCTTATCTTCAACTTGAGAGAATTATAAGCAATCCTAACTTTTCCTATTTTTGTAAAATTGTTGATGATGAATGAAATATCCCTTTTTCCCTACTGTGTCTATCTTTGCCTGCATGCATTTAGTATACTTATTAGAAAAGTGATAAATAATCTGATTTAAGCTAGTGAAAACCAAATAATAGTTTTCACATTGGTCATGATTAAGTTAAGATTATGACAAATGTTGTATAAGAGCATACTCTAAATTTCTAGTGGGATAAGGCTCTTAGGTTATGTTTATGTGCTATTATAATAGGTGTTGACCAAAATCATACAATGGTATATGTGCATGTAAAATTGCATATCACTAGTACCATTTTGATGGATCTTATAATACCATAAATGTAGGTGGTGGAGCTTGTGTATAATATAAAATGTCAAATAAATGTGTTGAATGTTATTTAATTATTTAAAAATTTTTGTAAACTAGGAAATTGTTGAACATAAATAAGGATTCTCTTGTGGGCGCTCAATCATAGAGTAGTAGAAATACTGATAGAGAAAGGAGTGATTAGCAGGTTTTAAATTAAGCTACAACTTTCATGTAGCATGATTTAGATCAAGTAGATAAAGCCCTCAACATAAGGGGCTAGAACACAATAGGGATCAAATAGATGATGAGAGTGATTAAAATAACCATGATAGAAACCATGATCACAAAGGAGAATGAGAAAGGAAGTGTGCCCCTCCTCCAAGGGTAAATAAGAGTAGATTCAAAATTGTGCACAAGTTTCTTAAACTAAACCTATTGAGATACTTTAATCTTGATCCAACAATGGATCCTTATCATTTCTTGAAGTAGATTAAGTTGCTTGATAATATACTGCAATACTTCACTCCTTTATTGATTAATTTGGTGGGCTACTAACTTAACCATATGGTTTATTATTTGTTTACTAATACCATAAGAAATTAAGATCCTCACTTGGAGCCCTTAACTTAGGCAACTTTCTAAGAACTCTTCATTGACTATTTCTTACTTCCAAGTTTATGTCAAAACCAAGTTCAAGAATTTAAACTACTTAGGTAAGAAGGCTTATCTATTACTAAGTATGATGCTCAATTTATCTGACTACCCAAATGCACTCCTCATCTAATTTCTACCAAGAAAGTTAAGGTAGAAAAGTTTGTGCAAGGATTGTAAGATTTATATGACAAAAAAAAATCATGTTGATGGAAAAATCACTTATCAAAAGGTAGTTGATCAAGCACTAAGGCTTAAATTAAGGTCCAAAGAAAAAAGAGAGAGACAAGTACCAAAGGGAAGCTAAAGAAGAAGTTAGTCAAATAGACTAAACCAAGCACAATCATTTAGACGAATGCCCCCTTAACTACCTATGGTCCTAGTGAAAATGGTTCCACTGTAAAGCTAACTTTGCATCTTAGTGCATGTAATGGATTTTCACCAAAAGAGTTTTTAAAGGACAAAGAAGTTATCCTAACTTCTATTCAAGTTAATAATAAAATTGATCTCCAACTCAAGATAATGAAATATATGAGGGCTTATAGTGCTTTTAATGTCATTTTCACCATAAAGGTCCTTTTACTCATTTTGGAGAATAATGCTTCAAGTATAAGAAAGTAGGACATAAAGCCAAAGATTACTTTGAAAGTGTTACAAATCACTCTATGTCTCAAAAGAACATCCAAACCTTCCACTTATTCATTACCCAATGAATCTTTCAACACTCATTAAAAGTGCTCATGGTTGTTTAAATACTATGTGTGTGTGAACTATTTTAACAAATCTATCATCATTCCTATAGAAAGCTCTCTAACTATTAAGTTTTAGGGAGATTGGTCACCAAAAATTGTTGCCATTATTCCAAGCATTAGAGCTTAGAAACTCATTATAAAGGGAAGCACCACTTATTTAGCATTGGTCCAAGATTTGAACTAACCAATTCCTTACATCAATGATGTTGTCATGGTGAAAGAGTGTTTTTCTAGAAGAGTTGCCCAAGTTGCCACTAAACTATGAAATAGAATTCTATGTAAACTTGTTGCCTGGCACAGAACTTATTTCCATACCACCATACTAAATGGCTTGAATAGAATTATAAAAGTTAAAAGAGTAATTGTAATATTTGGTAGATAAAGACATTATCTAACTAAGCTTTTTACTTTGGGAAGCTCTAATGTTATTTGTGAAGAAAAAAGATGGCATGATGTAATTGTGCATAAACTACTATCAACTTAACAAAGTCACCATAAAAAATAAATATTCTTTTCCTTGCATTGATGATCTCTTTAATCAAGTTCAAGGAGACAAACATTTTCCAAGATGTAAATTACACATGAAGTATCATCAATTAAAGATTTGTAAGAAAGACATCCTCAAAACTGCTTTACAAAACTCATTATGACTATTTTGAGTTTCTATTAATATCTTTTGGATTGACTAATGTTCCAACTGCTTTCCTAGGCTTAATAAATTGATTATTCAAGCTGTATTTGGATAAATTTATTATAGATTTCATAAATGACATCTAGTATACTTCAAAAAGCCAAGAGAAACATGTTCAACATCTTTAAGTAATTTACAAACCCTGCAAAAGCACTAATTGTATGCATAATTCTCTAAGTGCAAGTCTTGGAAAATTAGTGTCAAATTCTAGGGCATATGGTATCTCAAGAAAGAGAAAGTTGGTCAAGGTCTTCAATAGTTACAAAAATTCATAGTTTTCTAAGGCTGGTAAGATATTATTAGAGATTTGTTAAAGATTTCTCCAAGATTTTAACTCCATTGACTAAATTGGTGCAAAAGGGAGATAAATTTGAGATGTTAGATACATGTGAAACTAGTTTCTAAAAGCTAAAGTCACAGTTTGAAAGCAACATTGGTATTAGTGCTACCATCAAGCATAGTGTATTATGATGCATTAAAAATTAGGCTTTAGTATGTTATTATGCAATGAAACCATTCATTTTGAAGAACAAAGGGCAATTAATCAAGTAAGATAGTAGGTTTTCCAACAAGCCGTATAAGGGAGCTCTAGGAATTCTGAATAGTTGCTTGAATAATAGGTTACATTTATATACCATCATGCTAATATTAGCATGTTTAGGGTGATGAAAGAAATAAAATAACTAATTAGTTCTTCTATGGTAGGCATTATTTTTTCATTCTAAAAAATAATTAAGAAATAATCATGGTGACCATTCGAGCAAATGAAATTAGTAAAATTATCCATGATCAGTATTGAATAATATAATATAGAAGTAAAGATTTTAAATACCATGGCAAGGTGATAGTTTATGCTTCTTGATAGTTGAAAAATGACAAGAAAAGCTATCCTATTCATGATTTAGAAATGGTGGCAATTATCTTTGCTTTGAAAATCTAAAGATATTACTTATATGGAAAAACTACTAAAATTTATACAGATTGCAAAAGCCTAAAGTACATCTTCAACAAGAAAGATCTTAATCTAAGTAAAGAAGATGGATGGAAGCCATTGAGAATTATGACTACTTAATTTTATATCATCCTTGGCAAAGCTAATATGGTGGTAGATGCTCTAACAAGGAAAATTATAAGCAAGGCAATAGTGATCCCATTTATAGATCAAGGTGTACTACTTAGCTCAAGTGGCAATTTAATTGAATTTTTATGGGAAGAATTAATATTCTTAGAAAAGTGACTTGAGTCATGTAGCTCATGTGAAAGAGGCAACTATAAGAAAAGAATCCGATTTAACCATTGATAAGAATAGGATAATATGCTGATAAGGAAGAATTTACGTTCCTTTGAGTGAAAAGAATGAATTGATGACTATACTTACATATCTTTCTATACTCTGCACCTTAAAGTAGCAAAGATATATTATAACCTCAAGGATTTTTTTAATGGAGAGGAATTAAAAGAAACATGTTGGATTATATGGTAAAATGTTTGACATGCTAACAAGTAAAGACAAAATGATGTAATTCTAGTGGGGAATCCTAAAGAACAAAATTAAAAGGATCAATAATGCAGCTTAAGAAGCAAACTTAGGACTTATAGATGCCACTTTAAAATTGACTTGGCGATTTGAATATTTTAGGCATTTGAAGCTTTTATTGAATAATTTAGGCTTTTGAAGCTTTTATTCATTTTTTTCATTTTATTTAAAGATATTTGGGTATGTGTTAGGGTTTTGTGACCCAATAGTTTACCTCCTTACCTTAGTTAATTACTTTATTATTTTAAAAATACATGTTAGGTTTTATTAATTGCTTTAAGCCTAAGTAAGTCTATTTGTGTTTGCTTTGGACTTAAGTAAAATCTACTTTAGCCTTAATTATTCAAGTTTTTCTCTAAGACTTTATAACAAAGCTTGTTCTTTGTAAATAATTCAAATTCAAGATCTAAGTTTTGACAATTAAAATTGAATCTCTTTTATGAGTTTTCCTTCTAAGGTTCTTGAAAGAACTTTGTGACTTATCAAAGGATTCATCCTTTGTGGTATCGAACTTATCACTTATCACTCCTTTTCTACCTTTTCTAGGGTGTGATTTGAATAGCTTTCTATTTTAATTTTGGTTCATTGGATTTTAGGACAATCTATCATCATAGATTCACATCATTTAGTATTTAGAGCAAGGTATCCCAATCTTCAAATTTATTTCTTCTTCAACTCATATTTTTCCATTAATTTTTTATCAATTCATTTTTTTCCATCTATCCACCAATTGTGTCGTATCAAATCTGCTATTGTGTTTAATTTGCTATTGGTTTCTTTTGTCTTTTCTCAATTGATTCATGTTGTCTTACTTTGGCTATTCTATTATCATCAATATTTAGTTTTTGTTGATGTTGCTATTATTGTAGTTTCATTTGTTTAATTAGTTCAATTCATGATCAATGTCATTAGCATTTTATTTTTTCTTTATCTTGATTTAATGGTAACATCAATTCATGTTTTAAGTTTTATCTATATTAGTTTTGTTCCTTTAAAGTGCTATTTTAATTTGCATCTTTTCTACCTTAATTTATTTACACTTTTTGTGCAATTTTGTCCAAGTTTATCATATCTTTTCCTTGTTCTATTTCAATTCAAGTCAATTGCTATTCCTATGGTGTCCTAAATTGTATTTCATTTTGTTAATTTCATGTTATTTACTTCAATTATGACACTCGTACTATTCTTTTTCAATTATATTGAAGGTGGTTGTTTAAAATTCAAAATTGTGTGGTTCAATTTTATTCATGCGACATTTTTTGAAATTGTGCAACTACACTTTGGCTTAATTAAATGCTTATAGTATGGGTTCTAAATTGTTTCAAAAAGAAACAAAGTTAATGTTGAATTTATAATTGAAGTAGGAAAAAAGGATCAAAAGTGAATAAAAAAAGTATGAAAAAAGTGTGATAGTTGAAAAAAAAAAGAAAGAAGAATCAAAAGAAGAAAAATATTAAAGCAAAAGAAAGTTAATTACTCTTAAATGCTTATATGAATTCCTTAATTCCATTCCATTATTCTTATTTACTTTTCTTCCTTAAATTTTCATCCCTAATCTTTAGGATTTATGTTCTACATTTTTTCTTTCTATATTTTTCTTGAATGCTAGCTAGTCCCCTTTTCTTTGAATTTCTAATTTATTAAGTTTTAAGTGTCTTTTATTGTTCTTTTTTATAGGATTGCTTGGTGATATTGATTACCAAAATTGTTAAATTTTATTATTTGTGTCTTCTTAAGTTCTTAAAGAACTACAAAGAGGGAAAAGCAAGGAGTGGTAAAAGGCAAGAGAGTATGAGAACATTTAAAGGTAAAAGCCTTAAATTAAAGTATAAATACAAGAGTGAGTACCTCTAAATCAAGTGAGAAGCGTGTTATTAGTGAGGTCCATATTTTTTTTAACCCTTTCTTGCAAGTAAATTTTTTATAATGTTAAAAAGCATTAAAGATGATGTTTTGGCTTTAATGAAGTCTTTATGACACAAAATAGAAAATTTAATGATAGACTTGGGAGAATGAAAGATAGGAAATAACAAAGAAACCACCATGAAAGAAAAGATAGAAAGCAAAATGATAAATATTTTAAGAAAATAAGTAAAAGAGAAAAATTGCAATATGATAATTTCAAAAGAAGTGAAAGAAGAAATGAAAAAAGGAGTTCAAGCAAAAAAGATGATAGACAAAAAAAAGATAAAGTAGATTTCAATCTTGATAGCAATAAAAAAAAGTTTTCTTCATTTTAAAGAAAGAGTGATTCTAAAACCTACTTAGAATAGGAAATGAAGGTAGAGTTAATTTTGTCTGTCATTACTATTTTGAAGAGAAGGAAGTGATGTTCGTTACTTACCAATTCATTGATCATGTCAACATTTGGTAGGATTAACTTGACACAACTAAAATAAGAAATGGTGCAAGGCTTATTGCCACTTGGGAAAAGATAAAGGCTATTATGAGGGAGAAAATTATTCCTAGCTCTTCATGAAAATTTTGGAAAAGATCTTAAGAAGAAAAATGACAAGATTAATGATAAATGTGAATTTGAGTCCATAAATAATTCCAATAGCCAAATAGTAATGCCTCACATTGAAGAGACTGAGAAGAAAAGAAAAGAAGAAAAAAAAAGAAAGATAATAAGAAAAAAAAAGAAAGAAAAAGAAAAATAGAAAGAAGAAAAGGATAGAAAAAAGTGAAAGTTATGAAGAAAAAAAGAAAGTGTTTATGAAGAAAAGGAGGAAAAAAATAGAGTTGAAAGAAACGCTAAAATAAGGAATAGAAAAATTAAGTGTGATAGCAAAAATAAGTGATGTGAGGAATACTCTATGTGTTTTTAGGTCAATTATCTTGTACAAGAAAATATATGAAAATACTAATAAAGTTAAATTTATTTAAGTAAATGATTTTAATTTTGTTTTATAGAAATTTCAAGATGCGCCTCTAAGAAAATTTCTAAGATAATTACCACTTTGAGAAGGAAAGAATGTCAAGGAAAGTAAGGTAAAAATAATATGATAATTGATATATTAGTTCAAAGGTATACTTTCATCTTTATTTTATATGATAGGTTAATAGGTTTTGAACATAATAAGGATTATTTGCATACAAAATTGTTAAGTTTTGAGTATATTAAGAGTTTATATGTAAATAATTATAGTTGTGCTACCCTTTCACATGACTTTGATATTCCTTTATATGTTGATTTTGTTTCAAATATTGATATTTATGAAGAAATGGTCTTTAAAGACATTTTTAGGCATGATAAATTTTTGTGAAGGAAAAATGAATTGTATGTGCCCAAAAGTTCACCAAGTAACTTGCTTGCTAAAGAAACTTATGGTAATGGATTGATATAGCGTTTTAGTACTAAATTCTAAAGAATTTGCATGATAAGTTGCATCATTTGTGTGTATTTTCTAAAGGTTCTTAAGAGGTTTTGATGGAAAAAGGTGATTTTATAAAATATTTTGGTGTTAAAGAGACCTTAGAAAATAGATAGTGAATTGCATAATCTTTGTATGTTTTCCAAGATTAATATGAAATGTGAATATTATCAAATTTGTATAAGAAAAAGTGCAGAAAGGAAAAATGTTTTCAAAATAAAGCATGGTTTATCAGTGGTTAGTTTTAGTATTTGATTTATCTAATGCACTAAGTACTTTTATGAGTTTAATAAATCATGTTTTGTGTATTTTTAAGAACAAATTGGTTGTTATTTGTTTTTTTTATTTTCATAAGTTTAAAGGATAGATCTTATTATTGTTTGAGGATTTAAAGAATTAGAAAGATTGCATGTCATATCTTGATGATAATCTAGCATAAAGTACAAGTGAAAATGAGCATGTTGGGCACTTAGAATGTGTTCTACATATTTATAAAAAATGAAAAATTGCATGATAATTTTAAAGAACACTCATTTTGCGTAAAAAATTATATTTGTGAGATATATTATGTATGGAAAAGTAATAAAGGTGGATAAAGAAAAAATGAAGGTAATTAAATAATGGCCACCACCTAACTTTGTAAGTAAGATTAAGAACTTTCATGATTTGATTAGCTTTTGTAAAAAAACTTTTAAGGAATTGCATTCTATATGCTTTTATTAACAAACTTGTTACTATTGATAAGTTTATATGCTTTCATGAAATTATTGATTCATGTTTTATGTTTGACCTAGGTGGTTATGTTTAATTCCATATAAGGAAAGAAAGATCTACAAGAAAGATTAAATTTCACCCAAGTGGGTGCCCATTCTTGAAGATTAATGATGTTGCTCCAAGTTGGATCCTTATGGTGACTTTTTTTAGTGTTTCTAATTTTTTTTATTTTTTTATGCAAGTCTTACAAATTCAAAGGTGAATTTTTTGAAGAAAGTGAGAATGATGTGATTCTAAGGGGAAATCTTAAAGAGCAAAACTAAAAGGATCAATAATATACTTTAAAAAGTAAATTAGAGCTTATGGATGCCACTTTAGGGCTAGTTTAGCTATTTGACTATTTTTAGCCTTTGAGGCTTTTATTCATATTTTTTATATTTTGTTTAAAGACATTTAGGCATTTTTATAAGTTAATGTTTTGTAACCTAATAGTTTACTTTTTTACCTTAGGTTAATTGCTTTATTATTTTTAAAAACATATGTTAGGTTTTATCAATTACTTTAGGCCAAAGTAAGTCTATTTGTATTTGCTTTGGACTTAAGTAAAGTCTACTTGGGCCTTAATTATTCTAGGTTTTCTTTAAAGCAATATAAGAAAGTTTATTTCTTATAGATAATTAATTTAATATTTAAGATTTGAGTTTTGACAATTTAAATTAGGTCTCTTTTGTAAGCTTTCTTTATAGGGTTCTTAAAAGAACTTTATAACTTATCAAAGGATTCATCACTTATCACTCTATTTCTGCATTTTCTAGAATGTAGCATGAATATCCTTCTATTTTAGTTTTGGTTTACTGGATTTTAGGATGATTCATCATCATAGATTGCTATCATAGAATATCAATGCCTTGCCAGAATGCATAAATAACTTTTGATACTGAATGAAAATGGAAAGCATCACTATGGATTTCTTAGTTAATTTGCCTAAGACCTAGAAAGGAAATAATTCCATATGGGTCATCGTCGACTAGCTAACAAAATTGGGCCATTTCTTACTTATCAAAACCACCTTTATAGTAGCTTAATATGCACAAGTATATCTTGACAAGATTATACCTTTACATGTAGTTTTGATCACCATCATATTTAACCATAGTACTCAATTTGCTTTTTATTTCTAGTAATCATTTTAACAAGCATTAGGGACTTAAATATGTTTTAGCACAACATTTTATCCCAAATTAATGGTCAATCCAAGTAAACTATTCAGATTTTAGAAAATATGCTCAAAACGTGTACATTAGAATTTGAAAAAATCTAAGAGAAATACCTATTGTTAATTAAGTTTTCCTTAAATAACAATTATCATTCTAGCATTCAAATGACACCTTATAAAGCATTTTATAGAAGAAAAATTCATTCTTTAGTATAATAATTCAAACTAAGAAAAGCCAATCTCTTGGGATTGAATGTGGTAATCGATACATAAAAAAAACTTCAAATTATCCAAGATCAACTAAAGACCATTCAAGATAGGCAAAAGTCCTATGCAGACAAGAGAAAAAGAGAATTAGAATTCCAAGTAGGGGATGTGGATATTCTTGAAAGTCTTCCCTATGAAAGGTGTGATGTACTTTGGAAAGAAAGGCAAATTAACACATTACTTTATTGGACCGTTCCTAATTATCAAGTGTGTTGGAATTGCGGCTTACCATTTATAGTTGTTGAACAATTTACATGTCGTTTGTCCTATTTTCCATGTATCAATGCCTAAAAGTATCTACTAGTTACTTTTTTAAAAATATATTAAATTAAATTTTTTATAAAGAAAAATAATTAAGATAATTAGTAAATTTTGTCAAATTAAAAATTTTATATGTAAATTATGAAATAAAATAAACTTCATAGTTTAATGAATATGAAAAAAATGAATTTTATGAAAATTAGATGAAAAAAGTGAAATAGAATTATGAACTATAAAGTTTGGGTATATTATAAGTGAATATGTAAGTATGGAAGATATTTAAAGAAAATTTTTCAAAAATGCCCACAAGGACCTTATTCTTCATTTTTTGCCAACCATTAACTTTTTTCTCTCATTTGCCCAAACCCTTATCCTCACAATTTTTCTCATCTCACTCCTCATCTCTTCATTTTTCATGAATCATAAAGAAAGCATCAATCTTTCTTCAAAATTTTCATCCAATTTAGGTAAAAATATCTTTATTGCTAATATTCCTCCTTATCTCTTTCTTGGTTAAGAAAAAATTAATTACCATTGGTTTTTATAGGGATTTGAAATGTTAACCTAAAAAATTCTCAATTTTTGATATGACTATGGTTAAAGGAAATCTAGTCTAGCATTTTAGCAATATCTACCCTTTTAAGTGATAGAATACTCTACTCCCTCTTGTTAGATTCCATAAAATCCAAGTTGAATTGCACGATTTTAAGTTTTATGATCATATAAATGTTAATGCCTAATAAATGTTTAGATTGATGTTATTAGCATGATTAGGTGATGGAAATTACTTTAATAAATTATTGTTGGATTATATTAATGAGAATTTATTGATTGGTTGTTTGTTATATGCATTAGTGGCAAATTTGAAATGGGAAAATAATGAAAAACATTTGAAAAACTAGCATTTTCCAAGGCAGTAGTTATTGACTATACCCTAAAATGTGAAATCTGGAAAAGTATAGTCAATTATATGGCCATAAGCTATTCTTTGAAAGTTGATAGTCGACTATGGACTTCCAAATTACTCTCTAGAGCTTTATAATTGACTATTATAATTAACTATGATAGTCGACTCTAAACCCAAAATTTATTCTAGAGCATCTATAATTGAATATGATAGTTAACTATGCCTAGTTTTCTTGACAAATCATTGCTATTAAGGAACCAACATGGGATATAAATTCTATAAACATGAAGTTATGATAAAATATGATAAATGATGGTAAAATACATGAGTTATGATCATGGAATGAGACATTAGACCATTATACCAAATAATTCATGATAGGACTTATTTACTTTGTTCATTATACATGGAAATGTGATTTGTGGCCATAAAGAGGCATGGTATTGTATAATAATTGTGATGGGCATTGCTTATGGATAATTATGAGAATTGAATACTTCGAGCATATTGTGAAATAAGAAATATGAAAAAGGCAATGTAAACACCGAAGGATTAATTCCCAATGTAAGGCAGGTAAGGATTAAGGTTAACTTAAAAAAAAGGGATATAAAAAGTAGATAAGGTATAAGATTAGCCCAAAAGTCATATAATGGGTGTATGTATTTAAATATTTCTTATTGCCTTAAATTGTGAATGGATATGAAATCTAATTATTCTTACAAATTCTTGTACAGGTGTGTTTGTGATGAATGGTTATGTGTAAGCCCTTAATGCTATTGAAAGTGGAATTAATAATATATATATATATATATATATATATATATATATATAATTATGTGATATGATCTACATAAAGATGATCCAATGGTAATATATTATATTGTATGGTTTGTTTTAACTGGAGTATTAAATCACTAATCCCTAGACTCACCACTCCATGACTTATTTGTAGATTGTTGAGCCAAACCACTGCTAGCACCTTTTTATAGTTAAATTACCTAAAAGCTTAATGTTTTGGTTATTGGTAGCATAGGATATTTGCATATAGATTATCTTTTAGGCATTATTTTATGTATAGGCTTGGATAAAGGATACAAACTTCAAATCCCTTTTTTAAGTTAGTCAGATGATTTATTTTCTACTTAAAAGGGTTATAAATAACTTTAACTTCCTTACATTTTATAAAACTTTATTAAAAAAAGAAATGCCTCTTCTTGATTAATTATTGATTTTTTCTTATTATTTCTAAAATATATTGTTCAATATTGTGTCAATTATACAAAATTAGGTTGGTGAAAATTAAGTAGCTAGTCCTATGTCAATCATGATCAGGTTAAGGTCATAACACTACAAGAAAAGTCCCATGAAATTCAAAACTAACCATTATAGTTGGATCCTAAGTTAACTTACAAGGAATAACTAGTTAAAATCTTATACTGTCAAGTTTGAAAGTTAAGATCTAAGGAGGTTCCATTTATGAAAGTTCAATAGGAATGCCATGGACTAGAAGAAATCATATAGGAATTCAAATCAAATATACAGCAGAAGTACTTCTATCTATTTGTTAAATGATGAGTTTAACCTTATTATAATTCTATAATAACCTTAGGATAATGAGCACCCCAAGAATTCAAGGATGAATTCTTTTAAAGGGGGAAGTCTTATTACACCCTCTTTAAAATATAATAATCTAAAAATTTATTATATGATAAGGATGATAAAATGAACCAATAAACTAATGATTAAAATAAGAGTTTCATGTATATAGGAAAAAAATTTATAAATAATTATGAATGAATTTTTAAGGAAAAATAATAATTAATGTTAACATAAGTTGTAGAATGGAAACTTAATGAGAAATAATAAGGGAAAATTAAGTAAAGTAGTAAGGTTTGAAGTTTTGGGTTATTATAAATGAGTGTATGAGTATGAAGAAGATTTAGGAAACATTTTCAGAAATGTCCTTAAGCACTATTCCTCATTTTATGGTCAATCTTCATCTTTTCCTTACCATTTTTCCCAAATCACCTAAGAACACTCTCTATTAACTTCTTATCTTCACCCTTAATCTCTCATCACCAAATCAAAGTAAAGAAGCATTAATCTTCTTCAAATTTATTAACTAATCAAAGTATGAATATCATCTTTACTAGAACTCCTTTTCATCATCTTTAATTTGATGAGAATTACAACCATTTAGCTTAAAGAAGGAAATGGAACCCTAACCAAAAATCTATTGAAGTTAGTGTGATTAGGCTTAAGAACATCAATTTCAACATCTTAGCATCCTTCCCTATATTAGATGAGTAAATATTCTAGATTAGATTCATTAAATTGAAGGAAAATTATGATTTTGTCTAGATACTGGGTTCTTTGTGATTTTGTTAATATTTGATATTTCATGATGATTTGATTGAATTTAATGATACTAGATGTTGTTTATGTGCATTAATGAATGGTAGCTATTCTATGAGTAATAACTGAGTTAGGTATGTATTTATGTTAGGTAAATAGTGCAAAACCATTTAGAAAATGTTTTCCCTTCATATGAAAAGTGCTTTTCAAGCCTAGATTTCATTAGGTTAGGAAGTAATTTGTAAAGTCCGAAATTACTATAAGTCCTGAAGTACTTTGTGAAGCACTTCTTAAAGCACTCCGGAAAGTACTTTATGAAGCATTTTTTGAAGCTTCCCTAAAACTCTTCCTAAGTTTAGATTTTGCAAAGCTAGAAAGCTTTTTGCAAAGTGTTTTGTTTCCTCCAAATGTTATTAGAATGGCCAAAATGAGTCATAAAGCAATTTTCTTGCCTTGTCTTATGTTTTAATGTTAATATTAAGTGCAATTAGTCTTGTAAGGCACATTTAATCTTGAAATTGATGTATAAACATATTGCTAAGGATTCTTGCTTCTTTAAGCCTATGTATGGCTATCATATTATAGATTGCATCAAGAATGTAATTATTGTGCAGCTTATGAAATGAAATAAGTCTTAAGCATACTGTGAGATATGGTGCATAATATAATGGATCTCATTTATGCAATTATGTGATGAATTGAGATATATAGCCACGCATTAAGGAATGTTGTTGCTATAGGAACTTGATAACAATGTTTGAAAATTCTAATATAACAAATGTGGTAAAGGAGAATGTTAGATGTCTAATTCCTGGTAATATATTTGGAAGGATATAAGGTTGAATTAATAGTCACAACATGGATGTATGCATTTTATTATTTATCATTGCCCCTTCTGATATAGTGTTGGTACTTTAAAGCCACTGGTTATGTTCATATGGTATATTTGAATTGATATGATAGTGATTAAGCCCCTTATGATTATTTGAAACTAAATTAGTAAATGAGAATGAGATGTATGTTAAGTGTTATAGGAGGATAGACCAATTGGTAAGAGGATATATTATTTTATTTGTTTATTTTAGAGTATTCACTTACAAAGTTGTTAATTCACTCCTCCATATTTATCTTGGAAATACACAGGTCAAGCCTCCACCACCACCTCCTCAGAGTTAGTTCTATTTAAAGCTTCAGTTCTATTTAAAGCTTATCCAACATAGCTTTTTAAGTAGCATAAACATTGTCAAAAGGATTATTTTAAGGCCTTTTTCTATATAAGCATTGGATAAAAAAAACTTATGAACTAAACCCTTTGGAGATAGTTAGTTTAGCTTATCCTTAACCTAAGAGGATTATAAGCAATCCTAACTTTCCCTATATTTGTAAAACTATTGATGATGAATGAAATATGCCTTTATTTTTAGTATGTCTCTCTTTCCTTATGTGCATTTAATTTACTTAATAGAAAAGTAATAGATAATTTGGATTAAGTTAGCAAAAACTAGATAATGGGTTTCATGTTGGTTATGATTGGATTAAAGCCATAACATGTATAGTTTATCCTATACTATCTATTATAACCCATTCCAATCATGACTGGTGTGGATCCCATTACTAGTTTTCACAAGCTTTAATATTTTTCACTCTTCCTATCTAACAAGAATTTCCAAATTTCCAAGGAGAATTCAAATTTAAAATTTAAAATTTTACAAAAAAAATGGATAGAGTCTCTCCTATTTTTTAACATTTCTTAAAGGCTACATGCCCTGTAATTCAAAACTTGTGAATTTCTAGATACGATAGTGATAAACATGCAAACAATACAATACAAACTTAAACTTATACATAGATAAATACTTGACATATCAATTGATAGGTTAATCACATTTTCTATTTTTTGTACTAATCCTAATTCCAACTGTCAAATCTTTCAACTAAGCGGTCTTGGATCTCCATAGATACAATCAAGCTAATATGCTTATCATAACTTAAAGAGATTAAAGATAAAATGAAGTGAATTATAGAAACTCAATGAACATATATCTATCATATTTTGCAAGTGATCAAATATTTATAATGATCATAAATTAATCATATTAACAAACTCAATTTTTCTTAGATCTCTATAATATGCAAAATTGATCTCACTTTAGAATTTCACCTGTAAACAACTTAGATCCTATATTTTGCATCACAAACTATTGCAAACTAAATCAATAACTTATCGCCTATTTTAAGTGATCATTATTTTCACAATTAGCCATTAAGGCTTAAATCTAAACAATTATTATAGTCATATTATATCTTTGCAATCACATCAAACACCAGTAAAGTTCTAATATCACATCAAATCACACATTCAGTTATAACAAACATACATGTAACGTTGTAACATAGTTCATAATTTTCAATGCCAACCATGGTAGAACGTATAAATAATATATACATGAGTGTTTAACTCTCAAATCATATTTCACACTATCATTTCTAGCATATAAGTGGTAAACAGTTCAACCATAAACATTCAACAATCATTAGTATCATTATCATGCTTCCATTGCATACTCTGATTAACTAGCAATCGTTTAATAGTTAACTACTCAAGAACTAAGTTTATATATAAATATAAACATGAGTGTGAATATGAAATATGTACTATCGATAGGAAGAAAATAATTCACCATATCTAAATTATCTTTTTATTAAAATAAAAATAGTGGTAAGATATATACTTATCTATTAGGATCTACCTATTTCGTTTATCTTGAAGCATCCAAGTTCAACTTTGCTATCTTCTTCCTATTTGTAATATACAAGAATGATTTGTGAATAAATAAGCATTCCTTTCAATCATGTCAATTTCAATTTCATATCTATAGTATACTAGTTAGTTAAATCATAAACTTCTTTACTTTTCTAATATTATCCCATGAAGTTAATATATGTTATTATATGATAATTTGAAATCAAATCCACACATGTGAAAATATTAAGGATCCAACTCTAGAAACTCCTTTGATACTAGTAATTCATCCTGAACCCTGACGTCCTTTATTTTCAAATTTATTATTGAAAATTAGACATTCGTGTAGATGGCAACTTTTCCTAATCAAGGTAATAAATAATTAAAATATTGGATTTAGATGATATGAATATATTTTGAATATATTAGTCTAATAATTTTAATTATAAAATTATTATTTTAATAATTTCATATAATATTATTATATTAAATATCCAAATAATGTGATAATATAAGGTTTTCTTGAATCAAATGGGAATCCTTTAAAATATAACACTATAATACTTCAAAAACACTTTAATCATATTGTTTTAGCATTTTATATCATAAGAATTATACTTTTTACAACCATTAATGATATTTGAACTTACCTATACATGGGTTTTTCTAAAAATATGTAACTCAAATGACATTGTAAAATAATACTGCTCATGATAAATAGATACTTGATAGTATAAAAATTATATTTTTCTAAAGTATCAATACCCATCTTATTTGTATGTGTGTGTGCATGTGTGTATATATATAGGTTCCTTGATTCAAATGCAAATATATTAGAATAATAAAAGGAAAAGTCCATATATGTTCTATTTATCCTATTTTAACAAATTCCATTATAAATATTATATTTTTACCTAAGTTCTAATCTTTATTTATAAACTCAAAACTATACAACTTAGGAATTTCTTGAATCAATTAACAAAATAGCGTAGATTAAGCAAGTTAATTGCCTACATGCAAGTATCCTACTGCCTCTCAAGAGATTACTAGCAGCTTACCAGTGCCAAAGATAAAAGCTTTACTAGAAAGCATGGAGCAGTGCTGCCTTCTGCTTTAGCTCCAAATTGGTAGCTCTATCATGTTGAAAAGTTGCTGCTCGACGGAACACACCCATACCTAGCTAAAGTAACCTACTGAAACAGTAGCGGTCATAGAGGGTGTGATAACAAGAGGAATTTATGTGCTTGAGCTAGTCCTTGTATCATTGAAACAAAGCGTATGGCATGTGAAAAGAAACTCCATGCAACAACAATTGATTGGACGGAGAAAGGGGAACGGCAACTAGAGAAGAAATATGAGTGACATGAAAAAAGTCGGTAGAAGGGGAGGATAAAGAGAAGGTCGAGTATGAATGAGAGAGAAAGCTAAGATGTTGGAAATTGAGAATATGTGTCTAAAACTTACAAAAGAAAAGAGAGGCAAAGCCGTCAGAAAAAAGTAAAAAGAAGAGAGAAAAAGTAATTTTGACCTTTGATTCTATGTTGCTAGAGTATAATTGCTAATCCATGCTCGAAATATCAACCACTCATTCTAGTTACTCACTTTTCTTCATTAAATCTTAATCATTCATCTATATAAATTAATTGCATTTAAAATCTCAAATTATTTTCAAGCTTCCTTCATTATATATTTGTAATAGTTTAACAAATTTGAAAATCCCAAAATAACTATTTAACACTTTTAGAATTCCTATAAATAATTTATTGAATAATTCCTTGCATTCATACCATTAAATTTTTTTACTTAAATTGTAAAAACTTCCACAATTTTTAAAAATAATTTTTCAAATATAAATAAATTATTTCCCAAATTCTTGTATCCATAGTTAGTAAAATTATTTTCAATTTATATAAAATTCCTTATATAAAAAATTATTTTTAACTAATCTTAAATTATTAATGGCAATATATGTAAAATAAATAAATAAATTTCAAATATTACTATAAATATCATTTTCAATGTTTCAAATCCTTCAATATGGAAAATAAATTAAAATCACATATTAACTGAATAATAAATAATTCTTCACAAACATCAAAACTTATAAAATTTTAGATTCTAAATCAGGATATTGCACTATTGAGTGCCAAACGAGACCTTAATAGATTTAGCATTTAAAATTTAATATTTAATTTCAACGCTAACATTTCGATATTATTAAACAATCCTAAGTAAAGTGACGCTCTTAAAGGTCACTTGGTTTGCAAAATTAGCATGGGAACTACAACTTCCTAAGAAGTAGTGTAAAACTTTATTTAGAATTTTATAATTTTAGAGATTTAATTTTATGAGGAAAAAATTAAAATAACCTTAATGGAAGTAATTAAAAAAAATATGCATAGGAAGTAAATAAATCACAATAAGGAAATAAAATAAGATATTAGGTAAAATAGAATTTAATGATTTAATGAGACTTGGGATGAAAATTAAGTATAAAATAGGTAAAGAAGAGATGATAAGGTAAAAGAGATTAAAGGTATAGGTCATTAAAAGTAAGTATCTGAGTATAGAAGAAATTCAAGGCATTTTTCCATTTTACCTAATACGTAAAATATTTACATATTTATTTTTCCTTGTATGATGTATTTTTGGATGTTATCTTGTTTAATTTAATAAATTTAGTTGCATTTTGTGAATGGGTCTTGAATTTGAAATGAAATCAAATCTTTTAGATAATGTTGTATTTTGACCTTGTTTCAGGTTTCAGGCTATATATGGAGTTCTAGATGTTGGATTGGGTTGTTCTTTATATGGTTAAAAAGCTAAGAAAAATCCCTACAACTTTCATGTTTAAAGAAAAGCCCAGTTCGGAATCTAAGGATCTCAAATTCTGCTTGGAAGATGAAACAGTGGTTCTAGCAGAATCTGACCTTTGGTTACTAATCTGATCATAACTTGAGATATAAATGTCAAAATTAGGAGTTCTTTGTGGCATTTGAAATTTAAGATCCGGCTCTACAACTCCTATGTTGACAGGAAGATGTAAATCTGTCATTCTAGTGGTGAAAAATTACCAAAAATTCAGAAGAATTGTTGCTGCGAAAATCAAGAAGGGTAGTTAAAGATCATGAATGGTAGCTAAAAAATGTGATTGATAGCTATTGGTTAAGATTTATGACTTGCAGCTGATTCATTCACCTATAAATAGGTAGAAGTAGAGTTCATTTGCAGCATTCATTGATTCATGCATCTTAGATAATAGTTTAGTTCATACATTCTTGGTTCTTGTATGCCTCCTACATGGAAGGCTAGGTTTTCCTCCTATATGGAAGGTTTTACCTCCTACATGGATGGATAGCATTTCCATTTTCATGCATTTGTAATTATAATCTTATGTTTGTATCATGAATGTGATGATGTTTCTATTTTATTTTGAGTTTGTTTTTAATTTCATTATGTTCTAATTTTTCATCTTCCTAGGGTGATGACGTAACTTAATAATAACAGATTGAATTCTAATCTATTGAAACTAATTTCGATTTTCTTTCCTAGATTGAGTTTTAATTATTGCTCTTAATGCTTTCAATTGATTGGCAACCTTTTGAATGAACCCAATATGTATGTTGAGACCGAAAGGAGATACATGTGTATGGAACCGATAATTACAATCATAAATTGCATATGAAATAGGAATATATTCATATGGTTTATGTAGTCTTAATGAGTTCCATAAATCCTAATGCATGATTAGTTATTTTAATTCACATAGGAATATAGTGAATTAGCAATTAATTATAGAATTACTTGACCTTGGAAGAGGCTAGTAATTAATTTAGGGAAACTCGACTATCAATTAAGGGAATTAAAATTGGATTAGTGTAGATAGATGATTCAATCCGAAATTGTTAAGTGAAGTCTGATCCCTAGGTCTTTTATTCATCTTCATCTTTACTCCAATTGCATTCATATTTATTTTAAGTATTTTTTGCATCAATCTTTATTTACTCGCTTCAATTCCAACTAATCGATTTGCCAAATAGTGTTAGGATTATTAATTTTAGTACTTAGTGAAACAATCCTCGTGGGAACGATACTTTCTCATCACTTTATTACTTGTTTACGACAGTGTGCACTTGCGCTAATTGATAAACCATTTACACTTAACAAGTTTTTGGCGCCGTTGCCAGGGATTGTTATCATTAATATCAATACCAAGTAATCTTAATCCTAATTTGGTTTTTATTTTACATTTTTTTTGTATTTCTTTTCTTTTTTTAGGTTTGTCCTAGTGTATGATCAGATCGAAAGTTGCTGAGCCGCTGCTATTTGATTTTGAGATCGAGAAAACTTGTCGAAGGAATCGAAAGATACAGAAGCAGTCAACTGTAGATCAAAGTGAAGCAATGGCAGATTTGAGAGAAGAACCAGACACCAAAGCACTCCGTGACTATGCCACACCAACAGTCATGGATACCATTTCTAGGATCATGAGACCACCTATACCAGCCAATAACTTTGAGATCAAGCCAGCCATAATTCAAATGATGCAAGCAAATCAGTTTGGAGGTTCTCCAGCAAAAGATCCGAATGCACATATAGCCAGCTTTCTAGAAATTTGTGATACATTCAAGCATAATGGCATTTCTGATGATGCCATAAGGTTATGACTTTTCCTTTTCTCACTTAGGGATAAGGCTAAAAGCTGGTTACACTCTTTACCAGTGGGGAGCATCACTACATGGAACATATTAGCACAAAAATTCCTAGCAAAATTCTTTCCTCCAGCTAAAACTGCAAAGATGAGAAATGAGATTGCTTCATTCACCCAGCATGACATGGAAAGCCTTTATGAAGCATGGGAAAGATACAAGGAGTTGCTAAGAAGATGTCCTCATCATGGGCTACCAGATTGGCTGTAACTTCAGACTTTCTACAATGGATTGTCTAATGCTACCAGAACACTTGTAGATGCTACAGCTGGTGGATCATTAATAGGAAAAAGCATAGAAGCTGCTATGGAGCTGTTGGAAGATATGGCAGCAAATGCTTACCAATGGCCTTCTGAACACAACACTTCAAAGAAAGCACTTGGAGTCCATGAGCTAGACATTCTAACCACTTTGTCTTCTCAAGTTACCTCTTTATCTAAGCAAGTGAGTTCATTAACAGCTCAAGCAAATGCAATCAGAACTTCTGCAGATGCTTGTGATTTATGTAGAGGTCCTCACATGAGCACACAATGCCAAGAAGGCAATCCATTCATTCCTTCTCAACCTGAACAAGCCAACTATGTGGGGAATCAAAATTGTCAAAATGATCCTTTCTCAAACACATACAATCCAGAATGGAGAAACCACCCTAATTTAGGGTGGAGGAATAATTAAAATGTGTTCAAACCTCAAGGGAATTATCAACAAATTCAACAATCACCACCATAATCAAAGGCGAATTTAGAAGAAGCATTGGCTCAATTAACCATGAATGCTTCCTAATTCATGGCCAGAACAGAAGCTACACTCAAGAATCAAGAAGCAACCATGCAAAGTCAAGCAACTTCAATCAAAAATCTGGAGGTGCAAATGGGCCAAATTGCAAGTATGCTGAATTCCAGACAACCAGGCACTTTACCCAGTGACACTGAAAGAAATCCTAGAGAGCACGTAAAGGCTATCTCATTAAGGAGTGGGAAGTAATTAAATGAGCCAGAATCAAGGAAGAAAAATGAAGAAGCTCAGAAAGAAGATGAGGTAATTCCAGGAAGAATGACTTTTCCAGATAATCCTCCACCATATGTTCCCCCAGTTCCATTTCCTCAAAGATTGGTGAAAGCTAAGCTAGACAAGCAGTTTAGCAAGTTTCTGGAGGTGTTTAAGAAGTTGCATATTAACATCCCATTTGCTGAAACTTTAGCCCAAATACCCAGTTATGTAAAATTTATGAAGGAGATTTTATCAAAGAAACGCAAACTGGAGGATTTTGAAACAGTAGCCTTAACTGAAGAGTGCAGTGCAATTCTCTAAAAGAAACTACCGCCAAAGCTTAAAGACCCTGGGAGTTTCTGCATACCCTGTACCATTGGAGAGTGCGAATTTGAAAAAGCCTTATGTGACCTTGGTGCAAGTGTGAATTTGATGCCATTATCCGTCTATAAGAAGCTGGGATTAGGAGAAGTGAAACTAACTACCATGTCACTACAGCTAGCAGATCATTCAATAAAGCATCCACGTGGAATCCTTGAAGATGTGCTAGTAAAAGTTGATAAATTCATCTTCCCAGTAGATTTCATAGTGCTTGACATGGAAGAAGACCAAGAAATTCCTATTATTCTTAGGAGACCATTTCTAGCAACTGGACGAGCTCTAATTAATGTGCAGAAAGGAAAGCTGACCTTACAGATTCAAGATGAGCAAGTGTCCTTCAACATTTTTAAAGCCTTATCTCTTCCTGATGAAGGTGATACTTGTTTTAAGGTTGATTCAGTAAGCAGCTGCACTAGAGAAGTAGTAGATGAAATTTGCTCCAATCAACCTTTAGTAGTCAGCATGATGGACACATCTCATACTACTGATCCTAAAATTCTAGAACAAGTCAGCTATCTCGAAGCCAATTCACCAATTTTCATAAAAAGGCCATTCGAAGATTTAGGAGAAAAACCACCAAAGCCAGTTCTTTCAATTGAAAAGCCACCAAAATTAGAGCTGAAAACACTACCCACTCATCTAAAGTATGCTTTCCTAGAAGAGGATTCAGCCTTGCCAGTTATCATCTCATCTGATTTAACCGCTGAAGAAGAAGAAAAGTTGCTGAGGGTATTAAGACAGCACAAGTCTACACTGGGATGGTCAATTGCAGATATTAAGGGAATAAGCCCTTTAATCTGTACGCATAAAATACTGCTAGAAGAAGATGCCAAGCCCTGTGTAGAACATCAAAGAAGGCTCAATCCAAATATGAAGGAGGTAGTTCGTAAAGAAGTGCTCAAATGGTTAGATGCTAGCATCATCTACCCAATTTCTGATAGTCCGTGGGTGAGTCCTGTACAAGTCGTACCAAAAAAGGGAGGCATGACAATGGTTCCAAATGAAAATAATGAGCTGATCCCACAGAGAACAGTGATCAGATGGAGAGTTTGCATTGACTATCGGAAGCTCAACAAAGCTACCAGAAAAGATCATTTTCCCTTGCCATTCTTAGATCAAATGTTAGATAAATTAGCGGGACAAGCTTATTACTGCTTCCTTGATGGATACACTGCTTACAACCAAATTTTGATTGCTCTTGAAGATCAAGAGAAAATAACTTTTACTTGTCCATATGGAACATTCGCCTTCAGAAAAATGCCCTTTGGATTATGTAATGCTCCTGCAACCTTCCAACGGACAATGATGGCAATTTTTTCAGATATGGTGGAAAATTTTATTAAAGTATTCATGGATGATTTCTCAATATTTGGGGAATCTTTTGATCTCTGTCTAGCTAATTTGGAAAAGGTGCTACAACCCTATGTGGAGACCAACCTTGTATTGAATTAGGAAAAATGCCACTTCATGGTGAAAGAAGGTATCGTGCTGGGACACAAAGTTTCAATTCATGGGATCGAAGTTGATCGAGCAAAAATTGAAACTATTGAAAAATTATCTCCACCTGCAACAATCAAAGGCATCAGGAGTTTTCTGGGCCATGCTGATTTTTACAGGCGATTCATTAAGGATTTCTCAAGGATCACAAAACCGCTATGCAAACTATTGGAGAAGGACATTCTATTTGTGTTCAATGAGAATTGCATGTCAGCATTCTAAACCTTGAAGAAAGCCTTGATCTCAGCACCAATCATTGTCGCTCCAGATTAGAATTTTTCGTTCGAAATAATGTGTGATGCAAGTGACTATGTAGTTGGAGCAGTCTTGGGCCAAAGAAAAAATAAGATTTTTCATGCAATCTATTATGCCAGCCGAACACTCAATGAAGTCCAAATAAATTATGCAACAACCGAAAAAGAGCTCCTTGCTGTTGTATTTGCCTTTGACAAGTTCAGAGCTTACTTAATTAGCTCAAAAGTCATAGTCTGGACGGACCATTCTGCAATAAAATACTTGATAGAGAAGAAGGATGCAAAGCCTAGATTAATCAGATGGGTACTTCTGTTACAAGAATTTGATTTGGAGATCAGAGACAAGAAAGGGGCCGAGAACCTCATTGCAGATCACCTTTCTTAACTTGAACTTCCCAAGCTTAAACTAGAGCTGCCAATCTAAGAGTCTTTTCCAGATGAGCAGCTGTTTAATGTAAGATCATTATCAACTCCATGGTATGCTGACATTGTGAATTATCTAGCAAGTGGGATGATGCCATATAAGCTCTCTGGATAACAAAAGAAGAAATTCTTAGTCAATGTGAAGTATTACTTCTGGGAAGATCAATTCGTGTATAAACATTGCCCAGATAGAATCATAAAGAGATGTGTTCCAGAAGAAGAGATGACCAGTATCCTTTCTCATTGTCATTCATCCCCATATGGCGGTCATTTTGGAGCAAATCGAACTGCTGTTAAGGTTCTTCAGTCTGGATTCTATTGGCCTACCCTATTCAAAGACTCTCAAGCCTATGTAGCCGCATGTGATAAATGTCAGAGAACAGGAAACATCTCTCAGAGACATGAAACCCCATTGACCAATATTCTGGAGGTAGAATTATTTGATGTATGGGGCATTGACTTTATGGGTCCTTTTCCATCTTCATTTGGCAACCAATTCATTCTAGTGGCTGTGGATTATGTATCCAAATGGGTAGAGGCAGCAGCGTCTCCTACAAATGATTCTGGAGTGGTTGTGAAATTCTTGAGAAAGAATATATTCACAAGGTTTGGAGTACCTAGAGCAATCATAAGTGATGGAGGCAAGCATTTCTGCAATCAACAACTTCAATCTGTGCTCACTAAATATGGAGTAACTCACAAGGTGGCAACTCCTTATCATCCACAGACCAGTGGGCAAGTGGAGATATCAAATAGAGAGTTGAAATGGATTCTAGAGAAGGCAGTGAATTCCAATAGGAAAGATTGGGCAAAGAAGCTGGATGATGCATTATGGGCTTATAGAACAGCATTCAAAACCCCAATTGGTACATCTCCTTACCAATTGGTATATGGCAAGGCATGTCATCTTCCGGTTGAATTGGAGCACAAGGCATACTAGGCAGTTAAGGCATTAAATTTTGATTTGAAGACAGCTGGTGAAAGAAAGCTAATGCAACTCAATGAACTTGAAGAATTTCGCCAACATGCTTATGAAAATGCTAAGCTTTACAAGGAGAAGACAAAAATGTGGCATGATAGGAGAATTATAAGGAAGGAGTTCACACTAGGGCAGAAAGTACTTCTCTACAACTCAAGGTTAAAACTCTTTCCAGGAAAATTAAGATCAAGGTGGTCAGGGCCTTTTACTGTGGTTCAAGTTTGGCCATATGGAACTGTGGAGATTCAAGATGGTGACAGGAAATTCAAAGTGAACGAGAAAAGATTGAAAGAATACAATGACAGTGCATTCAACACCATCAAGACTATCATCACGCTCGAGGAGCCAACTGGTAAGTATTAAAAAAAAAGAGAGGACTTTGTCTAGCTAAAGATGTTAAAGAAGGGCGGCTACTTGGGAGGCAACCCAAGACTTCTTTCTCTACTCATTTCTTTTCTTCTGACTTATTTAAGCACACACCGCACAGCATTTTTCACTCACAATTTCAGCTTTCATCATTCTCATCATGGAGGAATCCCTTGTAAAGCTTAAAAGCAGATTTCCTACTCTCCCCAAAGATGTGCTCAGGAAAATCTACAACTGTTGATTTGAAAGAATGAAGGCATTTAAGCGTTTGGGTCTTCCCGAGGATATACGTTGGATTATTGAAGCTAAGATACGTTGGATTATTGAAGCTAAGGTACGTTTAGCAGGTGAGTTTAATGAATCATTTGTTAGACGTATACCAAGTATGGGAAGAAGTTCTTACTCTAAAAAGAGAAGAGCTAAAAGAATGAGAGTCTGTCATAAGTATGCAAGGTGGAATTGTAATAAGCTCTGTAGGAATAAAGGAATGATTTCAATAAATCGAGAGGACAAAATTCGATTCATAAAGGATGGACTGAGTAAAGAGTCATTGAATGATATCATTCAGACTCTTGAGATGCATCCTAGTGGAGATGTTCATGCTGTTCTTCTTGATTTAATGAACTTATTCAATACAGAAAAGGAACGCTACAGTCTTAGGGATCTGACTGTAAAAGACCCTGTTTGCCAGTTTATAAGAAAATTGGATGGGAAGCAAATCCTCGGCTTATAGAAGCCATTTAAGCCGTTACTGAACGAAAAATCAGAGGAAGATGTGAGCCACAATCACAACTACTGTACATATTAATATTTATCTGCTTTACTTTTCCTTTATCTTTTTATCTTTACAACTGCTTTTTAACTTTCTGTACATTTCTCTTCTTTTTAAGTTTACCTTTTCAGCAACTTTTTAACTTTCTTTACATTCCGTATTCTACTTTGTTCACGCCATTATTACACTTGTCAGTTATGTACAGCATTTTTTTATCTTTTTCTGATATTATCTGATTTGCGTGATTTCTTTGTTTCTGCTTTTGTATTATAAGAATGCATTTCAGCAATCACACTTTGCAAAATGTCTGAAGGCAAGAGTAAAGAAGAGGAAGAGGTTGAGAAACCATCAAAATGTAGATTTAAATCTATCTGTGTTTTTGGTAAATCTTATGCTGGAAAGAATGAAGAATTTCTAACAGTAGCAACTGAACTTGGTCATGCATTAGCTGCTAGAAAGATTGCCTGTGTGTATGGAGGAGGGCTTCATAGCTTAAAAGGAAGTGCAGTAATTTCTGCCAACATTAGAGGAAGCAAAATACTAAGTATCCTTGTGAATGGTTTAGATGATAAGAAATACGCCATCGGTAAAACATTAAAGGTTTCAAACTTCCCTGAATGTATTGGATGCATACTTTACAGTGCTGAAGCCTTTATTGCTTTACCTGGTGGTTTAGAAGCATTAGATGGAATTTCCAGCATTGTATATTGGATTAACTTGAACTTTCATCAGAAGCCAGTAGGTTTATTAAATGTTAATGGTTTTTATGATAATTTGCTGTCTTTTTTAGATCAAGCTGTGGAACAGGGATTCATACCCCAAGCGACTCGCCGTGCCATAATGTCTGCCTCAACTGCTGATCAGCTGATTGACCAACTACAAGGCTATACACCTAAACCAGATCCATCAGTGAAAAAGATAGATTGGCAATCTCCAACCAGCAGTCAGAAGCATGAGCCAGACACCACTCTCCAGTTGTAACTTTCTTTACTCTTATGGTTTTACTCCCAAAATTTCTTTTATATGTGAGTTGTTTATGCATTTCCTTTTAATAAACCCTTTTTGCTAATCTACTGAAGACATTGGGGACAATGTCTACATTAAATGTGGCGGGAAGTAAAAAAAAATTTACTTTTTAGGATATTTTGGTAGTAAAACCATGAGATTTATATATAAAAAAAGGGATGGCCGAGTAAGGAGTTAACTTTTGCTCTTGATACGCATCCTAAAAAAAATATAAAAATAAAAAAAAATATTTTCCTGCTTATTAGGTTCTTTTCAATAATTTTAAAAGATTTCATAGCATGATTGAACAACTTTCTTACTTCTTAGAATTAATAGGTTTGACAATGGATTCTGAGTTGGATTGAGTTGGAAACCTTTAACCGTGAGATTTTGAGCCTACTTGTTGAATCAGTATTATATTTCTTGTGTGTGATATTCACCTGTTAAGTTGTCACTCTAGAACTTGCATAAAATCTGGTTGAGATTACAATTTACATGCATACTCAGATATGATAAAGGCATTTTTTTTCCTCAGTTAGAACTAAATAGCCAACCCTACAGTTTTACTATTGATAAACCCCTTTGAGCCTAATTAAATATTTCTTTGTTTTAACCCATTAATATGTCATTTAATGAAATATCAATTATCTTTACTTAACCCTAGGGATTAGTAGAGCATTTGAATCTTTGAACAATGGGTTTTTGACAAAGTGTGGGGGAATATGTATTATTAACTTCAAAGTTGCAAGGGTCTTCTTTCAAAAAGAAAAAAGAAAAAAAATGGTTCAAAAAAAATAAAAAATAAAAAAATAAAAAAAGAGAAGAAGAAGAAGAGAGAAATTGATGTGTACTTGAATTTGAATCTTGAGCTTTTATGTTGAGATAAAATTATTTAGAGATTACCCATATTTTAATTGCTCTATTAATTTCTTTCCTTGCTTCAATCTTTCATATCCCTGTTTTATCTTTCCTTTACCTTGGCCTCATTACAACCCTTAATAAGACATTTTGATTTGAAGTGTGCATGTAAAACAGGTAGTGGAGATTGAGAATTTATGCAAGCCTATGGTAGTGCAATCTTTGATAGGATGAATTTGAGTGAAACACTTGCCCATAAACACTTGAGAGAGGATGAGTTGCAGTGATTATATCATTTTGGTTCAATCCTTCTCAAATGAAGTTGCAATCCCTTTTTAGTTTTATAAGTCAAGATTTGTTGATTCATGAATGCTATGATATCTTTGTACTTTAATTATCTTTCTTATGTTTTTGTACTTTTTATCTCATGGGTAGTATTAGTATTAGTATTAGTTTTCTTCTATTTTTGTCCGAGGACGTCCAAAAGCTAAGTGTGGGAGAATTTGATACGTAAAATATTTACATATTTATTTTCCTTTGTATGATGCATTTTTGTATGTTATCTTGTTTAATTTAATAAATTTAGTTGCATTTTGTGAATGGGTCTTGAATTTGAAATGAAATCAAATCTTTTAGATAATGTTGTATTTTGACCCTATTTCAGGTTTCAGGCTATATTTGGAGTTCTAGATATTGGATTGGGTTGTTCTTTATATGGTTAAAAATCTAAGAAAAATCCCTACAACTTTCATGTTTAAAGAAAAGCCCAGTTCGGAATCTAAGGATCTCAAATTCTGCTTGGAAGATGAAACAGTGGTTTTGGCGGAATCTGACCTTTGGTTACTAATCTGATCATAACTTGAGATATAAATGTCAAAATTAGGAGTTCTTTGTGGCATTTGAAATTTAAGATCTGACTCTACAATTCCTATGTTGACAGGAAGATGTAAATCTGCCATTCTAGTGGTGAAAAATTACCAACAAGTTAGAAGAATTGTTGCTGCGAAAATCAAGAAGGGTAGTTAAAGACCATGAATGGTAGCTAAAGAATGTGATTGGTAGCTATTGGTCAAGATTTATGACTTGCAGCTGATTCATTCACCTATAAATAGGTAGAAGTAGATATCATTTGCATCATTCATTGATTCATGCATCTTAGATAGTAGTTTAGTTCATGCATTCTTAGTTCTTGTATGCCTCCTACATGGAAGGTTAGGTTTTCCTCCTATATGGAAGGTTTTACCTCCTACATGGATAGATAGCATTTCCATTTTCATGCATTTGTAATTATAATCTTATGTTTGTATCATGAATGTGATGATGTTTCTATTTTATTTTGAGTTTATTTTTAATTTCATTATGTTCTAATTTTTCATCTTCCTAGGGTGATGACGTAACTTAATAATAACAGATTGAATTCTAATCTATTAAAACTAATTTTGATTTTCTTTCCTAGATTGAGTTTTAATTATTGCTCTTAATGCTTTCAATTGATTGGCCACCTTTTGAATGAACCCAATATGTATGTTGAGACCGGAAGGAGATACATGTGTATGGAACCTATAATTAAAACCGTAAATTGCATATGAAATAGGAATATATTCATATAGTTTATGTAGTCTTAATGAGTTCCATAAATCCTAATGCATGATTAGTTGTTTTAATTCACATAGGAATATAGTGAATTAGCAATTAATTATAGAATTACTTGACCTTGGAAGAGGCTAGTAATTAATTTAGGGAAACTCGACTATCAATTAAGGGAATTAAAATTGGATTAGTGTAGATAGATGATTCGATCCGAAATTGTTAAGTGAAGTCTGATCCCTGGGTCTTTTATTCATCTTCATCTTTACTCCAATTGCATTCATATTTATTTTAAGTATTTTTTGCATCAATCTTTATTTACTCACTTCAATTCCAACTAATCGATTTGCCAAATAGTATTAGGATTATTAATTTTGGTACTTAGTGAAACAATCCTCGTGGGAACGATACTTTCTCATCACTTTATTACTTGTTTACGATAGTGTGCACTTGTGCTTATTGATAAACCATTTACACGTAACATTACCCTAACATTATTTCTTCTTTTTCCCCTCTAAAAATTAATTAGCCTACCTTATAACTCCCAAAACATGAAACCCAAATCCTCAATTTCTCATTCACTCTTATTAACCCTTCCTCCTCTCTTTACCACTTCTCTTTGGAAATTAAGCTAAAGGATGCCATTTATATTTAAATATTCTATTAAAACAAGGTAAGATTTCTTGAGTAATAATCTTTATTAAGCATTTCTTTATCCTTTGCTTGAAATATGTTAAGTTGAAGAGTTTTGGTTCAAGAGATCTTTGAACCTTGATATGAAATTCTTAGGTTTTTTATTAATTAAAGCCAATTAGCATCAAATCCATCTTCTAATCACCTTCTTTTAGTTGAGTAAATACTCTAGCTTTATTTGATAAAATTAAGAGGTTTTAAATGATTTGATTACATATTCTAGGTTTTCTTGGTTATGTGCAAAAACATATGAATTTGTGTTGATTTACGACATTTGCTTTAGTTTGATCATGGATTTGGCTTTAATGAAGTGTTATGGGATTGCATTTTATGATATAGTGAGGTTTAGTAATGTATTAAATGCATTGGATGCGTAATTTTGGCAAATGAACAGTAGAATTCATGAAAAAATCTACAAAAACCTTGGTTGTAATCAACTATGCCCTTGAATATGTATTCTAGGCAAGCATAGTCAACTATGAGTTAAAAAGCTACTCTTTGGATGTTGGTAGTTAATTACATAATCAAGTATAAGCATTTAAAGTTGCTTTTTAGGTCCCTATAATCAACTGTATAGTTGACTATAGGCATCCAAAAAAAATTTCTAAGCCTGGCTAGTCAATTACATAATCAAGTATAATCCCCAAAGTTACACTAGGGACTCCTATAGTTGAGTATATAATAAACTGTACGTAGTTTGATTGATGATATCATAACAAACAAAGGGTCAAGGTATGATTTTTTTTCTCTTTAACATCAAGCTAAGATATTATATGATAAATGAGGGTTAAATACATGATACATGGTAATGCAAAGAGGTATGATAATGTTATGATGTATAAAATATGTTATGAATAAAATTGTTATGTTGTTTATAAAATGAATTAAGTTACATGGCCATACAATAAAGCATGAGTGATGTTGTACTATGAAAAATGATGCACGGATAAGATTATTAGCATTGAAATTGCATGACATATGATAAGGGCAATATGATACTCAAACACTAAATCCTATAATAGTTTATGAAAAGTATAAGGTTAATCCCAAAGTGACAAGGTTGGATTTGTAGAAAGTATAAGGCTAACCAAAAGGCACAAAAAGGTTTAATGCTTTCTCTCTCTTCTCATTTATGCATTATGCAATAATGTCATTGTGGTATGAATTATGTGATGCTTAAACAAAGTGTTAGGTATTGGAAGGCGAATCCAATTGGTAAATTTGTAATTATTGTTTATGTTCCATTATTCTAAAGTATTATCCACAAAACCTTAAATTGACCTTTTCATATTTTATTTTATAAATTCTCATATTGATCCTCCACCATCACCTCTAAGTTGAGTTTCAAAAGGATTCCTTTGGTACAGTTAGGCAATATGAAATATGTTAGTGTAAATAGTTATTTTAGGGCCTTCTTCTACATAGGTTAAAGGTAGAAGTTTAAGAAAAATGAAATTCTTTTAAGGCTAGTTAGATCGGATTATAATTAATTACTTATTCACTTTGCACATATCATTTAGTTAAATAGTCACTTGTATTAAATTACTTTGGTAAGAGAGAAAAAAGTCAAGCTAATAGAAATCAAATATTGAATTTCATGTTAGTCACGACTAGGATAGGTTGTGACAAGTAAGAAATTCTTAAGTTATTTAGTTGGCCATTAACTACTAAAATAGAAGAAGAGAATATTCTACTTCTTACAAATTATAAAAAGTTGCTTATCTAAATCACCTTAATAAGAAAAACTTTGCATGTTATTTATAGATAGAAATATAAAACTATCCCTATTTAACTTAATAAATAATCACTTTAATTTTTATCCTACCATTTAAAAATTATAATAAACATAATTTATTAATGATAAATATAATTTATTAATTATAAAATATAATTAATTTATTAAGCATATAATAAATGTAATAAGTATTATATAAAATTATATAGAATAAATATTAAATATTGTATTATAAATATAAATTGTAAATATAATCATAAATATAATTATGATAGAAATTTAATTATAAATAGAATTATCTTTATTATATTATATTATTTATTATTTTTTAATTATTATATTTATTGTTTATAATTTTAATATCCAATCAAAAATAAAAAATTATGTATTTCTTGTTTATTTTATATAAATATGATAGAATTAATTATTTACTAATATTTTTCTTCATTTAAATTAGATTCCATTTTAATTGTATTAAGACAATTATACACACACACACACACACACACACACACACACACACATATATGTATAAGACATTTTAAACTTTTTATTGGAAATATGATTTTTAAAAAAATAACAAGTGATAATTAAGATTTATCAATATTTTTTTATTTTTATATTATAATTTTAAAAGGTATATTAATAATTTCAAAATTACTTTTTATGAAGTTTAGAGTTAAACCAAACAATACACATGATATTAGTTCTTAGGAAGTGTCAACTAAATAATTTTAAATACTTTTTGTAAAGTTTATAAAGTAATTTACTTCTTAGGAAAGGAATTTATTTTTTAGGAAATTCAACTTCTCGCAGGAATTACTTACTTCTTATATGAATTAAATGAATTCTTAAATTCATCATTAATTAATTATTCTATTAATGTATTAAAGTACATTGACTTATTAAAAAATTATTTTATTAAGTTAAGGAAATTATGCATTATCCACATGTAGTATGACCTTATCTGTGACATGCCTACATTTAGTTTAAAATATCAAAAAGAGGCCATTTGTTGTTCATACCATCAATACTTTACTAACCTATGCTATGTTTCTATCCAAATCTAGTGAAATTATTATGTATAGGTCACATATTCTTTCCTTAGCCCTTAGTTGTATTGGTTTCACTTTAATTTGTCCCTAACTTCATCTATCATTCCTAATTTATTTATTTATTTATTTTGAGATTATGATGCTTGGGTTTGAGATTAGAGGAAAAATGTAAGAAGAGATGATATAAATTAGATTTGTGAAACTCTATTTCAATTTAAAGGAAAAAGAGTAAGTGAAAATATTTTCCAAATTCTATAACATTTGGGTAGAAAATAAATATAGGTCAACAAAGTTTTAATGATGCAAACGGCACATGGCATTTTTTTTTTACACTTTAAACCATAGGTAAGTTGCTAATATGGTCACACCAAATGTGAGTAAAGTGTATTTTTTGTAGTAAGTTACATAAAGTAATTTATAATTTCTCCAAAATTAATATATTATTTTATATTTTCAACTAATTCAACAATTAATTTCACTAAACACTTCAAATATAATAAGCTAACTTAATAGCTTTTAACTACCTACTACTAAAATAACTAACCACTAGCTTATCTTTTGTGCACAAAACTAATTTATTAACTTGATTATTGAGCTAAAATTTAACTACAAGAGATGTTTAGTGAAGTAGTTTATTGAAAAAAGAAAAGCTTATTTTGATACATCTCATAAGATAGCTTATAATTTCTCAATTTAGTTCCTAAATTTTCCTCTCTTTGTTTGATTAATTGATGGCTTATATTATACTTATGTAAATTTCAAGGCTCTTCTATTTTTTTTTCTAATATTATACTATTTTTAATGGTAGTTACTTTTTTCAGGGGCAAAAGGGATTAAAAGGAAAGCACTTTTGCCTCATTATATATTTGGCCTAGGACCTTTAATTCAATATAAACAAAAATAAATAAATATATGATATATAAAACATAATTAATTAAAATTTAAATAATTATATATTTATTTTAAATATTTTAATTATATTAATATAATTTAATTTAAAAATAAATATAAATTAATTTATTTCATATGTTTATTGACATTAATATATACATTGATATCATTTTACATTTATAAGCTAATTCAAAGTTAATTCAACCAAACTTCTCTAATAAAGTTAATTATATTATGACTGCATTTTGAAAGCTAAAAGCCAATAAAATAATTAATAAAGGTGTGTAGTAAATAACTTTTTGATAAATTTTTAATTAATTTGAGTGCTTTTATTATTTAATTAAGTCAATTAACTGATTTAAGTATTTAGCAAATAATTGATTTGAAACAATCAATTTGCATTTAATATAGAAAAAAACTCTTGCTCATAATTATAAATTTTTTTACAATTCCATCTTTGATAAATAAGAAAATACTAAATTATATTTATTTATTTTTTAGAGAAAAATATAATATATAATAAATTATAATTATTTATCTTTAAATAAAAATTAAATAAATATAATAAATTATATTAAAATATTTAAATAATAATAAAAAATTACATAAATATAACCATATTTTTTCTATTAAATTATATTATAAAGAAGAAAATATATATTTCATTTTATTGAGAGTAATAAAAAAATTATTGATAAAATTATTCATCTTTTCTTAGATGACTTCCTTTGAATTAAAGAACAATATATATTAACAAATAAGAGGATGGTATTATTTATGAAAAATATATTTTTATATTTAAAATGTATTATTCATCAATATTTTTAGTGATAAATATATGAATTTTAAATTTAATATTAAAAATAGTTATAAAAAGGTTTAATAGTTACTACATTTACTAAAATATTATAAGTATTTATTAATTAAAAAATTATAATCATTTATTCTTAAAGGAAAAATCAAATAAGTATAATAAATTATAATAATTTAATTTTAAAAAAATTAATCTAATGAATAATATATTATAATATAAAATATTATTAAAGTAAAAGAATATTTAAATAAATCATAAAATATATATATGTCCTTATATATTATCTTATATACAAACAACACATAATAAATAATTAATTTTACTAAAAAAATTTATATGAGCATTTAATATTATTAATTAGTCAAATTAATAAATAAAATTAGTCATTAAATAACAATCAATTAATTAATTATTAATATAATTAACTAATCATCAAATATATCATTAAATCAATTATTATAATTCGTTATTAATTAATAGTTAATTCTTTTAATTAACTATTAATGTAATCAATTAATTATCAAATATATCGATCATTATTTATGTCAAATAAAACTTTGATCAAAAGTGTCTTAGAAACTTCCTTTTTTTCAACTTTGTTTTGTGATGCCGGGGATGTATAAGTTATTAAACTCCAGCATATAACAAACTAAAACTGAACCTAAAATATAAAAACGAGATAAAGTCATTAGAAAATACCGAATATTATTTCAATTAATTTTTTTGTTATAATAAAAATAATAAATTATTTAATATACAGTTCTAAATTTAAATCTACAACATAATAAAGGAGAAACTTTTAAAATAATGTCAAATACTGCTGTATCATTGATGGCTTTTATATTTTATATTTTTTGGCCCATGTTTGTTAGGTTATTAATAATAAGATTGCTAGTCTAGCCTAATTCAGCAGAAAAGAGGTCTTTCCTCTCGTCTTAATATTTTGTATTTATAGTTAACCCTTTAATAACTCAAAAGGAAATTAATAGGTTATATGATGTTAATGCTTAAAGTGGGGATGTTTTTGCGACGCATCCCGTAATTCGCTTGCGAGGCAAGATAAATTCTACTAATTTTCTAGTAGTGGCAAGCATGAAGTCCCATTGGAATGCTACTTGTTAATTAGAATTCTTCATCTTCAATTTCACAGGAGTTATTAATTTGAATTTAAGTTGTTTTATTTTGTATATTAAAGAATAAAAATAAAATATTATATTTAGGGAAGTTAAATCAATAAATTTGTATTTTAAAAGGAACAAAAATGTAATTAAGCCAATTAATTAAAATATATCTACATTTTTAAGAATGACATAAAAAAATTATTCACTTTTGTTTAAAACTATAAAAGCAAAAACTTAAATTTGAATTATAGTTTAATATTTTTAATATACTAAGCAATCATTAATTTAAATTTCTACAAAAAGTAATATGTAATTATAAATTGATAAGATATCCACAAATGTGTAATTGATTTTTAATTTAAGTATAAGAGGTTATACTTTTAATTTACACAGAAACGAACTAAAAATAAACTATATAAATTTTATTTTCATTTATAAGAGTTATGTAAATAATTAAAATGAAATTAACACAAGTGTATAAAGTTTACTTTATTATAAAAAAGAATGAATACAGTCAAACATTTAAGAATATTATAATAATTTACTTATCATAAATGATTGCGATTGTATCTAAAATTTTATGAACATTATTAACTTATACTTCAAATTTTATGTATATGAAACGGATATTTAATTTATTTATAAAAAATATATCTCAATAATTTAATGTAAATTTAAATATCTTAAAATTATATATCTTAAATAAACTATCATATTTACATGTTTATGGTATTAATTTTAATTTTAAGAAATTAAAATGAATTTTTCTTATTTGTATTAATTTTATTTTAACATTATATAAAAATTAAATTTAACAGTACTAATTAGTTTCTAACAAACCCCGTAAAAAAATCTTAAATATTACTATTAATTTAAGAAATCTTCTAATATGCGAGATATATATAATTATTATAATAAATATTTATATCAAGATTTCAAAATGAAGTAAAGAAATTTGACGTAAAAAAATAGATATTTGATTTTTTTATTGAAAAACTATATACAATATATTTGGACATGATTTAATTAATCAACATAAAAGGAAAAGAATGATGGTTTTTTATTATTCTGAATTTTTTTTATTCTACTGTAATGTCAATCTTGAATTAAATAAATTTTATTTAATGTATATCAATGTTAAAATAGTTGATTGAATATATTTAATTTTATAAATTTTAATTTTATAAAAATATAATACTAAAAAATATTTATTTATATCCCAAAAGAGAAAAAATTAAATATTAAAATTTTTAAAAATATGATAAATATTTAATTTAAAATTTCTAGCAGTTTGTTTTAAAATGATGGGGGCAAATATGACATAATGTGAAAAAATAAATTTGGCAGAAATAATAATAATAATATGATAAATAAATGAATGCATTAGATTATTTATATATTGAATGATCATAAATGATTAATGACATATTTAAATTTTATATTAAATCATAAATGAATAAATGAATTAATAATAATACGTTCACTTTTAACCCAATTTATATCCATCTTAATCTATTCATTTACTACTTTCAAATATTTTATGTATATGAAATGGATACTTAATTATTTTATTTTATAATACAAAATCCATACAACATACCAGCCTATTTCTAATTTATAATAGAGGCATATGATAAAGTGTAAATATTTAAGAATCTTTCGAAAAAAAAAAATTAATAGAACCCACGGAGGAGGAAAATTTGTTAGAGCACATATTAACATTTTCATTTCAAAAACAGCCTACAAACTCTCAAATAATTTACCCAATTATCAACTCACACTTTTGCCTTGCGAGATCTTCTCATGATTTCATGGTTGCCGACAAAAGATTGTCTGTATGTAATCTCAAATGCTCAGTTACAGCAACATTCATTCATCCAGGGGCAAGACTAGAAATTTGTTCCTCAGGGCGAGATTTTATATACATAAAATATTAATTGAAAAATATTATTAGATAAATTAAAAATAATTAATTAAAATTTTTTAATTTTTTAATTTTATATACTAATAAATTAAATATTTTAAATTTGATAAATGTTATGTACTACATAAAATAAATTTAAATGATTGGATGAATAAAAATTAAAATAGAAATCACTGAATTAAAATGAATAATGACTTTTTTGTGTCATAAAAATAGATATCATTAAAAGTTCTTACTAAAAAATATCTAAAAAAATGAAATATGAAAAAGATAAATTTTGATGAATATATCAATAAAAATTTGGAGTATTTCACATAAAATTACAAAATAAAAATATGTATAATTTAAGAAAATGATAACAGACAATGATTTGAGGTACATATATAATATATAAAAGAGATAATATTTTATATATATTCAATTTAAGATTTATGTATAACAAAATCCTCAACTATAATTTTCATATTATAAGTCATATATTATAGTTAAAAATTATCTTAAAATTGTTTTCATAAGCTAGTAAATGTTTAAAAAAATTTACTTATAATTTGATGTGATAATTTTTTAAAACCAAATAAATATAAAAAATAATATAAGTAATTAATTAACACTCTGTCAATTGAAGAAAAAAAATTAATTTAAAATTTTATTTGAAAATATCAACATTAAAATTTAAGTAGGACTGTGTGTGTGAGAGAGAGACAGAGAGAAAGGGGGGGGGGGGGGGAGGGGGAGGCGTTAAAACCTTGTGGCTTGGCGGTGCCTCAAGGTAGTTCCGCGCCGTAGTCCGGTGGCGTTTTGCAATATAAGTAAGGACATTAACGTATTGGCTCAAAAGTATGACCCTGTGCAAGCTTATTACCAAGCCAAGTTGTGTTTGATTTGGATAAGGATAATTTAATAGGTGGTTAATTACTTTGTGATCTTCCACCGTTGTACTGAGTAACGGTAGAAAAAAAACCCTAATATTTTTTTTGCTTTATTTAATTAATTATTTTTAAAATTTCAACATTTATTATGATCACAGATTTTTAGGGTATAAAATATTCGGTATCCAATACAATTGTGTCAATTGATGGGTGATACGCTCCGCTCGATTTCATTCACTTACTAAAATTAATAAACAATTCAACCGGCTAATAATCTGAGGTAAATATTGCATTCAAGTGTTTTCTTTTTTTTTTTTTTTTTTTGGGTTTAACTTTGAAATTTTTAAAATTTTTCTTACGTTCATCTTACATTTTTAAAAAAATTATAGTTAATCCCTAAAAATGACGAAATTTTTTTATAACTAAAATTAGATATATATATATATATATATATATATATATATATATATATATATATATATATATACTGCTTCTAGAAAATGGTTTAATTATAACTAAAATTATATATATATATATATAGAGAGAGAGAGAGAGAGAGAGAGAGAGAGAGAGAGAGAGAGACTTAAATAGGAGTAATATTATCCATACTTTCTTTTATTCATTTTTTATTTACTTTTTCTTAACAAACTATGAAGTATATAGTTTTATAGACTTCCACTATCTATTAAAAGAGAGTAAATAATCACTCCTTTTTAAAAAAAATACAACAACCATTTTCTATTACACCTTTCTCATAACATAATGGATTAGAGTTTTATGTGGTGAGGGGAATAATTTGAATATCCAATATGCTTGTAAGTTGTAAAAGAAATGATATATCTATAAGAATCTTTTAATGAATAGATATCAATGAAATATGATGTGAAATAAAAGTCATGCTCCACCAAATTATAGGATAAAGATTTTATGAAAAATGGATGAAAAAAATTTAGTAAAGTATTAAAGTATGAGATTAAGTTATTATAAATAAGTATGTAAGTATGTGAGTACAAACGAGATTTAGGTGACGTTTCCAAAAGTGTACCTAGACACTATTCCTTATTATTGTGACCCAAAATTTCTTAACCCTGATCGTTAAACTCTCTCAACTTCTTACTTCCCTCTCTTTTTTTAATCTAGTAAAGAAAAGGGTTAATCTTTTTTAAATTCTTCTTCCAATCAAGGTAAGAATATTATTCTTACTTAATTATCTCTTCATCTTCTTTTGAGTTAATGAAGATTTAGGGCTATTTTGGTTTTAAAGGGAAATTTCGAAACCTTAACCAAGAAACTTTGATTTTAATGTGATTAGGCTTAAAAAAAAAACATGAAATTCGACCTCCTAACATCTTCCTCCATACCAGGTAAGTAGTATTCCATTAAATCTCCTACTTAAATTGTTATTTTAATGAGTTTTGTTGCTGTTATAGCAAAATAATGATCATGCTTGAAAATGATGATAAGATGAATTAAATAGATGGATTGAATTATGGGTTTTGATGTCTATGAATGATATTTAATTACATTGGCCATAGACTAAATGAGTTTAAGGTGAATGAACAATGGTTTTCACAAGAAATCTATAAAATTTGATGCCAAAATCAACTATATAATTGATAATGTGGCCTTTGGAGCTTAATAATTGATAATATAATCAACTAAAAGCCTATAAGGGCTCTCTAGGTGCTAATAATTGACTATGAGCACTAAAATTGCTTTCTAAACTTTTATAATTGACTATACTAGGATAAAATTATTATGTTAACTTTGGAAAGTCATAAGTTTGTTGTTTTAGCAAATTATATATTATTGGAAAGGTAATTGAATCTACTTTCTAATGTAACTAATTTTATGTTAATATATTATGTATATTTTGAGATATAACTAAAATAGTGCACAAAGATAAGAAATTTAGGATTATGAAAAATTGAATTTTTTTTAAATCTTTTTTACAAAGGGCATAACTCCTTTGAATTTTAACCATTTTAAGTAAAAGACCAATTCATGAAAAGTTAATTACGTTTATTTTCATATAAAATAAGTTTCATGGATAACCAATTTGTAAATCTTGAGTTATTTATAAAATATTATTCAAGGGTCAAAACTAGGACACACACACACACATATATTGTTGATAAAATGAATTAAATTATGTGATCATATAAAAAGGCATAGGATGTTTGAGATTTGAAAATGTAAATGTTGCTAAAGAAATAGAATGATTAGGGTGCTAGTTAAAGCACTTGTGATATTTTGATAATATTATGTGTTGAATGTGATGATATGAGTCATCACATGATATGATACATGATGTAAACAAGTTTGTACTGTTGTTATGTAATGGAAGATGTTGTGTGGTCATGTATTGATGCATGGTGTTGTTGAACCAATGTGATGGTTATAGCATATGGATTGACATGGGAAATGAAATCTTTAAGCAAATTGTGAATTGAGAAATGTAAAAAGGGTGATGTGAACACTGGATAAAGAAGGGACAAAAATAACCTTGAAGAGATAAGGATAGAAAAGATGTAAAAAGTACAAAGTTGACCTAGAAGCTATATAGTGGATGTATATATTTTATATTTAATTGCCATATATTATGATATGAAATTGTAATTTGGATGTCATTAACTATATCACTATGATGTTATGGCATTAATGTGGTTATCTTTAAGCCTATTATGGCTATTTAAGTATGAATTGACAAATATGAATATCTTATGTGTTAAGCCTTATAGGAGGATAATCTAGTGGATAAGATTATTATATTATTGTATTTATTTTTGTTGGAGTATTTACTTACTAATCTCTAAACTCACTCATTTATGTTTTATTTTATAAATATACAAGTTAAGCCTCCACTATCACTTTCTCAAAGTTAATCTTGCTAGCATACTTTCTGATATGATTTGGTAGCACCAAATATTTTGGCATGTCAATAGATATTGGCCCTTATTTTACATATAAATTATAGGTATAGGAAATCTTGAACTAAACCTCTTTGAGTAATAAGGTTGGCTTATCCTTATCTTGGAAGGAACATAAGCATTCCTAATTCTCTTATCTATATTATAAGCTTTATCTACATGATGAATGAAGTCTCCCTTTTTCTCCAATATTACTAATTTCCTTTTATTATATATTTCAACTGATTAATAAAAATTAAGGTAAATAAATTGGATTAGGTTAGTGAAAATCAAATAGTAGATTCCATACTAGTTATAATGAAATTAAGGTTATGATGTTTTCATTTAGATGAATAACAAGATTCAAGTTTATTCCACAAGCTTATGTTACTCTCAACTGTTATTAATAGATTATTCTATTTATTCTAATGTAAAATATCTTCCATAAAAATATAATTATAAAATATTAAAATTTAAGGAAATGTACTATTTGTTTATTATTGAATATGAAGAGTATAATAGAAAATAACATCCTTTGTTTTTTTCCATTATTATATTACTAAATATCATAAACTTTTAATCATGATAGATAAGTGATATATCACCCTTATACTTTATAGAAACAAATGAGATTTTTCATCTATATATATATATATATATATATATATATATATATATATATAAGGAGGAATCTATTGATACTAGTATAAGTTTAAATAGCTTACACTAAATCTATGATGTTAATTTCATTAAAATTTAAAAGTTAAGATTAATTTATTTTAATCAATTTTTAAAATGCTTATAACTTATGCCTTCTCTTTTAATTAATGCATTAAGTATTAAATTTCAATCATTAATATACTACAACTCTAATTTATTAAAATAATATTAAATTAAATTACGAGATTTCTTTTATGATTATTATATATTGTTCTCCTTTAAAATATTTTTTTATGATTAATGTATATTTATCAACTACCTTTTAATTTAAAATAAAAATATGAAATTTTAGTATGTTTTAAAAGAAGTACTTTAGAAATATACCTTAATATGAAACTAAAGATTTATTATCTATTATTAAATAAATAAATAAAATTATGTTAATATATACAAACTGAATTACATAAACTATAAAATCAAATTATAGTAATTGTGACAAAAATAAAATGTGTCTTTATAAATTTTTTAATTATACAAAATATTAGATAATTACTCATGAGTACTATAAATAAATATATAATAAATATGAGTGTTTGTGAAAATATAATTAAAATATTCAAATAATGTAATATATATTTTTATATCAAAATATATTTTATATGCTTAATATTTTATTATTTGTAAGATAAAATAACTAACTTTAATTCTTAAAGGCAACTTAATGATTGTACGTAACAATGATTAAAATTATAAATAAATAGAAATCATCCTAATAATCAAAAGAGTTTATATTATATAAATACATATAATGCATGACAATCATAAAAATAAATAAATAGAGAGATCATACATAATAATTATTTTTTAAATATTCTAATTTTTATTTTTCTTACTAAAACATGATCTATAATTTGCTTCTTCCTTCAATTAATGCATTAATTAAAATTAATCTCGACCTTTCAATTATGATGAAATTAATAATTCAGATTTGATATAAGTCATTCAAACTTATATAATATATATTACATAAATAAATATAATGCATGACAATCATAAAAATAAATAAATAAAGAGATTATACATCATAATTATTTTTCAAATATTATAATTTTTATTTTTTTTACTAAAATAGAATTTTAGTATATCAATAATTTGAAAATTTTCAATTAATACATTAATTAAAGGGAGGAACAAATTACACATAGTGCAAAATTTGCATAATAATAAATTAATCTCAACCTCAATTTTGATGAGATTAATAGTTTACATTTGATATAAGTTATTTAAACTTGTACCAGTGTTAATAGATCTCTCCTCTCATATACATATGTGTGTGTGTGTGTGTGTGTGTATTACATAAACACAGATAATGCATGACAATCATAAAAATAAAGAAATGAAAGGATCATACATCATAATTATTTTTCAAATATTCTAATGTTGTTATGAATAATTATTGAACGTGGATGTCTACAGGTCAAATATTATATCTCCAATTATGATCAATCACTAGGATTTAGTTATGATCAATTATACCTTCAATTACGATCATATTATTAAGTTTCAATTATGATTGATTATACTCCCAATTGTGATCAATTCTATTTATGAATCATCATTATGAGATTATAATATTTGATTAATTTATCCTATAAATATGAGTTGTACAAATCATTTTGTATACAGTTGAATGAAATATTCTCCTCCTCCTTATATTTCTTTCTCTTTTTGATATTTCTCCTTCATCTCCTTCTTTTATCATTCTCTAAGAGTTTAATATTTTAATAATACGTTATCAGCACGAGACTCTAATCCACTAAGGTAATTTCTTCCAAGTATAAATTATTTTACTTAATCTTGTTACTTTATGCTAATATAGTAATTCTTCCATCTCATCACATTTTTCTTCCTTATTTCTTTCATATATTAATTTTAATTTCTATAATGATTTTAACATTTTTTTAATTTTATTTGAAGAAATAATAGCTGCAAAATATTGAATATGATGTGAAGAAATACAAATAGATAATGAATTAAATTGAGAAAAAGAAAACAATTCATATAACATATTATACATTTGAGAATTTATTCTTGAATGCTCAATGAATGAATTTTTTTTTTTTGAAATGTATGTTAGTTTTTATAAAATGTGTGAGTATTATATATATATGGTACGCAATTGTAGATATGTGGTAAATTTTTAATTATGTTATTATCTCATGATTCAAAATTTTCTATATGAAAAAATATAATATATGTTATGTTGATATAGAAATAAAATTTACTTACATTATAAGGTTTAGTTTTATGCAAAGATAAATACAAATATTCAAGAAATTAAGTTTGACAAAAGGAAAAGAATTATCTAGAAACAATTGATATATAAATATACAGATAACTTGAAGCATACTTTTCATAAATTTAATAATTTTTGTAATGTTTAATCACCATATAGATCAACAATGAAATAGAAGATCAGATTAATAATCATATGATTAATATGTTGATTAATAATTTCTTCAATATTCAATTTCTATTATATTGAAAAAAATTTCATTCATTTTTACATGTCTATAATAGTATTATGGTAGATCTTGCAAATCTTGATTTGTGACTCTTGATATTATAAAAAAAAATTTTACTTTACGATAAAAGATTCACTTATTCTTTGTAATAGTTTAAAAGAAATATATGATCCCAAAAAAAAAGTTCTCCACTTTCATGTATCCAATTTACTCCTATAGTAGCAATATTAAGAAAAAAAAGTTTCAAAGAATATTCTGAATTAATTTCTTATCTCTTTGTGACTATACAAAATAATGAACTTTTGATAAGCCCCATTTGACTAACTTTGCTACATTCCCATTCTTTGAAGTGAATGTAACAACACACAACCATTTAAATTATTAATAAACTTATAGCCTTAGATGTAATCATGATCATATTTTTTATATCAAGAACTCAACTTTCCACCAGAAGTGGAAAAATAAAGAAAAGAATGATAAAAAGGTAAGCAAAATAACAAAACATATGTGATGGTGAAGGTCATTAGTCTCGTACCTATCGTACTCCAAAGCATTTTGTTGACTTTACCGAGAATTGCTTAAATATAGACATATAAGAAAGACAAAATTTGCATGTGAAAAGGAATTTGAATTGATTTTCTTGAAGAATGCTTGTAGTTGTCTATTGTTTACTTAATTTTCTGTAAGTATACTTATCTCAAAGCTATTAAGAAGTTTTTATGAAAATAAATTGCTAAATATAAATGTTTGGCCTCCACCCTATTTCTTTTGAAAATTTGATTAGTAAAGCATCTTTATTACATTAAAACATTTAATTTATGCCTATTATTCATATACTCATAAATTAATTTTATTTTAATGATTTTTTTCATTAGCCAATTTTAAAAATATTTCTATAATATCTATCATTTTATATCAGGTTACTCAAAATTTATTTATATAAGTAATCATAATATTTGGATATGTAAATATACACCTTATTATAGTTTGTCCTCATATGGTTACCATGATATCACTCTAATACAAGCCAATTTTACTTAAATATGTCACAACCTCTTTCTTAAGAGATATTATATGGTTATTGAAAGGTTTTAGATTATAGTATAGCATAAAATTGTGCACTGTTGAACTAAGCAAAATTATAAGTGGAGATATTAAAGGTAAGTCATAATATATATGTACCTTAACTTTCTATGACTCATTAGGTTAAGGATATTTACTATCTATTGTATGTAAAATTCTGCTTTTCTTATTTAGTAATGCAAAAGGCCAATATTAACACTATATCTAGTACTATAAATTTAATTTAAGGCTCTGGAAGAGCTAATATTTTGTTATCTGGAGAAACAAAATTACACATTAATAATGCATTATATTCTACTAAGTCTCATAGAAACTCATTGAGTTTTAAAGATATCTATCAAAATAGATTTCATATCGAGACAACTAATGAAAGAAATATTGAATATCTTTTTATCACTGGTGTGATATCAAGTAACAAATGCATACTTGAAAAATTATCTATTCTTTCATCTAGTTTGTACTACACATATATTAGTACAATTGAAACACATGCTATAATAAACTACAAGTTTATTAATTCAAAAATATTTACTATTTATCATGAACAATTGGGGCATCCTGAATCACCAATGATGAAGAAAATTATTGAGAATTCACATAGGTGCCTGTTGAAAAACCTAAAGATTTTTTAATCTAAAGAATTCTCATGCGTTACATGTTCTTTAGTTAAATTGATTATTAAGCCATCACCAACTAAAGTTAGAACTGAATCTCTAACATTTTTGAAACGTATACAGGGTGACATATGTGGGCCTATACACCCACCATGTGGACCATTTGGATATTTTATGGTATTAATAGACGCATCCAACAGATGATCTTATGTATATTTACTATTAACTCGTAATCTAGCTTTTGCAAGATTACTTGCTCAAATTATTTAATTAAGAGCATAATTTTTAAATTACCCTATCAAGTCTATTCATCTTGATAATGTTGGTGAATTCTCTTCGAAGACTTTTAACAACTATTGCATGTTAATAGGAACAAATGTTGAACATCCTGTAGCTCATGTTCATACACAAAATGACTTAACTAAATCATTTATTAAATGACTTCAATTAATAGCAAGACCCATGCTTATGAGAATAAAACTCCCTATTTTTGCTAAAAGACATGCAATTCTACATGCAACAGCACTTGTACACATCAAACCAACTAATTACCATAAATACTCCCCTTTACAATTAGCTTATGGTCAGGGGTCAAATATTTCCCATCTTAGAATTTTTGGATGTGTATTATATGTTCTAATAGTTCCACCATAACATACTAGGATAGGACCTTAAAGGAGATTGGGAATATATGTTAGGTATGATTCCCCTTTTATTATAAAATATATTGAACTAATGACATGAGACTTATTTATAGCACGTTTTGCTGATTGTCATTTTAATAATCAATTTTTCCAACATTAGGAGGAGAAAAGGATAAATAACTAGTCAAAGAAATTATATGGAATATTGTGTAAAATATTGATCCTCGCACAAAGTAATGTGAACTTGAAGTTCAAAAGATAATCTACTTAGAAAGTATAGCTAATCAATTGTCAGATGCATTCGCTAACCTAAAGAGAGTGACTAAGTCACATATACTAGCTACTAATGCTCCAATAAGGATTGATATCTCTGAAGGACAATCCATCAATGAGAAAGCTAATAAGTCTAAGTCATGCCAGAAGTGTAGTAGACCAATAAGTTTAAAAGATAAAAATCCTCGTAAAAGAAAATGAGTAATTATTGAAGACAAGCCCATTAAAGAAATAGATACTCCTGAAAAATCTAGAAACATAAGAAATAATATAACTCCAAAAGAAGTTTAGGTACCTGGAAATGATAAAGAATATGAAAATAAGGAGATCTCAATAAACTATGTCTCTACGAGGAAAAGATTGAACAGTAAGAAATAGTTATCGATAATATTTTTGCATATAATATAGTGCTTAATATTATTAATGATAATAAGGATCATGAACCTAGATTTGTTGATGAATTTCAATATAGATATGATTGGCTAAAGTGGAAAGATATAATTCAAGTATAATTGAATTCACTTGAAAAACATAAAGTTTTTGGACCTATAGTCCAAACACTTAAAGGTGTAATACCCGTTGAGTACAAAAGGGTATTTATGCATAAATGAAATGAGAAAAATAAAGTTGTAAGATATAAAACACGGCCTGTTGCCTAAAGTTTTACACAAAGACTTGGAATTGATTATAAGTTCACTTATTCTCCTATGATAAATGCAATCACATTTCATTATCTCATTAGTCTAACAGTACATGAAAAACTTGATATGCGTCTTATAGATATTGTTATAGCCAATTTATATGACTCACTTAATTATGACATATATATGAAAATCCTAGAATGATTTAAGATGCCTAAAGATATAATTCAAAGTCCTAGGAACTTTATTCAATTAAATTACAAAAATCATTGTATGGATTAAAGTAGTATGGACGAATGTGGTATAATTATCTTAGTGAATACCTGTTAAAGGAAAGGTATAATAATAATCAAATATGTCCATATGTTTTCATAAAGTGAACAAATATTGAATTTGTAATTATTATTATATATGTTAATGATTTGAACTCTTGAAGATATTTAAAAGTAGTTAATTGTTTGAAGAAAGGACTTAAAATGAAAGATCTTGAAAAAATAAAGTTCTACCTCAACTTGCAAATCGAACATTTAAAAGATGAAATTTTTATACATCAATCAACTTATGCACAAAATGTTCTTAAAAGATTTTACATAGATAAAGCACATCCATTGAATACCCCAATGGTTGTTCGGTCACTAGATGTGAACAAAAATCCCTTTAAACCTTGAGAAAAGATATAGGACTACTTAGTCCTGAATTACCATATCTTGGTGCAATTAAAGCATTAATGTATCTTATTAGTCATACATAACCTAATATATTATTTACCATTAATTTATTACCAAGATATAGTTCTTCACCTATATGAAGGAATTGGAATGGTAATATAAATATTTAACAAACCTGATATATTATTTGCCATTAATTTATTACCAAGATATAGTTCTTCACCTATATGAAGGAATTGGAATGGTAATATAAATATTTAAGAAATTCGATCAAGTGATAATCTAGTGAATTTATTTACTGAGGCACATCCTACTGCGGTATTTGAAAAGTTAGTTTATACTATTAGAGTTCTTTGACTTAAAGATCTTAATCGATATCGTCATGAGGGGGAGTTAATACATACTATATTCTTTTTCCTTTGCTATGGTTTTTGTCCCACTAGGTTTTTTCTAGTAAGGTTTTTAATGAGGCAGTATTCTATTGCATATTATATGGACATCCAAGGGGGAGTGTTATGAATAATTATTGAATATAGATATGCACAGGTCAAATATTATATCTCCAACTATGATCAATCATTAGGATTCAATTATGATTAATTATATCTTTAATTATATCATATTATTAGGTTTCGATTATGATCAATTATATCTCCAATTGTAATAAATTCTATTTAGAATTATCATTATGATATTATAATGTTTGATTAATTTGCACTATAAATATAGTTAGTACAAATTATTTTGTATACAGTTGAATGAAATATTTTCCTCCTTCTTGTATTTCTTTCTCTTCCTGATATTTTTCTTTCATTTCCTTCATCTTTTTCTTTTATCATTTCCTAAGAGTTTAATATTTTTATAACAAATTTGTATTTTTTTTATTAAAATAGAATTTTACTAAACCAATGATTTGAAAAATTTTAATTAATGCATTAATTGAAAGAAGGAGCAAATTACACCAAATGCAAAAGTTGCATAAAAATAAATTAAACTCAACCTTTCAATTTTAATGAGATTAATAGTTCAAATTTAATAGAAATTATTTAAATTCATATAAGTCATTTAAATATATACGAGTTTCAATAGATCCCTCCTCTCGTGCGTGCGTGCGTGCCTTCGTGTGTATCACCAATCAAATTGAGCCTAAAGTCAAACTAATAATTTAATGAAAGCTCAACGGCTGGCAATCACAATAACCATATCCCTATCTTCATAATTCTGCAATACACCAGCTCAACATTACTCAATCTTGACTTTTAGATTATTATATTTAAAATGACATTGACTGAAAAAAATTTAAATTTCAAAAAGTTTCGATTTAATATCAATCTCAGAAATAAGCGGAATATTTCTCCCCTCCCATCTGAGCTTAATTCTATCCAAATAAATCCAGAATTATCACATCTTCAGAATTCGAGTCATTGATAGTGATCCGGAAACCTCGAACTTAAGGAGATTTCTTCTATGCTACTACAAGTGATTTTTAAAGTTTACAATATAGCAGGGATCGTGTTAAAAATAGTTGCAATTTTAATTCCTTAATAATTTAAAAATTACAAAATGAAAATTTCAAAAAAGTGTCAAACGGTAATTAGACTTAAAAAATCAAAATATTCGAAGCGAAACTGCCACAATATGAAAATCAAATATAAAGGTTGAATTTTTTTATAGCTTTTTGGCTGACAGAAAAAATGGGTTCAGGGTATTGGATTTCCGGAGAATTGTGATTGCCATTATAACCGAAACGTTTTTTAAATTCAACACATTAACACAAAACAAATGAGTGGTATTAATTATCAGATTAGATTTTATAGTTTTTATTGTTCAGTAATTAAATTGTTACATTACACTGTTGTAGTAAATTTACTACTCCCATCCTCTTCATACTTTCTTTGAATCAAAGAATTATTACGTGTTTATTAAACAATAATTAATCAATAAAATTGTTAAATCCTAAATTGAAGATGATTTCAAATACTCATGTAAACTCTTACCTAACTCTAAAATTATTTATTAGTAGTTTCAATTAAAAATAAAAAATTTTATGCATATTAATTAGTATTTGGATACAATTCAAATAAATAATACAACTTGAATCGTAGGGAAAAATAAATGTGGAATGTAATTCTATAGAAGAAAGGCAGTATTTGAGCAACAAGAAAGACTAGTGAGAGACGTGGCTTAAATTGTGGGGATAGGTGGAAAGGATTCTTTTCATTCAGTTTTTTAATTAAAAATGATTATTTATCTATCTAACAAATTATTCATTAAATTTAATCAAATTAATGAGATTGTCTGTTAAAATTAATGTTAAGTAAGATTTTGCTAGTATTGTATATTTTAATTTCTACTGCTAGCACCATAGAATTTCACTGAACGTAAATTGAATATTTTTTGCTAAAAAAAATATAAAATTTAATGTGACTCATCAAATATTTAATATATGAAAAAATTTAATGCATAAAAGAACTCATCTTTTTTAAAAATTAATTCTACAATTCATTAAGTAAAATTCAATATATGCATGAATTGATTTTATTAATGAATTGTGAATCATTAAATTGAATATTTTTTATTAAAAAAATATAAAATTTAATGGAAATTATTAAATATTTAATGCATGAAAAAGCTCATTTTCTTAAAACATTTAAATAGATTTTCAAACGAAAATATTCAAACTTTATTAAATACTAAAAGTATTAGTAATGCTTGAAAGTGAGTCTGCGTATCTAAAGCACTTTTCCTTTTCTCAAGAGGCAAACAGTAAGCTTACAAGGACAGGTACTACGAGAGAAACCTGCATTTGAAGGGTATTATTAGAATGGAATGAGTACTATTACTCTATGGGGAATATTTTCACCCTTAACTTCAAAGAGAAAAAACATTTGGGGTATACCAACAATAATATACTTCCATCAATGAAGTTAACAGATCATACAAATCCCAATACATCACATTGGATTTAGCTACTCTAAATTACAAGACATACATTAGAAAATAAAGAGATCAAATTTTTGATAAAAAATTAAAGGTTCAAAATTAAATAAATAATAATTAATTCCAAAAATAATTCTTAAATTATAACTATTCAATCCCTTAATTTTCTCATCAATAATCGTAATATCTCACTTTATCCTATAAAATGCATCTTATACTTTAGATAAACCTAATTTGTACCACATTTTAATAACTACTTTTGATCTTGAATTTTAACCAATTTATCTCCAGCATTAATAATATCTCTTGCTAATTTTTATCCAAAGTGACTTCTTAACATATTCATTTCATTATCATGTATACATATTATAAATTATACTTTTTTGTATGACCTCGTGGTTATAATTACACCCCTAAAATTTAAAATGCTAAATATTCATTTACTAGTAATAATCTCCTTATAATTTAAATTTTTTATGTTTTGAGAAGAATTATTAATTAGTTAATTATTATGGCAAAAACTCAAAATAGAAATTCTAGGTGGACTAGATAAATTTCAAAAAGAAAATGCGGTTGACATATTAAGGAAAGAGAACTAATTAATCAAAAGAGTTTTGAAATGGAACTTTGGGTAAATGGAAACAAACTAATTGAGTTGGGCTTGAAAAAGAAAATATGAAGGGATCCAATTAATGAAAAATGCTTTGAATAAAGAAATTAAATGTTATAAGTTATTAGAAGTAAGAAAGGAAGTATGGAAGAAATTTAAGGTAAAATAATGAAATTGCCCTGACCTTTTTAAAAGCAAAAATCAACCCCCCAACCCTCTTTTCAATCCTATTTTCAAAACCCTAGCCCTCTTTCTCTCTTTTTTCTTCTCAAATTCTTCTTCAACTAAGTTAAAGGAGATTTAATCTTCTTTAAATTCTTCAATCAAGTAAGGTAAAATCTTCATAATAATTAAATTCTTCATATTTTTCTTTAAATTTGAGGGCATTTGGGTATTAAACTCAAAAAGAGGGAATTTGAACCCTAATGAGGAATTTTTGAAATTTCAGTTGATTAGGATTGAGAGACAATAAATTCAACCTTTCAAATCCCCCTCTATACTAAGTCAATGGACATTCTAGCCTTATCTAGAATATTAAGATTATTTTGTTTGATTTAGGTTAAAGGTTAGGTTTTTATTTGATTGTAAGAGAGAATATGATGATTTATGTGTTTCATTTGGTTTTAATGTTAGAAATGGCATAAATATCGCAATTTTTTATGTGTATTTGTGATTTGGCATGGATTAGTAGCATGATAAATGCATTTGGATGATAAATTGGTCTAATGAACAAAGAAAAAATTGCATGAAATTTATTAGAAATTAGGTAATAGTCAATTATATAGTTGACTATGCTCCAAAACATATATTATAGTCAAGCATAGTTGACCATGAGCTAAAAAGTTGCTCTCTAGATGCTATTAATTGATTATATAATCAATTATAAGCATTCAAATTATTCTCTAGATCCCTATAATCAATTATGGACCCTCAAAGTTGCTTTTTGGGCTCTTATAGTTGAGCATATACACTACAAAAAATTAAGCATTATTAGTGGTTATTTTTACATTTAATAATGGTTATAACCACCACCAAAACGCTTACTTGTGATTGAAATAAGCATTGCTTTTTCATGCGATGTTAAGTACTTAGTGAGTGTTATATACAACTGCCAAAATAAGTATTGTGCAATTAATGGTAATTTACTTTTGCACATAGCAATGGTTGTGACCACCACTAATTGCATAAAGTATAAGCCATTCTAGCTTGTATTTAATAGCAATTACTAAACCCCCACTAATGTAACTACTATTGTATACTCATTTTGCAGGCTTTTTTTGCAACTTTATCTTGCACTTCATGGCATTTGCGAACCACTGCTAAATGCAATTTATAAAAAAAAAAGATTTTGGTTTGTATTTATTACATTAACTTGATAAAATTGAATTTAACCATATTGAACAATATATTCAAAGCATATATTTAATCTAAAATTAGAACAAGACATGACAATATACTAGATTATATATTATTAGATTTTACTCATATTTAACAATATTCAACAATATGTAAAAACATATAAATACATATATATATTGAATTTTAAATTAGAGCAAAATAAGATAATGTATTATAATAGATTTAAATGGAACAATTATTATAATATTGTTCAAAAATGTTCAATAAATACTGTAAATAACTATACTTAAGTATTCGTATTAATTAATTTATTTTTAAAAAATTATTGATAAAAAATTTAAATAATTACAAATTTTAATGATAATTCCTTACACTTCCACTCTCATTTCTAACTTGAAAGAAACCTTTTTTCTTAATAAGTAGAGCCATGTCTACTTCTAGCATCAATAAACTATAAATTAAAACATATAATTGCAATTAGAATTAGAAATCAAAACTAAATAAGAAATTTTGCAACATAATATTTCATATTAGATGAATTATAAAAATTATTACTAAACCAGATTGAATTATAAAATTTTACATATAAATAGAAATCAAAACTACATAAGAAATTTTACAATTAAACAAGATTTAGTTATAAAAATTTGCAACTGCACAAATATTCCATAATATATGAGTAGCACAACTATAGCATAGCCTAAAACAAAGAGAAAAATAAATGCCCCTTAAATAAAGCTTTCAAAACATAAATTACAAACAAAACATAAATAATAGCCAAAACTAAATATTTTCTAAATGACCTTATCATTGATCATAAAAAGAATGAAAAATCATGCAAAGTTCATCCCTATTTTCCCATTTTAAAACATGAGCAATGTTTTAGCTCTCCTTCTATGCAACATAATTTTAATCTTAGGCTCCATTTCCTATAAGTAATTGATAAATCAGTTAATAACTGATAAGCTAGCAAGTAATTAATAAGTTAACTAATATTTGATAGCTAATAATTTATAACTAATAGCTAATAATTGATAAGGTATCTAATTGTCTAAGAAGTGTCTCATAAAATTAGTTTTTAAACTACTCAAAATTGTAAAATAATGTAAAAGAACATATTAATATAAATAAATATATAATTAAAATAATTTATATTTATCTAAATATCAAATTATATTGATACAATTAATATGTTCAAAAATAAAAATATAACATCTAATATTTAATTAATTATATTTTATGAATTTATATATTTATTCATTTACATAGTTTTTATTTTATTATTTATAAGAAAATTATAATTACTTATAAATACAATTACATAATTATATTTTATGACATTATATATTTATTTATACACACATTTTATATATTTATAGTAATTATATTAAAATTAAATTAATTATATTTTATGAAAAATAATATTTAAATTTGTATTATGAAAGTTATAAGTTATAAATTAATGAAAAGAATAAGTATAAATTAAAAAAAATAAACTTAAGATAATTTATCAAATTAGAACTTATTTTTTAATAAATTAATGTGTGAAACACCTCTAGAGGCTAACTTATAGCTTATTAATCAAGTTAATTAGTTATAAATTAACTTATTTATTATATTTAATGAAGCCTTAATTAGCTAGAATGTAATAGCCATGAATTCAGCCAAAATTAAAACATAATAGCTTAAACCAAGCCAATAATTAACCTATATAATATTGTAATTGTAAAAAAATATTAAGAGGATGTCATGTTTTGGATGATATTCATATGCCTTATTTGATTGGTTAAGCCACTAGATCTAATACAATGGTGAATAGTGCTAACCAGAAAACTATTTAAGCCTAAATTCCTCTATAAGATATATCACATAATAGTGCAATTGGATAGCCAATATGGCAAATCAATGCCATAATCCTTAACTCGAAAACCCATTCCAATGAATAAAATCTCACCTAATAATTACACAATTTCAATATGAGATTGTAAATGATAACAACTATTAACTACCTAGCAATAGTAGTTAAAGGAAACATTTGAAAATTAAAGAAAATGAATTATCTTCAAGACATCATTTATTCCTTCAATTATGTAATAAAAAATGGATGTAAGCTCAATTAAAATAGCACACAGCCATAGATGGACTATCACATAAATTAATATAACATAAAAGTAACTAACTAGAAGAATATGTACCTCCAAAGACATAAATATTAAATAGCAAGTTTAGGAGAAACTTTACCAAACATTTCCTGAAATGCCTCTGCTATTGCACCCTTCATAGCCAATCTCTTATCATAATTTGCAACTAATGCATTATCCACAACTAATCTTTTATAATGTTCATTTTGTAGCTTTGTTTCCCCTAATTGTTGCTTTTAACATTCTAACTAAATATTGGACTCTAAATTCTAGAACCTCTTATCTAATTGCACCAAATTAGAAGAACCTCTATTATGTTTTGAAGTAATATCTCTAGAGTGTTGTGTTAGCCTTCCAAATATGAAGGATAGAGATAGATTAAAACCAATACTTTTAACTTATCTAAAATGTTCTTTCTTAGATACCTTTCTAAAGGATTCATGCATTGACATTGTTTATTCTAATTCTAAGATAGGTTATTGACATATAGCTTCCTTAATTTGATCTTACAAAATTTTAAAATAAAAATCAATTAGTAATAGCAACTTCGGATAAATGAAATATAATTAATTTGATAGTAAAATCCAAAATGAATAGCAAAATTAGTTCTAGGGTATAGTGTTACAAACCCATTGAGTTCTTAATTCTTTATTAGCATACTCCCTTATTTTATTCATGTATGTATTAAGATACACTTCATCTCTCCTCATTGGATAGCCAATATATTTGATTACCTATTGTACATATACATAACTATCAAAACTTTTTAGGTGATTGATTAACTATCTTTTGAGCCCTTCTTCTAGCAAAACTTTTAGACCTACATGTATGTGTCACCTTTTACTTTTCATAATTCTTTGCATTTTTGAACACATTACCTGAGAAAAGAAACAGTCCAATTTTATTGAAACATATAAGCTCACTGTTAGATTAAAATAATTACAATATAAGTATGCTTGAGCCGTTTTTTACTTACACTGTTTATCATATTTAATATCAACAAACTATCTCTATTGCTTTTAAGGAATAGCATTTGGAACTTAATCATACATTTCCTCCTTTGTTAATGATTCATCATTGAACTTATACCACGACCTTAACTGGAAGTCTCTTTACTTTCTTCCTAGATTCTTAAAAATCCATTCACGTGCAATATCTTCCAGTATATTGAAGTGGAATCTTGACTTTAATATAATACAAAAAATTAAAGAAACACTCATTAGCATGCTATATATTTCATAGAAAATAAAATAGCCCTTGAAGATAAGAAACTACCTTGATATGCTTATTCCACACTTCTAATTTCCATTTTTAAAAGGCAAAAAATTGGATAGTTTAAATATCCTATGTATTTGGCTAAGGTTAATGTCTATGGGTAGAGAAAATTGGAGAATAATGTGACTGAAATTTTTTGAACATGTTACTAGTAGTTTATTGTCAGATTTAACATGTATTATCAATCTATTATAACCTAGTTGCCTATAAATACATCATCCCTTGTAGAATTTATCAATATCGTTGAAATGGATGAATATGATTTCCATAATTTTTTAAAGAAATTGATATTATAAAAATATTGATTTACCATCTACTTAAAATAAGTATCCTAATGATTCAAAAAAGCTAATGTTGGCATCCTAAACAAGTTTGAATAAGAACTAAGTAATATTGCATTCCTTAAACTTGAAAAATTTTCCTTTCTTGAAAGTAACTTTGGTTCTCATGATGGTGTGTTTGGTAGTGATTTGATGCAAAGATGAGGCTATAGAAGCTAATGATAGAAAAGATGTACAAAGAAAATTTTGAAGTCTCTTTAAAAGATTCTAATCCTCTTGTTGCTAACATCAACTACTTAGGTAAAAAAGATAACACAAATCGAGTGCATCATACCAAATAAAAATTGAAAGTAAAAATATTTAGATTATTTTATGATATGAGCTTTGAATTGGCTATTACTTATTTTAGAAACAAATAGGAAAAGAGAGTTTATGTAATTTTAACCAATTTGGCTTTAGCTAAGAATTTTGGATTAGATCCCACTTCAATGAATAAGACTAACTAGCAAGCAAAAAGTAATATTTTGAACAAAAGCTAATAGAGGTCATAGCTAACACTTCTATTGAAAAAAAGATAACTTGATAATCTATTCCTCTAACAATTAAAAGAGGAAAAAATTAAATTTTATATAGAACTTGTAATTTTATAACTTTTGTGTTAAAAGTAGAGTTTCTAATTTAAGCCAACTTAGTATAGTTTCTAACTTTCAATTGTAAGTCTGATCAATAGGTTACAATATTTTAAGAAAGGCATTAGACTATGTTTGGTGGAAACCTTTGCTATCATAGTTCGTATTTAAGTATTGGCCATATAAAGAACATTATTTAAGATATACTAAAATTAAAGCTAAAACATAGTATTCACTGTTTTTGGTTTAGATGAGTAAAAAAACAAGAGGCATTGGATCCAAAGCAAAGTGAACTATAGAAAGATAAGAACATTATTTATTCCACAGGCAAAAGAGCAATCCAAGTCAGTAAGAATTGAATAGTAAAGCATGTTCAATATATAGGACACTACTTCCTACTCTATGTTTGGTATATAGGACACTACTTCCTACTCTATATTATTCATAATCAATTCTTTATTTTTCATAATTGAATAGTAGGGCTCTTACTTTATGTTATTCATAATTGAATAGTAGGGCTCTTATTCTTTTTAAGATTATTAGGAATAATTCTTTATTTTTTTATGCAAAATAACCCTCTAATGAATTAAAACTGATGGAAAAGGGGCCATACCTTGAAAACTAATTTCTTCATTATTTCTATATATATTTATTCGGGTAGACATTGTTAGCAAGTGCATGGTATGAAGCAAAAAATTACCTTGGCTCTAAATTAACATCATGTTGTTCAAGCTTAAAGCATAAAGAATTAAAAAAAAAGAGCATCTTTACACTTTAATTATTAGTTGAATTGATGCCAAAAAAGATGGTTACATTACATGACCTTCCTTCAAATGGTAAGTAAGAAAGAATTTTCATTATTAGATGAATGAGCTAACACCACAAATTTTAATTAGTTCAAATATAAAAATGATATGACTCATAACAAAACTAGTATTCCAAGTTCTGATTGAATTTAGGTCTCTAAGATAAGAAAGAGAAAAGCTTAGTGAATGGTAAAGATGAATAAAATCATAAATTTAATTAGAGGTTAGTGATTGTATTGCTTATGCTTTAGGTTCTAATGTAAGGTATATTATAATATAGTAGGAAACAAAGGTTAATAATTAAAGTACTAAGTACTAGATAATGGGGATAGAAACTTGTAAACAAGTATAGTTTGATAGCTTAATTTTATTATTTTTATCTTACTCGAATAATGTAGGGTTTAGGTTTCCTTTAAGATATTGGGTGGTGTACCAAAAATAAAGCACTTCATGAAAAATAAACCTTTTGAGTTGTTATCAACCTTAAAGCTTTGGATGAGTAAGGAGTAGTTTCATCCTTCACTTATACATTTGTAAATTTATAGGTATAAATATAATTAAAATTTTAAGTGTGTGCAAATGATTATAAATAGCTAAAGAATTGATTGACTTTGGATTACATATTTTTTTAAACCAGTTATTTTTTTTCTTTTTGTGATTTAGAAAGGTCCAAATGAAGAATAAGCTATTAAAAATTATATTCCACAATACTAGAAGTTTATGTTAAATAAAGCAAAAGTATAGAAAATCTAAATTGTTACACTAACGGTAGTTAATAAACATATGAATAATTCACCAGCAAGGTTAATAAAGATTACCCTAAAAAATGAAAAGGCATTATATAACTTACAAAAGAGAAAATTTCTATGGATTTAGTTTAAGAAAAGATAATGAAAGTTATAATAAATATATCCTATCCATTAGATATAAGAATCTTTAAACATAAAATAAAATAAGTTTAAAAACCCATCACCCATTAAGCAAAGAAATGATTGAATAATTCAATAAAATAATAAAACATATTTGTGGTGCATAATCCACATTAAACAGAAACAAGACTAAGATATGCTACAATTTGCAAATGCACGTACACTATGGAATTTTGGTTGTTATGTTCAAAAACACCAAATACTTGTATCTTTAATACCTTTTACAAAGAAATAAAAAGATACAAACACCTTGAAAAATATCATTATCACTTTTTAGTAACCTTATATTAGAAAAGGGCATAATGGTAAAATAAGGCATTTATCATTAACAACCAGTTTATCCAAAATGGTAAAATAAGGCATGTATCGTTAGAAAAAGGCATTATGGTAGAACAAAGCATACTAGTAGATACCATCAACTAAAATGTTCATATTAGGTGATATTTTAAACTGCAAATAAAAAAATCAAGCTAAAATCATTTTTGTTATGAACCAAACAATGAGATTCAAAATAATGCAATTTTTTCATAGTTCTTTTGTTTTACAAAAAAAAAAAAGGAACTCCTTTGCCTAATTTTCCTAGAACCTTTAACCATATGCAAATGGTGACATATAATTCACAAGCTCTAAAATAATAAGAAAGTTATGGCAATTAATTAGGCAATCATAGAATAAGATTTATAAGCTCTAAATGCAAAGATCTTAGTAATAAAAAAGTAAAATTTGAAATTTAAAGCATATACAAATACCACAGTGAAAGCTAACCTTAACACTAAATTGCAAAGCTAATTCGAGAACTTGTTGAAAGTAAAATGGATGTATCACACTAAAATTCAAAGAAATAATTGAATAAAAAAATTAAATGGAATCACAATAAAAAAAACTGTAGAAATTTAACAAAATTAAAGGGAAGATGAAAGGAAAATAAAAAAGGAACAAACCTAAGTTACATTGAATTGTGTCATCCCCTTGCTTTAAAGTGAAACCTTCCTTTACAATTTTTATGTTTTTTTATGCCTTGTGCTTTAAGTTTTTCTCTAACTTCACGTGCAAATCCTAATTACAAGGAAATATTATTTTATTTTAACTTTTATGCAAAACCTAGATGGCATTCACACTAATTAATAATAAATAATTAGCAATGGTTATTGACTGCCATTAATAAATTGTTGTCATGTGTATGAATGAACTAGTTCAATTTTTTATATTTTGTAGCACTTGAGACAACTGCCATTGGAAAACCACCACAAAAAAAAAAAAACCATTTTCTAGTAATGATGGTTGATTATACCATGTTTAACCTATGGTATCAAGATATGCAAAGGATTATGATGTATTCTAGTATTTCTAAATGTTAAGTTACTAAATGATAAATACAAATGGAATATATGGTTGGAGGCCATGCAAGAAGGCATGGTAACATGGTGACAATGCTGAATTATGTTACATATGTTTAAGTATTTGGATAATAATGAATGAGTAATATGATTGTCTTTAGGATGTGATATGCTTGACAAATACTTTATGAATGAGTTTGATATGTGACCATGCAAAGAGGCATAAAATGACTATGAATTGAACATATGAATGTTGATATTGAAATACAATGATTATAGTGCTAGTAGAGGCATTTGTGCTATTGTGATAAAGTTATATGTTGAATGAATTGATGATGTTAGGGTAGATGATACACATTTATGCTATGACTCTTTACACTAGATCCATATGCCAATTTGTTAGAGGATAATATTGACCCTACAGGGATAAGAATAGATAATATTAACCCTACATGGACAAAAATAAAGTTTGTGAGAAGATAGGGATAACTAAAAATTTATATGTTTTTCTTTTATTATTTTGTGTTGTTATTGTATAATGGTAAAAAACGTGAAACTATAAAGATATATGTAATGGCTTTGTAAAGGGATCCTCCCTTATGAAATGAATTGACACTACATGAAGAACAAGTAAAGAACAATAAGTGGTACGCTCAAGACTATGGCTTAATGTAGGGGTAATAGTTTTTGTCATGACACAAACATAAAACACTTTACACAACTTCGAGTTAAGCTTATGTAAGTTTAGACTATAAATGAGTTGACCTATTTAAAATAATAATAAATGGGTTAGTTAATATTGTAAATGGGTTAATATGCTAACTTATTTAAAAATTTTAAAAATATTATTAAAAATAATTAATAATTAAATTACAAATGATTATATATAATAAAAAAATAAAATTTATGTTTTAATAAATGGTGATAAAAAATTAAAAAAGTATTTTATTAAAATTAAAAATATTTTATGAAAAAAATAAGTAAATAAATTTATAATACAAACTTTGTTAATTAAAATTATTAAATGGATTAGACAAGTTAACTAATCTTAACACTTATAATAAATGAGTTAACTCGACATGACATGATTATTATTTGAGACGGGTTTATTTAAGTTGTTGCTAGTCTTTGACATAATACGAACCTAATATGTGAATATGAACTACCACCCTTAGCATAATGCAATGTGAGTCCATCTTTTTTATCTTGTTGTGTAGGTTATTTATTAAGGAAATCATTCCTTTTTCCTGATGCATTATACAATTATGTGAATGTTAATCATAGTGGAGCCTAGTTGATATTAATGGATACATATACATATTGGTGAATATAGGACTTACAATATATTTTGGTTTGATTATTATTATATACAAATTTCTTGAATGTTTACTTACTAAGTTTCTTACATTTTCTTTTCTTTTTTCTCTTAGGGAATCTTTTTCCTTTAAAAGTCAAGCTATTGTCGAATAAGATAAAAGTAAACTTATTTAAGAAGTTTGATATTGAGATAAGAATTGAGACAGTTGAAATAACTTTGCATGATGATTTATCAATATATTTTATATTTGAAATTTCAAAATTATATATTCTTTGAAAGCATAGCATACTTGCATATGAAATATTATAGTAGTTATAGTAAGTGATCGTCTATAGTGACTTTGTATATCGGTCATGTGCATTAAGGATGAGTTGTGATAGTTATGTTCATCATAATCATACATAAGCAATATTATGTATTTAAGAATCAATCGATTGTGATCTTTACCAAAATTTTGCAAAAAAAATTATCCTTTAAATTTCTTAGTATTTTTCATTTTGAAAAGAGAACTTTTTCCATTTTTATAATTCATTTTAGAAAATTAAGAATCATATCTTGTCTTTCTTCTACATTTGAACTGATCGTAACTTACTATAGTAATTACTCAACTACTTTACACATCAATTGATTTTTTACAAAGGATAAATTAGTAAAAAATAATTCCACTTTTTCTAAGGATAATGTTATTTTTTTAGTTTTTTTTAGTTTTCATGTAATTATCTTAAATGATAAATAAAAATGAATAAAGAGAGTAAGTGAAAATACATAAATTAAAATATCTTTTTAAAAGGAATTAAATAATTTTCAAGCACCTAATAAATAGGTTCGTTCAATACAAGAAAAGATTGCAAATTTTGGATATGGCTTCATTTACTTTTTCTTTATAAATCTCTTTTAATCAAAGAGAGATAAAAGTGTAATAACCAATAGTAGGTCAGAATAATAATTTTTTATATGATACGATAATTTGATACAAATACGAAGCATTTTAAATGAGTTTCGATTGAACTTACATGGGTTTGAGTTGTAAATAAGTTAATCTATATAATATGAATAATAAATGAGTTAAATTAGGATTTCCTCAAAATTAAATAGGTTAACACAATATCTCATTTAAGAATTAATATTAAAATTTTAAAAATATTATTTAAGAAATAATTAATAAATAATTTATCAATAATTATATATAATGAAAAAAATAAACTTTATATTATAATCAAATGGCAATAAAATATTAATAAAATATTTAATTGATGATTAACAATATTTTTAGTAATAAATAATATGTAATTAAATTTGATAAATAAACTTATAATATAAATTTTGTTAATTGAAATCATTAAATGGATTAAATGAATTGATACATTTTAACATTTTTAACAGGTAAATTGAGTATATCTGCTATGATTATTATTTGAGTGAACTTGAATTAAACTTGTTACTATTATTTAATGCGATACTACCCAATATTGAACACGAATTGCGACCTAAATTGTAAGATTCATTACTCATGGTATATTAATTTGTTGTGGAGACTGAGCTGTTTTAGTCGATCCAAAGCTTTATTATGATGATGTTGGTGAAGAAAATGCCATTTTAACCGTTTTATTTTTACCAAAATTTTCTTGCATAAAAACTATAGTAGTGTATCGAGTTACGAACCCAACTGGTTCAATGTACATTATGGCCCATTAAAGTTTGTCTACAAATTTCTTTATCCCCTTGGCATAATTAAAAATAGAATTTTATTTCATTTTTAAATAAATTTTTTTAATATAGTGTTTGACTTTAAGTGAAAATTGATTTCATTTCATTTCAATTTATTTATAATTTTCATTTTAATTATATTTTCACCATTATAAAATCCATTCAATTTTATAAGAATTTCGTTAGAATATATTTCATTTAATCTAAAAAATATATTATATAAATAATTTATCATTTCTCTAATATTATATTTATCATGATACTATCTAAATTTACTTTTTAATTAATTTTTATGTATTTTTTAATACATTATAAATAAAATGATTTATTTACAAATGAATTAAAATTATTATTTTTAACAAAATTATCAAATAATAAAATTTATTTGTCAATTCATTTCTATTAAAATAAATAAAATTAATTTTAAAAAAAGTGCATACCAAACAAACCCTAACGTAAATATTAGAACAAATTGATCAAGTGTTTTGAAGAACATATAGAATTGCAGTTTATCGGCCTAGTACAAATTAAGAGGTGGGAGTTCGATTCCCCCTTACCCCAACCCCACTCCCCCCACTCGCCCGCCCTCATTGTAAGACCAAAAAAAGAAAAAAAGTTATAACATAGGTGGCAAATTACATAGAGTAGCACCTCCATATATTTACTTTGGGCACCCCATAAATTTTAAAATTTTGTTAATTTTATCCGTAATTTTTTAAAATTAATTATTAATTATTAAATTAACATCTTACAAAACAAAATTATTAGATTGGTTCCTGTCGTACAACTTCTCACCTTCTGCCTTTGCACGTTCAAGTTTCTATATATGAACCAAAGATATACAGAAGAAAAAAAATTAAGAGGGAAAAATATAAACAATATCTCTAAAATATAGTTTAATGTCACATAATCCTCTTACAATTTAAAATCTATAAATAATTCACTTAAAATTTTTTAAAAAGTGAAAATATTTATAATTCAATTTAAAAAAAGGAATGTAAATCCTAAACAATTGGCTCTAATTGTTTTTAATATTAATTTAGTCAGATTTTGAAAGAGGTCTGCTAAAATAAATTATTAATAACAAAAATAATTTTGTAATTCATTTATGACATAAACATTATGAGTAAATTACTACTGATATTTGACTAAATTATATTTAGAGAGGTGAAATATATTTTATTTTCATTACTTGCTTTATTTTTTATTAAAAAAGTTAGAAAAAATTTATAAATGACTCATTTTTGTCTTTTTCAATTTCCTTTAATTGAAGTTTTAATATTTTTACTATTTTAAAAATTTTAAGAGAATTATATATACTAAACTATATATACTAAACTATGTTTTAAAAAGTTTATTTGTATTTTTTATTCTGAAAAAATATCATTTTTTCATTGAGGACGTCTGCGTCTAAGTTTGATACTTGTGTTTGAAGAACATATTTGAAGAACATATACATTTGGAGTTGATCATTACTTTGGATTGAAAACATGGCAATTCCCTCCCCCTCTCCATGCTCCATGGAGTAACAAAGGTGTTCAGTTGAATTGACAGGCGGACCCGGATTTTGACTCCACTCAGTACCGGAGAAACCGGTCTTGCGGCCTGCTCTTTCCATTCCACATTCGTATTTTACATGGTAATTTAATTATAAGAAAGAAATGTAGGTTTTATAAATTAAAATATTTTTATGATAATTAAATAAAATTTATAAATTATTTAAATATTTTAAATAAATAAATTAAATTATCAAATTTAGCATTTTAAATTTAATTAAAGTAATATTATTCTACAAATTTTACATTTACTTTTAAAATATTATATTAATTATCATTTATTATTCATGATAATTAATCAAAGTCATCTTTTTTTTTTCAAATATAAAACTCCAAAATTTTTAATATTTTTTAAATGCTTTATCCAAATTCAATATCATTGCACACAAAATTGCATCTTATTTGGTATATTTATTATGTGTCATCATATCATATAAAAAATTAAAAAGAATTCTTTTCCTTTTTCACGTGAAAATGTAATAGGACTAAGATGTCATTATCTCAAAGAATTTCAGATCATTTCAAATTTGATTCTTAGAGATGTTTGTAGTGAGAAGATTTCAGCATCTAGGGCTTTCATTTTGAATAGAATTATACTGCATTTGGTATGATAGGACAAAATCATTATTTCATAATTATATTTGATATTAACAAATAGTAAAGAAATAGAATGAAAAATAAGTTAATAATGATAATACTCTTAAAAATAAAAAAGAAGTGTAAAATTAAAATTATATTTATATAATCAATCATATTATTATTTTTTATTTATTTATAACTGAATTTATATATAATTTACAATTTAACATGTATATTAAATAGTAAAATAATAATATATGTGAAATAAAAAATATATAATATGATCAATAATTGAAAAAAATATAATATTTTAAATTTAATTATCAAAATTATAATTAACACAAAATTTTATATAGTAACAAAATAAAAAATTAATTTATCAATTTTTATATAAAATAATTTTTATAAAAATACAAAAATATTTTATTTAAACCTTATAATTAAAAATATAATTACAAAATATTTTCATAATATAATATTAAAAAATATATTTTTTAATATTTATTAATTTAAAGTAACGTTAAAATATATGAAAGTGAAAGAGATAAGATTGTAAAAAATTCATTCAAAAAATGATAAAATGATCATTACATCATTTTTGCTATAAAATGGAGATTTTATTATTTGATAAAAATGAAATGGCCATTCCTAGGGATGAGAATTTATGTTTGTATTGTGTTAGAGACTTATAACAATCTAAATAATCTCAATCTTAACCCAATCCAAATGATAATCATATTAAGTTGGATCAATTCATTTATTAACAATGTTGAGATAGTTTAAATCATTTAATAACTTCAATTAAAAAATTTTACATTTTAAACTCATTTAGTAACTTTAATTACTTATCATATTTCATTAAAAGTATATTTAATATTTATTTAGATATCTTATTAAATCTTTATTATCATTTTTTCAAAACATGAATTTAATGTTTTTATTGTATTTAGGTGTTTATAATTTATTTATTAATTATTTATTAAATGATATTATTAAACTTCTTATTTCATATAGGGAGTACTTTTTATTAAAATAATACATTATATGATATTAATTATATAATACACATATATATTCATCCTTTGTTTTATCTTACAAAAAGTAATTATATAAGAGGATAATGGAGCCTAATATAATATATTAACCTATAGAAGAACTTTTAGATAGCTACAAAAGAAAAACAAATAAAAATAGAAAAAAATAAAAACATATATTTTAAGAGTCAGATGGTTGACTTTGGTTGATAACTTCTTTCCAAATATGTTGATATTTGGTCTTTTGCAAAAGAAAGTGCCCATTTTTAAACTGGGAGAGACCATAAAAGGTAAATGAAGTAGTAAACCGTGAACCATTTCCTTAGCTATGCAAAGTTTTTGACACCATTTTGATAATTGTGGCCTGAACCATTAAAGCCTTCAAATGACTTTTATGGGAATAACATTAAAGAGTTACTAGTTGATCTTGGACTTGAATAGTAGATTTGTGAATATCCTTTTTCATTTAATAATGAATTTTTGCATATGTAGATTCCACTAAATTCTGAATGTCATTCTTACTAAGATCATCCTTTGGTAATTTTTGCAAAGTGCTAGTAGTTGACTTTCCCCAGGCCTTACCTTCAAAAGAAATGTAGGAAGAATCACCAATAGGTGAAATAGATTATGGTATGATGATCTAGTTAGTTTGGTAAGAACATTTTGTGAACCAAACTAAACCACCATATGTTAGGGGTTCTTTAGGATTCTAAAGGTAAAATGAGCTATTCTTAAAAATACTAGCTAAATTTCATTTTGGGTGATGAGTCATGCAATTTGAGTCAAAATGGCCTATCTTTCCGCATTTGGTACATATATGTGGACTTTTTCTTTTGTGAAATGGTCTAAATGTGTTTTACTTGCATCTAAATGAACAACCACCCCAAAATGCCTTGCAAAAAGAAATTTTTTTCATCATATCCTATGAAACATTAAATCCATGATGTTGTTGAATGGTTTCCATGGAGAAAAGTTGAGGCTGAAGCTGCACCTTTTGTTCTTCCAATATCTTGAATTCAATTTTCAATTAGAGCATTGGATTGATTTTGAAGATGTTGTAGGAATCCTTCATTGGTAGATTACAATACCTAAAATTGAGTTTCTAGTTCATCAATATTTAAGCAAGCAACTTTATCTTGGTTATAAACATTAGTAGGAATCACTATATGATGATACTTTTTCTTTAATACTGATGCTACAACAAACACAAATACAATGTGATTTTTTTTACAATCATTAACATTATTTATTTGATAAGACAATTCATCAATGCAATCATCTCCAAAATGCTATAATTTTGATATTAGAGCTAACCAAATAGATTCTTGACATTTAATTGTTAAGTTACAATTATACAGATTCATTTATAAAATTATATATGCTTTTGCATGTTACACAAATTAGTTGTGTTAGGTCAAGCCGAAAAACAACTCATATAAATTGTATTGGACATAATGAGTTATATGGGTTAACTTGACTTGATACAAATTTTATTTATGTGAAATTGGTCAACCTATTTAGAATCCAAACTTGATTATGCCTAATTCAAATTTGTGTAACTCATGTCCTATTATGGTGTTATATAAAAAATTATCACCTTTAGCCATTTCTTAGGGAATAGACATTTCTATTTTGTAGTATCTATCAAATAAACTTTTCTCATTTCATTCTATAATAATAAAAATGCTATTAGTCTCATTCCTAATAATATACTTTAGGTGTGAAAAAAAATGAAAAAATTGGAGCCACAAAATTATTATCATTATCGTAAAATTACATCTCTATAGTAAAATATTTCATTTAATTATAATGAATAAGGTATAGATATCTTTATTAAGACTTTATTTCATGTAAATAGTTGATAAGTTAGCTGACTGTATAAAAAATATTTCTTAAAATTAGTTATCAAACTAGTTGAAATTATAAAATGATATAAAAAATATTAATAGAAATATATATATAAATTAAAATAATTTATATTTATCTAAAAATTAAATTATATTAATGCAATTAAAATGGTCAAGATAAAAATATAATATTTAATATTTAATTAATTATATTTTATGAACTTATATTTATTTACTTATATAAATTTTTTATTATTATTATTATTATTTATAACATAATTATAATTACTTAGAATATAATTAATTATATTTTATGACATGATACATCATGTAGTTCACTTAATTAATTATATTTTATATAATTATATTGTAAATGGCATGAGTTATAAGTTAACAAAGAAGTAATAGATTTAAAAAAATTAAAAAAATAATAACTTATAAGTTATAAATTATTTAAGAGAATTTATTAAATCAAAAATTATTTTTTAATAAATTAATGTTTGAAATGCCTCTAAAAACTAATTTATTTATTAATTTAATTAATAAATTATAAATAATTTTATTTATTACATGAATATAACCTAAAGATGAGCTCCCTATTAAATTTCTACCGAGATATTAACTTTCTTAAAAATCCCTCAACGAACTCACACACTCACCCATGCATTTAACCTATAATCAAGAATGAAGTATTGAGTTGAAGTCTAACAAACTTGATAATTAATTCAATTGATTAATTTTAGGTAATTAAAAAACAAAAAGGAAAAATTTTGATATTTTATTAATATGGCGATACATTATTAAATTTAGATTTCGTTTCATACAACTAACTAATAAATTAGCTGATAATTGATAATTTATAACTGATAATTGATAAACTAACTAAAGTTCATAAAATTAGTTATTAAATTAGTTGAAATTGTAAAATAACATAAAAGAATATATTAATAAAAATATATATGATTAAAATAATTTATATTAATCTGAAAATTAAATTATATTAATGTAATTAAAAAGTTTAAAATAAAAATATAATTTCTAATATTTAATTAATTATATTTTATAAACTTATATATTTATTTACTTATATAAATTTTATTTTATTATTAATTATAAAATTATAATTACTTAAAATATAATTAAATATATTTTTTAAAAATTACGTAATTTATCTTATAAAAAATATAGATTGTAAATTAAAAAAAAGAATAAGAATAGATTTAGAAAGGATTTAAAAAATAGTAACTTATAAGTTATAAATTACTCTAGGTAACTTATTAAATCAGAACTTATAAATTAGTTAGAGTAGTTTATAAGTTAGTGCAAAAAATACCTCTAGAAGTTAGCTTATAACTTATTGATCAGGTCAATAAATTATAAAATAATTTATTTATTACACGAAATGGAACTTTAATAAGTATATATTAAATTTATATTTTTTAAAATTAAATTTTATATATTATACAATGATACATTATTATTAAATTTAATAGTATATCAACATCTATTTTTTATTACCTAATTTTTTCTTAGTAGTCAAATATAAACCCAAACCCAATTGTCAGTCGGGAAGACCAGAAAAATCAAAGGCAATGTCCCAGTCAACACTCATCAACATCCGCGGTCAACCCTCGCCCCAGCTTCCATAGCCGCCAACAACAATACAAAGAGCCAAACTGATATTTTCCATTTCCAAAAGGAAAAGCAAAGAGCTTTCAATTGAATCCATGGCTCCCTGCTTCATCTTCTTCCTTTCCTTCACCTTATTCCTCCTCTGCAATCCTCAATCCGCTATTGCCATAAACCTCTTTTCCTTCAATGCCTCAAACTCTCCCTGGCATCCAAACGAGAACCTTACCCTTCTCTCACCCAACTCAAATTTCTCTGCTGGCTTTTTGCCCAAACCCAATTCCCCAAATCTCTTCGTTTTCTCTGTTTGGTACTCAAAAATTCCCACTGATAGTGGTAACGTTGTTTGGTCAGCAAATCCTGATTCCCCAGTCAACCGATCTGCTTCTCTTTCCATCACGTCCAAAGGCGAGATTTTTCTCAACGATTCATCCGGCAAAAATCTTTGGCCTTTGGAAAATGCTTCAACTAATTCTACAGATCTAACTCTTGACGACAGAGGGAATTTGGAATTTGGTGGTTGGCAAAGCTTCAAATCTCAAACAAACACCATTTTGCCCAACCAAAGTCTTGCAGGAATTCGGATTTCTTCCCAAAATGGTAATTACAGATTCATAAATTCTTCGACTTTGATTCTCGTGAAATCCTCATCTTCCTACTACAACACACCAAGTCCGTTGACGTCAATGGATGACGTTGGAAAAGTGTCAATGCAAAGTAGCTTCTTCCTTACTTCTGATTTCGGCGATGAACGATTTCGGAAACTGGTTCTTGATGAAGATGGGAATCTCAGAATTTACAGCTTTTACCCGGAGGAAGGAAATCAATGGAAGGTTGTTTGGGTTGCAGTACAAGAACTCTGCAAAATCAAAGGCAAATGTGGGCCCAGTGCTATCTGTATGCCAGGTGAGGGCTTAAACAACAATTCTACTTATTGTGTTTGCCCATCTGGATTTGCCCCAGTTGAAGGTAAGGCTGAACTAGGCTGTGAAATGAAAAACAATCTTACAAATCACATCAAGTTTCTTCGCCTTGATTACGTGAATTATAGCAATGACCCCAACCTGATGATCCCAATTGATGCTACAAATTTCAGTGTTTGTGAATCTAATTGCAGTTCAAACCGGAAATGTCTTGGTTTTGGATACAAATATGATGGATCAGGACATTGTGTCTTGGTTCTGGCAAAACTGCTATATGGGTATTGGTCTCCAGGCACGGAAGCTGCTTTGTATCTCAAAGTAGACAACAAGGAAACTGAACCCACAAACTTCATAGGAATGACCGAAGTTCTTGAAACATCATGCCCTGTTAATATCAGTCTTCCTCTACCACCAAAAGATTCAAACACCACGACCAGAAACATAGTAATAATCTGCACCCTTTTCGCTGCTGAGCTAATTTCTGGTGTGGCTTTCTTCTGGTCTTTTCTCAAAAGGTACATCAAATACAGAGACATGGCCACAACTCTTGGCCTTGAGCTTCTTCCGGCCGGCGGCCCAAAACGGTTCACATATTCTGAGCTCAAAGCAGCCACCAATGACTTCTCCAGTTCCAACCTCATTGGGAAAGGAGGGTTTGGGGATGTTTACAAAGGTGAGCTGCCGGACCACCGTGTCGTGGCGGTGAAGTGCCTGAAAAATGTCACCGGCGGCGATGCTGAGTTCTGGGCGGAGGTCACCATTATTGCCAGGATGCACCACCTCAATTTGGTGCGGCTGTGGGGTTTCTGCGCTGAGAAAGGCCAAAGAATACTGGTTTATGAGTATATTTCTGGCGGGTCATTGGACAAGTACTTGTTTCGGCCACGTCGGGTCGAATCCATCAAGTCCGAATCAGAGCTTGAGCTTGAGCTTGAGCTTGAATTGAGTCCGATTTCAGATCCAAACCCGGACCCGAATTTTCAGCAGAAACCAATGCTTGACTGGAGCGTTAGATACAGGATTGCCCTTGGCGTTGCTAGGGCAATTGCATATTTACATGAAGAGTGCCTTGAATGGGTTCTGCATTGTGATATCAAGCCCGAAAATATATTACTCGGAGACGATTTTTGTCCAAAGATATCAGATTTTGGATTGGCAAAACTGAGGAAGAAGGAAGATATGGTAACCATGTCTCGTAGACGGGGAACACCAGGTTATATGGCTCCAGAATGGATCACGACGGATCCAATTACTTCAAAAGCAGATGTTTATAGCTTTGGAATGGTGTTGTTAGAACTTGTGAGTGGAATTAGAAACAATGTGATGCAAGGTTCTAAGATGAATAGTGAAGAATGGTATTTTCCTGGGTGGGCATTTGACAAAATGTTCAAAGAAATGAAAGTGGAAGACATTTTGGATCGTCAAATTAGGCATTGTTATGATGGCAGAGCTCATTTTGAAATGGTTAATAGAATGGTGAAGACAGCAATGTGGTGCCTTCAGGATAGGCCTGAGATGAGGCCTACAATGGGAAAAGTGGCTAAGATGTTGGAAGGGACAGTGGAAATTACTGAACCTAAGAAGCCCACCGTTTTCTTCCTTGGAGATGACTAGGACTATAGCATCTTGATGTTTTCATTAATGGTGGATATATTTCTAGGCTTATTTATATTCAGAATTTCAGTTTTTCAATATTATTATCTCTTGAATTTTGATAAATTAACAAATTTTAACATCTATTCAATTATGATGTTAAAATATTTCACTTATCAAAATACAAAAGATAATAACATTGGAATCTTGAGAATAAAAATATTTTTTAGAAGGTAAATGGATGCCGTGTGTTTGAAGAATCAGAACAAATAAAATGAATCTGAATGTATTCTTTATCTTCTAATGATTCTTTTCAAATTAATTTCAATTTTACCTTGTAACTTTTAATTAGATTAATTATATCCTCTAATTTTTAAAATTGTAAATTAAGATATTTTTACTCTTCTTGAGCATTATTGTCATCATAACTTCACCAGAATATTAACATAATAATCTCAAAAGTATTCTACCCTTTTATTGATAATGGATTAATACCCTCTTGCATTAAATTCATGACCTTTAGAAGAAAATTAATCAACAACTCATTAATTACTTATTTATGAAGCAAATTAATTATAGAATATTAATCGATCTAAAAACTAGAGAAAAAAAATTTATTTTAAGTAAAAACTTATAATAATGTTATTTTAGGAGCTAAGTGTGTGACAAGTGTTCCAAGAAGTAAAAGGAAATAAAATTAAAAATATGGGTTGAAGGGGTTATTTTACACATCAAGTATGCCTCTTTAAAAAAAGGAACATGTATTTAATTACTTCTCTTTTAAATTTTTTACGTAGAACAATTTTTTATGATGAACATCTATGGCATCGTAGAAGAAGAAGAACCGAATTTGGAGAGCAACCTGTGGCTGCAGCATACCTTATATATATATATATATATATATATGTCCACGCCGCTTACCCATACGTAGCTCACAAAAATGGTATTACGTGGGGTTTGTTGCCATATCTAAGGCAATGGCCCCTCTTGATAAGCTTGGGCTTTGAATTCTATTTATTTTTCAAAAGATGTTTATAGAAATTTTTTTTTATAATTTTATATAGATGAATGAGTTGTCCGGGGGAACTTGTTGGGTAGGAATTAAAATTTTTGAGACATGAAATATAATACTTTCTTTAAGGAAATATCAACCCCTACTTAAATTGAATTTTCTTTTAAAAAATAGTATGCGAATTTACCTCTTAAGACATAATAGAAAATTGAAAAATTGGAGAATAGAAAATTGAAACTTTTCTCTATTTCTCCATGAAATAATTTTGCAAGAGATAAAATAGAAATAAATATATAAGAAGAAGTATGCCTCAAAATGTCTTTTTTTCATATTTTTTAAAGGTATGAAACCTTGAAGTATTTATATATATTAAAAGGTTTCTTTCAATAGACAAAAGTCTTAAATTTGGAAAGACAATCTAAGAGATAATGTTATTGAATTATTAAAAAAAAAGGTTTCATGTGCAAAAGTCATAAATTTTCAATTAAAGAAACATAATTTTACATTTTTCAAAAGACATATTTATTCATTTCAAATGATACAATTATTGATTCATTTTTTTAAAATAATGATTTATTATTTTTCTAAACAAATACCAACAATCTCCCACTTTGTTGAAAAACAAGAAATCCACTTTTATAAGCAGCTTGCAATTATACAAAATGAGATAAATATACTTGAATATATATGTCTTTTGAATTAAACCATACTTAGTACAAACACCTCAAAGTATTTAGTTACATAATATTAAACTAACTACTCTATATGATGGAATTGGAAAATGTCGCACATATGCCCATCTCCTGCTTTTATGAGAAACTATGAATTTTTTTAGCACTGCTATAGCCATGTGCTTATTCTTGATTCATGAATTCTATAGAGAGCAAATGCTCAACTCTCATAAAAAGCAACACCACTTCTGAGTTCTAATAGGTAAAAGTCTATAATGTGTTTTCTATTACTTTAACACAACAACAAGGTTTTAAACTTTCATTTAGAGCATGACTCATCATGCAAATCTATAATGAATGGTGCTGACCATTTTTTGGGGGCACACATGTATAAATATTAATAGATCATATTCAATAACTTGTTTTTACCCATTTAACTATTTTGACTAGAACAATTCTCATAAGAGATCGAGTTATCATTCTAGTTAATCAAAAAGTGATACGTTTCAATTCTATTTTAAATGATATTATCCAAACTACCTTTTTTTATAGAGTTATCAAATAAGTTTTAACTTGTTTCAACATAAACTATAAATATGATACCACTTTGTATCAATAATCTTATATTCCCAAGTTTTTATATCTTGACTTACCATTGTAGGTATAATATTCAAGGCTTTTCACAAAGTGACTTCACCATAACGAGGGCATCTTATAATAACTTCTTATTCTCTTAGCCTCTTTATTAACATTAACTCTTCTACTAAAAATGGGTATCATTATAAAATGGATTGGTTCTCTAATAGACACTTTGTTTCTTGCTCATTTAAGGAAGACATCCACTAATAGTAGGTATCAATCCTAATTACACTGATTTTCTCATACACTAGTATCTAATTTTCATTAGTGTCTTCTTATTATACAACTAAATAAATTGTAGAACAAATTTAATTTTGACATTCCCAAGATCCTTGAAATAATATTTCACTATTTAACATTACATTTGGATCACTAGGATATCCTTTTGTAATTAAAACAAGAATCAATATAAAATCATCATCAAAAAAGTTGTGTGAAACATCTAGAAGGGGGATTTTTATCTCTTTAGCATCAAATAGAAGCTTTCATTCATATATCTTAATTGTATAAACTATTCAACATTTCTTTTTACTTAGTTTGTTAGATTAATACTTTCTCAAATAAAGGGACAATTTGAGAATACACCCCCATTACCTTAAAATATATATATATATATATATATATATATATATATATATATATATATATATATATGTAAACACTACATTATTTCCTATTTAATATAGCATTTTCTCATTTATCAAAATCTAACATTAGAAAAACAATATTCTTCTTAACATTCACACAAAAAATTTGTCTCAATAATCATTTCACATATAAGTATCTTATCTTATATTTATATATAGCATGTGAAAATATTATAAAATCAACTTTCCTTTTGTCATTCTTTTGGTGCTTTAATAAAAAAAATTATCATATTCACAAACTTTCCTTTATATATCAAGAATGACAAATTACGTCAATGTTATTCAATTACATCTCATGTAACATATGCATATCATGTCACACATGAACTTTTTCTAATTCATTATCACTTTTCATGAATACTTTAAATCATATTTCCAAATATGTGATAATGTAAGAATTCAAATAATTCACACTTTAATATGCAAATTTAAAATTCTAAAATATCATGCCTTTTAAACATGAAATAACATATCTTTTAAGCATGAATAGTTATATCTCTTACATATGATCAATTATGTCTATTAAACATAAACCATTGCATCTCTTGCATATGAACCTTTATATCATTTGCACACATTCCCTTATATCTTTTGATCATGAATTATTGTACCTCTTACATACAAATTACTATATCTTTTAAATATAAATTATTATATTTCTTAGAAATAACTTTGTAAGCAAAAATTCATATAAAATAAAGAATTACATAGAATAAGAATAAAAAACACGTAATTTCGAAATAAATAACTCACTAGTATTGGCTATCATAAAATAAGGATCAATTGATGAATAGAAGGTTTGATTTTCCTTGCATTCTCTATAAAGTTGCAACTAATAGGGCACTTAGACTAAAATTCATAAAGCGTTTAGGTGATGATCAAATGTAGATTAGCTAGAGGACCTAACCTAATTAAATAAGAAAACCTTACTAGGCTTAGCCATTGAAAGGACACTTGTCGTAAAATAAACTAGTCCACTAGGCATTTTCAGTCTATAAAAGTAATTATGAAAACTAAACTTAAAATTATGACTTTAAGGTCAAACTCAACCTATTTAAAATAAAATAAAATAAAAACACAATTCATGATAGTCCATTAAAATATTTTTATATTCTCTCACTTGGATAGTATTAATGGCAATCAATTTATTTTTGTAAAATATTTTATTTTGAAAAATGACTCTTAAGCTGAGGATTAATTTTAAATACATGTGGCCACAATTTTAAAAATATACAATCCTAGAGATAAGTACTTGAAAATTTGACTAAGCCTATATAGTTAATAATACTAAATCATGGTGGTAATAATACTAAATTATGTGGCCACAATTTTAAAAATACACCATCCTAGAGATAAGTGCTTGAAAATTTAACTAAGCCTATATAGTTAATAATACTAAATCATAGTGGCAATTACATTCTTTATTAATGTAAAACCTTCCATAGTTACGAAATATCATAAACTACATAAACTTAGTCACTAATGTGATAGTGTAACATGAAAGATAGCATAAAAAATTGTAATCAAATTAAGTTGATCCTTGATGATTTCCTAAATAAATCCAACATAGCATGAGAAATCAACTAGCAACATGCAAAGCCAGAATGTCTCATAAATCCCAAAATAGTGTTGATTTTGAGATAAATAATCAAGCTAAAGAACTAACAACTGACACCGAGTCTTAGCTCTTATAAAATTATAGCAATCTTAGTACATTATAGTTAGATGATGCATACATCAACTAAATAACATAAATTTATAATCAATGTACAAATAAGAATGTGTGAAGATATAACAAAGAAACATATCAAAAATTACACAAAAGATAGTCATATAAATGGAAATGACTCCTACTAACTAAAGACATAAAAAAAAACCCATAATTCCATGTTCTCAACATACTTTTGAAAAACCGTATACTTAAGTCCTTTAGTCATGGGATTTGCTAGGATAGCATCTATATGAATATGCTCTACCACTACGTCCCTTTTATTCATAAGATTTTTAACTATGAGGTATATTAATACTAAATGCTAAGATCCACCAAAACTTTTGTTATTATTAGTAAAAAAATTGCAATACTATTATCATAATAAATTTTTAGTGGTCTAACAATAAAATTAACAATCTGTGATCCTAAAATGAAATTTCTCAACCAAATAACTTGCAAAGCAGTACTATACCAGGCAACGAATCCTACTTGCATAGTGCAAGAAGCTATCAATGTTTGCTTAATATTTTTCTAGGATGTAACACTTCTAACCATCATGAAAATGTAACATGAAATAGATTTCATATTGTTAAAGCATCTAATAAAATTAGAGTTTGAATACCTAATTACTTCTAGGTTATCAACCTTCATGTAAATGAACATATAATTCTTGGTTTTCTGCAAATATCTCATAACTTCCTTGGTAGCATGCCAATGATCTTTTCTAAGTTTAGATAAATACCTACTAAGAACACTGATTACAAAAGCCAAATGTACTCTAGTACAAACTTAGGCATACATCAGACTTCCTACCACACCTGCATAAGGAATATTTTGCATTAATTATTTCTCTATCTCATTTATTGGACACTAATTATTATTAAACTTATCACCTTTTAAAACTGGAACATCCTTGGCTTTACAATTCTGCATTTTAAATCTTTCAAGAATCTTTTCAATGTATGCTCTTTGAGATAATCCTAACAAGTTGCAAGTTTTGTCTTTGTGAATTTGAATCCCTAAAATAAATGATGTCTCACCAAGATCTTTCATGCCCTAAGCAATATTTGTTTAGTATCATGTACTAAAGATAGACTATTGCTTGCTTATAAAATATCATCAGCATACAAGATAAGGAAAACAAAGCTGCTCCCACTAACTTTCAAATAAATATATTGATTAACCTTCTTTTTGGTGGAGCATATAGATATGACCAACTCATCAAACTTCAAATACCATTGTCGGGATGCTTATTCACAACTTGCAAACCAAATGCTTAGATTTATTTATCAGAAACCCTTCAGATTATTTCATGTATATGTCTTCCATAAGTTTACCATTTAGAAAAGCTATTTTAACATTTATTTGGTGAAGCTCCAAATTAAAATGTGCAATCAAGGCCATAATAATCCTAAATAAGTCTATAGAAACTGCTAGTGAGAAGCTCTCAAAGTAATTAATTCCTTCCCTTTGAGTGAAACCTTTGGCTATTAAACTTACTTTAAAATTTTCAATTATGCCATTTGAGTCCTTCTTAGTCTTGCATGCCTATTTACAACCAATTTCCTTATAATTTTATAGAAGCTTAGTAAGTTCCCACATTTCATTCTTGATCATAGATTGAATTTCCTCATTTATAGCATTCACCCATAAATCAAACTATTAATTATTCATTGCTGAACTGTATGTAGTCAGGTTAATAACATCCCTAATGTTATATTCACTCTCTCTGAGATAGACATCATAATCATTTGAAATTGTTGCCTTCTTTTATCTAACTGACTTTATAATTAAGATCTACTTTATAGGATTGATAAGTTAAGGGTCTTCAGTAAGAACAACTATAAAAGATTCTACATTTCATTCAAGCTTTACATTTTAATCATTTTATGTCTCAGCATAAATAGGTGGAGATAAATACTCTGACTAGGTAAAACTAGTGGAATAATGATGGATATTGGCTCATTTTATGTTTCAATATGCCTTGGATTTAGTAATAAATTAAAAAATATCAAGCTTAAAAGATTTAATAGTAATGGACTTAACCATTTTTGTACCTTTTGTAAGGTAGTAGAACTTGTATTCTTTTACAGGATCTAAATACCCTATGAAGTAACAACAAAAGGATCTTGAATTAAGTTTCTTTATTGTTGGATCATAAATTTTCACCTTAAAAGGACAACCCTAAACTCAAAAATGATTTAAGCTAGGTTTTTTACTAGTCCAAAGCTCAAAAGGTATTTTAGATACTAACTTACTATGAACATGATTAAGGATGTACAAGGCAGTTTTGATCGCCTTGCCCTAAAGAAATTCAAGTAAATTTATTCCACTCATCATGCTCCTTATCATGTCTTCAAGAGTCTAATTATGCCTTTTTGCAATACCATTTTGCTTAGGACTATCAAGCATGGTATACTATAGGATAATTCCATATCCTTGTAAAAACCTAGCAAGCAACCCCATATGATACCTAGACACATCATGTTTTCCATAATATTTACATTTCTAGTAAGATCTCATAATTTTGATGACTTTTCCCACTTTTTTTAATCTTAATTTTGAAAATTTTGAATTTCTCAAGTACATCATATTTTTCTTTTATTAAATAAAGATAGCCATATCGAGAAAAGTTATCAATGAATATGAGAAAATAATAACAACCACAAATAATAGGAAAGTATGGTTTAGATATGTCAGTATGAATCGTTTCTAAAAGATTAGAACTACAAGTAATGCTTTTTTTTTTAGTCGTGGTTAACTTATCCCTAACACAACTCATACATATATATATCTATATCATCAAAATCTTAGGAAAGAAAAATATTCTCTTTAATTAACCTCCCCACCTATTCCCAGGATATATATCCTAATCGCCTATGCCATAACCCTAATAATGTTTCCTTAATTCTAAGTCTTTTTGGAACCATATTTTCAATATTCAAATAAGCATAAGGATTATTAAAGGTTAACCATTATTAAGCATAACAAAACTAATGGACTCAAAATGTAATAAAATATTAACTTTTCTATTTCCAAATGTAAATTTGTATCCAAGCTTATCAAAAAGAGAATATGAAATTAAATTACATCTAAAACTAGCAACATAAAAGACGTTATTCAATGTAATTTCAATAGAGTTTTCTAAATGTAAAATGACATCTTTTATACATTTAATTATAACTTCAAGATCATTCCTTACTCTAACTTAGACTTTTTCTCACTTAGTTTCCTTTTACTTATGAACCCCTGCAAAGTAATCATAATGTAAGTCATGGAACAACTATCAAACCACCAAGAATCTATAAGGACATCAACTAAATTTGATTCAAAGTAAGCTAAGGATAAAGATTTACCATTCTCATTGCCCTTTTTCTTTTCTAACTAAACCTTGAACCTATAGCACTTATTCTTCATATGATCTTTCTCATGACAATGATAACACTCTACATTGTTAGGAATGGAACCTTTAGGTCCTTCCATTTGTGGTTTATGACTAGCATTATTATTGTGACCATGCCTTTAGGCTTCCCAAGATTTAGAAGAATTATTCCTTAAAGTATGTGATTTAGATTTCTTTTTCTTATTAGTTCAGCTCTTATTGAGTAAGGATTTTGATTAGTTTAAAAAACTCATTTCTTTTTTTTCTTCCTTAGCAATGTGTTTAGTGATGAGTTCATTAATAGTCTAGTGTGTACTCAAGGTATTATAGGCTATCTTAATTTGATTGAATTTTAGAAGTAAAGAATTCAAGGTATATAGGACAAAACAGTATTAGGTAAATCAATTTTTAAGTTTTTCAATATGGTTTGGAGATAAACTATCTTAATGATAAACTTTGTGCAGAAAATGTAATATATAAAAGACTCTACTACAATTGAAACTAGTTAGAATAATATATTATTATTATAAAATTATCTCCTTTGGGTAGACAAAATTTACAATAATAAAATAAATTTAGAAATAATATTTTATTTCAATAAACTAATTTCTAATTATAATATACAATAATTTCTTTTGGGTAAGTCATTATATGAAATAATTAGAATATATATTTTAATCATATACTTATCCCATTTAGGTAAGTAATTATGTGAAATAATTAAAAAAATAATCTTGTAAATATTTATCAATAGTTCGAAGGCTTATGAATCAAAATAAATAATTTTACTTTACTGATAATTATCCAATTTAATCCATAAATCTTCCAAAAGAACTAGAAAGTTTAAATTAAATCCAAAACTACAAATTAAAAATTATAGAAAATAAAACATGACTAATCTATTAAGGATGTTAAACAATATGCATTAAAATTGATTATGAAAAAAAATCATATTTCATCACATTACAATGCTAAAAAAAATTAATTTTGGTATAAATTTAATGAATTTTCTTAATTTTTTCTTAACTTTTTTAAGAAAGTGTGCATTTTGGGAGAGTAATTTTGGAAGAATGAAATATACTAGTACGAATATGCAAAAATATATTATTTTTCTAAAATTTTCATAATTTTCTTTTACTAAAAAACATTTTTAATTAATTAAAATAAATATAGATATATAATAAATACTTATTGCAATTGAAAAAAATTAAATAAGATACAAAAAAATAATGTAATGCCTAAGCCAAATGTGTATTGCATGTGTGTAGGTCACACATATGTAAAGCTACTAGAGTGCTTTGCATCTTTAGGTTAAAGATGTAAAACTTTGAAGACACAAGCCATTTGAATATTTAACTAGAGGATGAAAATCAATTTTATTTGGAGCATTATTTATTTGTTTTTACATATCATTACAAATAGTTTTTGACAAAAAAAATCTTTAAAAAAGGGAAAAAAAACTACATTTGGCACTATATTTTGTGCATTAACAACAATGAATAAACACAAATTACACTTAATTTAAATAATAAATCAAATAAAAAACCACAATATTTGAAATCAAAACCATACAATTTGTGATATCCTCATAACAATTTTATAAGAATAAGAGATCATAATTTTCCAGTTAGACAATCATTCAAAAAATAATTATGTAAATAATGGATTAGATGAAAGTAGATAAAAAATTAATTAATAAAATAAATGATAATTTCAACCAATTTGATAACAACCATCAAATCAAAATAAATAATAGTCATTTAAAATATAGATCATATAAAAAAATTCATTTTAATTCTAAACTTAATATAAGTGGCTTTGATACTACATGTAAGCAAAAATTCATACAAAACAAAAACTTACATAGATTAATAATACAAAATGCATGATTTTAAAATAAATAACTCGCCTATATTGGCTATCATAAAGTAACAATTAATTGATGAATAGAAGATTTAATCTTCCCTACCTTCTTTACAAGTTTGTAGTCAATGGGGCACTTGGACCAAAATTCACAAACCATTTAGGTTATAATCAAGTACAAAGTAACTAGAAGGCCCAAACCTAAATATATCATTTTGAAACATATCATTTATGTATCACTTTTTATATAATTTTTATGTGTGTTTTAACATGAAAGTTTGGACCATTTCTAAAAATCTAACCATGCATGTATTTCTAATTTACAAGCTTTATTTTTATTCAAGAATGATAACAAGTTATATTTATATTATTTCACTATATCTATTTAATTGTTATTTTTTTTCTAATAATCTTTACTAGATTTCATAAATAATATGGTATATCATATAGTTCTATATAAAGTTTATCTAATTATACCATCAAGTTAGATGTATAAAGATATCATAATTAGTATATATGCCACGTATATTTCAAAATGAAATAAATAATTAAATTAATATAAATTTAAGGAATTGTGCACCTATCTATCCTAAGATTTTATAGTAGAATTGAAGGACTTCAAAAAACCACATCAGTATAATTACCTTTTTCTTCATCCTTTAAACCTTTTCAATTTACTGGTTACCTTTCATGCATTTGGTTATGGATCATCTATGAGCTTTAAATTAGGATTTAAAATGTAAGAAAATTTTTAAGGTAGTTGAGAAAAAACACCATTTTGTCTTGGCACCAAGAGAAATTGTCTCCATTCAACTGATCAAATTTTATAAAATCTTTATTCATCACTTTGATAAACTTTAACCCCATTGTTGCAAAAATATTTTCTTATGATTGTTAAGAAAATTTCCATAAGATTTTGGTTACGTCATTCCACAAATATTTTTTTAAGATTATTGCGAAAAGAATTGTCAAGTAGGAGTCAGAATTTTTTAGGCATAAAATACAACACTTTCATTAAAAAAAAGATTTGCTCTCACTTGAATCAAGTTTGCATTAGAAAATTAGTATATGAATTAATCTTCCAAGATACAATAGAAATTTGAAAAATTACAGAAACCAAAATTGAAGCTTTTCCTTATATTTCTCTATAAAATAGTTTTGTAATGGCTATAAGTATTTGAGAGATAAAATAAAAATAAATGGATAAGAAGTATGTCTTAAAATGTCTTATGTTTTTCATATTTTTTAGAGGTATGAAATTTTGAAGTATTTATAAAGGTTAAAAGATTTCATTCAATAGACATAAATCTTAAATTTGGAAAACACAAAGTTTTCCATTGAAGAAAATTATGAAAAAAAACACAATTTTATGTGCAAAAGTAAAAAATTTTCAATTAAAAAGACATAATTTTTACATTTTTCAAAAGACATATTTATTCATTTCAAATGACACAATTGTTGAATCATTTTTTTGAATAATGATTTAATTATTTTTCTAAACAAACACCAACATGAGTGATATATTATTCTTATATTTTATTATTAAAAAATTGATACCTAAAGTTATAGTAATTAAGGAAAATAACTTTTCTTTTGAAAAAGAGGAGGTTATCTTCCATTAAACCTTCTATATTTAGCATGAATTATATAAAATATTTTCTACCATTTTAACAATTTATAACTATATTCTTATAGAAAATATTTTTTTACTAAAATAAAGGAAGCTCATTGGCAAAATTTTTCTCACACTTTTAAAAATATTTTAAGGGAATATATGATTTTTATATTTGACTTAAATTTTAGAAAAATATTCATAAGAATGTGAATATTTTTTAGAATATTTTTAATTTAATATTCTTCCAAAATATTCCTATAAAGAAATGTGGATATTTTATATTCCTATAACATGAAAATATTTTATTGATATAGATAAATAATTTTACCCACTCTTCCATTAAAAATTTACCATCATTAATATATTATTTTTTCACTATTTATTATTGTTGACCATCATTGGTCACCACCTATCATTGACTACCACTCATCACCTGCCATCACATGCTATTACTACCATTGTCACCGTCGCTGCAGCTACCGCTGTCATTACCATTACCTATTATTAGTCACCACTCATTACTACAATTACTCATTGTTAATTATCATTATTCAACATCACTTATCATTAGTGACTACCCACCATGACCATTGTCACTTATTTTTTATAACTATTATTAACCATTATCTATTATTAATGATCATCAACAATCATAACCCCCCATTGTGACCATCATTGTCATTGGCTACTTAATTTTCAATAAAGATATTTTTGATAACCTAAAAAATATTTTTAAAATATACAAATTAATTAAAAATATAATATTATAATATTTTTAGAAATATTTTTAATTGAATCAAATATAATAATATCACAATTCTAAAAATTAAAATCTTTGGAATCATATTTTTAGAAATATTAAAATTTTTAAAAATATATAATTTTGTAAATCAAACATCACATTAAATCAAACATGTTTCTTCACTTGTAAGTCATTATTTAAATTTTATATATAATATAAAAACAAAAGTAAATTCACAAGTAGCAATGGCACATAGCCTAGCAGAATTCTACAAGTCTACTTTACAGTAAAATAGTATTTTTTTTCTTTTTTTTAAATTGAGAATGAAAATATATCTTTGTTCTTAACTCTTACTTAAGCTTCTATATTATTTTTCTTATTTTAGAAACAAATATATGTTATTCTATTTTTTTTTTGAAAATTTATAATATTTACTATGATTAGATAAAATTAATGTGAGTTTGATGAATAAAAAAGTGCCAAAATTCTTATTGTTAGGAAAATTTAATAAATCAAATTAAATATGGAAATTATACATACTTATTTTATTTTTTAGTCTTAATGTTGTATTCCACCACACAGAAGCTAAGAATCACCACATATCAGGAACTCTTGTCTTTGTCCACAATAATTTCATCAAAACCATATACATACTTTTCTAGAAAGAAGAAGATAAAGAAGTTTATCTAACTTTGTATTCTAAATGATGTGTCCTCTCTAATTTAGTTTTTGCCTTTTTTTTATTTTTTTGATGGGAAGTGCGTAGTTATTCTCTTTATCCTATATTCCCACTTTTGTGATCAATTATCCAAAAAAAATTGATTACTTCATTTTAATTATTTAAATTTAAATTTAAATAAATTAAATATTTATCCAAGTAAATAAATATTTATCATATGATAAATGTGGATCACCTATTATGGGTGTCCCCACATTTATCATCTCCCACTCACACATAATGTGATGAACCATATCATATAATCTTTATCTCCCTATTTTGGTTTTCATGCTCGATGCATTGTTGTGACCGAGTAGGCATGACATCATTTTGGCTGCTCTTGTACTAAAAATTCTTAAACAGCGGAAAACAACCCTTACTTCTTGTATTATGCCTCAAATGCCCTAAATTTTTCCATATATACTTTTCATTTGCAAATCTGATCCCTTACAAGCTTTATTACAAGCTCAGATTACTATCCACATATGTATAGCATCCATACTTATGATATTACCAAAATTAACTTCATAACGGACATGTCTCAGATACTAGCATAATCGTGTATATGTTGAGAAATATTTCTTTCACTCGTATATCACTTCGATTTGAAATAGCTACTTTCCTAGCATTTTATCCTTTAGACCGTATATATCATGATCATAGGATGCATACTAAGGTAACAAGCACTGTATCATTTCTCTATAATATCGTTAGACCCTTTGAAAAGAAATTTTCTTTTCTGGAACTCATATAACAATGAACTAGGGATCTTTTACTTGCTTCTTATTTGCAGTTCTTTTTGCACATGTGGTATGAATCATATGCTATGGTGATCCCCTTATAGCATGAAGGCATATGTCGATTTCATTAGTAACACTGTACAAACCTTAGTTCAGGTACACATAATACCTAACCTAAATTCTTTCACATTATTCAACTCCTTTTTGATGTCATTATGTAAAGAATTCATTGTCTGGCCACAAGTATTATAGAAGGTGGGAGAATCCACAATTCAATCCATATTTATATTTCGGATCTCATCTCAACTTTACCTTGTTAAGGTGATATATTTTATTTTATGTTACTTCTTTATCAAAACACAATATTTCTCATAGTTATGTTAGTGAACACATGTCTCACCTCCACCCATTCCTCATGAGCGTTAGGGACAGTTGTTCACGTGAGAGAAATAACCTTATCAACCTGTACGATATACTGGACATTCGTATACTCATACACATATTATAACACGTGTAATTGAATAAAAACATACTTTATTCATTTCAAGTCAAAAATATTCGATTACATTCTACACATACCAAAAGATTTTACATGTTTAATATATACATCTCTAGGTATTGGTTTAGTAAAAGGATCTGTTATCATGTTTTGCGTAAGAATGTATTGTATGGTAATCTTTTTCTGCACTATAGCATCTCTTACAAAATAATACTTTGTGTCAATATGCTTAGTTTTGCTATGATACTTTAGATCCTTTGTATAGGTGATGGCTGCTTGATTGTTACAGTATATCAGGATGAGGTTTAAATTCTCACCATAAATCCCTATATGTTTTATAAATTTTTTTAGCCTTATTGCCTCTTGTACTATTGCAGAACATGCCACAAACTCTGCTTCCATTATCGACTCTTGCTACACTATAATATGACACCATTATTTAGCAAGAAAGAGTAACTTGATGTGGATTTTTGCTTATCTAGGTTTCCTGGCCAATTCACATCAGAATATCCAACTAAGCATAAATCATCTTCTCGATAGCATAATGTGTAGTCAACAGTGCCTTTCAAATATCTTAATATTCTTTTAACAATTTTTCAATGTTTTTGTTCGGGGTTTGACTAGTATCTGCTTACAAGTTCGACCACATGACAAATATTTGATCTTGTACATATCATTACGTACATTAAACTACTAACTACACTAGAATAAGGAACTCTTTCCATTGATTTCTTTTTAAATTCATTTTGATGGTACATTTCTTGACTCAACGGTTCGCTCTTATTTACAAGGGTATCCTTGGGTTTACAATCTTTCATATTGAATTTCTCAAGGATTCTCCATATATAACTTTCTTAAGAAAGAGAAACAAGTTTCTTGGAGCGATTCCTAAAGATTTTGACTTCAAGAATGTAATCTACTTCACCCATGTCTTTCATCTTGAAATTCGAGGATAGCCATTCCTTAATAGCTATAATCAAATTCATATTATTCCCAGCAAATAATATATCATTCATATAAAGGAATAATATTACAAGATTACCTTCATGCCGCTTGATATAACACAATGGTCTTCCTTAATCATTTAGAAGTCATATGAGGTTATAGCTTGGTGAAACCTTAAGTACCATTATTTAGATGACTATTTGAGTCCATAAATGGACCTTTAAAGTTTACAAACTTTCTTTTTTCTCCTTTTTGTATGAAACCTATTGGTTATTCCATGTAGATTTCTTCATCTAGTTCTCTATTAAGAAAAGTAATTTTTACATCCATTTGATATAATTCTAAATCTAGATTTGTTACTATGGCTAGGAGTAATTTTATTGAATTGAAATGTACAATAGGTGAGAATGTATCCTCATAGTCCATTCCTTCCTATTGTGTATATCCTTTTACAACTAGTCAAGCCTTTTACAACTAGTCAAGCCTTATACCTTTCAATTGATCCATCTTCCTTTCTTTAAGTTTTAAGAACCCATTTGTTTCTAATTGCCTTTCGGCCAAATGGTAGATTAACTAGCTCCCAAACTTGGTTAGTTTTCACTAAGTCTATTTCTTCCTCCATTGCTTTCTTCCAATGTTCCTTAGGAGGGCAATTTAGAGCCTCTTAAACTATTCTTGACTCTTCTTCATTTTGAAGAGCAATTATAAGAGCTGATCTCTCAATTAAAAAGTGTCTTTTGGGTACACTTCCTCTTTTACTTTTTCATAGTGGGGTTTCTTATACTATATCATCTTTAAATACAAGGTTCTTACTCATTCTTTTAAAGCTCCCACTTAAATCGGTAGGTATTGTTTGTGAGCCTTCACTTGGATAAAATGGATAAGATTTAATATTGTTATCCATTTGATCCTGTAACTCATAAAAAGATACAGCGCGATCAATTTTTTATCTGTTGGAAAATTCACTTTCCAAAAATGTGGTATCTCTCAATTCAAGTTTTGTTAGTTTTCCATCCTTATTTTCACCAATGAAAATGTATCCCTTAGACAATTTTGAATATCTTATAAAGATACATTTCTTCCTTCTAGGACTTAATTTTCCATATTTATAGGAAATATCATAGAATAGCAGATCTCCATGGTATGAGAATACTCAAATCAAGTTTACGCTTTGCCCATAGTTTATAGGGTGTGGATGTAACAGACTTTGAAAGCACACGGTTAAGTATAAAAATGATAGATTTGCCTATGCCATTATTGACCTAACCATGTCTAGAAGAGTCCTATTTCTGCTTTCAGCTATTCCATTTTGTTATGGAGTACTAAGGATTGTCAATTATCTTATTATCCTTTTCTTTTCATAGAGCTCTTTAAATTGTTCAGATAAATATTTATGCCTAAGATCAGTCCTAAGCACTTTAACTTTTTTATTTATTTGATTTTTGACTTCATTTAAATAACATCTGAAACATTCTAATACTTCTAACTTATGTGAAATTAAATAGATATGACCTTATTGTGAGTAATCATCAATAAAATTGATAAAGTACTAGACTTCGTGTCTTGCCCTCACACTCAAAGGACCACATATATCGAAGTTAATTAATTGTAATGGAGTTTTTGCCTTAGTCCTTTTTCCAAATGATTTTCTAATTGCTTTACCAGTTAGATAATGTTCATATAAGGACATTTCTAATTTTGAAATTAGACCTAGCAATCCTTCTTTTGCTAGTTTAATTATCCTATTTTGATTTATATGTTTTAGTCTAGTGTGCCAAATATCTATATCAACATTTAAATTGGAAGTTAAAGTAGTAAAGCAATCAAAAGTACTGTTGTTAACAACATCCAAAATGACAAATCCATCGGAAAAGAAGCCAAAATCATAAAATACATTATCTTTAAAAATGTTTACAATATTGTCATAAAAATTAACTTCAAATCTGAAACTAAGTAAAGAACAAACAAAAACTAAATTCGATCGAATGTTAGGTGCATAAAGTACATCATGCAAGATTAAGGTTCTTCTTCCATGCAAATCTAATTTGCATATACCAATGCCTTTGACCCACATTGTTTCTAACATAAAGCCATCTATTTTGACTTGATAAACAACAATATTCTATATAGGATCCTCGATCCTTACTCACATAGTCTATGGCACCTGAATCCAAAATTCACAAAGGATGAGATTCTATTGGAAAAATAGTATTGGAAACATATGAAAAATGTTTGAAATTAATGTTTAGTAATACCTTGTTTTGTTTATTTTGCTTAGTACAATCTCAAGCAAAATGGCCCATTCTTGGAAGGGCATAAGATTTAATCTTTTTGAGATCAAAGTTATTTGCGCCATGCTTTTCCTTCTTCTTCTTGAAGGTTTTCTTACCTTGAAAATTAAGCCTAATTTTTCTCTTCTAGAACTTTTTACTTTTCTTGGATTTAAGCTTAGAATTGGAGGGTCCTTCTCCCTCCTCCATATATGCTTGTCCAGAGGATTTATAAGCTCCCAGAGGTTCATCCTCAAGTTCCAGATGTCTCGCTATATCATCGAAGGTAATAATACTTTCGTTGTGAGTCAGGTTTACCTTCATATATTCCAAACTTGCAAGAAGTGACCTAATTACTGCTTGCACTTACTACTTATCAGAAAATGCATGTCCTGTAGCTTTTAGCTTATAAATCATATTTGACATTTCACGCAAATATTATTTCATTGGTGTTTTAGGTCGAAGTTTGCATATGTCAAATTTGATTGTGAGTCTTCTCAGTTTAGTAGCAAAAGTACCACCAAATTTCTCTTTCAAGGCAATTCACATTCCTTGGGTAGTTGGGTAATTCTTATATTTACACATGAGGTCATCCTTTATTGCACTTAAAAGTGTAATGCAAGTAATACTATTTTTTTTTCTAAATAGCATATGCCTTAGCATCTCTTCTATGTTGAGCTGTATTTCCACTTTCAAGTTCTAACATGACATTGTTTAAAACTTCTAGAGCATCCTGCTCCTCCAAGATATATAATATTTTTTGATGTCAAATGTCCCAATTATCCCCATTCAATTTGTCACCTTTTTTTAATTAAGCAATTATGTTCTTGCTGGCCATTTTGTTGAATATATAAATATTTTCCATGAGTATATAATGTCATTTATTTACATAGTTCTTGCATAGAACAATAATGACACTACTTAGTTCATGGTTAGGAGTTTATGTTTGTCATGCCCCTATCGCATGTTTGTCTACCTACTATTACTATTTCCTATCGAGATCACTCTCATGCAAATATCATATGTTGTATTGCTCTAAAAAAAATATTTGAGAGCTTTCACTCAAATGTAGGATTCCATAAAGAATGTTTGAAATAGTAAACATTCACCAAGTAATAAATAGATTCAATAAAAACATATTAATGTTCACAAAGTAGTCTCAATAAAATAAAATAAATAAATATATAAAAAAATGAAATTCATAGCTAGTGTTTCTATTCTAGCTCCTTATTCTGAATTCAATATCTTCATCTTTTCAAAAGTGTTGAATAATTTTAGTAGATTTTTGAAATGAACTGGTTCAAAGTTGTGCATCGTCATAGTTTTGAGTGAACCCTTCAAGTGTAATCCCTTCTCTTAAGTGCTATGCCCAAAATGTCTTGTACTTTTCATGTTTAGAAATTGTAACATCAAGATTATTTTTCTGCAATTATTTTTGAAATAGCAAACTTCTTGTAGTCTCAACTCTTTCATGCATTTTTCAAGGTCAAGGTATTTGACGGTTCCTAATTTATAATCTTTGCATTGCCATAGAGTCCTTTTTTTTGTTTTTAGAAGTTGTCATCTGGAATCACATCCATTAGTGTACAAATCCAAAAGTGATTGAGAAACACCTTCCCTCTATGGCTGAGATCCCTTTTTAGATCTTTGACTTCAAGTAGGAAAGCTTTCATTGGGTAGTATGTGCGTGTATTTCTTTTATATAATGAGTGCATCATTTCTTTTAGGTCTTTTGGAGTGTCTATCCAGTATAACTCTTTAGGTTCTTCTCATGCATTGTCCACAAATCCATATGGATCATATTCCTTTTTAAACCACTATTCCATGTCTATTTACAAAAAAATAGACATAAAATATGGTATTATTACCACTTTTTAAATTAAAATTGTATCATAGAAGCTTTAAAAATACATAAATAATACACTAATATGTAGATCTTGTATTTAGAAAATTTTGGAATCAAAATTTTCCTCCAATGGACATTGCATGTGCTTATATGTGCCTCTATAATACTTTTGTATGAAAAAATTCTAGAAAAATGAAAAAATAGCATTTCCCCACTCTCAGCGATGACGCATGAGGCCCACACGCCGCTTTGCGAGGGTTTTTTTAGCCACTAGAGCTAGCCAGAAAGAGAGGAAAATTTTTTCTCTTTCAAACAATGTGTGATACATGACAATAGGGCATTGGGGTGGGCCCCACGTGCCACCTTTGAGAGTGAGGATAGTTTTTTTTTTTTTAGGTTTTAGCTGGGTGTGAAATAACGTGTTATTTTTGCCCAGTGCAAAATAAAGTGTCATTTTAGGGTCTGTTCAGGTGGCTCTCATGTCCAAAACGACGTGTTGTTTATTGGATGGTCAAAATGACCTATCATTTAAGTCATCTTTGATTTCCAAATGGGTCAACCAGGTTGACCTAACCTGGTTCACAAACCCATTCAGGTTTGTGTAACTCGAAACACTGTTTTGCCTATAACTTTTGATCTAGAGCTCCATTTTAGGTGATTCAAAAGCCATTTTTCTCATAATTTTATGCTTTACAAATATAGACTAATTTTATGGCCTAAAATTTTATTTCCTAGGGGACCTAATAGTTCAAAATTATAAATTTTATGGAGTTTATAGGTACCCTTATTGTTTACTATTGTTCAAGAGTGTCTTATAGATGTTTTATGTATTTCCTTTAATACTAAAATCATCCCTAACATTATTCTTCCAGAAATAGCAGAATCAAAGAAAGTTTTAACATCTAATGGTTGCATCTCATGTTATAAGAGCAAAAGCAAGAAACATGTTTTTAGCCAAAAAAATTACCAATTATATAAACAATAAACAACAAGTGCATCTCATATAATACATCTCATACAACATATTGCTTACATTCAACTTCATTAAATACATGCAAGGAATTATAGACATCAATGCAACCTGACTCTGGTACCAATGTTAAGAAAATTTAATAAATCAAATTAAATACAAAAATTATACATACTTATTTCGTCTTTGGATCTTGATGCTATATCCACCACATAGAAGCCAAGAATAACCATTTATCAGGAACTTTTGTCTTTATCCACAACAATTTCACCAAAACCACACATACACTTTTCTAGAGAGAAAAAGATGAAGAAGTTTCTCTTCCTTTGCATTCTAAATGATGTGTTTCTCTTTAATTTACTTTTTGTCTCTTTTTCATTTTTTTGATGGAAAGTGGGTAGTTATTCTCTCTATCCCATATTCTCACTTTTGTGATCAATTATCTAAAAAGAAACCGATTGCTTCATTTTAATTATTTAAATTCAAATTCAAATAAATTAAATATTTATCCAAGTAAATAAATATTTATCATATGATAAATGTGGATCACCTATTATTGGTATCCCTACATTCATCACTTATAATTAACATTTTAATGCTCAAGGAAAAGAAGAAGAAAATCATGTAATTGTAGCATCATCATATAATAGTTAATATAATTTTAATGGTAGGGTAATGTTATTTCTGCGGATTAATTTTCATATTAGTTTTCCCATGCGTGCATTTACATGTGTGATAAAAAGGCAATTGACATCATTTAATTTGTACTTGATATTGCATGGAATAATTTATAATAGAATTAACTTTTCTATATGATTGACTGTTAAATTTAAAACGTCAATCGCGTAAGTGACATATATAATATAATTTTATATGAATTTGCAGAGAATATTTGTTTGAACTATCAAGTCGATATTATGGAAATTTGTAATATTCTGTTTATAAACTAACGAATAATGCAAAGTGTATTTTCAAAATATGAGAAAAATAGAAATTATTTGATTGGATGCATGTTGTTAATTTTTCTGAAATCTGGTACAAAGATTGATGGTGTGTGCTTGTTGCATGTTATTTAATGGCCAGTTGATAAAAATCTCCCAAAGATGTTATGCATTAGTCAACGATTATGCGCAAGTTAGGCGAGTGTTATTTACTAATCCCTATCGGTAAAGATAAACAAACTAACTTACCATTACAATTTGAATCAAATTAATATTTTATGCTTACAACAAAGATTTAAAATTTTATATCTACTGTGTCTAGCAAAAAAACAATTAAGATGATTTTAATTTAATTTTTTTACGAATAGGTGAGACATATTTCTACAAGTGAGAAATATGCAAAAAGAATATATTTTATTTATTATAATAAGTAGTTTTTATAAATAATTTTCCAATGAAAAAAAAATGATGTTATTGACCACACTAAACTTATGTCATTTAATTTTGTGATGTTCTGATGTTGAGCCCACAAAATTGAATGGCATAAATATGACGCTATCAATAACACTATTTCTTGTATGCTACTTAAATATGTACCGTTTTTTCTATTGTTATATGGAGGATTTTTTTAATTATTTTAAAAATGATAGAATTATGATAGTTAGAAATAAAATTAAAAGGACAAATAAACACATAAAGATCATAATGAAATAGGATAACACTAGATCAATTTTATCTTGCTCCAAGCTTCAATATTAAAAATAAAATATTATGTTACTTTATGTTCTATAATTCAAGAAAAAATTTGTCCTATACCAATGCTTTATGGGTAATAGATCTTCATGGAGACTTTGAAAAGAATGATAAAAATAAAAAAAATTTAAAATATAAATCTTAAAATAATGTGTTATAAATTCACATATACGACAATTAAATAATCTCAAATATTAGTAAGTAAGATTCTAAATTTATATATAATTAATAATCACTTTTAATTCTTCCTAAAAAATTTAGGTAGTGGGTCAAGGATTTGAGTAATATTAGAAGTTCTAAACTCAAGTCTTCTCTTAGTCAATGTATAAAAAAATTAAAAGAATTTTTTTTTACATATCACGATGGGAAATTTAATTTTTCCCTTATCCCTAAACAATGTTGTTGAAATTAAATTGCATCACGTAAGATGATTTTACAAGATTTAGAATTTTTTTTCAATTCTTAGGAAATGAATAAGATAAATTTCAAAAAGAGATAGATATATAATTTTTTTTTGGTTTGAAATTGTGGGTTCTAGTAAAAGAAGAAGTAGATTTCAAAGTAAAAATTGTACCTGTCGGAAAATTCAAGATTGTATCATATGCAAATGCGCTGAGATTTTAAAATTTTAAATAAATTTGAACTTCCCTTCCTAAAGGCTATTCATACAATTCATTTATATAAATCATGAAAATGAATTTTACCTTTCTTCTAGTTGTATGTGTTTTGAAACTTCAATTGAGAGACCCAAGTGTGCCTCCTTTAAAGTCACCTTACATGATCGACCTCTATATTTAACACAACTTTGTGTGAAAAATGTGAGTGGTGATTATAGAGAGAAAAGATGAAAAGAGAGTAATTTTTTATCATTAGCCCAACATATGAACACACATGTATTGGTGGTTGATGGCTACAACTCTTGATTGCTATTCATCAATCTCATTATTAGGATTTTCTACAACTCTTGTAGGATACTTTTTATGGTGCCTTTATAATATCTAGGGTTTTGGAAAGACTAATGACATCTAAACATATGAAAATGGTGTCAACTAGTGAAATGCTATGAATTTGCATAGTTGCCTTAAAATTCTAACTAATGGTAACAAAGACTCTGTTATTTACAAACTTAGTGCAGAATAAGTCAAGTCAAGTGGAATAAAGTGCAATAGTGGAATTAAATATCAAAAAGCTCTAATAATCATTTCCTCAAATACAAAAGTTGTTTATTAGATTAGTAATAGTACAATAAACCAAGCCCAGAATACAAAGTTTCAATTCATTAGGTTTTCTCTCCTTTCCATTCATAAAAAAAGGATTTTTTTTTAAAAAATTGGGTGAATATCAAAATCCTTAATTTATAATTTGAATAGCCCATCACATAAATACAAACTTCTCATCTATAATAATGAAACTTAACTTTAATCTCATTATAAGTTAGTATCTAATTAATGGGCATATGTCTTCTATCACTATATTTTAAATTTTGATATGTATTATTAGAACAATTTATTGAACTTACCCTCATTAATACTAAATATATTATTACTAAGGGGTAAAATTTTTTAGTCAAATATTATCTCCTATTTTGATTTGTGTGATTAAGCTAGATAGTTAATTCTAATCTTATTGATGGTGACATATGACTAAGTTAGAGTAGATTATCTTTATATAATGTACCATTTAATTTGTGTGACATGTATTAGTCAACTTGAATATCATTTTTAGTTAGTATGCAACTAGTAAGAGTAAAGTGTTGTTGTAAACCATTAAAATACATTAGATTTTTGTAATCGAGTGACTTAATATCAAATTTATTAGTGACAATAGAGTTCTCTAATGATGTAAGATCTATTATTTAGTTTGTCTAACCAAGCAAATTAGTTAAATCTAATCTATTTTCTAGTTATTGAAATACAATTAGTCAAATATAGTTATTTACATTAATAAAATTTCTAATTTAATTTTTGTCATTAGAGGAGCTAGTCGAGTGTAATTTCATTAGCCATGTATATTAATTAGTAAAAATGAAAAAATTTAATTAATAATTGTATTACTATAACTATCTTAATAATTTCTTATCATGATCAACTTGACCATGACTAATGTAGAACCTATTTTCTAATTTCCACTAGCTTAAACTATCCTTAAACTAAGTATCATAACAAAAATACTAGCGAATGATTCATCTAATAAACATTTTCAAAAGTATTTATAATAGCACGAGTCTTGGTCACACTACAAGGCTAAGCTATTTCTAATTATAGGCTATTTATTATTTTAGCTACGTAACACAAAGCATCAAGGAGACTTTCACTCTTAGGTTGTTGATAAAGTGGGAGCCACAACAAATTCATTTGGAAAAAAGAAAATGATTAACAAATGAGTCATTAACTCAATAAGTGAATAATCTACTTAACAAAATGCATACATAAATATACATTCTTTTAGTTAAATATTCCACTTGTCATCATCAACCATATTCTTTCTTATTTTGTTCATCATTCACACTCATGGTAATAATAAAAGGAAAAATATACAATATCAAGAATAAATAAAAATGAAAACAATTAAACCATCTTGTGCTTCCCAATTAACCTTAACCTACTAACCCAACCTTGTTCCTTTAGGCACCTTATTTATTCATAAACATTTTTAATTTCAATCCAATACCATTCCACTATATTTTCAAATTTGTTCCTCTGATTCACATCTCCAAACACTACATCACATTCCAAATAAGGACTTTTCATACTACTAATCACATTCAAAATCAAAAAATAATTGTAGCTATAATTAACTCACACACACTTACCTTTTCATGATATTTTATCATTCCTTAACCATATAATGCACACAATTGCACATTCCCATTGGGATTTCAGCATCAATGTCACACATATTCATATATTCATTTCTAGAAATCAAGCAAGTGTATATATACAATCTACATAAGCTTATATTAACATAGTATATGAAATAAAAAATGATTTTGGAAAATATGAGGTGAGTATTTAAGTATGATACTCCAATAGAATGCTTTAAAGGTAGAACTTGGAGAGCATATTTGAATACCATCTATGAATATGCTGACCTAGAGAGCACTTGCTAAGTAATACTTAAATATAGTATTCAAGTATAGCTCATGGGATGCAACTACCAAGGCCATATTTGAATACTATATTTAAATATCTTTATCTAAAAGTGAGGCCTTCATGGAGTATTCAAATATGATATTCGAATATGGCTTGCTTGGAAAGGATTCCCAAGCCATACTCATGTATTATACTCGAATCACTGTGTAGCTTGCCATTTTTTTCCACATTCAACATCACATAACATTACTAACTAGGATTTATAACTAAACATCACTCACATACATTTTTCAACTAAAAAATAACCAAGATTCCAACCAATAAAAACTATGCAAAATTAAACTATCATAATCCATAATTTCCTCTACTTACTAATTAAAATCAAAATTATAAAAATTAAGCAAACTTAAGTAAATTATCTACTTACTTGTATACTAGATGAGATGAAGAAAAGCTAGAAGAATGATTGATTTGTTAACACACACAAATAAAGATAAATCAGCTAAATTCTTAATTTTTCCAATATCAACCTAAATCCCTTTAAACCATTAACCAAATTATGAGCTAATCAAGAAATTACCTTTCTTGGAAGAATTTATGATGAATTATTAGAAGACAATAGTTAAATTGTTGTTGTAAACATTAGATTGGAAAGTTTAAAGGAAGAAAAGGAGTGGGAACTAAAATTTTGCATTTTGAAATGGGGGAACAAGGTTATAAGGTGGATGGATATTTTAAGGGTAGTTTGCTAATCATTTGTACTATTTAATAAAAAAAATCATCAAATAGAAATAGTTAGAATTAAATCTGATAGTGTTTATTAGTAGATAACAAGTAGAAATATTTATTATTATTAGTAAAATTATTTATTAGTTTTAATGGATGAAAATCTACTTGAAATTATTTAATAAAAGTATTAAAAAATTAATATTATTCAAGATCCAAGGTTAATAGAATTTTTAAGTAACTTAGTATTTTTACTTAAAAAAATCCTAAAATAGTTCTAAAGTGGTAAATGTAAATTTGCCCTCATATGCACCCATAAGGGGAAAAAGGACAAATTTAGCTTAATTAAAGGGCATTTAAGAAAAATTAAAGGAGGAAGAAAGAATTTTAGCATAATTAAAGGGCATTTGAGCAAAACTTAGTAGGAAAGTAATAGAATATTTCAAGAATAAGAATATTCCTAATAATTATGCTAAAATAATGCAAGCATGATGTCATTATTACTTGAAGAACACACTTCCTAAAACTATAAATAGGGAAGTTTAATATAAATTCTCATCACATTATAATGAGCGCACAGCTAAAGAGAGACAAGAGAGAAAGGTAAGTTCTTGAGTGTTTTTACTAATTTATAGTGAGAATCTACTAGTCCTTTAAGAGATAGTTAAAGAAAGGATCTCTCTTAATCTTCTAGTAGAGGTATAAACTTATAACTCTCATGAACTAATCTTCTTTTTATTGTTCTTTCTTTGAATTCTTTACTAATTTTATGTTATCCTTAGTGCTACACTTTGGATTCTAGGTAAAAGAAATAAGTTCTACAAACTTTCTTAATTGAGTAGAGATATAATCTTATTCTTTTTTTTCTTGATGATATTTATAAATGAAATATACATCTAATTAGTGATTAATGATATGCTAAAGCCATGATTATTCATAGTAGATTATATTTTATTCATGTTCTATGATTAATGATGTGTTGAAGCCATAACTATTATAGTAGATTAGTTTGAAAAGTTTTACAATGAAAAAATTGAAAATGTTAATTTGAAAATGATTTCCTTAAAATAGTAAAGTTTTGGAAACATGATTTTTCATGAAAATGGAGGAAACATGTTGAACTTTTAAGTTTTTTTTTTTTTAAAAAGGAAGAATTATATCTTTATTATTTTATTGAACTTTAAAATAAAAATGATAGAATGCATGAATATTAATTTTTGAAAATAAGAGTAGGTTAGTTTCACATGAGGAGGACTCTCAGATTACCAATGTTTTCATGGCAAAAAATTCTTTTTTTTCTTTAGCAAACTATAAATATTTTAAAGTGTTTACACTAAATTTTTTAAACAAAAATCACTTTGAAACAAGCTTGTATAGCTTATAGGTTTCATGCAACTTTGCAGTCAAAAAAATTTGCTCTTATATGAAAGACTTGCTAATTATTCTTGTAATGATTATAAATAATTGTATGAAAGGTGTGTAGCAAAAATATGTTTAAAAATACATTTGAAAGCTTATGGAATAATGCAAAAAAATTGGTTTTAAAACTATATTTTCAAGTAGTAAAGTTCTGCAACAAACTGCTTTGAATGATAACTATTTTGGGTAAATTTTACAACTTATTTTATAACTAAAAATGATTAAAAATTACTATTTTATGTTTAAATAGTAATTCTAAAAATATTTACAGAATTTTATTATAGATTGATATTTTCAAAGGAATTTCAAAGTTAAAGGTGCCAACTTTAAATAATTTTGATAATTACTTAAAGCAGTAAGTAGTGTAATATGTTTAGGACATAAAAAGGCTTGAAATATACATCTAAACACTTATTTTTAATTATGGAAATTTTCAAAAAATTTGAAGAAAAGATGATATCTTAATTGTTATTTTTCCAAGTTTAAGATGTTTACGACAACCTAGTAAGGATTAGTGCTTATTTTCCTAACCAATTAGTACTAGTATTAGATAGTTTTAGGCATTTTTTATACTAGTAAGACAGCATGATATTAATCTTTATTTCGTGAGGAAAAATAGTTTTCCTACTTGTTAGAATATTATATAAGAAATAAAATTGAATCTGCTTGAATTTGGTAGTTACGAAACTTGGAAAATCCAAGTTGCAAATCCTTAGTTTTTTTTTATAAAAACCAAAAGGTATATTTAGTGTAACATTTTAATTGATAACACATTACTATATACAATAATTGGCTTGAAAGTATTATGTGAAAAATGGAAACTACTCCATAGGTTACATTGTGATTTGTGAACCTAGTATATGACTAGTGCATGAATTGTGACATGAACTACTCTTTGAATTGTATATACACTAATAAGGTTATATGTAAGACTATTTATGAATGATAATAAAGTATTGCATGGATATATGACTTGGTAATGTAGCATGTGGAAATGGAAGCTCAAATTTTTTGTATGGTTACTAGTAAAGTGACAAAGGAATTCTATATTATTTTTGCTAGATTATATTATACATTGTGTTATATTTTGATTTTAGCTTTGAATGACATTTTGACCTTTCCTTGTTATATGTGAAATGGACTAGTGAAGGCCCTGTGTGAAATTGACTTTATGTTATATGTGAAATTGTGGCTATATGCCAAATATTAGCTTTAATATCGTATTTGACATTATTAGCTTGAATACTATTGCGTTAAATGCCATACATAACATGTGATATATATATTTGATATGAGATCTTGTGGAAAGTTTTGAAGATTAGCCTGATGCCCTTACTTCTAAGTTACACAAAAGGTTGAGTGGGAAGGCTAATCTTGGGGGACAAGGTTGGGATATGCCTAGGATAAGGTTGGTTTCAAATAACAAGGAGGAATATTTATGCCTCTATGTCATTAATTAGATAATGACTATCTCATATGCATATATGAGTTATATTATATCTCATATACATATATATATATATATATATATATATATATATATATATATATATATATATATATATATATATATATATATATATATATATATATATATATATGACATTGAACTTTCTAATTTTTTTACAATGAAAAAAAATAAGATTTTGAATATATATCTTATATATGAATGTTATCTAAATTAAATTTGATAAGAAAACTTATGTGATAGCTATTTCATTAAATAATTTTATTACTCACTATAATTGTGGATATATTTTTCAGATACTCTGGACTTAAATGGCACCTATCAAGATTTGTAACATATGATAATGAAGCTGCATTTGGTTGGTATAATCTTAAGTTTTATTTGGATATAGGCATAGACCACTAGCAATAGCTCTGGATGAGTTGCCACCATTTTCTCCAATCTTTGAGTTTGATAGTTAACAGTTGGTCCAGATTGATAATAGTTATCTTTATCCATTTTTAGTTATCTTTTTTTTTTAACTTTTATTATATAACTATGATCCAAATTTCTTGATTTGTATAATTAACTTGACATTTTGACAATTAGGAAATTGTATGGCTTAGGTAACTTTTGATATAAAAACTTATATATATATATATATATATATATATATAATGTGCATTACTATATATCTCATCTATTTCTTTTCATATATGATTTATTTAAAGGTTGTTACAAAATAATAACAATGGACCTCAAGAAAATTTTTAAGGAAACACAAGAAAAAGAGTTTTCCCCCAACATTAAAAGTAAACACATATATTTTCTTAATATTTTTAAGTGTTTCCAAGGTATTTTTCCACATATTATTCACATGGCTTTAAATTTAAACTATTTTTTATTTGCTTAAAAAAAAGGAACTAATTTTTAGACTTAATGTTATCTCCAAAGTATTTTAAATAGAGTATGATCTTTTGATTTTTTTGAGTTTTACAAACTTTTTCCCATTCTATTATGTTGGTTTTATAGTTTAAGCTATGGAAAAAAATAATACTTAATTTTTAGAAAGTTTTCTTATAAAACATCTTTCTAGTTTCTTAAGGAATTTTTAAAGAAATAATATTTGGACAAGTGTTATGAATCTATTTCCTGACAGCATTTTTGATAAATTATATTTTCTAAAATAGTTATATAACAATTGTTTGTTTAACAATCTATTGGACGTAATAATCTTCCAATCAATAAATATCTTTCTAAAATCACTTCACTAAAATTTTTTATATTTTAATGTCATTATCTTCCAATCAATAAATATCTAAAAAAAAATTTGTTTGAGAATCTATTCGAAGTAATGATCTTCCAATTAATAAATATCTTTTTGAAATATCTTCACTAAATTTTTTTATTTTTTTTGAAGTCATTATGATTTAATTATTTACAAAGTAGAAAAGAAAACTTCTTTTTTTACATGGATTTTGACTCTAGAGAAAATTTGGACATGTCTATTTTTTGAAATGTATTTGAAATATTAAACCTTATTTATTGTAAAGATTGGTCTTTTGATTAATACATGGGTTTTAAAAAAATTTATTAGTGAATCTTATGTTTTTGTATCATGCAAATTTTAGAAAATAGTAAATTTTTCAAAAGTTGATTGGTTTCAAAAAGCTTGTAAAGATATTCAGTTGATTTGTTTATACTAGTCACAATTGTCCAAAAATGGAGTGGTGATACCTTGGGAGGATCCAAATGATAGAATGGGAAAACAAATTCCTAAATCTCCTTTGTACACACTAACTTAAATTTAATTATGCACTTGCTTATATTAAATTTTATCCTTCTTATTTTCATCTTAAAATTTTATTTTCTTCAAATAAAACTTTATCCTAAATACACTTATAACAATTAATTAATTGCTATGTTTACATAGTTATAGATAAATATAATTAGAATATATTCTAATTTTCTATGAGACAACATTTTTATATAATTGTAGTTTTGTATACATTTTTTAAATTTATTCAAAATTATTATTTTATATGCACCATGGCATGACTTTCTAATAATATAAAAGAGTTGGTCTCACAATTTTATGACAAGTTATGGTGTTTTCTTCAAAACATTGTAAAAAAAATGTATAAACTTTGTTGTAAGGGTTATAAGATTATATTACTATGTAAGAAAAATGGGACCAAAAATCATGTACAGAAATAACATTGTTCTTTTTAGGTTAAAATGAAAACAATGGTTAATTTTTTCTTACTTTAAATTATTATTCCATTTTTTAGTAGCAGATTATTCTTTTCTTTAACAACTTAAAATATCAATAGTTTTTGTTGCATAGTTATTACATATCGTGTCCTTATTGGTGAAAATGTGTTTAAATTTGACTTATTGTCAATGTCTATAAACTATTTTACATGATTAATGAATAAAAAATGACTAAAAAATTAATGAAGAAAAAGAAGATACATTATTAAAAAGTAAAATTAGGAGTTTTTAACAATTATTGAGGAGTTTTAATAGTTTTTTTATTAACATTACAACATATAAATGAGTGAAAGTATAAAGCTGATTTATACTGATAGTAGATCAAATTTAAATCCAATGAATATTAACAAAGCAGGAGTGTTTCATGAACAAATAAGTCAAAGCCTATAAAAATTTTTGTACAACAATAAGCATAAACTTACATAGGGGAGTATATAGCTTAAAGGATTTTGCCTTATTAAGTAAGCAATCCATATTTCCAGTCTAAATAGCTTTATTTGTTGATGAGTCAATCAAACTATTGATGTCAAACAAAAATTTTCAAAGACAACTTATATCATCAAATGGCCTTAAATAGCTGGACTTATCCTAAAAGTAATAAAGGTGGGAAATTGAGTCAAAATGTAATTATCAAAAGTAGTCAGGAATGTTTATAATTTTCAACTAAGCAAAAAAATATTGCCTTTTTATCAATGCTAGTAATTAGTTCATACAAATATTAAAGGTTCATACATTGTTATGTACCCTAGGTTTCGGAACCCTACTTTTTGCTTATAATACAATACATTTCACCCTCTTATAGATCTCTTTTTTTATAATCATTTAATGACTTGTATATCAAGTAGGCTTTGACTAAAATCCTAACAAAATTTCTAGGAATCCTAATCAAAATAAAATAACATCTTAAAAGTTTCCTAATAAATAAATAAATAATTTATTTTTAAAATATTTTCTAATAAAATAAATAAAAAATAAACTCTTTATTTATATTTATTTTGTTACACCCTTTAAAATTGTAAAATTATATTTTAAATTATTATTGATAATTTGGTAAATACACTCATAATTAAGATAATTGTGGAAAGGTTTAAGATAAGTATTTAATTATGAAAACTAGTGTTTCAATATGAAAACAAGTATAACTAAATTAGTTACAATGTTGTGTGAAATTAGAATTTAGAGTTGGAAGAGATATAGGATTATTAATTTTCAAATTTGCCTTTATGGAGCTTGGAAATGAAGTCCTAGAGGCTCCTCCCCCTTTTCATTTTGGTTAATACAATCAAGTCCCTTCTCTTCTCCAACTCTAAATTATCTCTTCACTTAAGTTTTTGCATTCATTGATCAAATTTTAGGGAATTTATACTTATACTTTCATCAAAACATGGTGAATTCCTTCTTGAATAGATTCTAAAGTTAGATTTCTAATGGTTTTAGATGGTAGGAAAATGGATTAGGGATTCTAAGTTAATTTTGGTTTTATATGTTTAAAGTTAAACTTCTTCAACTAATCTTCATATCTTATCCATCAACCTTTCTAGATTTGAGGTAAGTAGATAATCTACTTACTTATTTGATTATACAAATTGTATATTTATGATTATTACATTTAAAATAAGTTGATTTAATATAGTAGAAATAGTAAGTGATGATGAAATATGATAATTAATTTTAATTTCATGTATTAATGGTTGTATTAGGATTTAAATGCATTTAACATGGTTAGGTAGCAATTATCACTGGAAAAGTAGTGAAAATTCCATGAAAACTAGAAATCTATAAAGGAGAATTGAATGTGTAATTGATTCTTGTCATCCAAAAATAAATCTGGGTTTAAAGAATTGATTGCACAATCAATTCACTACGAACCTTGAAATTATTTATGAATAAATTGATTGTACAATTGATTCTTTTTGCTTGAAGAGGGAAACTCGAGTAAGAGAATTAATTATACAATCAATTCTTAAGATCTAGAATCAAAACTATCCATTATGAATAGATTATGAAATCAATTCACAATGCATTATTTTATATTTTATTATTCTGATCAACATGAATTGGTTTTCTATTATAAGTTTAATCATATTAATAATGAATAAACATCTTATTACTAATTATCATTTTTTCCTTTGGTATATGATTGTTATCTCAATCTATGTTAAGATTATGAATTGTTCTTTACTATTTGAATGGTATGAAGGTCATTGTAACAAAATCTTGAAATTTAAATCAAATGATGGTGACTAGTAGATGTCAGGAGGAATAAAGTTAGGACTCCGTTTCACGCAACTAGTTGATAAGTTAGCTGATAACTGATAAGTTACATAGTAGCTGATAAGTTAGCTGATAGCTTATAGCTTATAGCTTATAACTAATAACTGATAGCTGATAAGCTAATTAAAGTGTTTCATAAAATTAGCTGTTGAATTAGCTGAAATTACAAAATGACATAAAAGGACATATTAATAGAAATATATATATAATTAAAATAATTTCTATTTATTTAAAAATAAAATTATATTAATGTAATTAAAAAGTTTAAAATAAAAGTATAGTTTTTAATATTTTATAAATTTATTTATTTACTTATATAATTTTTATTTTATTATTCATTATAAAATTATAATTGCTTAAAATATAATTAATTATATTTTATAAAAATTATTTAAATTTATATTTTAAAAGGTATGAGTTGTAAATTAATAAAAAGAATAAAGATAAATTTGAAAAGAATTTAAAAAAAAGAGTAGCTTATAAGTTATAAGCTACTCTATGTAACTTATTAAATCAGAACTTATAAGCTACCTGAAATAGCTTATAAGCTAGTGCGAGAAACACTTTTAAAAGTTAGCTTATAACTTATTAATCAGGTCAATACGTTATAAGCTAACTTATTTGTTGAGCGAAATGAAGCTTAGGTTTATGACTAATAAATAATAGGAGGCATAAAGAGGGCTAACTAATATTTGATTTCCATGATAGATATTTGATTGTGATAAATGTGAGATATATACATACATATATATTGTGATTATGAAATATAAAGTAAATTATTTACTTATTAAGACTAGAGTTTTACCATTTAATTTTAAATATTTTTTATATGCTCAGGTTGAAGTTCTATAGCCACCACCATTAGTACAAGAACAAAGGAGTTATGTGTAGCCAATGATAGTATATAAGAAGATAGAGTAGAAGGACTTAGGATCTTTGGAAGAAATATATAGATATTTTGAATATATGATTAAAAATTATCGTGTGTGTGCGCATATTATTTGAACAATGAAATTCTGTGACTTAAATAAGTAAGCTTTCGTAATATTATATGATGATACCAAATTAGATTTAGATAGACTAGTGGGTATTGATAATGGGATCTATTCTAGTCACAACTAGATAGGTCATGACATATATATCTTCTCCCATCAATTATCTCATAATTTAATTAATTCTTTTTAAATAAATATGGATACATTTGATCTTATGTGCATAGGGTCGTGATTAAATTCAACCTTTTTTGTTTAATATTTAGAATTAATCTCATTAGTTTTAGATCCTAAAATTCATGATTAACATTTAGTAATATGTCATAAACTAGTTAACATGAATTACAAATATGAACTTTTAAGTCGCAATTACCGTACAATACAATTATTTCAAGATACAATGTTCTGGTTGAACTTAAGGCATGATATATTAATCAAAACCCTAGTCTTTTAACTATTATGTATCTAATCTAGAATTCATGACTTATTACATGGAACTTAGAAAACTCTCTGATTTCACTCCACCTTAGCCAAGGGTTTCCAAGTTATGATTCGGAAGATAACATAGGACATTATCTTCTTTTATGAGAAGTGATGAAATCTTTATTAACATTTACAAATCTCCATATATGGTAAAGCTATACCTAATAGAGGTCTTTTGGATAACTCCCGAAAATCAAAACAATATTAAATTATAACATACTATATATAAGATTTCTATAATGTCTTAGGTTAAAGGATCAACTCTACACTATTGCAACATAAGAATTTTAATTCAACTTATTTACATAGGAATTCTTAAATTAGTTAACTTAATGAACTCATTCATCTAATAAATACCCACATATATGTACTAATATCACCACACTGATGTCTCTAAAATAAGATTTCCTCCTACTCAAGTATACATCATATGTACTAGTCTATTCAAGTTATTAGTGTCCATTCCTAACAAATCTATGGCTAAAAGCATTTTAAGATCTAGGCTTATTAGAAATATGTTTTATGATTGTTATTTCTATGCATAACTATATTCCATGAGCCATCTTGATCTTTGAATTTTATCAAAAATAAATAATAATTAAATAATTAACAAAGAAAATATATTCCTTTTTATTTATAATTAATTGAACGAAAAAGTTTAAAAGAAATGTCCTATTACATCAATGTAATTGGCTTATAAGGCATAACTTTATTAGTGTCTTTATTTTTTTGAAATTAATAGAAGGAAATAAAGAGGATTTAAATCTATTTAAAAATGGGTTTCCAAACAAAATAAATAAAATGAAATAAAAAATTGGTTGAAAGTGGCCTTCAATCAAAGATTTTGATTTTTAGATAATAAATTGATGGGTTAAATTTATATAAGATATACACTAAAAATAACTCTTATATTATGTCATAACTCTTTTAAGCTATGGCTGACGTGAAACTCGATACCTAATTTCCATCAGTCTATTCTAATTTTAAAATTTAGTATCATTACATAGTTTTTAATAATACAACATATACTTTATAAGCAATGCTAAAAATATTCACTACACATTACAAGGCCTAAGAAAGTATTTCAATTTACTATAGTACCATTATTATAGTTACCTTGTACAAAATCTTGCCATGATGAGTTTACTCTTATGGTGGAAAGGCATTTGCAATTGTATTTGAAAAAAGTAAACAAGTAAAATAGTGAGTTTAAGATTTAGTAAGCAAACAATCAACTTATTAGCATATATTGAAGGGTTTTACAATCCTTTTTCTCTCATTGAGGTCATTCTTTGTTTAATATATATATATATAATCATGCTTGACAATTTAGTAATGTTAATGAATAAATTTATTAAGAAAGTATTTAAATCTCTTTGTGACTCTTAGTCAACCTTATCCCTTCATAAACCAATCTTTTTCCCTCTAGGATCTATCTTATCCATCTATAAATAGTTTTTTTGGATCTGGTTTATATCACAAATCACATATTTTATCTCTCTCTTTCACATTTCACATTATAATCATATCCTATTTTAGTATTTTAGTATTGAAAATTAAATTTAAATGCATTAATAAGCTAAATATGAAAATATATAGACTATATATCATCATTATCTTATAAAATTCCAAGAAACAAGTACAACTAGAAAATATACGATGATATTCAACTATATAGTCAACTATAAGGGTGTAAAGGCAAAATCTAGCCCTTATAGTTGACTATATAATCAATTATATCCATTTGGAGAGTAACTTTACAGGTTATAGTTGACTATAGGCATTTAGAGAGCTATTTCTTTAGGATAGTCAATTGTAAGCCCTTTGAGAACTATCTTAAGGTTATAATCAATTATATAGTCAACTATAGATTTAAATTTTGCAAAAATTTTGGAATTGCACTATTTATTTGGTCAAGTTCCATCAATTCCTTCACATATACAATCTTAAACCTAGAATTTATCACAATACCAACATCCATACTCATATTTAACTAAAAGTAATAAGAAATTCATTCCATGAACAAGGTTTACAATTAATCATTAAGCTTTCAATATTCAATAATTTACCTTAAACAACACAAATTTAGCAAAACTAATGAATTCTATTTAAATTGTTTACTTACATGTATATAAAGGAATTGAAAGAAATCTAAAATGATGGTTGATTTACCCTAATCAACACAAATTCAAAGAAAAATTACATTAGATGCCTAAATCCTTAATTACCCTCTTAAAAATAAAATTTCATAAAGCTATCATCCCAAAGCTTTGAATTGGAATAAATTACCTTGATTTGTTTGAGAATTATAGATGATTGTTTGCAATTGGTGGCTCAACCTTGCTAAATCTACTTGAAGAAGAAGATAGGAAGTTAAGAAACTTGAGTTGGATGAAGAAAATGGTTCTTGGGAATGTTTCTTAAGGGTTACAAGGAGTTTTTGACATGTTAAGGGCATTTTAGGCATTTAGAAGAAAGTTAAGGGAAAAAATGGAAAAAGTCACTTTGAATTTTCTCCATGCATATTTATTCAATTCTGATTACACAGTAACCTTTAATTATTTTATTTTCTCTTATCCTTACTATTTTACCTTATAATCTACCACAAAACTTATTACTTTCTAATAAAACCTTATTCTAAACACAATTATTATAGTTAGGTAATTATTCATACACACACAAAAATATTCAAATTATTTTTAGTTTTTTAAGGGGTGTAATATATTAATTAACTGATAATTGATAAATTAATTAATGATATATAAATTAGTTATTTGTATTAAAAGTGTTTGATAAAAAATAATTATTGAATTAATTAAAAATATAAAATAATATAAAAAATATATTAATAAAAATAGATATATGAATTAAGGAGTCGTTAGGTTTAATAAAGGAAAGGGAAAGTAATCAATAAAGGGAATAATAAGGAAAGGAAACAAATATTCTATAATTATTTACTTTGTTTGGTTCAAATAAGAAAAAGAATCAAATTCCCTTTATTCACTTTGTTAATAATTGATATGAAGGGAAATTAACCTATTATTATTTATTATTAAAATAATTATTATTACTTTACTAGACTAAAACTCTATTGAGGATCTTATTACTATTATAAAAAAATTATTAATAATATATTATTATTATAATTAAAATTTATTTTTATTTATTTATAATTATAATTATAAATTATTTTTATTTTTAACTAATATTATTATTTTTTATAATTATTTATTATTTTAGTATTGTAATTATTAATATGTTATTATTATAGTTTCTCTTTTACATTCAATATTTATTTATTATTATTTCACAATAATAATTATTTTTATTATTATGTTATTATTCAGTATTTATATTTTATTAATATTTTTAATTACTTTGTTAACTATTTTATTATTTATTATTATCACTTTTAAGATTATTATTTTTAGAAAAAATACACTTTACCCATTTATAATTTCACCCATTTTTACTTAATCTTCTTGAGTTTTAGCTATTACAGTTCACCTCTCTATGTTTGCAATTATTAATATTTTACTTAATCGAAAACTCATATGCATTACATTTTTTTTTTGCTTCCCTATGTTTTGACTTAATTTAATGCTCATTTATAATTAAATTACATAAAAATATAATTCGATTAAAATTTATTTTTTATAATTTAATTCATGATTACCAAATATAAGATGTTAAATTGAATTTTCTATGAGTAAATTAATTCTAAACAGACATTAAATTGAGTTAAAATAAAGGAGAAGTAAAGATTAAATGTAATGCATGTGAGTTTTTCATTAAATTTTGGAAAAAAAAAGTTTAGGTTTGCAAAGTGATAATGATTGAAATCATAAATGGATAAATTGCATCATTTAAAGTCACATATAAATAAAGTGATAATGATTAAAAGTACATATGAGTAAATTGTACCATTTAAAACTACACGAGTTAAGTGTAAAAGAGAGAAATCAAAGTCAATAAAGTATAATTTTTTCTTATTTTTATTATCATTATTATTTTACAATTTTTGTTTATTATTTTATAATAATAATTTAATTATTATCATCATCATTATTATAGATGATAAATCTAAAATTAAGAATTAAGAAATCAAATTCTATAAAAAAATTGGAAGAATAATCATTACCTTATTTGAAATTATCTTATTGAGAAAAAATAGGGAAAAGAAATATAATTTTATTTTTTTGAACCAAGCACATATAAAAGCCTCAAATTCCCTTTCCTAATTATCTTGAATCAAATGGTTTTTAAATTAATTTATATTTATTTTTTTAAATTGTATTAATGCAATCAAAATATATAGAATAAGAATATGATTATTTGGAATTTATTTAATTAATTATGTTTATGATATTACATACATATTTATTTTTTATTCAAAATAATGATAGAATAAATTAAAATTTAATTAATTATATTTTATAATATCATATATTTATTTACTTATTATTCAATTTATTTATTTTAAATTAGTGAAAATTTATGAAGTACTTATTTACATAATTATGATATAGGATTTCTTTTAATTAAAAGAAAATAGATAAATTTAAAAAAAATTTGAAAAGTTATTATTGCATAAGCAATAAGATATCTTGCAAAACTAATCAACTAACTTTATTTTTTTTGAAATAAATTGGTGTGTAAAAAATATTTAGAAATTAATTTATAATTTATCATCCAAATTTAGGTCACAAAATTTAAGTAGATTTCAAATAGGTATTTATTGGGAGAAAAATTAAAAGTTTCATTAGAGCAATGTTCATTTCAACTTATCAATTTTGAACTAATTCCGTTGAATTTGTGTATTACAATAAATTTATGGCCATGACTATGGTACCTCGAGTGAAAGTATAGACATTCCAACTTTGTACATGTGGCAAATTGATGAGCATTAGATCATAGGTATTTTTGACCAAAAGAAAAGGCAACTTGTTGCTATAAATTTTTTATTTTTGACCTTTGAAAAGTGAATATGAACAAAAAATCTTGATTGTCCATTTAAAAAATTGTAAAAGTTAAAGTCAAATTTATTTATTTGATTTTTGTCAATATTTTTATATCAATTTTTTAAGGATGTAGTTCAAATTAAATATAATATGATCAATTAGGAATTTAACAAAGTTTTAATATGGAAAACATTAATTTATTTTTGTTAAAAGTTTTCTAAAACTAATTTAATTTTATTTTAGAGGCTTTTTGTTCAAATATCACAATTCAAATATAATTTTTTTTAAAGTCACATGCAAAGCTTTGAATAGATATTTTAAAGCAATTTTTCAAGTCACACTGTAGTGGTACTAGTATTGGTGGTAATAATAATAGTAGTGTTGATGATTAAGTTTTGTAAATTCTTAAATTTCCTTTATTATATAGGTATAGCTTTTAACACGCTAAAACTTATATTAATCTTTTTGATAAATTAATTTAATAAAATGCTAACAAAGAAATAACTTGATTTAAATATTTAAAAAATAATTCATTCCTTTCAAAAATAATTTGTGCTTTGCTTTTACAATATTTTATGCTATACTTATAATTTAGTGGAGTGATTTGTAATTTTTAATATTTTAAAATTGTAGATAAAAGAATTAATTGATAATAAAATTTTAAAAATTAATTTATCTTGATAAAAATTAATACATTTGATTGTGCTAGAAGATTAAGTTTTTATAATTTTTTTATATTCCTTTATCACTTAAATATCAGTTGTGAACCTAATGTAATATTTAATAAGAGTGGTGTTATTTCTTTTGAATATATTATGTTGAATGACACTCGAAATGGTTTAACAAAGTAGATTAGTATTATATATTATATCGGAACTTGTTCAAGACAACTTGGCTTATCTATCATTTTTTATTTAATAAATTAATTTAAAAAATTATTAAAAACAAATATTTTAAATTTTTAGACATTAATTCAACCATTTAAAAAAAGATAATGCCAAACCCTCCACTGTTTGCACCACAAGGAATTTTACTTAAATTTCATTTTAACACTTTTATGATTTTTTGGATGTAACTATAATTTAGAGTCGTAGTGAAAAATAATTTAAAATATTGTAATACATAAATATAAAAATAAAAATAATTTAATTTTATGTAAAATATAATATAAAATCAAATGAGTGGTATACATATCTATTTATTTTTAATTTTTTAAAATTTATTTTTGGTCACTAGTGCTTATTATTAGAAGTTTTAAAGTGAAATTATTAGAATAAATATAATATTTAATCCTCTCATTTATAAAGCTAATTAGTGGCTAATATATCCTTTAAAGTATTTTTTTTTAAATGGCAAATATCTTAAAATACTCTTTTTTTTTCAAATGACAAATTTTCTATTAAACAAATAAAATATCACCTAATTTTGTGGGAAGACTAAGAGGATGTTTGCTCCATTTACACTTAAAACTTTTACCGTGTCACTAAGGAAAATCATTAAACTAAACGGGAAGTTAGCAAATATTTTCTTATTTTTAATCCAAGTGTAACATCATTATCATCATTATTATTATTATTATAATTTTTCTTTGGTAAATTATCATATTTATTATATTTTAATAAAGAATGTATTTTAACATTATAATTGAGATTGTTTGTTTTCAAGGAAAGTATTTTTTTATAAAATATAATTATAAAATAATTTTTTTATAATGTGTCATCTTTTTATTTACTAATAATGGAAAAAATACTACATCGGATCAAATTTAAACTTAAATTTGTATGTTGTAATTGTGAAAAATTATTAATTAAAATTAAGATTTAAATTTAATGTATTATTAATATAAAATATTGTATATTATTAGTGAACAGAAAGAAAATACATCATTAAAAAAGTAGGAGTAATTTAGAATTTTTAAATGCCATTAAAGAGTTTTAATAACTTTTTACTAATATAATAATATATGAATAAGTGATAATGTAAAATTGATTTACATTAATAATAAATTAAATTTAAATCCTTAAAATTATAACATAAATTTTTTTATAACTTTTTATGATAAATATGAAAAAGTGTAGTGAAGATCACATAAAAAATATATAATTATCATAATTATTATTTTATTATGAAAAATTCATAAACTAATTAAAGGTCTTAGATAATTTTTACAGTAATTAAAAATATTTGATTATGGGATAATTTTGACCCTTTTTATTTAAATGGCCATGGATATAATATGTCAAAAAAATGCTTAGCTTGGTTTTATAAATATTATTTTTTTACAAACAAACGGATACCCAAAAAAGAAAAAAAACAAGAACAACTTCCGGTGAGTTTCTGTCATGTGTCTATATTTCATTTGCTTTTCAGTACAGGTATCCATGCCCTGGATGAAAATCCAAGGCATGGAAGACCTCACCTAAATTCATATATTTGAGGTTTTGGGGCAAAAATCTAGTTAACCTGTTCTCCACTTCTCCGTCGTCTACGACCAAAATGCCCTTCAAGGTCTTCGTTCTTCTCTTCGCCCTCAATTCGCTCTCTCTCTCTTCGCCGCCCTTCTTCTGGGTGACCCTCGAATAGACAATATTGCCGACGTCAAGCTTGAGAAGAACTTCAGCCGTGTGAGCTGGAGAAGAGCTCTCCATTGTTGGTTGTCGTCGAGGGAGAACAGAACTTCCATCGCCATAGAGATTGTCCTTTCCTTCGCTCAAAGAACCCGACCTTTGGCGGCTGTTCAGCCTTCATCGTTGGTGCTTAAAATAGGTTGTTTGAATTTTTCTTATATATTTACGTTCAGATTTCAAATTTATATTGGTATAATAGTTAATAATATTTTATATAGCATGGACATTTCCTATAATCTGTGCAGTGAGCACCCAGATCAAAACATGTAGTAGTTGATGTAGCATTCGATAGAGAATTACCAGTACCGTGTATTGTGAATTTAGAAAAGGCCAGCTCAGTTTATTATTAGAGAACATGAATTAAAGCAATTGTTTTTCTTCCTGAAGTAATTCTTGAAGCTGATTGCCCTTGTATATCTTCCATTAGGTAGAGAGCTTGGTCCTGTTTTATTGATTGGTTTATTTATTTTGCGAGGATATAGGATTGGAAGTGGGAGATAGATTGTGGGAAAGTGGGACTGGTTCTTATAGCATCCTCTTCCTCAATGATTCACATGATTTCTGGTTTTTCTGCTGCTGGGAAAGCCACTTATAGATACGCAGGTTCTGGTTCATACAGGGAAATTTATTAGATAAGTTCTTTGGTTGGCTCTTTATGATGCTTTCTGTGTTATTGATGTAATGCAATAGTCTGTGTGATGTTTACTGTACTGGTTTAGTAAGGGTCTTATTCAATGGAAAAATGAATAGGTGGAATCAGGAACTACATGTTTCTTCAGATTACCGCACAGTATATATGCGGATTTGATTGAGAAAGATAAAAAGATTAGATGGCATGACACATTCGTGCTTTATCTTCTCCTAACAGGCATGAATCACAAGATATCTGTTGCAGGTTGGACTTTTTGTTACAAGCGGTGGTGGATAGCTGATAAAAGCTTTATTTTGTCATTTGCTTTTAGATGTGACATAAAGCTCTAGATCTTGGCTCCAATGTGAGAGAACCTGCTCCACCGGCCATTTCTACTTAGTATTGTATGGAACAACATTGGCCACAGTTGTTTCTTTTATTTTCTTCTTCTTTGTATATTCTTTTCTAGGGAGTTAAGATCTAGCACCTAAACTGGATCTTTTAAATGCATTGGACATTTGTTGATGAATTTTAAATTTTCAAACTGAAATTTATTGGACACGATTCATACTGCGATACATACATACATACATACATATGTATGTACGTACGTACGTATTCTGATGTGTAAATATGTCAATTTTGACTTGTTTCAGTTAACCACAAATTTTAAGAGAGGTTTGTATTTGTCTTTGTTATCAAAGAGTTATCACACCTATAAAGGAAGGATTTTTTCATTGGCTTAATGATTCTCATTCTCTCGTTGTATGAGAACTTCTCTTCCAGTTCTGATATGCTAGTCATGGAATATGTTTGACTGATAAATTCATGACAACACACCCTATTTACATTTCTTATCTGGATTTTGATTATCAAATCTTAGGTTGAGTAATGATTCTCCTATTTGCAGGATCAATGCAGACCCAGAAAAGCATTTCAACCCAAAAGGTTCAACGATTTCAAAGCTGAAGGAAGAATTGTTTAAGTTGTTGGCAGCTTTTACAACACTTAACCACGGAGTTGGAACAACCCAAGCGAGGACCAGATCTCTTGCTTCTTAACAATGTATCACAGGAATCCAACCCTAGCAGACCAAGGCCTACACCAAAACGTTTTGTTAAGAGCCAAATTCCAGATTCAATCCTTAACAATTCAGCTCTCAACGCAGCCATATCTCTTCTCCCCTTCAACTGCAACTTTGAGGTTCACAAATGCATCTGGCGTGTGGTGTCAACAGGAGCCAAGCAGGTTGCTCTCCAATTTCCTGAGGGGCTTCTCATGTATTCCCTGTCCTCTCTGACATATTTACCACTTTTGCTGGTGTCTCTCAATGCTTTGTCCTTGGTGATGTCACCTATGGAGCTTGCTGTATTGATGACCTGTCTGCAAGTGCACTCGGTGCTGATCTCCTTATTCACTATGGTCATAGCTGCCTTGTACCCATTGATTCCACCAGAATCCCCTGCCTTTATGTCTTTGTTGATATTAAAATCAATATTGATCATTTAATTGATACTGTCAAACTGAATCTTGAATCCAGTAGCAAAAAACTTGTCCTTGCTGGTTGAATACAGTTCGCTTCAGCTATCCGGGCAGCGAAACTTGAACTTGAGAGATATGGGTTCAGAGTTTTGATTCCACAATCCAAGCCACTGTCAGCTGGTGAGGTTCTTGGCTGCACGGCCCCAAAAGTCTCATTGAAATTATTAGATCTTGAGGGGGAGACTGTGTTGGTGTTTGTAGCAGATGGAAGGTTTCACCTTGAGGCGTTCATGATAGCAAACCCGGGCATCAAAGCCTTAAGATATGATCCATATATGGGAAAACTATTTTTGGAGGAATATGATCATGTTGGTATGAAACAATCAAGGAAAAGAGCGATTCTGAAAGCAAGGGAAGCTCGGAACTGGGGTATTGTCTTGGGAACTTTGGGCAGGCAAGGGAATCCAAAGATTTTGGAGAGACTGGAAGACAAGCTGAGGGATAAAGGTTTCAGTTACACCGTGATTTTAATGTCAGAGATAAGCCCGGGAAGGATTGCTCTATTTGAAGACCCTGTGGAAGCTTGGATTCAAATCGCATGTCCTCGTTTGTCCATTGACTGGTGATGCATTTGTGAAACCGGTTTTGACTCCTTTTGAGGCAGAGATTGCACTAGGAGTTATACCGGGTTGGTGGGAGAAAACTGCAAAGGGTTGTGATGATAGTGCAATTGCAGGGAAGGTGAATCATACTGTGGGGGTAGCTGTGGAAACACAGAGGAAATGAGAGATTTTGGTGGAGATTACCCAATGGATTATTATGCTCAAGATGGTGAGAGTGGAATTCCTCTTTCATGAAAAAGGCTTCTCATCCTGCAAGGAGAATCTTTGTCTCTTCTACTGGTAGCCATTTCCTAACGGCCTTTGATTTGTCATACTGCTCTGTGCCACGAGTCAATATTTTTTTGTTGTTATGGGCTATGACACTTTTAGGTTGTTTATTATCTTAATTATAACGAATGTGAAGAAAAAGCATAATAAACTGGCATAGTTTGCTTTAATAGTCAAGTTTTGGCACATTGGCTCCAAAGCAGTGTTAATTCAAAAATAAAGGCCGTTCCATATATGACTTCACGGATTTTTTTTTCTCTAGGTTCTTCTCATAAATGAAAAAAGACTTCTTGTTATATTGGTATCTAGGTTATGGATTTTAGAGTTAACAAGATATGAAAATTAATGCTCTTTTATTTTAACTAGATAGCTTGCTGTGATATTTTTTTTGTGCTCAAATGACCACACTGCAGCAAGTTTCTTTACTAAATAAACATGTTCAGTGAATGTATAACTTCATTGAGAACAGTGGAGCAAAATCAATGGATCTGTAGTTGGCAACAAAAGGCCAAGATATCGATGTGGCAAATTGGATAAAATTACTCCGCCAGTTTCATGCTGGCTTTCTCGTTTGTAATTGAATGAGTTTAATGCAGGATCGATATTCAATCGATTGAAATATTAGGGATGGAAATCATTATTTCAAATTAAGGGATTAGATAAGTCGATTTATAGTTTAGGAAGTTGAAATTGCATTTAGTTTAAAAAAAAAGGAAAGAAAAACAATGGATTAATTATTTCTTTATAGCGAGAGCATCTTCAACTTTCTCTCAGCATTCAAGGTGCCAAAGTTGAGAAAGAAAGTACCAAAGTAACACTATTTTTTCTTTAGATAAAAGCTAAAAATGAAATAATGTATGGCCATGAATTTGAATTTCCCTTTTTTAATGCCTGACGATCTATTCTTATTCTTTTCTACAGTACGATGCTTTGGGTTTTCACGCTCAATGTTCAAATCTTTTAAGATATAGTGATATAACCGTAACCCCAAGTTTGACCGAAGATGGCAAAATTTCTAGGCAGGGACTTACGCTGCAGATTTTGCTTTAACGAAATGTGAATATGGCAAGAAAATTTATCCGTATGTTTTTAATTTGGAATACGATGCAGTATTAGTATAATGTATTCCGTAAGTTCTGTATTTTTAATATTACAATTTTACTATATATATGTAGGGTTTTTAACTTTTTAATAATTTTATTTTTAATTTTTTATTTAATTATTTTATAAAAATTAAAAGAAAAGAAAATTAATAAAGAAAATAAAAGAGGGTTGTTGTTGCCCTAATTCTTACAATTTATTGACAAATTATGTGTATTTTTAGATTTATATAGTGAGATCATATAAATATTATGTGTTGCTTGTATTTGAATTTCAAATATATAAAATTTAAAATTTTTATTAGGTTTTCTAATTTTTCTTTTCAATTTTATGGATTTCCCCATAGAAATAATACCCTAACCTACCTTCTCCTTTAGGGTAAGGCAAATGGCAAGGGGCAAGGTAGGATGGAGTAATTTGAGGTAGATTTGCTCTCACTCCGTCCCATTATCATCCCAATAGTACAAATAAAATACAAGATGGGAATTATATTATATTATTAGGCATTTTCAAATGTATGTATAATTTATTTAAAAATATCTTTTTACACATCAAATTTTTGTTTAAGATTGTTCACTTCATAAGAATTAATAATATTAAGATAAATTCTAAACTCTTAAATTAAGAAAAAAAATTTATGTCTTTTCTCTCATATCTCTTATTATAATTAAAAAAATTCCATTAGATTAGAACTTATATTTTGATTTAGTATTTTTTAAAATTTTATTTAATAGTATTACATTATATATAATATTTTATGGATAGTGTATATTATTTATAATTATCTTTATTTAGTAATTATTAAATTTTATATGCTTGAACTGAATTTATATTATATTACTGAATTGTTATATATACATATACATAGTGGCGCATCTAGAAATATTTTTTATAGTGGCCACTTAAATTTTCTTCTTTGATGTTTGTCATAGATGGTTAGTAGTAGAAGGAAGGCTTGAAGGTGAGTGGGGTCAAATATTATTTAATATATTAAAAATATAAAATAATATCTTATTGAGTATTTTAACAAATAAAAATGATATATAAAATACAATATATTATGTATCATTATAATAAGTTAAAATAATTCAACTTATTTAACATTTTAATAAAAATTATCTAGAAATAAATATAAAGAAAATAAATTAAAAATCATAAAAAATATTTAATCGACCTTTTAATATTGTTTATAAGCTCTTAAATTAAATTAATGTAATTAGTAGCATATTATATACTTTTACATTTGGATTTATACGTGGGGTGTGTGGATAGGTTTAGGTGGGTTTGGGGGAATTAGGTACTTGACTGAAATATAGTTAGATACCCTTATGGGAACTCAGTTCTAATCGATTATAATAAAGACCCAAATTATCAATTAATAAATAAGTTTAGGTAGCTTGGCGAGATGGATTGGGTTTGTGAAATTTTATTTTTTGATCTTTTAGAATTGTTTTGGAAGCTTAATTTATTAATATTTTTAGGCTTATGGTCCTTTTCTTGGGCTTCAATACTGAAGAACTATAAAAAAATGGCCATATATTTAAACTAGCATTTCATACATTACAACATTATATTTTTCAAACAATAAAAAGAAGTGTAAAATAACTTGTGACAATGGAAAAGAAAAATTGATAGAAAACAAAAAAAAATCTTCATTCTTATCAATTAGAACAAAAATGAAAGAGCGAGAAGCTCTATAATGAGCATATTCTTATAATGTGCTACCTTCTAGATGAGTGATTTGATGTTAGAAAGTAGCACATTGTCCTATATATTTATGGATTCCTTACTTTTTGCTTTTAGGTTTTAGTAATTACATCCATCCAATGATCCATGATCCACCTATCATTAAATAATTAAGATGCCCCAAAAAATTAACATTATTAACTAATTGATTATACTAAGCATTAATTAACGGTTTGCTATTTACAAAAAAAAAATCACATGCCTTATTAACAAAATAAAAGTATTTGCTTTGCTGGTTATCAACCTATTTCTCCCAATACTTATATCCCATAATTACAAAAAAAAAAAACCACTTACAATCAGCCATTAGTAGGCATAAACTATTGCATTCAATTCTTAAGTCTGATTATAAACTTTATATACCTTAACATTAACATGTAGTTAGAAAATAGCAAAAATTAAGTTAATTAATGGCTTAAAATAACTAACAAAACTAATATTATATACAATTAAGGAATAGGAATAATATACCTTTCAATGAAGAACTTAATCAACAATCATAGATTGTTCTTATGTCTTTGTTGCCACATTTACCTCATGTGATTGTTGCCATCTAGTAGCATCAAAGTGATTGTAGTCCACCACTAGTAAGTTTTAGGACAAAATTTAAAATAAAAAAGTTATAATAAATGAAAATGTAAAGAATAAGGTAAAAATAAAAATTAAATAAGAAGATAAAAAGTAAACTTTTTACCTTACTCAATCTTCTTATAATTTGCTAACTCATCTATAAAATTCGGTTCCTCCTTAGGAAATAATGTTAGCTTTAGCCAATTTTGCACATAAATCAAATCTTCAACTACTTTAGGAATAAGAATAATATAACTTTCAATGAAGAATTCAATAAGCAATTATAGGTTGTTCTTATGCCTTGCTACCACATTTACTCATGTGATTGTTGCCATCTAGTAGCACCAAAGTGATTGTAGTCCATCACTAGTAAGTTCTAGGAAAAAATTTAAAATAAAAAAGTTACAATAAATGAAAATGTAAAGAATAAGGTAAAAATAAAAATTAAATAAGAACAAAAAATAAATTTTTTACCTTACTCAGTCTTCTTATAATCTGCTAACTCATTTATAAAATTCAATTTCTCTTTATGAAATAATGTTAGCTCAGCCAATTTTGCACATAAATCAAATTTTAACTACTTTAGATGATAGTGATAACCTAAACACATCCAAAACCCTATCCCCAGTAGAGAACACAAATTTTGAAGCAATAGTGGAAACTAGAACAACAAGCACATTTATTACAATGCAAGAGAGAATAGGAAACCTAGAGACACTTAATTTCCACCAATCTGAAACATCAAAGGATTTCTTTCCATCAACATACATTTTAGCCAAATATCTCTTCACTTCATTATTTGCTTTAAATAGGACTCAAAAGTAACAGTTCTAGCTTTGTGAACCTTTTTATTTTCTTAAACATACCTTCCTTCACTTCAGCAAATTAACCCACTTTAGATGAGGAATTTTTTTTGCTTATATAGCTTGCAATACCATGTATATAGCCATTGTGAATCTAATTTGATCTTAGCAGCCATATCATAAGAAGTTATAGTATCATAAATGTCATTAAAAGATCATTTTGTAAAAGCAATCTTGTAAGTAGGTTTAAGGCATTGCAATGAAAAGCAGTGGATAATGTTCTTTAATTTCCTTTAATATTTATCATATATTTTCTTTATTTTAGTAGCCATGTGAATTTAGGCAAGGTCATCACTTGAGGCCATTTAACTAGTTTAGATTGAACAGGAGAAAGTTGAGGAAAAACATTTGGTATGACATACTATGATTCAAACAAATCTAATGTAATATATAAACACTTTGAGGAATTTTGTGAACACCCTAGCATTATCCTAATTATTTAAAGTAGGGGGACCTTTTGTCTTATCATCAAAGTGTTCTAGATAGCATAGTTCATCATCTTTTAGCCTTTCAAATACTTCTTGAAAGATTAGGGCAAATTCTATATGAGATAGGCTGAATTCGAACAAGTTGGTACATCTATGCAAACTACTTTCTTAGATTTAATTTTAGCTTGTTCAACTATGCTTTAAATTTAGCCAACCTAGATTGGGAAAACCTTATCTATCTAATAGCATTACAGATTGAAGTAATAGATGAATGTTATTCTTCCAAACCCTCATTCACAACCAAATTAATTATATGAGCACAACATCTAACATATAAATAATCACCATCCAACACCAAACCATTAGGAGGTTTAGTTTTCATTTTCAAGTAAGCAATTGTAGCATTATTGCTAGAAGCATCATCTATTGTGATGGTGAACACACTCTCTTCCCCATTGTTTAAGGCATATTTCAATTTGTTTACCTAGGGTTTCCCCTTTGTGATTAGGAACAAAATAGAAATTTAAAATGTTTTTTTTTAAGTATCCATTTGTTGTTAATAAAATTTATTGTCCAATAATCTGTGGTGAGATAGAACCTAACACAATAAGTTGATAAATATTTGCCAAATTTTTTCTCTTCATCTACATACAAGTTAAGACAATCCCAAATAATAGTACAATGTAAAAGGATATAAAATTAGGGACTACAACTTACTACAAAAGTACTTAAAACTATATCTCTCTACAATTTTAAATGAATGCTTATCAACCATGATAAAGGTAGTCAATACCTTTCTACTTGCAGCTACCTCACACATGTGACTGGAAGCTACCATATTAGTCCATTTATCCATCTTTTTTGGTTCAAACTTAATTAGTTTTTATTTAAGGTTAAATATTAAAGCATAAGGAAACTTAGGGCAAATCTTAAAACGCTTATTCATGTTAGTAATCATGATCCTTAGCATCACATAAGTACATCTCACTATAGTGATTGCATTGTGTAGTAGGTTCTATTACCTCATCTTTTGGTATCATTATGAAGAATTCCTAGCATAAAGATCCCTTTCTTGATCCACTAAAAGAAGACTTTCTTCCTTGGTTTGAGCAATTTTAAATGAAGGGGCATTATTTGAAGGTTGACTCTTTTTTTTTAGTTTAAGCCTCTTTAATGATTAAATTTTCTAATAGTGCTCGTTTTAAAGTTAAAATTTCCTAGTTGGTGGTTATGATTCTAGGTTAGCATTGTTAAGTTTTAGCCTCCATATGACCTTTAAACATAATAAGATAACAAATACATACATTAGCACATAATAGAATAATAGTTATAATTACTATATAAGGATTTTGGACATTTTCTTTAGATAATTTCCTCGTAAAATGAAGAATATTAAAATGATGTACTTCTTATTATTTATATGCCAAAATGTAATGGAAAAAATAAAAGTATGTTCAGATTAAGATTTGATTGCCTGAAAAATTTAAGAATTAAAGTGTTATAGAAGAACACCTTGGTAGGAAATTGGTTGTTCTTGTTAATGGTGGTGAAATTACAATCTATTTCTTGAGAGAAATATGTTAGTGAATTTTTTGTCATTGATACCTTAATGAGGAATTACAAATCTCTAGCTATGCAGAAAATAGAGTGACAATTAGATTATTTCTAGTACAACTATATTTTATATCATATATATGACAATTGCAATGATGATAAGTTGATAACATACAATTTGTCCATCATCATTGGTCAATTTGCAATGTGAGTGAACAATGTAGAGAAGAAATAAAAAAATTGCAAATAAGATCAAGATACAAGCAAACATTTAACCTTTAGATCCATTTATATAAGAAACTACATGATTGTATTCCACATGAACAGAAAAATTAGTTAATAAAATACATGGATGATATGTTGGAAAGGAATAAAGAAACCAAATGGTTTGTTCTTGAACTGATTGCTGCATCAACAAAATTTTCAGACATACCAGTCACAATCAATAACATTTAAACCAATGCATACTTTTCATACAAAATAGTGCAAATAAAATAATATACACTAACAACATAGAACAACAACAACATAAATCATGTTTAGAAAATTAAGGAAATTAGTCATATCCTTCATATCAATAATGTCCAATAAAAGTCAATCAAATTTAACAATTAGAATTGGATGCATGATACCTTGCACAAATCACAAATGTTATAGTAGAAAATTTTCACACATGTATCAAGAAGAAACACATATATTAGACAATTTTGACACATATTTAGAAATAAAAGCAGTCAAGTAGTTTAGCATTTTAAAATTTGAAAAGCAATCATCTAATAAAAAATTAGATTTATAAATTTAACTTAATAGTCAATAAACTCAATAAATATAAGTTTTCTAACCAATTCAAATAAGTATAAACTTAACTCAAGAATCAACTCATACATTAGCGAGAGTACTTAGAACAATTAATATGCAAGGTATATCAGAATAAAATTGTACATAAAATCAAATTTAAAATTTAGCTTGTTGATAGCAAATTTAATATATTTATGAACACTTTATCAAAAAAGGAACTAGCTAGCATTTTTCTCACCTTTGCTCTAATAATTAAACTTTTCTTTTCTTGTATTACTATTTTCATAATAAACTTAGCTCTCAACTTCTTCTACAGTCACTGCTTCTTTTCAATTGCAAATATGAATTTGTTACTAGAAGTCAGGGTGGTAATTGACACATCATCAAGTGCAATATTGAAGTTGGATACTTCATTTTTCTTATAAAGGTGAGTAATAATTAAGTTAAACAAAATTAAGTCAACAAGATTACATATTATTCAAGATCATATATAAAATAAAAAGACTCGAAAAGACTTTAAAAGAAAATAATATCCATGCATCTACCACCATCCAAGCAGTAAGGATAATACTATCATTTATCTCCTAGGTAGCATAAACCACATTACATTCCACAAAGATGAAATACAAATTCTTTATAAGTAGTTTTATGTCCACCAATTATGTTAACATCATAGTATTTCTCATGGAAAGAAAACTAAAAATGCCCCCAAACATTATACATTATAAATAATATTAATAATGACTACAATTTCAAACTTAATAAAAATTTTAAAAAAATATTTGCATTCTTTTTTGTACTAGTTTGAATGAAAATGATTCTTTAAAAAACTTATATAGAAAGCAAAGCTAATGTACACTATGATTTCATTATATTATTTTACATAGAGTGCATCTTATAACTTTATAATATGAGTTGGATTTTGCAGGTAATTATTGTAATTATCTTAAATAAAAATCAAGAGATTAATATGTTTCTATCTGACAAATATAAGGTTTTAATACTCAAAAAATATTAAAACAATTGCTAACATCTTAAAGAAAGATGCAATTTTAACCTCAAACAAGGAATTAATTCATTCTATCATAAATGATTTTCTAAAAATTAAAGTGGTTAAAAAAACTCATGTGTTCCATAATGCAAAGATGGATAAAGTACCCATAACAATAACAAATAGTTTAAAGAATTTTAAAGTAACAAAAACACCTGAATTCTTTTGGCAATATCAATTCTCAAAATTAATCAAGTGTAGAAGTCAAGTTTATTGAATCACCAGTGGTTAAGAAAAATTGACAAAGTACATTTTTCAAATTATTTGTGCATTAAAGTAACCATGAAATGAATTTGGTATGTAGAAGAATAGTGATACCTTGTACTACACTATCGAGCAATTATTGAACTAGGCTTAGTGATTTTATTCTTAAAATTTTGTCAAATCCAAACCATACACCTTTCAAATCAAGAATATTTCTTAGGGTTCTTGCACCATCCATAAAAAAATTACATGATACTATTACAAAAATCATAAATTGAAAATCACAATATCAAAATTGAAAAATGTTAATAAAGCTTTTAAAATCTCAACCATCATTACCATTTTGACATAATCTACAAAATAGTAGAACATTACCCTAATTCTAGAAGTTAAACAAAAAAATAAAAATAAAAAGAATGAGAATTGAAAAATATTAATAGGCATAGATATAAAAGATGGAAATAATATAAGAGAGCAAAGGAGGTTATAGTTTCAATTTTAACACAAATCATCACAATGTGGCTATGAAAGATATGACTTTTGGATTTTTTTAATTATTTTGTAAATCTAGGGATTTAAATTTTCAAAGATTGGAGTATTTTTAAAATTGAGAGAAAATTAAGACAAAAATTATATGAAAATAAAAATGAACTTGCCTTGCTTGCCTTTTTGACTTGTCTATAATCTAAAACTCCTTTTGTTTACATAAGGAAGTTAGAGCTTGAAGAAATAAGGCTAAGGACAAACAAATAGGAAAAAAAAAGATAGAGATCAGTAAGAATCTATGTTAAGAAATCCAAGCAAAATACCAAACATCAAAAACAAAAATCCTAAGAAAACATAACCTTAGAAGCATCCAAACAAAAAAAACCAAACATTAGAAACAAAAATACTAAGAAAATGAAACTTCAAAGGCATCTAAACAAAAAACCTAACCAAAATATTAAGCAAAATAACAAGGCAAACATATCCATAAAAAATTATTAGGAAAACCCTTCCCTAATAAAACATAAACACAAATGAATAAATGAGTTTAGGATTTAAATGTTACCTTTAGGTTTTAACCAGTAATGATTCTATTGTGTTTTGCCACCAATGTTGCTTCCATAGATTACGAATCAAAGAATGAGGATGGATTTAGAAGAGGAATGATTGAAGGGTGAATTTAAGGCTAAACCTTATGAAATTGGGTAATTACAAAATAAAAACACAAGGTCTTTCATTGTAGTAGGAGGAAATGGACCTTTGTTAAATAGAGAAGCTATAAGGATGGAGAAGAAGAGGTGGGGTGGAAGCTAGGAATAATGCTACTAGGGTTGGGGTTGGCTAAATGTCTTCTATAGGCTAAAGGAAAAAGTTGAGTATTATATATAACATCCTAAATGGCATCATTTTAATCCATTGATGGCTGGTTAAAATTTTATCCAGCTGCCTCTCGATTAGGTTAAGTCAAAAAAGGGTTAAAAACTCCTAACCTAAACTTCATTGCTTAAACCCACTTTATTTTTCTATTAGGCCTGTTAACGGCTTATACTTGAACTAGCTTAATTCATCACCCATTTTCAAGTCAGCTCAGGCAAAAAGGTGTATTTTAATTTATACTATTAAAAATATCTTTTCTTGTTTTAAAAAAATATAAGTGATATATTTATTGGCCTAATATTTAATTTAAAAAATATTGCACATTAAATAATAAGAGTTATATCTAGTAAAAAATAAGTTTTTTTATTCATAAAAAGTTGAAATTCAAGAAGTCAAATGAATTTTTTTATATGGATATGTAATTTTAAATAATATTTTAAGTTTAACAAATTCCTAGAAGATCAATTAATTTTTATTTTCCTTATTTTTATAATAAGTAATTTCTCTAATTTAGTACATCCCAACTTTTATAAATAATTAACTTAAATAAATTAACAAGGTCTAAACAAAAAATTAAGTGGGTTCAAAATAAAAAATTTATACTAATTATATAATTAAATATCACTAAAATAATACATAATTTCATTGACCCAAGAAGTGTATGTGAGCATATGCCCCTACTCCCTATTATTTGGTCCATACATGTAGATGGCGAATTCAAAATTGAAATACTTTAATTTTTTAACTATTTTTAGAGAAGTTATATTCTTGTAATTGATAAAACCTTTTTACATTGGAATGATAATTCACAATCATAGGTGGAATGATAATCCACAACCCATAAGTCTTTTAAATTAATTGGTAAAAAATTTTTCTTCAGGTAGAATAAGACCTAATTGAAGATTTCATTGTTACTTTTTTTTAAGGAAATATTTCACAAAAGAAGTAAAATTTGATTAATAAATTTGTAATTTACATTGTAAAAGATAATTTAGTATAAAAAAATTCAATCTAAAAATCTATATTAAATCTAAAAGTATCAATATTGATCAAAATAAAAAATTTTAATAGGCACCTACTTGATTTATCAGTGAAATTTATGAAGTTATAATATTCAATTTCAAAGTTAGTATACATTTTCATAGTAATAATAAAATATCATGAATGCACCATAATATTCTCACATCTAGTTAGAAATTTTAGGACAATTAAAATAATAAATAATAAAAAGATATAGAATCATAAACCTATTAATAAATAATGTTAATTGCAATTACCAAAAAAATAATGTTAACTATATCTTTTTTTTCTTATGGAAAAAAGTAGTGTCTTTTTGAGCTTGTTCTAAGAACAACCTAATTGATAATTGAGTTTACTCCAAGAAAAATGATTTGAAAGAATAAAAGCCAAAAAGGGTTCTCTACGACTTTAAGAAAGTTTAGAAGAAAATGGAGCAAAAATTAAAAGAGAAGTGAGAAAACTAACAAAAGCTATTTCAATTTAAGTTTTTATAAGGTGAAAATGGAAAAAGAGGGAAAAAATGGAGAAGAACAAGAGTCACCTACAATTAGTTAACTTTAAATTTATAGTTTGATAGTCTACCATATAATGTTTATTAAACCTCCATTTATTTTGTCGGAAAATATTTTTTATAAAAAAATATCTTGCACACAACACACACACACACACACATATATATATCAATGAAAGAGTAATGTGTCACTTGTATATGTGATTTAAAAAAAAAAATACTTAAAGTCATAGTAAAAGAGAAAAGCAAAATTTTCTTTTAAGAAGAGGAATTTATTTTTCCTAAACTTTTCATATTTTAACATAAAATAAAGAAAATAAATTTTTGATATTTTATAATTATATTCTATGAAAAATACTTTTCATCAAAACAAATGGAGCTTAAAATTGAGAAAATTTATTTTCCCCAAAATGAGAAATTTTCTTTTCTAAAAAGTAACTGCAAATTTTTTTTATGGGGCACAATATGTATAATATTTATTTTCTTTAAAATTTCTACAACATAGGTGTGTACATGCTCACTCCTTGGACAAAATGCATGCGCCTTTGCATACACACGTGTATGCATGATTTTTTTTTTGGCACATATGTTTGTTTGTGCATTGATAAAATATGTTATATTATTTTGTTATTATGATATAAATGTTTAAATTTATGCTATCATATTTTTTTAAAAGATAATAATTATTAAAGGACATTATGGTCTTATTATGTTCTTTTGGATATTTTTTATTTGTTAGTATCTTATTTGGAAATTGAGTATATATCAACAGGGAAATTCTATATTACTCTCATTAATTTGGAACTCATGGGGATGTGATTAAATTTAAGGCATTGGATGAGTTGATCAAGTCAATAGCTTCACTTATCCAATGACTTACATTTTATCACATACCTATAAATTTCAAATCCATGGGAGTAACATAGAAAACACCATATAAACATTAGTTGTAACTTTATACATAAACTGACAACCTTTTATCGAAAAGTTAAAAGTGAATTCAAAATTTACATGATATTAGTACGCCAAAAATTACATAAATAACCAGCAAAAAAGTTACATAAATTCTTCCAAAGTTTCTTAGTTACATAAATTCTTCCAAAGTTTCTTAGTTGTTTATAGAAGTTATAGCTTTTAATGATAGACTTATATATATAAAGGATTTTATAAAAGAAAAATATGGTTCTTGGAGGTAAAATTTATGGTGTTAACCTATCGATTTTTTCATTCTTTTTAATTTCTTTGCTAGTGAAATGAATCTTTTACTGGTATATGGATAACACTGAACTGACAGACTTACCAGCCTTGGTCGTTACAAAAGATGATGCTACCACATCAAACTTGCAAAAATACACCTCGCTATCCAACTTTCCAATGCAATTGAAATTGCTTGCCTGTGTGTAAGCAACACATCCTAACAAGGACTGCGCTCTTGAAGTCTACTGATTTTTCAAATGACTACAGTAGAGTTCAAAATTAGAATGCAAATTAAAAATGTAAAAAATCCTTCCGCCAAATTCCGAAAACAAGGCATAAATAACTTAAACATAATATAATGATAAAATTTTATACCAAGTGCTCATCACCTTAGCTTAGGAGACCACAACTTAGAACAGCCACGGCTAATTCCATATAACTTCTTCTATTCAAATGGTTAATCTTCGAACATGTTTGTATGTAAGAATCAGATATCAACAGCGAAGGTAAAGGGCAAATATAAACTTCCAAAAATTGGCAAAAACAAATTGACACCAAGTCTGAACGAGAAACCAGCTTACTATAAGCATAATTTGGCAAAATAAACAGTCAAAAACTCCAGAAATATTTGTCACTAAATTAACCTTGCCTAGCGTAACAAAACATTAAAGCCTAAGAATGCATTTTACATATCGATACACATTATTTCATATTCAACAGAATAGAATCCCCCAAAGAGTCAACAAATGTTGCACATGACAACCGCCTGAACCAGTACATGAATCACAGAATATATTCACCAGTATACCAAAACAGTAGATCCATCACCACAGCCACAATTTATATAGTTGACAAACAACAGATCATGACTCTTGGGGCACTTCAAATCTGGCTGGAGTATCGATTCCCATCATACAGCACAGGCCTGATATCAAAATGATGAGCAAAACTATGCCCTGCATCATCACAAGAAGCACAAAATTCGGAACACCAAATGTAATGAGATATCGTAGCATTTCCACAATCCTTGACACATAATTAAAGATTTATACTCCACGTACAGGTGTAGTTGTATTTACACAAGTGATAACCAAAACGTTAGTGTTCTATATTTTCCCACATTCATGTTATCTCATTACACTTGCAAGAGAACATGGGATACGTGATACTGTTTCCTGTAATGCCGATGCATGAAATATCCTATAATTAATTGTATAATTGAATTTGTTTGTAAATAGGTCTGCTCTACTCCACATAACAAGTCCATAGATCTCTGCACAAAGCCCCAAAAATCTGACTACACATGTAAGAAGGGGCAAAGAAGCTTACCACTAAAACTCCCTCCAGAAGAGAGGATTTAATCTGACAGACTTCATCACAAATTGTGGAATTTTCTGATCTATACAAGCCACTTTCTGCTAGAAACCTTGCTAGTTCCCTGTAGGAAGGATACTGGATTGACCTGAAGGGATCTGAAACATAAAGAACTGTGTATTTTGCCCCAGACTCCTCCGCAGAACTGATAAGCTCTGATAAAATTTCACCTGGACATACAGCAAGTGCATAAACAGTAGATGGTACAAAAAAAGTCACATATCAAACAAAAACCTAACTCTGCGGTAGATGTACCATCAGATTTTGTCTTGTCAACAGTTTTGGAAGGTGGAGAACCTCCATTGCAGAACACAACCAAATCAGTTTTTCCTTTGTGATTCTCTTCCACCCTCTTAGACAGATTACTCCTGTCAGTAATAAATGGGAAAAAAACCATCAGACTAAAAGACTCAAAAACCCATCATGAATGAAATCCTGTCCATGATTTGGCTGATTACTTTTACTGAGGGAAAAGCAGCAGTTTCTTTGTCATTTGCATCCTCCAAGGAGCAAAATCCAAGGAAAGCAACATTGCCAATTCCTAAGTCATCACCACAGGCTTCAGCAAACCCTGAAACCAACAAGGTTTCCAATTTCTCTTCCTCTGATGCAGAAACATAGGGGAATGCCATGGAAAAGTTGGATCTGGTGAAAGAATTCTGAAAAATGAGAATAGAATGGTGTTAGAGTCAAACCTTCAAAAATTAAAGCATTAAGAATAATGATGTTTACTCTTCAATAAAAATCAGAGAGATCTTTATGATGCCAACACTCTCACCTTAAGCAAGTCTAGAAGAGCCAAGTCTGCATTTTTGTTCATGGTTAAATCTGAAGATTGCAACTGCAAGAAAGATCACTAGCAGCATAAACAAAGCTTGCTTTTCATGCAAAATCAATTGACAATTCGCCCGGGGGGGGGGGGGGTTCTAAGTTATCATAGTCTGACTATAATATCTGTCAGATAAACATTTGACATTTTATTATCTAATTAAACAAAAAGCACATGCTTCAAAAAATATTATACAGAACTTGAAGAGATGCTTTAAGCATGTTACCTCTCTACCAACAAACAAAAGGGCCAAATCCAAAGGCTCTTGATATTTCTTCCCTTTGCACTGTGCAAAACAAAGAATTAAAAACAGAATAGCAAAAAGAATAAAACAATCAGACACAAAAGAAATAGAAATACAGAACATAAGGAACAAAACCACAGTCATGAGAGAAAAGTGAAATAGTAAGTTTGACCATCCTGCCTGAGATGAAACAGACTTTGCTAGATCTTTTGGTGAAATGATCTGATAATTTACAGCTTCATTTAGTCCATGTCCGAAACCCTGTCACAATGCAGTAAGACAAATGATTCTAGTACCTGAATAACAGCAGGAAAGCATGTGATATACACACATTCTCCAGGAGTAAGATTGATCACTGATATTGCTACTTTTCAGTGACACAAATTTACGAACCAAAACTCCTAAATATATACACATAACACTAAGATACAATTGAAATCAAAACTGCGAGGTAAATACATGCAATATGGGAATCCATACTTCTACATGTAAGCCGTTTCAAATCATGGTTGAGTTTGATGCTAAATTCAAGGTGTAGTTTCTGACTTGTCAAAACACAAATAGGACCTATAATCAATGCAATAATACAGATTCATTAAAATACTTCTACTACTATTAGGTTAGACCTATGTATTTAAGTGGGCCCACAAACTAACAAAAGATAAGCGTGAATGCATCTATGAGAAAGTTAGAGGGGGAACAACTAGTAAGAAGATAACATAAACAAAATTGAGGCGGTTTGGACATGTGAGAAGACATATGGATACTACTGCCAGAGAAGTCTATTTATAAGAGTCAGAAGGTTAGCCTGTCTAAAGAGGTAAAACAAGTCCCAAGAAAACAACCAGAAACCATATAAAGTGTTCTTATCTTACATGGTTTCATGGAATATAGCTTTTGAAATAACACAATGACTCTAAATGATCCACGTATTCAGTCCCATCTAATGGGATAAGGATTGCTTGCTTTTATTTGTTGTAATCTTTACATCTCCTTTAGTAGACTTGCATCCTTTGCCCTACATATAACATAACTTTTATTGAGTACGGTCATATCTCTTTAAACTTCACTGGCTAGTACATTATATAGCCAATATAGGCAGTATCTTCATTTCTAAAATGAAATAATTTTACAAACATTTTATCTTCAAGCAATGAACAAATCAGAGACCCGTAACAGTCATCTGCAGTCAATAGTTGAAACTAAATAACACAAGATTCCATTGATTGCTAGTGAGGCCATAATAATATATGATGCATCATCCACTACAGCAATAGGAGCTTCTAGAGCCATGGCATAAGTGATATTACAACTATTTAATTATCTTTTTTGAAAATAGCAGTATGAAACATCAAATATGGGTGAAAATACAGTCACACATATTATAAACTAATCAGATCTTTATGTCTGATGTGTTTCACTGGCATGGAAATTTTTCATCATTTTATTAAAAAAAATATAGATAGAAACCCTAGCATTGAGATTTTTAGCCTTTTGATGCAAACAAGATTACAAGAAAGTAAAGAATCTGTATATATTGTAAGGCAGCAAAGTCTTGCCTGGGTATTTATTGGTTTTGGTATTGACTAATGTTTTTCAGTGGGTCTTCTTACTAGGGAGAAGAACCACTGCTTAGAACTATAAATCAAGAAGCAGCAACAAATTATCCCCAAAAAATGACTATTTTGTTGACTTTCTTACTGCAGAGATGCCATGGTGCAAATGGTGGATGCCACAGAGCACACCTTGTTGTGCCAGATGGAAAGTGCCATGCCACAAATGTCACATAGTGCAACACTGGCACTGCACCATGCACCCTGGTGACTATGAGTAAGACTAATTTTGATGGATTTCTTACAGATCTCAAAAGCATCCATCACCTTTAACACCTTGAAAAGTCACATATTTTGCACGACTTTGCCTCAGAAGAGAGTCGTTGACCATAATCACCAGATTTGCATTCTCAAGAAATCCCACGCACTGTATTGCCCCAAAATAGACACTCCCCCCCCCCCCCCCCAAAAAAAAAAAATTGTAATATCAATATCTAAACCTACATGTATTTTATCTTCCACTCAAAGCGTAAACCCTATAAATCCACAAGTTATGAAGCTTTCTTGTATCTTTCCTGTCTCAACACAGCAAATTTATCCCCTTGTTCATTTTATGATGCCAAAGAAACCTTAAATGGGAAGTACTCCAATTCCTCCTCTCATGCCTTAGTTTAAAGTCTATTGTACACATGTTTTCTTCCATTCATCTTTGAAAGTTTCCATCAAAGCCTTGACTTTACCTTCTTCTATTTCTGCCTAATCCAATTACAGCTTAGGCTAAATCTGTAGGCTCCTCCCCAGCATAAGAACTGTACTGAGTTTCGCCAATACTTCCTCTCATTTAGCTTTCACATCATCCCATCCTGTTTTACAGATAAAAGCAGCACTCACTCCAATCTGATATCATTTCTCAAGCCTGGTTTCTCAGTTTAGATTCATCATAGCTTGCTTAAATCTAGTGATGTTTGCTACAACTTATGACATACATTCTTAAATTAAACAACCGTGAATTTTGCAACTATTAGCATTGATTAAATTTTCTGGTAAGGAATCTATTAGCAATCCCTATAGATTTCCCAAGTTAACTTCCCAGGGCCATTAGTGGCTTAAAACTGCACGCTAATATAGATGGATCAATTCACAAGATCAAACTAACACCACTCTCCTACATTCTTACTTCACATGTAACAAATGACTCAACAATGCCATTGGAGGAAACTAATAACGGAAAATACATCAACAACATGAAGAAATTACGACTTACAGATCATGATGGGGTGACCAAAGGAATGCTGGCACCGTGGAGGGCATCGCAAACCCATTTGATATCAACCCAAAAAGAATCAAAGCAACCAGAGACACCATTATTGGCGTTTATGCTTGTCCTGCAGCACAAATTCGAAGACAATATGAAAATCCCCCGATTTGTTACTATGAGATTCACACAAATAGATAAATAGCATCTAATTGATCCAAAACCGAAATCAAACCAAATATCAAATCATTATAGCAAATAGAATAAACAAGAAAGAATAAACAGATCGTACGATAGAAAATATTTCGCTGCGAATCTAAAGATGGGTTTGAATTCAACTAGCTAATTCAGCAAATTTTGATAGGGAAGAGAAGATGAAGTTGAAGAATGGAAGCAATCGAAGGAATGTTATGATCAGATCCGTAAAGCAATAGAGAATAGAGACATCGAAACCTGACTAACCTGCTTGCTCCTCTGTTTCCAAGCAATTCAGGATCGCACTAAATACTGGGGCCATGATTGCAAGACTTCTGGTTATTAACAATTAACCCCCAATAAACGTCGTCGTGTTTCTAAATTTCTTTTTTTTTAGGTTGTCACCTTCGTTTTCAATATTATTGAAAAATAAAATTTGATTTATTTTTAAATATTTAATGTAAATGTCTCATAAATTTAAATAATATAATAATTAATTTTATTAGTTGTATTTGTATAAATATTTTAAATTTTAAAGCCAACTCAAATTTCATAAAAAAAAAGAAGAATAGCAAATTAGATGATCCTCCCCGACTGCAATCAATGTGTACATAACCCTAAATTATAAAAACACGTAAATGATCTAGAATACATATAACTCTCTCTGTAACTTCTTATCTACAGAACCTAATAGAATAAGCGAAATGCCAATCATGTAATCATGTAATTAATAAATTTACCAAAATGTGGAAGTATTTCTAATTTTATTATAATTTGAGACTCCAATTCAATTTCTTATATTTTGATAAATAAGATGCGTTTTCCTTGTATTGAGTGAATGTTAAAATTTAAGATATAATTTTTTTACATGTTAAATATAAGAGATAATAATATTAATATTACATGTATTATGATAGGACTAATAATATTTTCCCAAAATATGTATATATCCTTATTTCTAATAGTAGAATGGCTTAAATAATTAAATGCTTGTTACTAGATTTTGAAAAATGTGAAAAAAAAATCTTAAAAACAATTATAATCAAAGCTCTTCACAATTTTTTTTAATCTTTAAAGATGATAGTTGTATAGAGAAAATTAATGCTAATAGAATTTTTTTAATAAGACAAGGGGGTCGAATCGAAAAGGACATTAATTAAAATAATAGAATGGGTCCTAAATACTCTTAAAACATGATGTATCACATGAAGAGGGACTCTTAAAAAATCATATAATCTAGATTCAAGAGTGATACTATAATTCACTAATTAATCTGTATACATATTTCTTTATAACTGTGTCTTACTTTTACTTCCCAATTTTGCATGCAGGATAATTTAGTTAAGTGCTGTTATAATCAGGATTAGATAAACATCAAAATAGAGCGACATTGAAATAAAGGCGTTGGTTAAAAGCTTTCAATGGCAAGCCTGCCATATAAAAAATCTAAATCGTTGAGGAGCTCGAAGCTTCCAAATAGCCTTCCAGTAGCTTTTCTCTGCAGACCAGACCCGTGGCATTGGGGCTGTATAGGCTGAGCTCACTGTGAACTCACCCATGGCTCCTACATTCCAAGACAAGCTACTTACAGACATCTTTGAACCTTAGGACAGGAGCTCCAACACTAGACGAAGATGCATTCAGAAACAAAAGTATGCAGCACTAGAATTCCAATTTTCACAAATGATAACTTTTGCAAGTAGACTTGCTTTTCACAGAGTCAATCTGGTAGTCGATTATTTCATTGGTTTTAGTTTGAAAGGCTAGTAGGAGTTCGGTTCATGATTTATGAAGTATCGATCCCCTGTTAATTACGTGTCCTGATGATTCGGGAAGTAAAGTGAATATGACTTCGATTTAAATTTGATATATTACGGGTGCAAATTTATTTTATGCTACCATTTATTTATATATTATTATATTAATAAAAAATTATTATTAAATTAAAAATTTTAATTATTATTATTTTTAAATAACATATCTTTCACAATGAGTTAAAATTTAATGTATTATATTTTTACATTATCAATAAATAAAAGGAGGATATATTATTAAAAATGTAAAAGTAATTAAGAAATAAGTTTAAATTTAATTTATTATCCGTGTAAAAATTTTTACACTGTTTGTGAATAAAAAAATCATACAACTTTAAAAAATTAATATTAATTAAGATTCTTTTATGGTAGTAAAAGAGTTCTAATAATTTTTTAATGATACAATAATATATAAGTGAGTGATAGTGTATAACTAAATTATACCAATAATGGATCCCATTTAAATCCTTAAGAAATTTTGACCACAATAAAAGTATCTTAACAATTTTTAATTGACATGACAACAAATATATAAGTAATAGTGTAAAGATGACTGATGCTGATAATAAATTAAATTTAAATCCTTAATTGATATATAAAATATTTTATATTAATAGTGGATCAAATTTAAATTTTATCACTAATAATAGAAGAGTCTTTCTATAATTTACATTGAATTTGGTTACTTTAAAATGTGACATATATTGTAGAGAGTAAAGTAAATAATTACAATTACTAATAAGAAAATTAAATATAAAAAATTGATAAATAATAATCCATAAAAGATATAATTTTTTAATTCATAATTTAAGAATTCAAATTAAAATTTGTATAAAATTTGGGATACCATAAAAATAAAATTAATGTGGAAGCATATTTTTATTATAGATTTAATTCTTCTGAATAAGATAATATTTAGATAATATTATAGACATAAATCTTCCTCTCCTTCTCCTAGAGTGTGTGGTTCTCAATGAGATAAGATAATAAATAAATTAGGTTAGGAGTGAAGAAGGGACCTAACCAATATAATTAAAATCCTATTAGATCTTTCTATTACGGGTCAAAAAAGGTATAGGCCTATACTTTAGTCGTAAAATATATTAATTCAAAATCAAGTATCTATAAATCCAAGTAATAGATCACTTTAATAATTGGGTTCTAGCGAATAAAAATTTCATGGATCATA